>OX346245.1:69135806-70335806 GCA_947049315.1 Epistrophella euchroma
ACAATAACAATAACAATAACAATAACAATAACAATAACAATAACAATAACAACAATAACAATAACAATAACAATAACAATAACAATAACAATAACAATAACAATAACAATAACAATAACAATAACAATAACAATAACAATAACAATAACAATAACAATAACAATAACAATAACAATAACAATAACAATAACAATAACAATAACAATAACAATAACAATAACAATAACAATAACAATAACAATAACAATAACAATAACAATAACAATAACAATAACAATAACAATAACAATAACAATAACAATAACAATAACAATAACAATAACAATAACAATAACAATAACAATAACAATAACAATAACAATAACAATAACAATAACAATAACAATAACAATAACAATAACAATAACAATAACAATAACAATAACAATAACAATAACAATAACAATAACAATAACAATAACAATAACAATAACAATAACAATAACAATAACAATAACAATAACAATAACAATAACAATAACAATAACAATAACAATAACAATAACAATAACAATAACAATAACAATAACAATAACAATAACAATAACAATAACAATAACAATAACAATAACAATAACAATAACAATAACAATAACAATAACAATAACAATAACAATAACAATAACAATAACAATAACAATAACAATAACAATAACAATAACAATAACAATAACAATAACAATAACTATAATTGTGGATTGTGTTAAAGCAGTCAACTTTTTGTCTGGCTCCACATGGTTCCTACACATATACCAACACCAAGTACACTGAGCAACACAGAGAACTATTAGCTTTTAAAAAGTACCCATGGAATGACATTGTAGGTGTTGCCGTTCTTTTTTAATAAATTTGTTTTTGCATTTCAAGTCGATTTTTTTAAAATTGCCCCTCGGCAGTGTTGCCAGATGAAAAAAAAATCTCCCCCCAGAAACACTTAAAAACCCCCCAGATTACCACATTTTCACAAAAAAAAAAAAACCCTAAGTTTTTTTTTCAACTTTTTTATTTTGTATTCATAGCTCATTACAACCTGTGTCAGTTTCATTGAAATCGGTCAAGAAACAATGAAGTTGACATTTTTACGAATCACCCTGTATTGAAAATATTTTTTTTTCTTCATAACTCTATGTCAGCTATAACTAATGTCAGTTTCATTGAAATCTGTCAAGAAACAACACAGTTGACATTTTTACGAATCACCCTGTATTGAAAATATTTTTTAATATTTTTTTTCTTCATAACTTCATGTCAGCTATAACCTGTGTCAGTTTCATTGAAATCGGCCCAGAAACAACGAAGCTGCCATTTTTATGAATCACCCTGTATTGAAAATATTTTTTTTCTTCATAACTCTATGTCACCTATAACCTGTGTCAGTTTTATTGAAATCGGCCAAGAAACAACGAAGCTGACATTTTTTTGAATCACCCTGTATTGAAAATATTTTTTTTCTTCATAACTCTATGTCAGCTATAAACAATGTCAGTTTTATTGAAATCTGTCAAGAAACAACAAAGTTGACATTTTTACGAATCACCATGTATTGAAAATATTTTTTAATGTTTTTTTTCTTCATAACTTCATGTCAGCTATAACCTGTGTCAGTTTTATTGAAATCGGCCAAGAAACAACGAAGCTGACATTTTTATGAATCACCCTGTATTGAAAATATTTTTTTTCTTCATAACTCTATGTCAGCTATAACCAATGTCAGTTTCATTGAAATCGGTCAAGAAACAACGAAGTTGACATTTTTACGAATCACCCTGTATTGAAAATATTTTTTAATACGTTTTTTCTTCATAACTTCATGTCAGCTATAACCTGTGTCAGTTTCATTGAAATCGGCCAAGAAACAACGAAGCTGACATTTTTATGAATTACCCTGTATTGAAAATAATTTTTTTCTTCATAACTCTATGTCACCTATAACCTGTGTCAGTTTTATTGAAATCGGCCAAGAAACAACGAAGCAGACATTTTTATGAATCACCCTGTATTGAAAATATTGTTTTTCTTCATAACTCTATGTCAGCTATAACCTGTGTCAGTTTTATTGAAATCGGCCAAGAAACAACGAAGCTGACATTTTTATGAAACGCCCTTTCGTGAAGAACGACAAAACATTTTTTGTATCCGACCCCGTATTTAAATAAACCCATTCCCCATGCCACCCAATCTCTCTAGATTCCTAATGGATAAATCACAAATAACAGCGCCCTATTTTAATATTTCTTACTCCACTCGCGTTCAACGTAACTCTTACCACCCCATTGCTATACCACATCATTTTACCTAATTGTTGCCAGTTTAAAAGCCCAGCGAACAAATACCACGGTCAACTGGCTTCCTTAAAGTAATCACCGCGATGATTGTGTTTGCGAAGATGTGTCGCAGCGGAGATGTGTCTTTGCGATGATTTTGTTTGCGGGGATGTGTCGCTGCGAAGATTTGGGTTTGCGATGATTTTGTTTGCATGGATTTGTCGCTGCGGAGATTTGGTTTTGCGATGATTTTGCTTGCGAGGATGTGTCGTGCGGAGATTTTGTTTGCAGGGATTAGTCAGGTTCCCGTTATATAGTTGTATTTTTGAAATAATTGATTTTTTTTTGTTCTCATTTGACATTTTATGAAGATTAAAAAATAACCTACATTCCAAATGACCAACGATATCAAATAAAATTACAAATAATAACCATTGTTTTAAGCTGACATCTAAAATTGAAAATGTGACCAATGACGATTATAATTGAACGAGACAGAAAAACATAAACAAAATAATGTTGTCCATTCTTTTATTTAATTTCTTGTAATGTAGTATGTACTTATGTGTTGTGAAAGCTTAAGAAAAACCAAAACTTTCGGAATACTACGCGAGAAACATTAATTTCAATTTAATTCAATTTCAAATTTAATCATCATCATCCGTTGATTTCTATAAAATACATACACGTAGGTACAGTACAAAACTTGTGGCATAATTATTGGATATACTTTGCTTGTAGATTCTCTTTGAGAGGAATATTCAGGTATTGGAATAATATTACTTCAAAATAAATCCCCCCTGATTTCCTCCCAAACATCTCGTCCCCCCAGATTTCCCCCCGACGATGAAAAAAAAACCCTAAATCTGGGGGGAAAACCCCCAAACTGGCAACCCTGCCCCTCGGCCATATGGGGTGGAAGGAATAGACTCCTCCATCCTATACATTTGTTTTTTGTCTGGACCCAACATATAACCTCTATAGCTTTTTCACACCTTATGCGAATACCTATCTATGGAAATATGGGCTTAAATTATTAAAAAAATATTTAAAAAGTCTTTTTTAACTTCTCCAACTTCCAAACATTGTGCATACCTACATTGCTACATTATACTTGCATAAGTTAGGTACCCAGAAAAAAGAATAACAACACTACTGTGAACCATCACCACCACACCCTCTTTCTTTCCACGAAACAAAATTGCCTTTTTCTAGCTCCTTCAAACTTCCAAACATTTTTTGTACCTACATACGTAAACCTGCACAAGCGAACCCAGAAAAAAATATCAACAACATTCAGATCGCAATATAGGTCAACAAGTCAAAAGAATAAAGATAAAAAAGCTTTGAACTTGCAAAGACAACGAACTGACAAATTCCTTACAAAAAATTCCTAAACAAAATCAAAACCTTTCTACCTACCTACTTGAAAAAAATCGCCAACACAACAAAGTATTTACACACATTAATACCTGCACCTCATTCTCAGCCCAGATTAAAAAAAAGTAAACAAACTCCTAAAAAAAAATCCTAAACTCACAATTTTTTTTTCTTGTACTCCTCATTCCCATGAATTTTCTTTGCTCGCTCCAATTTTGTGGCAGTTTAGACGCTTCAACACTACCCAAAAACAACAATAACAACACATACGAAGCAAGATCCTTCACAAAATAGCAAAATACTGGCAACAAAATTCTTTTTTCGTATTTCGCAAACACTCAAGAATTTTCTATACCTACCTACGTCAGCTACGCTACAACAACAACATAAAAATAGAGCAACAAACCGAAGGTAAAAATAAAAAGATCCTCAAAAAAAAAAAAACAAGCTCTTTTGGCAAAAATAATGTAAACGAAATCCCCAACCCAAAACAAAATAGAGAAACTTGTCTTTTTCTTGTCTCCCTTTGACTGCAGTAAATTTTGTATGTAGCGTTCTCGTTTTATTATTATCGGCATTTCTTGCTTCAAATTCCCCTTCGTTAATCTCTAATCCCTACAGCCGAGAGCTTCTTAATCGCCGCTATAGACGTCGCTACTATCTTTCGCTTTCATGAGAATACTATAGAATGTATATACAATCCTCGCGTTCAGAAACCTATCCAAGGCGGTGTCAACCTATCCAAAAATTTTCAGATTCGTTTAGTTGTTGTTGCATCAGCTGTTTTTTCACAAGGGATTACAACAACACAAAGCTATCCAGATAGCTTTGGATACAATCCTGAACGAGGCCAATGCTATTAGTAGGTAGAGTTTCTTTATTTGGGATATGGAAATGTTTTTGTTGGGTAATCTTTCGTCGCGCGCCGTCGATGATGATGATGAAAAGGGTTGATGTGGTTGCTGTTGTGCTCGTGCCCAAAATCATCTGCTGGTCGAAGAATGATTTCTTGGTGGCACCATTGCTCTGCTCGTATGGTAGTAGGTTTTGCAGTAGGTATGCAAATAGGTTTTTTACGTTTGCGCTTGATAGCACCGCTATGTGGTTATTGCCCGAATTCTTCTCCTCCGTTGAGTTAGAGTGGCTCGTTCACGTATTAGGGAGGTTCGTATGTTTAAACATTTATTTAGATCGCTAATTGCTTTTAAATTTGATTCTCATGTGAATCTTTAACAATCAGTGTAACTAAATTTGTCAATTTTTGAATCGAATATAAAGTAACAATAAATGCCACGAGTACAATAGCTAGGCGGATTATTTATCTTTAATAGGTATTGAATAAGTTACCTTAAGCTAAGCTAAGCTGACGTGTCAACTAAAATGTGCCAAACTGAGTCAAAAAATTAAGGTAGGAAAAATATTTTAAGTGATAAAATAGTGCTTTTTAAGAAAATTGCAACACAGGGTGTTTGTTAATCATAGGCGTAAGTAAGCTTTTCTTAGAAAAGGGAATTAACAGAGAAATAAAATAAAGCAAAACTAACGAACAATTTAAAATATCGTACAATTTTTAAAAAAGTCAGTTTGAACACAAATTTTTCTTTTTTTTCTTTTTCAAAAATTTAAGTTTGAAAATTAATTTTTGAAAAACTGTTAACAAAAGCAACTTAAGTTAAAAATAAAATAAAAGAAGAGATTTGTATTGTATTGTAATTTGTTTTTATTTCAACTCAATTATCAAATAAGATACATTTACATTTCCTTTGTTAAAATTAAAGTTAAAATCTTAAACCTAAGACAATGACTTTAAGAGTCGTCTGCCGGGTAGTTTTACAATTATATTCGTTGTTTACTGTGTGTTAATTGATATTTAATCTACACTATTATATAAAAGAGTGACTTTTTTTGTTTGTCAGTTTGGCTGTATGTTTCCACTAAACTCACAAACAAACAAAAAAAACCCTTTTAAAAAATAGATATAATACAAATTTCACTTATCTGGTATGCTATAGGATACAGCAGAAAAGAAATTTTTTGTTAAATACAGAATAATAAACAAATTAAAAACTTACCAAAAAAAAAAAATCGTATGAAAATTTTCTAAAATCAAGCATGTAGGTATTTTCCTTGCAAAATTCTGTTTTATAGATTTTCAATTCACATTTACTTCAAGCTCAACTATTTATAAGCAAGAGTTGTTTTGCCATGGAAAATTTTTTGTGGCGGAAGGCGGATTTGACTGGTTCCGGTAACTATCCGGTTCGTCAAATCCATATTTTTGTTGGGCTGATTTCTGGAATCGGCTCAAAAAAAAGTTGTTTAAGGTAAGTGATAAGTGATGGGTAGTAAAAATATTCATCGAAAAAAAAAACAATTCAAACTATGTGCAATGTGCCTTGGTAGGTGGGAGCGAGATAGTGAGTAGAGTTGTTTTATTGTTTCGCCGGCGACGAACCGTGGTGATATTTTTGTGTAATAGTAAAAGTTCATATAAAAAAAAAGAACATCAACGTTAGGGAACTCTCTATAGTAAGAAATGAGTGGAGTAGGGTATACATGTACATATATATGAGTAGTAGGTAAGGTAGGTAGGTAGGCACAAGGAGGGGTAATGGGCATTTGCACCCCTAATAAAAATTAATTTAAAATTTTTTTTTTCTGAGTAAATTACACAATCAAGGGCGCACGTAAGTAGGATGGGGTGGGGGGTGCTTATTACATTTAAATCGGCTTAATTAATTCACAACTTTAGTTCTAATTGTTGGATTTTAAGGTAAGACTGAAATTGGTTGGTTTGGCGGTGGGTGGTTGGTTTTTTAATACTTTATTTAGGTTAGGTACAAATTTTTTCATGAGGATAAGTGATGGTGGGGTGGTAAAAATATGTATGCAGGTTTTTTGGCAGCGAATTTTTCTTCATCGTCAAAAAAAAAACAATTCAAACCATGTGCAATGTGCCTTGGTAGGTGGGAGCGAGATAGTGAGTGGAGTTGACTGTTTTCGCGTTTCGCCGTCGACGAATCGTGGTGATATTTTTGTGTATAGAAGGGTATGGTAAAAGTTCATATAAAAAAAAAAAAAAAACAAAACATAAACAGTCGGTAGGTATTCTCTAGAAATGAGTGGAGTAGGTATAGGTATGAGTAGGTATGTAGGTATAATAGGTATTTGCAGCAGAAAAATTGGTTGGTTTAGCGGTTGGTGGTTGGTGATGGTGAATGGAAATTAACTTATTTAGAGGCAAAGGCGTGCACAAGGAGGGGTAAGGGGGCATTTGCGCCCCTTATACAAATTATTTTCAATTTTTTTTTCTGAGTAATTACACAATCAAGGGCGCAAGTAAATAGGATAGGGGGATGCTTATTACATGATAATCGACTAAATTTACAACGAGAGTTCTAATTGTTGGATTTTAAGGTAAGACTGAAATTGGTTGGTTTGGCGGTGGGTGATTGGTGATGGTGAATGGAAACGAACTTATTTAGAGGCAAATGCGTGCGCAAGGAGGGGTAAGGGGATATTTGTACCCCTACTAAAATTATTTTTCTATTTTTGTTTGCTGAGTAATTCACAATCAAGGGCGTACGCAAAGGTGATAGGGGGATGCGTATTACATGCAAACTGGCTAAATTTACAACTTTAGTTTAAATGGTTGGATTTTCACGGTTAGAGTTTTTTAAATGAAGAGAAAATTCAATGCAAATTCAATTCAAGGGGCACTTGCACCACTAATAAAAATTATTATTTTTGATGTATATAGGGTGTTTTCATAAACATCAGACTAACCGATTTCTGCGATTTCAAAAATAACAAAAAACTATCTATTTCTTAAAGGTTTATACATTTAACTGCTTCGATTTTAATAACTCTTTTTAAAATACTTTAAAATCATGAACCAAAACATATACACCCCTGTTCTGATTTTCGCTTCAGTAAAAAATACTTTCGTTTTAAAAATATAATAGGTGTTCTTTACTCAATTATTTTGAAGTTTTCAATTCGATTCGTTTTTGGTTGTCGAATTTGAATTCGTAAAGCTAAAAATGTAATATATTTTTAAAACATTATATTTTTAAAAACTAATTTTTTTCTTTTGAACTAGGAGAAGAAATACTAACAACGCACAGTTAACAGCTTTTTTAAGTTTTATTAAACACCCAGATCTGGTAAGAGGTTTTACCAAGCTGAATTCGTTCGAAATTCAGAACACTCTTTTTAATTCGGAACGAAAATCAGAACAGAGGTGATATTTACATTTAAAAAGTAGTTTTTCATTCGTTTTTGTGATTGCAGAAATCGGTTAGTCAGAAGTTTATGAAAACACCCGTAATAACACAAACAAGGGACGCTATTTATAACTTGAGTTCAAATGGTCGGATTTTCGAGGTTAGAATTTTTGATTGAAGAATAAATGCAATGAAGCACAAGGGCGTGCACAAAGAGGGGTAAGTTGTAAGGGGCCAAAATATTATAAATGAAAGGTCGGTCACTGACTCCCTCATTCATTCATCTGACTCATCATTGCACAGGTTATACTGTATATGATAAAAATATATAATAAATTTGATTGAATAGAGAATTTTATGTATAGGCGCACTTAGACGGAATTTTTTGAAATTCAAATTTTTAGTAGGGTAAAATGGGGGTTTTCTGATTAAAGGAAAAAAAAACTATTTTCTAAACGAAAGAGGGCACAGTCTTCATATAAATTTTAGTCGATAGATCTTTTAAATACAAGGATGTGTTTAATTTAAAAAAATTCTATAAAATCTACGAAGCGAGTTATAAAATGTTAAAAGTTGAATTTTGAAAAATAGACGTAGACAAATAATTCGCCATAAATCGGGGGTTTTAGTTAAGGACATAGATTTTATACTATTAGAAAGGTAATGAAAAAAAAATTATTGATGTTTCAGGAATTTTTAATGGGTTTTTTTGTACCCACTTTTTGATTTTTGAAAACCAGACATTTTTTTCACCCATTTTTTTGTGGGTTTTTATTTTTCGTTTTTTTATGGGTGGTTCTAAAAACCTGAAATTTTTAGACCTGATGGAAACTATTGGCTTATAAATATTTTAAAAATTTAAAATTTTTCAATACCCCAAACTTGAGGTATTTACAAAATTAATGAAATCTTTTTATGCCCTCACAACTTTTTACTGGATGCATCTATAAATTTAATTTTACTTTTGCCAGCACCTTCGAAAGCTAACGTTTAAATTGAAATCTGAATCATAATTCTACAAGCTACACAACCCCCCGAATAGATTAAAAAGTTTTGATAAAACATTTCACAAAAATCTTGAAAAATGGGCATAATTGTTCGTTGTCCACGTGAAATGTGAAAAAAGGCCGATTTGGAACTAGTTTTTAGCTTTCTTTCTAATTGACAGATTATATTTTTGATTACATATTTAGAAAGATGAAATATCCATTAAATAACAGATATAATTTTTTTTTCAAAATTCCAAAAATTTTCATACTAAAATCCAAATTGCATTTTTAGGGAAAATAACTTTTTCGATAGGGAGAATGAGGAAATACAAAAATAAACAAAACAAAAAAAAAAAAAACAATTCAAACCATGTGTATATGCATGGTGCCGTCGGCGGAAAATCTAGGTTATATTTGTGTATAGGTATAATAAAAGTTCATATAAAAATAAATATCTGATATCCATATCAAGACATTTTCATATATCTTCGCTGGGCAAATCATGTCATGATATTTCATTTCGTACCTCGACTGCATGGGAGTTTGATGGTTGATTTGTTTGCAGATAAATGTGTAACTCTTCGGTTGGTGTATTGGTATTCTAGCACAAGAAAATTAAACTTTGACTTCGAAAAAATTCCGTATAACACAAAAAATGACATTTCTAGACAAAAAGCAAAAAAAAAACAACCATCTGTCAAATTCCTTGTCAGAGGACCATTTCAAGAGAAAATATCAGAGATAGATCGCTGATATCATATCATAAGATCATATATCGCGACTCCACAAGATATTTCATGGCACGATGAACATTCTGAAATGAATTATCTCCTGTGAAGTCGGGGTGTAACATCATAAACAATCGCAATGGATTGCTCAGGGGACTCATTCCGACGATTATTACCCGACGATAACGTTTCGGCGATAGTCCTGCTTCACGTAACCCAAAAAATGACTATCGTCTTGACGATCAAATATTTGCTTCACGTAAGTCGATTATCATCAAAACGATGGCTTTTGGACGATACCTAAATAGGTATCGTTTCGCATTTGTTTCCATGATTGTATGTAAGTTTCTACGCCACTATAGTTAAATGAGTGAAATAATTTACTTATTTTGGTAAATGACAACAAAAATTCGAGAAAAATACAAATTATATGAAAAATTAAAAAAAAACTATTTGCCAGCAGGGATCGAACGCCGAACCTTTCGATTAAGAAGCAAGTACCGATCCCATTGCGCCACCATCTGATGTAAGTTTCTGACGATTTCTTGGATTTACAAACAAACCGTGCACTAAAGAACTTCGTTCTAATAACGCATTACGCAATATTTGCAGCAGAAAAAAATTATTGTATTGAAATTGGTTGGTTGGTTGGTGGATGGTTGATTGGTTGGTGATGTTGAATGGAAAAGAACTTATTTAGAGGCATGTAGGTATTTTACTTGAACAATATTCTTTTACATTTTTAAAATTCACACTCTCTTTTATTAAAATTATTTATAAGGAAGAGTTCTTTTGCCATAGAAAACTCAAAACTTTTTAAATAATTTTAATAAAAAAAAAAAAAAAACAATGTATAAAGTTAGGCCCCTTATGTGCCAACACAAGAAAAACTCCACAATGTAATATTATATGTAACATAGAATTAAGAGCCAATTGTAAATATATCTGTTCAATAAAAAAAGTTAACAGTTAACAGTTAGAAAACTCAAAACTGCCTTTTTTTTCTGACGGATTTGACTGGTTCCGGTAACTATCCGGTTCGTCAAATCCATATTTTTGGTTGTTTTGGGCTGAATTTATGGAATCGGCCCATAAAAAAAATTTGTTTTTGGGTAGGTAATATGTTTTTATTTTTATTGACGGGGTTAAAAAATTTTTGATGAGGATAAGTGATGGGGTGGGTGGTGGTTAATCTTCATCGACAAAAACAATTCAAATCAAATGCAATGTGCCTTGGGTAAAGGTGGGAGTAGGAGCGAGATAGTGAGAGACTGTTTTCGCGTTTCGCCGGCGACGAGTCGTGGTGATATTTTTGTGTAAAAGTTCATATAAAAAAAAAACCAAGTCAGGTTAGAGATTTTAAATGCAGATTAAATGTAATGTAGGAACACAAGAACGTGCGCAAGGAGGGATCTGATTTCCAGAATCGGCTCAAATTTTTTTTTTTAGGTAATTACCTATCTACATAGTATTTTTATCCTATTATTTAGGTAGTACAAGTGGTAAAATTTTTTTGATGTTGATAAGTGATGGGTGGGGTGGTAAAAAATGTATTCCGGTTTTTTGGCAGGGAATTATTCTTCATAGACGGCAATAACCCTTGCTGGGAAAAAATGCTTCGTTTTAAGAACAAAGGGTAGGTATATGGTAGAGAAGATGGAAAAATTTAACTTTTCATTGATAAATTATTAATTTCTCTGTTAAAGTGGTTACTAACAAAATTCACGGTCGTTCGTACCTTAAGGGGTAATGGGAGGTAGGTATAACATAACATACAAATAGTCTGATTTTCAAAGTTGTCTTAAAATTACACTATAGCCAGGCAGGTAGGTACATATTTAAGTACATTACATTTTTATTCAAAATAATTGTCAATGTTATTGATACGTAAGGAGGCTTATTTTCAATGTTACCTGACAAAAAAAACGTCAATGTTACCTGACAAGTAACATGGATGGTGTGTAGGGCTCTCTAAGCTGAACATTTTTCGAGTGCTGATCTTAAATCATTTTTTTGGTCGATATTTGGTTGTCATAAGGTTTTACTAAAGAAGACCCGGGCAACGCCGGGTTTTATCGGCTAGTGTTATATAAGCCAGAAATTTAAAAAAGTACAAGTAAAGATCAAAGTTTTCGACGAAAGATACTCAAGAAATTGAAACATATTAAAGATATTTTATACAATATTTTTTAATTAATTGAACTCGTGAACTCGTGAACACAGTTATGTAGTTTTCCATTGGACGTCTGGAAGCGTCCGGAATCAAATCAAACTCTTCTAAAACCATTCCATTGGCAAAAAAACCGACGATTCTGAGAAGAGAATTTCGCTTCTCGATTTAAAATCAGAATCCACTCAAGAAGCACTAATACATGAAAAGCTCTAACGTCAGAACAAACTCACGCCATGCTTGTCATTCTCCTACAGCCAAAAATATCAAATCAAATAATGATAATAACTGTAAACCGAAGGGCATTTCACCTACACAACGATTCACCAATACAATGACAAAATTTGTAAGTTGAGTAGAAGTAGTAAGTACTGTTCCATTGGATTTCAGAATGAGTGAATCCCTGAGTGAAACCAATGGAAAACGACATTACATACTTGACCAATTTTTTCCAATTATATTGATCTTCACTATTTAGTAAACATATGATCTCGTTTTCTTCCATTGCAACTTTTCCAAAGTAAGCGACTCTAAATTCTTGCAGCACGGGACATCTGCCTAAAAAGTGTTGAATATTTTCAACTTCCCTCATATCACAAAGGCTACATAACCAAGATTGACTGCCGCTATAACTACTTCCATTAAGAAAAATCGGTTCACATCTCGCTTTGAAAATCCAACTAATTTTACGAACATCAAGCTCCGCACTGAAATAGTTAAGTCCCCTTTTGTGATCTAAGAAGTTATAGATGCGTGAGCTGCTCTCAGATGCTGTTCTTATGTTATTTTGATGTTTTTGATCTTAAGATAGTCCAAGAGCTCAAGACTTTTCACGATCCATTCTTCCTTTGACCCTAAATGTTCATCCCATTGTATTCCAAATTCTGTCCCGATTTCATTTAACTCCTTCACCCAGAATTAATTTTTCCGAAGAATTTTTGACATTTGGAGTAGTAGTAGTGTTCATAATTTTTGATTTCTCAAAAACTAAAAGACCTACAGTACAGCTATCTAGTTAGTTTTTAGCGTTCGACTAAGAATTAACAACAGCACAGCAATAAATACGGAACTAAAATTTAATAAAAAATAAAATCATTATAATTTTTTTTTCAATGGTTTAAATTCAAATTCAAATTTTTCATAAACTGTTAAATAAAAAAAACTTGTTTTAGCAACAAAATAAAAAAATAGGTCTTTGGATTTCCAAAAACCTATAGTATTGTTTTGTAGGTATTTCCTTTGATTTTCAATAATTATTAATGCACTTTACCGTCAATGCTTTAGAAAATGGTCCCTCCCTTATAAACGGGGGGACAAAGACCCCCTATCCTAAACGATTTTTTTCTTAGTACATGTCTGAAAATTATTTTACAAAGTCATGGTCAGTAACTTGGAAAAATCCATTATACTTTTTATCTCTAAAGAAACAGTAAATTAAATTAGGAAATTCTAACCCTCGCCACCTGTTTTAACCTCATAAACTCTCTTCCAAATCATCAATGGAATAATTTTGAATACATATACTTACTTTTTCTGTTATTTCTGGGTAAAATTGATCAATAAATACTAAATTTTGTAGGCTAATGACAGGGGCCAGATTCTTTAATAAACGAAAAGAAAGCGTTCGTTCGTTTTTCAAAAACGAAAGACATTGTGCGAAAGCGAAATTTGGCATTCTGTATAGAAAGATTTAGTTGGTGAATAGCTGAGCTCATTTAGTGGTAGAGGTGTATAAATAAATATATAATTAAGGGTACGTATCTATATGTAACTTAAACGAAAATCTCTGTAATTAATTTAAAGTTTCTTTTTCGAATGTTATTAAGGGCTATTGATACGAAACAAAGTTATTGTGACGAACATACCTGATAACCTGCCCCACACACTTGCCTAAGTACCGATACCTGCAGCAACGATTCCTCATCCACCACCGTCCGTCCGTTGTCCACTAGAAGGCTATGAACTTCGCCCAGATGTTTTTTCTGCGACCGCCCTCGCTACAAGCACATTCCCGTCCGTCCGCCTGTCCGGTTTGCTTTCGTTGAACCTAGCTTCGATAGTTTTTGACAGATGTGTGGCCAGGATAGCCATCGCTCCTCCAATCCATCCTTGAGGAACGGCACTGTCGTCTGCTGGAAGTTTGGTGATGCTAGGATGAATCAATGGCGTAATGTTGGTCACACGAGGTCACCGTCGCCGATGAAGCCGGGAATCAACCGTTCGAGGTGCTCCTAGTAGCATGCTCATCATGAAGGCATCGGAACCTGCTGTCGGAGTGGAAGCTCTGTCTCACGAGGTGGCCCCGGTCAGAGAGAGTGGAGCTGGAGTTCCCAACAAATTTATTAATTAAATAATTAAAACAATTTGTTGGTAAATGCATCCAAATCTCATAGGGCACAGAACACCCACATATTGCACACCAATCGATAGGGAATTTGACGGACATTAGGAATAAAATGTTTGTAAATTGATGTAGGGCGCCCCAGAAAACTTTATTCTTCGTTGCAGTCATAAAAAGTGGCGGGAAAAATGACAGCCCTAAGAAAATTCCAGCGATATGACAGTGGAGATTGGAAAATTGCTGGAAACCAACGAGAGTGCTATATAAAGCCGCGAGAGACTAAAGGGCAGTCTTCACCTTTGTTGCGGATAAATAGAAACATTAATGTCGTTTTTCTTTTGCAAATAGGGATTTTGATCCCGGATCACGAATTTTCTTGGCAAAAGAAACGCAGATTGGAATTGTTTTTTGTTTGCAAATGTATGTGTGGGATGTCAAATTTAATTTTGTCAAAAATAATTTTAATTTAATAAAGCAAAAAATAATTTTGATAGGCAAAGAATCAAAAACGGAATGCAAATGAAATAGAAAATCATAGAATCACAGAATCACACAAAAGCACAAAATGACGTTTTATAAATAGTGTGTGTGCAAGTGCGTGTTTCATGTAGGTGTAAATCTCTCTTTAATTCGGGATCAGAGATTTTGATCCCGAATTGTCAGGGATTGATTTTTTTTGGTTGAATGTAATGCAAAAACTTGTCCGGGATCAAAATCCCTCACAGGGATCAATTTTTTTTGGCTGAAAGAAAAACGACATAAGTCAAATTTAAGACATACAACAAAAATAAATAATAAACCCTCTCGGGAACAGCTTTTCTTTGAAACTTAATTTGTTTTTATTATTTTGCTTTCTTTTGCCTAGCGTTCACCAAAACTTCGTTTTTGTAACACTGGTGTCAGATGTGGGGTACCTTCAAATAGGTTTTTTGAAATATCGCACCACAAAAGTAATCATGAACGTTGCAGAGATGAAAGCGCTCCTACAAGAGCAAACAATCCGCCAAACTGTATTCTGGGAAGCAAAGGTAGCCCAGTGGAAGGCTGAATTTGTCATTCGGCAGACAACTATGGAAAGAAGATTGGAGGAACTAGAAAGGACTGTTAGCAATGGTGCTTTCGCATCCGCAGTACCATCTCACTCTTCTCCACGTTCTTCTTCGTCCACCAATCCATTTCTCCAGGAAGAAATATCCAATTTAAATGCCGATCCGATAGACGCCAGTCACTCAATATGGCAGTTCTCGGTCACTAACGACCCAAGAACGCACCATGCACCCCAATTAATCGTTGGTCCCACATCACCACCGGCAGAGGCAGTCCTGTCTGGTGCTGCTACAGCATGTCAAGCTGGTGAACATGCTGCAGAAAACTACTCCTCACCCACGGGTATATTTTTTCCACGTCCGACTGTACCAGTCGCAAGAAGCCAACCCCCGGAAAACCAAAGAATGTGTCCACCGGTAGCTTCAACAGCTAAGGCTAATGAGCAACCTGCGGAAACTCATATCAAACAGGCAGGTGCATCTTTTCCACTTCCAGCTGAACCAATCTCAAGAGGTCAAACCGCAGAAAGACAGCGAATTTTTCTACCAGCATGTCCACAAAAAACTCAAAATTTCAATCCAAAGCTTGTCCAGCCATACGACGGGACGGTTTCTTGGACAGATTACGAAACACAGTTTGAAATCGTAGCAAATTTCAATGGATGGACAGAAAATGAACGAGCTCATGGTCTTGCCATGCAACTCCGTGGGGAAGCGCTGTCAGTTCTCAGTGCCATGCCACGAGGAAAACCATTACAATATAAGAGTTAACGTAGGCTTCTTCGACAACGATTTAGCTTAGATGACCAAACCAGCTACACCCTTCTTCGAAACCGAATTCAACGCCCGAAAGAATCATTAGCCGAGTTTGCAATTCATCTTCAGCGCCTTGCATCTTCTGCTTTTCCAGTTGGAGCAGAAAAAGTCGTGGAAGAAATAGTGCTCAACCAGTTCATTGATGGGATCAGAGATACCCAAATCCAAAATCTGGTTGCCGTTGGGAGACCTCGCGATCTACAAGAAGCTCTTCGTATTGCGCAGGAGTTTACCTCTCGTTTTGAACGCCGAGGCAATCGAACGGTTTTTGTTAGTGCCACATCATTATCAGCAGAGCCGACCTCCACTTCATACTCAGAGGCGGAAAACTAAAATCTGCCGGTGTTATGAAGCGAACACCAGCAGAAACAAGCCAATTCGCTTCCCCTAACCCTACCTTTCTCAAACCAAACTCATCAGTCACTCCAGCATCGAGATCGAACTCTGTCTTCATAGGAGTGGCCAACGGAGCTGGTCTCTCGCTAGAAGGCTATATTTATAAAAAAAAAACACCATTTCCTCATCGATTCTGGAGCTAATGTGTCGGTCATCAGCAAGAAGCACCTTCCAAGAACTGTAAGCCCTTCTGGAAGAACATTTCGGATAGAGGGTATCTCCGGTGGGACGCTGTGGTCATTAGGTTCGACAGAGATCATTCTGGTGCTGAATCACAAAGAATACCACCAAAATTTTGTTGTAGTTGACCAAGAAGTACCTACTATTTTAGGCGTCGACTTCCTCCTAGAGAATCAGTGCAGTCTGGATTTTGCAGAACTTTCGTTGGAAATCCGAAGAAGAAAACTTCCTCTTCATCTAACAGGACCTGCTTTTGGTGTTCTTCTTGTGACAAAAGGCTCCGAAGTCCTCCCAGCCCGCTCAGAAGTTGTGTTTCAAATTTCGCGACCTTCAGATCCAAGAAACAACTCGACTTTGATCGAACCGTGCGACTACGATCAGCTACCAAAGGGAGTGTTTTTAGGCCGTACCTTGGTTGATGCAACTCAGCCACAATTTACAGTGCGAATGGTCAACACATCTGAAGAAGAAGTTACATTACCAAAAGATCTGGTTATCGGACGAGCTTGTACAGCCGAAGCTTGCGAGCCCTCTACTCTTACCTCATCAAGTGATGTGGTTCATCTACAGGATCTTTTAAACACTTTTCCAGAAGAGATCACAAAGGAACAGGTAACTCGCTATCAAAACCTTATTCTTTCTTACCAGGATGTGTTCTCATCAGGACCCAAAGACCAAGGACGAACCAATTTAGCAAGGCACACTATTGATACTGGATCCTCTAAGCCCATTAAAGTACCGGCGCGGAGGATCCCTTTAGCCAAGAGAGAAGAAGTTGCACAACTCGTTCAAGATATGAAGGATCGGAACGTTATAGAAACTTGCAAAGGGCCCTGGGCATCCCCTGTCGTTTTGTGTGGACTACAGACTGCTTAATTCTGAAACGAAGAAAGATTCCTACCCCTTGCCTAGGATATACGATATATTTTCAACCATGGCTGGTGTCAAGTGGTTTTCTACTATGGACCTTCAGAGTGGATATTGGCAAGTAGAAATGGACGAAAAAGATAAGGAAAAGACTGCTTTCTCTACCGGAGATGGGTTATGGCAGTTCAATGTGATGCCTTTCGGGCTCTGCAATGCCCCTGCCACATTTGAGCGATTGATGGACAAAGTATTTCATGGAATGTCTTGGCAAACCGTTCTAATTTACTTAGATGACATCATTGCCTATAGCAGAAGCTTCGATGAGCATCTTCTCACACTTGAAGAGATTTTTCAACGTTTTCGAACTGCCAACCTCAAGCTGAACCCTTCTTAGTGCCGTTTCTTGTGTAAGAGTGTCCACTACTTAGGACACGTCGTATCAGAACAAGGTTTGGTAACTGACCCTGATAAAATCAAAGCAGTGCAACAATGGCCTGTCCCTAGAAATAAGAAGCAAGTTTGAAGTTTCCTAGGACTATGTTCGTACTATCGTAGATTTATTGAAGGATTCTCTTCAATAGCCAAACCACTCTAAGAACTGACCGAAGAAAAACGTCGCTTTACTTGGAATCTCGAATGCGAAAAAGCCTTCAACAAGCTGAAAGAAAAACTTACCACTGCACCTATATTAGCTTTCCTTACTACAGCCGATGAATTCATCCTGGATACTGACGCTTCCAACTGTGGTATTGGATCGGTATTGAGCCAAAAACAAGGTGAGCAAGAAGTAGTAATTGAATACTTCAGCAAGACTCTAAGTCGGTCCGAGAAAAACTACTGCGTGACGAGAAGGGAACTTCTGGCAGTCGTGCTAGCTACCCGCCATTTTCACCACTACCTTTTCGGGCGCACCTTCACTCTTCGTACCGATCATGCTTCATTGAGATGGCTATGCAATTTGAAATACCCTGAGGGACAAATGGCAAGATGGCTTGAACTTTTGCAGCAATACAACTTCAAAATCGAACATCGGCCAGGTGCACGGCATGGAAATGCAGATGCATTGTCTCGAAGAGTGTGTGGTGCCTGCAAACATTGCTCAAGAGTTGAGGAGATAGAAGCGGAATCATTAAAGCGTGCTTTCATTTCAGGTAGCCTGCATGAAGAGCAGAGAAAAGACAGCTCCCTTGCAATGGTGATCAAATGGAAGGAACAAGGTAACCGCCCGGATAAATCCAACATTGCTAGCCAAAGTGCAGAACTGAAATCTTACTGGGCCTTATACGATCAGCTCAGCTTGGAAGATGAAGTCCTCGTTCCGCTTTGGGAAGTAACCCCAAACCACTTTAAGAAGCTAATTGTAGTTCCCAAAGCATGTGTTCCACAAATTCTCAGATCATTACACGACAGTCCTGGTGGTGGCCATCTCGGCCAAAAGAAGACACTTTCCAAGGTAAAAAGTTATTTTTGGATTGGGGGGACCGTAGATGTAAAAATTTGGTGTATGACCTGTGAAACTTGCGCCGCACGTCGTGGTCCCCAAAGAAGAACGCGTGGGGCGCTCCAACCAAGCCGACCAGGATGTCCTTTTGAACGGATAGCTATCGATATCCTTGGCCCACTTCCTCGGACCAGGGATGGAAATCGTTACATTATCGTCGTAATGGATTATTTCACGAAATGGCCCGAATGTTTTCCTGTACCCAACCAAACTGCCGAGGTGGTACTCGGGCCCTTGGTGGACCAAGTGTTTTGTCGCTTCGGAGTTCCCCATGTCATACATTCAGATCAGGGCCGAAACTTTGAGTCTGAACTATTTACAGCATCTCTTTCTGTGCTTGGCATCGAAAAAACAAGAACTACACCCCTACATCCACAGTCAGATGGCATGGTGGAGAGGTTTAACAGCACACTTTTGGACTACCTTGCAAAATTTGTAGATCGCAATCAAACGGATTGGGATCTTCACCTACAACCTGCCCTCCTAGCCTATTGTTCAGCAGAGCATGAAGCAACAGGGTTTTCTCCCGCGTACCTCAACCTTGGAAGAGAGTTAAAACTCCCAGCTGACCTTGCTTTTGGCACAATCAACGCCCCAAATATGGATGCTCCTGGTTATGCAATGGAACTTAAGCAAAGGCTGCAGAAATCATATGAACTTGCACGAGACAACCTTAAGATGGCAGCCGAAGCAATGAAAACGAGGTATGATGCAAAGAAACACTCAATTAATTTCCTTCCAGGTGATAAGGCATGGTTCCACAATCCAAGACGCAGAAAAGGAATTTCTCCTAAGCTACAAAGTGACTGGGAAGGTCCTGTTCGAGTCATAGAGCGTCTATCTGAATTATTGTACCGTATCCAGTGCAAGGGGAGTCGGAAGACGAAGGTAGTTCATGTGGATCGCCTAGCGGTGTTCAATTCACGACCTGGACTCAGCGGGAGCTCCGAGTCTTAAGAGGGGGGCAATGTGACGAACATACCTGATAACCTGCCCCACACACTTGCCTAAGTACCAATACCTGCAGCAACGATTCCTCATCCACCACCGTCCGTCCGTTGTCCACTAGAAGGCTATGAACTTCGCCCAGATGTTTTTTCTGCGACCGCCCTCGCTACAAGCACATTCCCGTCCGTCCGCCTGTCCGGTTTGCTTTCGTTGAACCTAGCTTCGATAGTTTTTGACAGATGTGTGGACAGGATTGCCATCGCTCCTCCAATCCATCCTTGAGGCACGGCACTGTCGTCTGCTGGAAGTTTGGTGATGCTAGGATGAATAAATGGCGTAATGTTGGTCACACGAGGTCACCGTCGCCGATGAAGCCGGGAATCAACCGTTCGAGGTGCTCCTAGTAGCATGCTCATCATGAAGGCATCGGAACCTGCTGTCGGAGTGGAAGCTCTGTCTCACGAGGTGGCCCCGGTCAGAGAGAGTGGAGCTGGAGTTCCCAACAAATTTATTAATTAAATAATTAAAACAATTTGTTGGTAAATGCATCCAAATCTCATAGGGCACAGAACACCCACATATTGCACACCAATCGATAGGGAATTTGACGGACATTAGGAATAAAATGGTTGTAAATTGATGTAGGGCGCCCCAGAAAACTTTATTCTTCGTTGCAGTCATAAAAAGTGGCGGGAAAAATGACAGCCCTAAGAAAATTCCAGCGATATGACAGTAGAGATTGGAAAATTGCTGGAAACCAACGAGAGTGCGGATAAATAGAAACATTAAGTCAAATAAATAATAAACCCTCTCGGGAACCGCTTTTCTTTGAAACTTAATTTGTTTTTATTATTTTGCTTTCTTTTGCCTAGCGTTCACCAAAACTTCGTTTTTGTAACATTATTAATATTAGTATTTTATTGATGGCTTCTTATGAGTGGTGAAGTATGGTGAAAAAAACGAGGTGAGCTAAGACTGCCCATCTGTAGACGAAATTATGTGACAACACTTTTGTGTTCTTGTTGTTATTTCTTATTTTAGTTATATTCGACTATCTTTTAAAAGTGAATGCATTTATTTTGTTAACTTTCTCATTTTGTTATTAAAATTAATGTATTAATAAAAATAAAGTAAAAAAAAATTTCAATTAAGGTTTGATGAATGAAGTGTTCTTCACGACGACGTTATAGGTATTTACAAATTATTACTCCTTTTTGGTATCAAATCTAATGTCGAATTCCTTCTAATAAAATAATCGATTTGTTTAGAAGAATAAATCGGTTTTTCTGGAAAAATTCCTTTTATTGATAGAAAAAAATCGATTCTATTTAGAAAAAAAATCGATTTTTTTTGGTAAAATGAATTCGACATAAATAAAGTTCATTTTAATGTGACTCAATATCTTTTAAATATAATGTGAGCTTCATTATTTATGCATATAGATTGTCTCCTTCAGTATAAAACACCGAATTGTTCTACCAAATATAAAAAACGTCAAGTAATTAGCAGTCGTTTTATTTCTTTCGCACGCACGAACGTTTTCTTTCGTTTTTCATGTTACATGAAGCAAATCGTTCGCACAAACCAAAACGTTTGTTCGCTTTCCCCATACAGAATGTCACCCCAGATTTTTTAGATTTCTTATCATTTCTCTACCCTGCATCTCCCTCAGTGTTGCTTCCAGCGAAAATATAATTATTACATTTTTTGTAAGAAATTTAATTTACCTTAATTCCTTTTTGCAGACTTTTTCACTTAAGCCCTTCGTTTTTAAAATATTGGCGAAAATCTAGAAAAGGAGACCTTTAACCCCCTCTCCTTGCTTAAGCTCGCTGCCCTGGCCTGGGGACTTTTGGTATGTCGGACCTGGGGGTCACCCCTACCATTTAAAAAAAATAACCCAGACTACACGATTTATTTTATTATTTTAGGTCTTCGTTGACTGGACTAAAATCAATTCATTATGCGAGGAACTTATAAACTTCAAATTATAAGTTTTAGGACTGCTATTCATTGTTAAATAGGGTATACATTTGAACAAGAAGTGATTAAAATCCTTTTTTAATTATTATTAATGGTTATTTTCCAATAAATCCACCGCAGATATTCTGAATGTTAAAATAACAAAACACGTCTCACGAATGTAAAAAAGAATCGTGTAATCACGAGGATACGTACCTGTCAAAAAGACGAATAACGAAACAATGCAAAAAAGGAATCATGTAATCAGACTCTAAGTTGTCGCATTGATACAAAAGCTTTACTTTGAAGGGTTTATAACTTACGTTGTAGGTTCATCCAAAATTAAAACGGTTGGATTATTGACTAATTCTAATGCAACCGCTAGTCTTTTCTTTTCTCCTCCAGACAATTTTCCAGTACTATTTTTCCGAATTTTATAAATTCCTACAGAATGCAGAATATCTTTAACCTGTTAAATACAGGAATCATACGATTTGTTTATATATTTCAAGTAATATTTATTACTTACTCTTTGCTTTTTCTCACTTGTCGATAGGATGTTCCCGATTTTAAGATTAGCTGAAAAGTGCATTGCTTCGGAAACTGTCAAAAAGGGCTGCAAATCGGTATTTTGCTTTATGAAAGATAGACTTGTACTAAATAAATCAATACCCCGATTCGTTCCATTGAAAAAAACATTTCCACTTGCTCCAAATAATCTGTAATTTTAAAAATAAGTTATTAAATAACTTATACTACATTTTATTTTATTACTCATAGCCAGATAAAATATTAAGCAATGAACTTTTTCCTGCTCCAGAAGGACCTACTATAGCACTGAGCTCTCCACTGCGAAACTCGCCTGTTAAGCCTTTTATTATGGCTTTGTTTTCTAAAAGTAAAAAAAAATTAAACAATCGAATAAAACCATTTTTAAACAACTTTTGAATAAATAAAAAATATACAATAAATATAGCTATACGTAATAAATAAGAAAGTAAAAGACATGTGGATTTTGTTATACACCCTCCTCATGGTATTCCTTAGAATACTTCCATTGAGCACCATTGAGTGCCAATAACAATTTTACAATTTTTTTTGTCGAACGCAAGAAAATCTGAACCTTAAGACAAAAGTCATTGTGTCAAATGCTTTGAAGCAAAATTAAATAGATCTTTAATTATATTAGTACAGTACAATAAGTGAAAAAAGGGCATGAAATTGCATTTTTCGATGGACAACATTTTATTTATGGTATCTATTTGTGTGAACCTCCTAAGTATAATAGCGTTTTCGTTTGGTAATCCAGAAGAACGGTCCGGAAGTTTCCGATCCGGAATGCCAAACGACGAAGTTGAAAATTTTTTATAGATTCTGAAGTTTGTGTTTCGTTGTATTTGTGAAACCTCAAATGCAGATTTCAAATTACAGCTCTTTTTATTCTCGATTATTTTTAAACACGGCGAAGACTATTTGGAAAATGTTGATCCTGTTTCCAAAGTAAATGGTGAGATTGCATAATATGCATTGTATAATAATACTCCAAAATAGATATTTAGTAAGTAAATAAAAGAAAGCAGGTCGAATTTAATCACAAATGTACCTACAATCTCTATTCCAAAATCAAATACAAAATTACATTCTACGAAATTGACGTTTAAAGCATGTGTGCATACTCCTGGTTTGGATTCTTTCTTTAAATTCAGAATCTCTTCTTTTATTTAAGGGAAGAACTATCATCTGTCACCAATCGAACTATTTCAGAAGCAGTCGGAATGGTTCCGGACGACCAAACGAAAACGTCATAATTCGGGTTAGGGAAGAGCAGCCATTTTATTTTACAACAAAGTGTCCAACTAAAACCTCATATAGAATTAAATTATCTACAAAACAAGATATTAACTATATTTGCGATAATGCTCGAGTATTCAATGCATTCGAGAGTCGACGTCTTTCAATCTGGTTTTGATGGAATACTAAAGTAAATTTGCATAGGTGTTGTACTCAGTTAACGTAACTGTGAGAGACGTCTCGCACAATCAAATTATTTAACAAAGAAGCTATTTAGTTAGTACATAGGCAAGACAAAGAAGTGATGAGGACAAAGAGTTCTAGTATCAGATTGGTTCTATAGTCCCAAGAAGTGGACCTTCGTTACGCTCCAACTGATAGTAGAAAAGTTTAAGAACCAGTAGCGGTACCTACGGGAATCCAACAATTTAAGAATTATTAATTATTCAAAACTAATAAAAGCAGACTAAATTCTTTAAGCTACGGCGGCTCGACTTAAAAGTCAGTCGCTAAGATTTGCTTTCATGGGATCATATACGAACCAGATTCAGTGAACTCCACAGTTAGTTGAACAATATCCTAACCAATAATTGCTAACCAGAACCATTTATTGAGACCAAGAAGGAGCAAGTCTCCGTAGCTGAGGTGTCTTATACGCCGAGCCGACCCAAGATCACGGGTTCAAACCCAGCCTGAGCTGATTTTAACATTGAAAATGTTTATAGGATCGTTTTGACAGAGTTGTGGTGTTACCAAAATGATTAAATGAATTAAATTAAATAAATTCAATAAATCAAAAATGAACTCCAGCGTATAGGGGCATCACAACAAAATTTTTGGTTGGTGTTACTAAAGAAATGACCGAAATGGTTGAAATGAACACATGAATTTAGAATATGAAAAATGAACTCCAGCGTATAGGGGACAACTATCAAATTTTTGGTTGGTGTTACTAAAACATTACTAGACTAGAATGATAAAAATAAACAAACGAACACAAGCGATGAATTACGGTAGGCGTAGGTATACGGGGAAAAACGAAGTAAGAAAAGTATTGTTCGTCGTCAACAGGCAAGCTTCAGTGGAGAATGGTCATGAAGTATATTCAAAAAGAGAAAAAAAACAACAATAAGAAGACAAATGAACAGACAAGGCAATCAACAAAAGTGGATAGGTTTCTGCCAGATTTTTGTATGTTGTAAATGTGTATTGTGTATGCATCTACATAGTTATGGAGGTAGGTAGGTTGTGATTTTGTGAAAATTTAAATGATAGGTATTTATTTTTATATTCCATACAGAATACAATGCGGTCTTATAAGAAAGGCCAGTGGTGCAGTTGAGTGTGCGAGCAGGATTGGAGCTTGCTTGAAATCGATATACCTATGTAATATGTAGGACAACAAAAAATATGACAGCATGTTTTTTTTTTCTAGCAACACTATTAAGACGAGATTAGATTAGAAATTAGTTTTATAAGAAATACTGAGCCCTACCAATAATCAAATTTAGTTACGACTTAAATATTTCAATAAAATGGATCATAATTGAATGAGCTCTAAATAATAAACCGTGCTTTTTGATAACATACTTATAACAGCTTCAGTTCCTCCTTCGTTCAAAAAATCAGTTATATTCCCAATTCACAAAAAAGGTAACGCAAATAATCCCGAAAATTACCGCGAAATATCTTTTATAAACACGATAGCAAAAATATTTTGTGGCATTCTTGCAAGCAGAATAGAAACATGGGTGGATGAGAAAAGAATCCTAACAGATTTTCAAGCAGGTTTTAGAAGGAACTTTTCAACAGTCGACCAAATCTTTTGCCTAACATCGATAATAAAGGCTTTTCATGCTAGAAAAAGAAAGGTATACTCCTTCTTTGTTGATTTTAAAGCTGCGTTTGATTTAATCAACCGCAATACGCTAATGTATAAGCTTTCTCAAATGGGCCTGTCATCCAGATTAATTAAACTTTTGAAAGAAATGTATACGGACACGAAAGCGGTGGTATGGAATGGTTTAGGATACTCGAAATGGTTTAACACCGACTCTGGAGTGAAGCAAGGTTGCCCGCTAAGTGCGCTGCTATTTTCATTGTTTATAAATGACATAGTTTCTTGTATACCAGGTGGTATGCGAATCGCCGATACAAATGTTAATATCTTGTTGTACGCAGACGATATAGTTCTTCTAGCCGAATCACCTGAAAGTTTACAACTGATGATAAACCCACTTTATGACTATTGCGAAACATGGGTACTTACTTTTAACGTAGAGAAATCGAAAATTATGGTTTTAAACCAAAATTCACGAAGTGTAGCGGGAAACAATTGGTTCTTTAATAGAAGCAGAATTGATGTTGTTAAGGAATTTAAGTATTTGGGAGTTAAAATAAATCCAACCTGCGACTTCAAGAAACACACCGAAGAAAAAGCTAGCACTTCACAGAACTTGATCAACATGACGTGGCGCAAGATTTTTACCAATAAAAATGTATTACTATCAACCAAATACAAAATTTTTGATAGCGTCGTGAGGTCAACTTTGTGCTATGCTGCCCAAATATGGGGAATAGATGAATTTGACGAAGTAGAGAAACTTCAACGAAACTTTCTCAAAAAACTTTTTAATTTACCAAGAAATACGCCAAACTACGCTATCTATCTGGAAACTGGTTTACCAAAAATGCACACGTACACCCTAAAGATACAAGCTGATTTTATATTAAAAATCGCCTCACATTCAAATGATCGACTGACGAAAAAAATGCTGCTGTATGAAGAAAGAAACCGAGATTGGATTATGATGAAATGGCAGAACCTTGCCATATCCTACGGAGTAAACCTGCAATGGAATTTTCAGAACGTCGAACAACTTAAATCGGATCTATATACCGTGATACAACTACAAGAGGATACAGCTCGAAATAACCTAGTTGTTGAAGCCCGTAAATCTCAAAGCAGAATAATCTACTCACAGCTCAACCATAACCTTTTGAGTAGAAATTACTTTCGTGATGATTTAAGCTATCAGGAAATATCCATCCTATTCAAAACAAGATGTGAGATACTCCACTTAAATGGCATCCCATACAACGGCAGTTTCAATCAATTCTGGACTCTCTGTAATATGAACGCAAAGAAAGACGTATTTCACTTTATAAGCATTTGTCCAGTTTTAAAATCTCAAAGGCTATCATATCTTGGGAAAAAACACTTACAATGATTGAAACCATCGATATTTTAAATGAAACAAATTGGAAATCCTTCTGTTGTTATGTAAAATCCATCCAGAATTTCAGAAATCTTATTATTACTGAGTATTTTTAAATTAATTTTGTATAAAATAAATATTTTGCCACTCGAGCTGACGGCCTAGCCAAAGCGCTAAAAACTAACTAATACTATGTTATGTGATGAAAAATTGTATTTCAATAAATGGATTACTTACTTACTTAATAAACCGTGCATGGTATTACCTAAATATTTACGTGGATTATAAATAATGAACCATATATTCAAATGACTTCAAAAAATTGAGAATATAATGTATGGTTAATAATTTAGGATCCATAACGTGAAGGTTAATTTCACTGCAATATTTAAGTCATAACTAAATTTGATTATGGTAATGCCCACTGTCTTTTGAGCGCCATGTTTCGTCAAAAATGCATATTTTTTGTATATTTACGTTTAACGTGCATATTTTGCCGTATGTTTGTACATTTTTCATTAAAATCATACCTTGTAAAGTGTCTTCTAATGTTTATTCATTAAATAATAAAGGTCTATGGGGTAGGCATTACCCAAAAATTAAAACATAACTTCAGGTTATGGCGAAAAAATTGGCATTAAAGAAATTTGGGTTGGAGTTTTTGTTTTTTTTTTTTTTTTTTTTAAATTAACCTATTTTTGAGTTGGTTAAATAGACTCGAACGATTATTTTGTAATCTAGTGCTTCTAAATATTTTAAGGTCGTGTGTGAATTGAATTAAAATTTCGAATAAATTTTATCCGAAATTAAATTTTGAAGTTTGTACGTACATATACCTACAGATTCACCTCACTATAGTGTCAAAAATTAAATTAATCTTCGGATACAATTTAACGCGATTTTAATCCAATTCGCACACGGCTTAAACAATAGGTATAGATAGCTTTCGAAAATTTAGAAAATATTAACCCAAAAGTAAAACAATCATGTTCCCAGTAATTCTGACTTTTTAACATTTCTTTCGTTGAAAGGTTCCAACATTTTTGTTAGCCACGAGAGCAAGCTCGTGGGAATCACTCGTGTAAATTTTGTTTTTTATTTTTGATATGATTAATGTCTTAAATAAACCCATGTATATGAATTTAAACGATTCACCATTATAAAAAAAATGCATGTACCTATTTCAAATAGGTTTTAATGGCTTTTAGCCCCAGCAAATTGACGTTATGTTCGACAATCTTACTTGTACACTACATATTTTTTTTTGTTTTTAGATTTAACGTGTATAAAGCTAGCAGAAAACCATAACTAGCTCTTTTTGTGCTATTTGTGTGCTATTATTGTAAGGCAGTCCCGATTTTTGTAGCAAAACTTCTAAACCTCCCAGCATAATCAATTGAAAGAAAAATTAAAATTTATTGCTATTTTGGTGCTATTATTGTGTGGCAGTTCCGATTTTTGTGCTAGCATAGTTTTGTTTTATGTTTTGCTATAGCTTTATATGGGTAACATAACTTTGCATGAAAAAAAAACTATGCTAACACAAAGATCGGGACTTCAGCACAAAATAGAACGAAAAAAGCACAACATTTTAGTTTTTATTTCATCTCATTATGCTTAGCGGTTTAGAAGTTTTGCTAGCTTAATATTAAGGTAACATATAGATTTACATAAAACAAAAACTATGCTAGCACAAAAATCGAGACTTTCACACAAAAAGAGCACAAAATTCTATTTATGGTTTCAATTGATTATGCTAATGTGTATTGGTATATGCTAGCTTTATAGACGTTTAGATTTATGTAGTTTTAAAAAATACATTACATAGGTATACGTACCTAACCTACATAGAATATATTTTTACAAGCAATATTGAGCATATCTTTAGGGCCCTAATCATTTTTTTTTGAGCATTTAATTACTTGTTAAGGGCATACCTACTTATATATATGTAATTGATTTTCAAGGGCATAATTATAAGCGCTTAAAATTTTTGTTTGCCCTAATAGGTATGTGAATTTTGATATCAGATTTAAAAAAAAACGATTTTGTTGGTTGAATAGAAAAGTATGATGGGGTTAGTTAAAGAAAATTAACAAGATTTATTTTTTGCCAAATGGAAAGTGACATTAAATACCTACACCTAGAAACTTCAAAACTTATAATGGTGTTTGAAACAGCTTATTACGTTTTAATTAATTTGTAAAGATTGTAAAGATTAGTCATGTTTTTGTTTATCTAGCAAAATAAAGTCATTTTCAATGTCCCCATGGTTAATTTATGAGTGAAATCTGTAAATTTTTTTAATTTTAAATATTGTCTATAAACGAACTTTTATTTTTTCTGCTGTCTAAAAGTGAATTTGGTAAGCAAGGCTTAACTTCTGGAGTCATATGTATGTATACTCGCTGAGGATATATTAAAGGGTTGAAACACGAGATGTGGGAGGTAAACTTCAGTTATAATAGAATTTGATTTGTTACATCATATAGCCAACAGAGCACGAGAGTCACATCGTTAAGGCAGTGGCCACTTCTTAAACGCTTGGACAAATTAGTACGGTGAGTTAAAGTACCTAATAAAAAAAAAGATCATTTTTAGTAGCCAATTGAAATTTTTTATATACTGAAGTAGAAGGGGCTTTGTTTGAGTTTATTTTTCGTGCTCAATATATTCTAGTGAAGAACACCGAGTATAGGTATACGAAGGGGATTTAAGCTCAGTTTAACAGGAAACTTTCCTAGTCAAATTCAAAGTAACATACAGTAGAAATTTGTTTCCTACGATTCATGTTGACTTAAATAAAATGATTTTGGAGCATTCCATGCAAAATGATAACTATCAATTTTTTTATTTTTTAATGTTAAAGCACGTTTAAAGCAAGATGGCGGCATATAAGCAATAATTTTAATTAAAAATAAAATGAATGTGATGTGTTTGAGTCTTAGTTATATTTATTTTGGGAGTAATAACATCAGATGACTTTTAATTATGATTTTTCTTTCAGCCTCATGAATATCTGACAAAAAAGACACGTAAAAGGACATTTTTTCAATCGAAAAATGCCAAACCAGTACCTGGAATTTTGACTTACCAATACATTAAAATTGACAAACAAAAAAAGGAAGAATACCGAATTCATAGCCTATCAGAAGACAAAACGGTTGTTAATTATTAAATAACTACTCATTAAAACCGTTATTTTCAACTCTGTCAGACACGTGACGCAATTTGTCTGTACGTGACAACGCATTCAAAAATTTCTCAAAATATAAGGATGAGCCTTTTAAATTTTTTTTTTTTTTCATAAATACGAACTGTTAAGCGAACTTGGCACCACCTTCTTGCATCAATCCAGAACTTCCACCAAACGCCAAAAACTCTAGATGGGGGGAAAACAAACACACTATTAAAGGCGCGAACAGTATCGGTGTGTATTTATATTTGTTTTTATTGTTGTTTTCCCCCCATCCAGAGCTTCTTTTTGATTAAAGAACTGTCAAAATTAGAAAGAGAAAAGACAGTCAGATTCTGGAAAAGCCCAATAATATTCAAAATAAAATGAAAAGGTGCAATATATAAAATAGAAAATATAACTATCTGTTTCATAAAATAGAACACGATGATATATCATAACCATTGAATTTTGAACAACAACAACAACAACAACAAAATTAATTCGTAAGCAATTGGTGGTAGCACCTTTAAGTTGTTGTTGTTGTTCAAAATTCAATGAAATTGACGGAATAAAGAATGGTCAAGTCTAATAAACTGACATTCTAGTATAAATAATACAATACAAATAATGATATGTCATAACATTCATCACCATTTTATTTTTCCAATTAAAAAAGCGAAGCCGGCCACTTGATAGCAGCAAAATTAAATTAAAAGTTACATTGATATTCAGATTCATTTATTGAAATAATTGAACAATCTCAACGTAAGTTAATAAGTAAGAAATGTACATTAATAATAAGATAATTAATTTTAGGAAAATTAAAGCTTTTTCTGTTACCTATTATACACATCAAGAGTGTCTTTTATTTAACGGAAGCTAGAATTTCGGAAAGCTCATCAAATCTTGAGTTGAACTCAACAACTAACTTTGATTCTTTCTTATTATCCGGTTCTTACAAATTTTCGATCGATGTCTAATAGTTTTCAAATGGGTAGATATGTGTCCTCTATAACCTCTGTCTATCAACTCCTACTCTCGACCTCCCCGTGGTGAACGTCGGGTGCCTAGTACCTTAACTGAAGATGGGGTTCCAATCCCTGTGGACGGTTTAGGTGGCAGCAAATGAGAGAGGGGGGGAGAAGTGTTCCCACTAAGGCACTTCTCCTTTATCCAGGCGGCAGCGGAAGAATTCCCCAGATGGAATCAACGGTGGCGTCTACAGTTCCAGTCAGGTTGAACTACTTAGTGAACACCTTATATGGGCTACTACGACGTATTCGTAGCTCAGGCCTATAAGGAGCGGTTTATCCGGCTCCCCGTCCTTGGAGTTATAATAAGGATCTGGTCCTCCAGGCTAGGGGGTTGTGCGTCGGGGTGACTTCCCTACCACGGAAAAAATGTCGGTTCCGAAACGACAACAAGCCTCGGATATGGTTGATTTTAATGATTTTAATGTTGACGACCCCAGCAAACGAAACAAGGACAACGAATTTCGGATCTGCACGTGGAATGTCCGGACCTTAAACAGGCCACGTGCAGCCGAACAATTAGTGGAGAACCTGGATAGGCTAAAGGCTGATGTAACAGCCATCCAGGAAGTGCGATGGGATGGAGAGGGCATACGAAGGATGCAATCGTGTGACATCTACTTCGGCGAGTGCTGCAAGGAGCAGGGTCAGCGGCTCTTTGGTTGTGGTTTTGTGGTAAGGGGAAGACTTAGGCAAGAAGTCTTGGGCTTCAGAAATGTAAGCGAGCGCCTGGTCACAATCCGCATCAAAGCAAAGTTCAAAAACATCACGTTGATCTGTGCCCATGCCCCAACGGAAGAAAAGGATGACTCAACCAAAGAAGAATTCTACGATCTCCTCGAGGATACGTATGATAGGTGCCCCAAGTACGACGTCAAGATTATTCTTGGCGACTTCAACGCCAAGATCGGAAAGGAGGGCATCTTTGGTTCGATAGTCGGAGGACACAGCCTGCACGACAACACTTCCGGTAACGGACTCAGGCTCATTGATTTCGCGGCGGGGCGAAATGTCATCATAGCAAGCACTCAATTCCCACACCTCAATATACACAAAGGGACCTGGCGGTCTCCGGATCAACGAACCGTCAACCAGATTGATCATGTTGCGATAGACGCCAGACATGCTTCCAGTATCCTGGATGTCCGAACGTTCCGAGGTGCCAACATAGACTCGGATCACTACCTAGTGGTAGCGCAAGTACGTATGCGGATATCCATGACGCCACAACGACGAGCGAATGCTGTAAAACGATTTAACGTCGCGAAGCTAAAATCGCAAGAGATAGCCAGGACTTTTGCAGACCACGTCTCTCTTAAACTCTCAACAAGCCTGCCACAAGCATCATCTGTAGAGGACCAGTGGAAGCACTGCCAAAATGCCATCAAAAGTGCCGCTACTGATGTACTGGGTTTCACTAGGCCACCACAACGAAACCCCTGGTTCGATGAAGAATGCAGACTGGCGCATGAAGCAAAGAACGAGGCCTACCAAGCCATGCTGCAGGCTAGAACCAGAGCTGCTGAGAGAGCAGCCCGGGAGCTCTACGGGCAAAAACGAAGGGAGGAACGCCGACTTCTCAGGAGGAAAAAGAGAGAGCATGCGAAGCGGGCGGTCGAGTCTATTGAGGACTGTAGCGGCAGGGGTGATGTTCGGAAGTTCTACCGAAGGGTGAGGCAAACTACCCAGGGTTACAAGGCCAGAACGGAAGCCTGCCAAAACGAGAGTGGGAATATGGTGGTAGACACACAGTCGGTGCTGAGGATCTGGAAACAACACTTTTCTAGACTGCTAAACGGCGAAGATGGCCAAAATTCCGCTGTAAGACAGAACACTCCATTCAACCTGGACGATGATGGTCAAAACTTCCGTCCACTCGACCTAAATGAAGTGCGGTTAGCGATAGCCAAGCTTAAAACGTGCGGCTTATGCAGATGATATTGACATCATTGGAAGAACGAAGCGAGCTGTCACTGGTGCGTTTGCAAGTATTGAATCGGAGGCGGCGAAAATGGGTTTGGCTGTTAATGAGGACAAGACGAAGTATATGCTATCATCGAGAAAGGAATCTCAACATCGTCGACTCGGGCAAAACGTCACGATGGATAGGTACAACTTCGAAGTTGTCAAAGACTTTGTCTACCTGGGCTCCACTATAACATCGCAAAATGACATCAGTGCAGAGATCAAACGAAGAATTACTCTTGCCAATCGCTGTTTCTTCGGGCTAAGAAGGCATTTGAGTAATAAAGCCCTCTCTCAAAGAACCAAGGAGACCTTATATAAGACCCTTATCATCCCGGTCCTGCTGTATGGGGCAGAAGCATGGACCCTGACAAAAACGGATGAGAATCTACTTGGGTGCTTTGAAAGGAAGATTCTTCGGGTTATCTTCGGTCCAGTATGTATCGATGGAGTATGGAGGAGAAGATTCAACAACGAGCTTTACGGGCTTTACAGCGACGTCGATCTGGTCAAAAAGCTTAAAATACAGCGGCTAAGATGGCTGGGACACGTGGAGCGTATGGACACCAACGCACCAGCCCGACGAGTCTTCGAATCTACCCCTGACGGTCTGCGCAGCAGAGGAAGACCCCACCTTAGGTGGCGCACACAAGTGGAGAACGACCTCAACCAACTTGGAGTGCGTAACTGGAGGCAGCTAGCTAGGGACCGAGCTGGCTGGAGGGGCTTGTTGGTTGAGACCGTAGTCCATCCTGGGCTGTGAGCGCCATCTAAAGTAAAGTAAGTAAAGTCTAATAGTTTTGCTGAAATCTGAATATTAAGATAACAATATAGAACATTGGGTGACTCGACCCGTCTGTACGTGACACCTTTTCTTATTTTTTTTACTAAGAAATTTGAAGGAATACCGTTAAAATTTTTGCAAATAATCGAAGACTAATGTACAAACTTTTGAAAAAAATTAATATATGAAAGATCTAATCAATGTTTCAAAAATATTAGCCTTACAATAACAGAAAAAGAGTCGAATTTGTCTGCACGTGACCCATGCACCTTTTCCAATTTAAAATAAAATGTATGAGTTAAACAGACGGCGAAAGCCATGCTATAAAATGAATTGTTACAAAAACTATTATAAATAAAAATGTGGAAAATAAAGGTCATAATAATAAAATAAAATAAAATGAGTTAAACAGAGTTAGAATGTTTTTTTTTGTTTGTTAATTAATTAGAAGAAGGATCAGGATGAGGAAATGTGATACGGTGGGGTGAAGAAGAGAGGTAAAAGGTAAGCTGTGGTGACTGAGACGAGTAAGGCAGCAACGGAGGGAGGGTCTCGGGAAAAATATCTCGGATGCTGAATCTTCACCTTACAGCTGTTTTAGACTAGCATGATTTTTTTTTTACATGGGCCGGAAGGGGTCGAGTTCCCGCGTCCCATCGACGACCAGGGAGCCGATCAAGCATGCTAGCATGACCCCGGGGTAAACAAACAGTCTATAACAAAATGGCGCCCATACGTGAGGAATATAATTTTGAGACACTTCATTTATTTTACTTTCCCTAGTAGTTTCTTTTTTCAATAATTGCGTGCAAAGTAATCCGATGACATTAGTTTCAGTTTAATCAAAGTTTTATTTTGTTTCATTCGGGCTCAAACGATTTATTGTACCTCTGGTAAGTCCCGATACTCAGAGAAGGTATCGCGTTGCGACCAGTAGGGTAGAATAAAGGATAATCGATATCTAATAAAGATTAACAGAGTAATATTTAAGATCTAACAGTAAATAAATTTTGATTTAGGTAATGAAGGCGTATTTGTTGTCTGAGTCAGGTGGGGACTTGCCAGGCAGACACCCTTTAGCCGGATAATTAAATAAACCTTTTTGCGAATAGCTTAAACATTGAAGAGACGTGAGGGTGGGTGTTGTACGTCTTCAGCAGTCCTTCAATATACTTAGCAGTTGCTGCTGTCATAAAAAGATAATTCAGTAAGTTAGTTTCAGTCAAGTAATATAAAGTTTTACCGTTTGACAAAGGCTCGTAGAACGTCACCACAGTTTGCCTCTTCGATAATTTCTTTATTACCTTCCTAATCACTTATTATTATTGATTATTGATTATATATTTATTTCTTAAAATCCAACTACAATAATTTAAGATAAAAGAAATATAAGTGACAAAGATATTTTTATAAAAAAATAGAGTTAGTGTCACTCTATACCAAAAAATGAAAACATGAATAATTTTAAATGGGTGGGGTGACCCTTAAAAAAGAAATATTACAAAGTTAAATAAAAAAAATTTAAATGAAAATTAAACAATTTCAACAAAACATCAGATAGAACCATTCATTAGTAATTCTAAACTCTCGTAGTCAAGGCTAAAGAGCCATTGTTTTACATGTTTACCAAATAACAAATGAGAAGTTTGCATTCTGATAGAATGGGGGAGTTTATTTAACATCCGACACGATGCAACACTATAAAATTTGCGAAATGCAGTTGTACGAAAAGACGGTATAGATACTTGGTTCAGGAAATTTCCACGTAAACTGTAATTGGCAATTATTCTGAAATTGAGATTACCTGACCTTCTAAAGAAAATTTTTAGGACCTTATAGCAGTATAGATGTCGGACTGGAAGAATCTTCAAATTCCTAAATAGTGGAAAACTTGGATAGAGCCGGGGCTTACCACAATTTTGGATAACTTTTTTGGATAACTAACAGAGGCTGGATTTTATTATAATAAGTACCACCCCAACAAAAAATACCGTATTGTAGTTTCGAATGAAAAAGGCCGTAGTATATTTTAAGAAGCAATTGATAAGAGCAAACTTTACGCATAAAAAAGAAGTTTCTAAGAGTGCCCCTAAAATAATGTCTTAGATTTTCTGTATGATTATAAAAATTCATTCTTGAATCAATGGTCAAACCCAAATATTTAAATTCAATAACATTTTCTATTTTAAAACATTTATCTTTGCAGCTTGTTTGAACGTTAAAAGTGGAAGAATGATTCAAAGCATTACAGGTGCAGCTAAAAAGGTTAAATTTTTGGCACTCAGTAGCATGAAAAAAAAAAATCAGCATCAATAATTTTTTTACCAGACAACCTAAAAAACATTACTTTAGTTTTAGAACTTACAATCAATTTGTGCTCCGCAAACCAGAGTCTTAACAGGCTGAGATCCCAATTTATATTAGATATAAGATCAATACAACTATTAGTACCATAAGAAAAACCCACATCATCTGCAAATGCTGTCAACAAACCTTTAAAAGGCAACTTAAACAAAGAGTTAATATAGATCAAAAACAAAATTGGACCCAAAACGGAACCTTGCGGCACTCCTAAATTCATTGATTTTAAATCACTCCTTGTAACACCTAATTTAACTCTTTGAGGTCTATCTTTTAAATATGAACGGAGCAAATCACATATGAAACCTCGAAACCCAGCATTTACAATTTTGTCAATCAATAATTCGTGGTTGACCATATCAAATGCTTTTGAAATATCAACAAATAGTGCGCTTGTATTCTTCTTTTTATCAAGGTTATGAAATATTTGAGAACAGAAATGTAACAAGGCATCTTCTGTTAATTTGTTAGATTGAAACCCAAACTGAACTTCGCTGAAAAACCTCGTTCTAGATAAAAAGCTTGATGAAAAAGAAATGGAAAAACAGTTAAGTTATATTAATAAAATAATTCTATTCTTTATTTAATTTAGTGAAGTGTGTTCACTTCAAGTACTGAAAGACGAATACCTTTAACTTTAAGAGATTTATATAAAGAAAGAAAGAAGAAAAACGTATGTATGTATACAAGTATGCATGTACATAGGATCACATTGAACAGGTTTCTCTTTCTTTTCAACACCCTTCCTCAATGTGAATCTGCATACATTTTTATCAATTATAACATATTAAATAAATTAATTTAAACTCAATAATCTCATGAAATGGCAATGCTTCTGTTTTGATAAATTTTTTGTGAGCACATCTGCTATCATGTTATCAGTTGGAACAAATTTTAATTCGATGTCACCTCTCTGGATAACCTCACGGATGAAATGGTGCCTGATGTCTATATGTTTCGACCCGGCATGGTAGACAGGGTTCTTTGCCAGATTTTGAGCGCTGAGATTGTCTCCATACATGACTGTCGGTGTACCAACTTCACCACAGCCGATCTTGATGATAACACGTCTCAGAAACAGAGCCTCTTTCGTAGCTGAAGACAGAGCCATGTACTCAGCCTCTGTACTGCTCAAGGCCACACAATTTTGCTTCTCTGACTTCCAGGAGATCGGTCCGCCCGCCAAGAAAAACACGAAGCCAGTGTATGATTTGCGATTACTCAAATCGCCACCCCAGTCCGTATCCACGTAGCCTTCAAGGGCCTGGCCACATGCACGATAGTTTAGCTTCTTGTCTATCGTAGCTGCAAGATACCGCATTACATGCTTCACACCTGCGAAATGTTCACTATGTGGGTTGTTATTTCTTTGCGCCAGCTTCACAACTGAATGATAAATATCTGGTCGTGACGTCAATGCCAGCCACATCAACTCGCCAATAGCTGACTGATATGCCGTTGGATCTTCAGTCACGCAACTGTTGCTATCGCAACCCACCTGGAAACCAGCATCCAATGGCGCCGCCGCAGGCCTGCACTGCTGCATGTCATGCCTCTGCAGCATATCTTTTATATACAGTGTCTGGTTCATCGAAATATCGCCTATATCGCCATCGCGCTCAACTTGCATGCCTAAAAACATCTGCAACTGACCCTTGTCGACGCATTCGAACTTCGTTGCTATCTGTGATTTGATTTCCACAAGATCTATCTTTCTCTGGCACGCTATAAGTAAATCATCTACATAAATTAGTATCAAACAAAGATTACCATTTATGTCTCGCTTAAACAAGCATGGCTCGTTCTGGCACGGAGTAAACCCAATATCGCATAGCGCTGCGCTCAGCTTTGAGTTCCACTCCCGCCCTGCTTGTTTTAAGCCGTATATCGCTTTGTTCAGTCTAAGCACCTTCTGCATACACGTTTTGTTTTCGTAGCCCTCAGGCTGCTTCATGTAGACTTCATCGTTTAACTCGCTGTTTAGATACGCTGTACAAACGTCCATTTGGTGTAGATATAGCTTCAGCTCTACAGATAAAGCCAAAATCAATCGTATTGTTTCATACCGACACACAGGCGAAAACGTTTCGGAATAATTTATGCCGAACTTTTGCGAACAACCTTTGGCTACTAAGCGTGACTTATATCACTCAACACTACCATTACTGTCTCTCTTGATGGTGTATACCCACTTGCAACCAATCGCCTGTTGGCCTTTGGGTAATTCTACCAGTGTCCACGTATCGTTTGCCACCAGCGCCTCATATTCTTTGTCCATGGCTGCCTGCCAATACGAAGCGTACTTACTGCTCGTTGCCTCTTTGAAAGTCTGCGGCAAAGGTAACTCCTCAGCATGCATAGCATTTAAAGCATTGTAGTTCTTCTTTGGACGCCCTGGCTTGCCAGTACGAACTATTTTTGGCCTACCTGGACCGTTCTTCGCAAGCCGCTCCTGCTTCTGCTCCGGCTCCTCTGCGCTGACATACTCTTCACTCACCACACCGTTGTCGCTAAGTTCACCATCCTGCTGCTCTTCATCATAACTGTATGGACTAAGCTTCAGCACATGCATCGGTGCGTCGGTCGATGATTTTTCTGCTGGCATATCGAACGTTATCTGGTTGTGAATTGATGCTGTGTCACAAGGTTCGTCGAATAAATCGTCTCGTTTTTCGACGATCTGCCGTTTTTCCTTATCGTACAATCTGTAGGCCTTCGATACCAATGAGTATCCCACTAGCCGATACTCCTTACCCTTCGCTTGGAATTTGCTGCGTCGAGTTTTATCCAAACCAACAGCCACTGATCCAAACGTACGCATATTATGCACATCGGGCTTCTTGCCACCCCACGCTTCTATAGGTGTCATGCCAACCAAGGCTGTAGTTGGCGATCTGTTACGTATGTAACAAGCTGTCTGCACTGCTTCTGCCCATAGAAATTCTGGCATATTTGAGTGCACGAGCAAGCTCCTCGCCATCTCAACTAGGGTTCGGTTCGCCCGCTCTGCCACGCCATTCTGCTGTGGACTATAAGGAACCGTAAGCTGACGTTTTATGCCATTCTCCTTCAAAAAATCGTCAAAAAACTTGTTGACGTATTCACCGCCGTTGTCGCTGCGTATTGCCTTTATCTTGTGACCAGTCTGACGTTCCGCCATCTTCTTGAACTCCACAAATTTCTCAAGTACTTCGTCTTTTGACTTGATAAAATATGTGAATATGCGCCGAGACATGTCATCGATGAAGGTTAAGAAATACGCAGAACCACCAAGAGATCGCTTCTCAAACGCCCCACATACATCTGTATGTACAAGCTCTAGCACATTTTTTGCTCGATTTTCTGACACAGCTGGAAATGGTTGTGTATGTATTTTGCTTTTCATACACGTTCTACACTGAACCTTGTCGGAGAAATTCACATTTTCTATTCCGATTACCATCATATTTTTAGCAAGATTCATCAAGCTGGCATAGTTTAAATGCCCATACCTGTTATGCCACAGTTCTGCACTTCGAACCTGAATCGCTTCAAAACATACGTTATTGCTGCTTTTAAAAATAAATAACTTTTTTATTTTCTGTGCTTTCAGAATCTGCATTCCATTCTGGCTTACGACCGCACACTCATTGTTGAAAAGCACCGTACAGTTACGCTCTACCGCTCGACTAACCGACACAAAATTGGCTTTCATACCAGGAATATACAAAACACTCTCTAGTTTCAACTCGCCCAAATCAGTTTGAAGTATGACGTCACCTCTGCCTACTGCGCGAATGACGTTGTTGTCAGCCAACACTACATCTTCTTCTTGTGCAACGTACTTCGTAAAGAAGCTTCGCTCACAGCACATATGACTCGTCGCCCCGCTATCCAGGCACCAGCTGGAAGAGTCAAGATCGTATTTGTCTGTTGCCGCTAGAACAGTAAACGAGCGGTTTTCTTGCTGTGCTTTTGATGCTTCTTCTTTGCCTTTATTTTTGCACTGATTTTTATAGTGGCCCCTTTGACCGCATTTGTAACACTCAATATCTTTTTTACCCTCTCTTTTCTTACGTGTGGGTTTTGTATATGCATGAAATGCTTGCTGTTCGTTGCAATTTAACGGCTTAACCTCGTTACCTCTACGTTCCCCTTCCTCTAGCAATTTAATCTTCAATATTTCTAGAGAAGGCAAACTGTCTCGCGTTTCCATGGCGACGACGAAATTCTCGAACTGCTTAGGTAAACTTGAGAGCAATATTATTACTGCCAGCTCCTCGCCTAGCTTAATATCGACTTCTGCAAGCTTGTCAACTGTGGAACAAAATGTATTTATATAATTGCACATGACATCGCCGTCTGCCATCCGCAAACCCAGCAACTTCTTATAGAGCGACACTTTTCGTACTGGCCCACTCGGTTGATGCACATCTTTGAGCTTTTTCCAAGCACTCGCTGCTGTCTGGCAGTTCTTGAGGTAACACAACTGTGCTGGCTTCACACTCAATGTTATCATTGCCAGTGCCTTTTGGTCGAATGCGTCCCAGCTCTCCGGGTCTTTCTCTGGCCGCTGTCCGTCCATCACCTTCCACACTTCTGCATGCACCAACACGCTGCGCATTTGGATGCTCCAGGAATCGTAATTTCCTTCATCCAACTTCTCAATTGCATACATGGAACTCATGGTGAAAAAAGTACCTGACGAAACACATTTACCAAAAGAATTACTTTATAGCTTTTACTGTTGGCACTGGGCCCATAACCTGATGAAAAAGAAATGAAAAAACAGTTAAGTTACATTAATAAAATAATTCTATTCTTTATTTAATTTAGTGAAGTGTGTTCACTTCAAGTACTGAAAGACGAATGCCTTTAACTTTAAGAGATTTACATAAAGAAAGAAAGAAGAAAAACGTATGTATGTATACAAGTATGCATGTACATAGGATCACATTGAACAGGTTTCTCTTTCTTTTCAACAAAGCTCACCATTCTACTTTTTATAGCTTTTTCAAAGATCTTACTTATTGAAGATAAAAGTGAAATAGGTCTATAGTTACCTAATTCACTAGCTGCGCCTTTCTTAAATAGAGGTAAGATGTTGGCAGATTTAAGTGCGTCGGGGAATATTCCAGAAAAGATACTTTTGTTAAAGATATATGCCAATACATCAATTAAAAAACAAGCTATATTCTTCAAACAGAGATTAGAAATACCATCAGGACCAGAGGAATTTGAGTTTTTCAAAGATCCAATTATTTTAAGAATTTCTAGGCTAGTTATAGGCTCAAACAAAAAGCTTTGACATTGCGAAGATTGGCTCTAAATACAAACTGGACTGCAAAGTGTGCAGAATTGCTGGCTAGAATTCGCCTGAAAATTGCTGGATTCGCCAGAAATTGTTGAAAAATAATCATTAAATGCATTGGCAATGCCTATTTTATCCGAGATCATACAGCCGTTGAGATTGACAGCAGATGGTTGTTTTTTACAATGATTTTTATTAAGAATATCATTCACAATTTGCCATTCATCGCGTATATTGCCTTTTGCTTGATTGAATTTGTTTTTATATATATATTTAGTTTTAAGATACAGACTGCTACTGTGTTTCAAACATTTTTTCCTAAGTTTGTTTTTATATTTGACCTTTTTAAGCAAGCTATATGTAATCCAAGGTTTTAAGGTTTTTTCCTCATCCAATTCCGCATATGAATAAAAGATTGTGAACAGTGTGCATTTTAAATTTTGTTTTAAGTCGTTACTTGGCAGAGCGTGTTTTTGGATGTGACATTCGTTTAAATTTGGGAGTTAATAGATCAAAAGAATTATTAAAAAAAAAAAAAAAAATTGGATTTCCGTAGTAAGACAGTTAGTATTAAAGTGCTGAATGTGAAAAGTGTCGACTAGGGGAGTATGAGCAACAATAATAAGAACCCCATTTCTAAATCGGTAGAAGATTTCGAAAGATTTCACCAATCGGTTAACTTACTGAGGTTAGACGATTCTTACGATTTAGGCGACGCGGTAGGGGAACAGTCGACAGACATGTCTACGAATGACGGTGAGAACACGGGTGAGCAGAGGGCGGTGGCTTCGAATAATGCTCTTGAGCCTTAGGTTATCGAAATGGCTAGTCGAATAGATAGTCACTATTGAAAAATCAGGTTCGGTTCTTCCAACAAATGGATGATTTAATGAAAGGGATAATGGGTAAGCTAGAAAGTATCAGCAACCCTCGTTCGGAGCAACGCCTCTCCAATCTAGAATTTCCCATAAATACTCAGTGTCCTAGTGAAGCGGGTGGTCCTTTTATACCAAACAGAGTCACAGAGACCGTTCATCGATCCAAGTCAATCAAGTCGGCGTGGCGAGGAGATTCCAAACGATTAGTCTGGAGCCACGAGATCATTTGCGGCAATTGTAGTCTGCATTAAAATAACGGTTCCCTTCAGTACCACACAAGTGTGAAAGTTAATCCAATTTTGTCAAAAAAAAGAAAAAAAAAGAACAGAAAAGAAAAGAAAAAGAAAGGTTTAAATGTAAAGAAGTTAAAATAAAAAAGTGAGGTATCTGTGTACGACGCAGACTTGTGCTGATATACGTCAAAAAATTTTGGCAAGTGCTCGCGGTGCATAACACCCCCCCCCCCCCCCTCCATACATTTTTTACAGCCTCTCCTCAAGTATAAACAACAGCTACGTTGCGGATATTGTGCACAATCATCTGGACCGTAAGTGAGTCTCTTTCTTATTAATTTTTTTTTTTTCGTGTACTTATTTGATGCAAAACACACAACACGCCTTGCTAGCATTATATGACGCTATCCCCCCTCCCCCCCACAATTCACAAAATACATACTTACCTTTTGCTACAATCAAAATTACGTAAAGCTATATTTTTTCTTTTTCTTTTCTTATCAAACGAGTTGATGATTTACTTAATTCTTAATTAAATATATTTATGTTAAGCATATGAATGAATTTAAGACTTAAAAGAATTTTTTTTTTACTAAAGTTGAATACCTTAAAATCAAAATCATGCGCATATCAAGTACTAAATCAATAAAATTGTAAGAGATCCATCATTATGAACTAAACAGCGTTTAATTTGTGGGGTTATGTGTGAGGTGATTGCGGGAATCGCGAGGTTCGATAGAATGTAGCGAGCTACTTCATCGAATTGATTTAGGGACAGATATCTTGTTTGTAATCAGAGTACAAGCTGTCAAGGTGCATTCTAAGTGTCAAGGGGTGGGTAACATAAACAAGGTACTCTGGGTAGCTAACACCTGTTGCCCATAATGAACAGGATATATGGACGTATGAAAGTGTCCGTCCGTCGTCTCAAAATCCAAAATCTTGGAATGACAAAATTCTTCTGTCTGCGTCTGGCTGCTCATGGGTCAAGATCCACGCCCACCGGCGTACCTAGCCGTGCGTTCTGCAAGCATGCCAAGTGCGACCTCAATGAGTAGTATCCAGTGTTTTTAAAAAGCCGCAACATAGGAGAGGAATAGGAATATGGTTAGGACCGGATAAAGGACTTGGGGATTAGGAATTCAGGACGGGAACGAATAGGTAGGGTAGAATGGCTAGTGCGTGGGCGGTGGCACGCTGGCGACGCACGGCTAAGCTCGCCGGATGTAGGGGGGGATCTTGCCCCCGCAACTAGCCCTCGCCTCCAACAAAATTAATTCATGCCACTTCAAAATTCAAATTCGTTTGACTCAAACGCCCCATCCACACCGAGAGTACCGCTGGTATTAACGCGGATTGGCCTTTCCCCCTTGAGCCGCCTGTGTTGGTCGCCTTTAGGTTACCTCATCACGTCGGACTGCCCACCGGAATCACTGCAACCGCCTTCCCACCCCCTAAGAACTGTGAATTCGTGCTCTCGTAAAGCACAATCAAAGAAATGGCATTGGCGTGATTTACAAGTATTTTATTTCACGAGACTTACATAATAATAAAACTAAAGGGAAGTCACAATTACGATAAATTAAAAGTAAAACAAAACTGAATTGGCAAAGAGAATTAAAACAAATGATGTAGAGCTGTGTCAATCGTTCATTTTCAAAGATCGAATCAATCAATGATTGATTGCTTCAAAGATTCGGTCTTTTCAATCAATCAATATTTCTATCATTATGGTCAAAGATTAAATCGTTCACTATGTCAATCAGATTGATTCGGTCTTTGATTGTGATACGTTATAAACATGAGTTTTTTGCAAATATCTCAGAAACGGTTTGTGCTAGACAAAAAATTTTTAAACAATATTATAGCTGAAGGCATTTTCCACAAAAATGGTCTATATTATTTTTTTCGTAGCATTAACCGTTAAAAAGTTACAGCAAATCGAAAAGTCAAAAAATCCCTTAAAAGGGGCCAAAGGTCACGAAAATGTGCTGTAACTTTTAAATGGTTAATGCTACGAAAAAAATAATGTTGACAATTTTTGTGGGAAAACACCCCAGCTACAAAATTGTAGAATAAAGTTTTTCTCTAGCGCAAACCGTTTTTGAGATATTCGCAAAAAACTCTAAAAACTATTCTTACTGTGCTTCAAAGATTCGGTCTTTTCAATCAATCATTATTTCAATCATTATGGTCAAAGATTAAATCGTTCACTATGTCAATCAGATTGATTCGGTCTTTGATTGTGATACGTTATAAACATGAGTTTTTTGCAAATATCTCAGAAACGGTTTGTGCTAGACAAAAATTTTATTCGACAATATTATAGCTGAAGGCATTTCCCACAAAAATGGTATATATTATTTTTTTCGTAGCATTAACCGTTAAAAAGTTACAGCAAATCGAAAAGTCAAAAAATCCCTTAAAAGGGGCCAAAGGTCATGAAAATGTGCTGTAACTTTTAAACGGTTAATGCTACGAAAAAAATAATATATATACCATTTTTGTAGGAAATTGCCCCAGCTACAAAATTGTTGAATAAAGTTTTTCTCTAGCGCAAACCGTTTCTGAGATATTCGCAAAAAACTCTAAAAACTATTCTTACTGTGCTTCAAAGATTCGGTCTTTTCAATCAATCATTATTTCAATCATTATGATCAAAGATTAAATCGTTCACTATGTCAATCAGATTGATTCGGTCTTTGTGATTGTGATACGTTATAAACATGAGTTTTTTGCGAATATCTCAGAAACGGTTTGCGCTAGAGAAAAACTTTATTCAACAATTTTTTAGCTGTGGCAATTTCCTACAAAAATGGTATATATTATTTTTTTCGTAGCATTAACCGTTTAAAAGTTACAGCACATTTTCATGACCTTTGGCCCTTTTTAAGGGATTTTTTGACTTTTCGATTTGCTGTAACTTTTTAACGGTTAATGTTACGAAAAAAATAATATATACCATTTTTATGGGAAATACTTTCAGCTATAATATTGTCAAATAAAATTTTTGTCTAGCACAAACCGTTTCTGAGATATTTGCAAAAAACTCATTATATGCGTGCTTCGGTCGTTTATTCAAAAACTGAAATGATTGACGTTGAGATTGATTGTCGGTTTACTGTGATTGCAATCAATCATTCATTTTGATGAACGGGTCACAAAGACGGAATCAATCACGATTGACACAGCTCTAAAATGATGGATGATAATTTAAGTTCGCCTAAGTGTCTCTTTCTTTAGGAAGGGAACAAAAAAAAATATTTAAATAACGAAACGACACCCACAAAAGCCCAAAAAGAACTCCCAAGGAAAGCAGCGATTCACCTCGCCCCGAACGAATTACTTAGGAATCCCATTAGGGAATCCCGTATTGTTTCTGCTTTTCTTCTCCAACTCCCGATATATAAAACAAAGCGATTGTCCTACCTAAAATGAGTTCACTTTGGGTATCCAAATTTCCTCACAAAAGAAGGATCGCGGTTTTAAAACAATAAGGAGCATCGGCGAAGTCACTGACGTCACCTTGTTTGTCTGGGGTGGCTTTAAAATAGAGCTGGGATTAAAATTCAAAATTTAAAGGAAATAATAACAAATATTATGTAAAAAAAAAAGGAACACACTGTACTATCATGCCAAAATAAACACATAAACACATAAGTCCTTATACGGCTTTGAGAAGACCAAAATCCAATTTGATACGTCCAGGTAATTCGGCTATTAATTTGCGACGGGACTAGTCGCTTAATACCCGGGACGAAAATTCAGCCTTTTGACTCGTACAGTTATCTTAACTATGAGCGCTTACTTCAGTTCTGGTAAGTTCTACGTTTTTTTTTTCTGGGAGTTTCTAGCGGTGTCACGGGGAATGGTTCGTGGTAGGATTATACAGGTGTTATATACATATGTATATTTGCAAAACGTTATGTATATCTTTATATAGGCGCAATAGCTTTCCCAACTATAATTTTTGGTTATTTGTTTTTACTTGTGTGGTTTGGAGAATTCGACAAACCAGTTACGCCCAAAAAGAAGGTTTTCGTCAGCATCCGTCGCTTTTCTTCAAAATCTCGCCTTGTTGGTTTGTAACTTTCGGTTACTTATTGGGAAACAGTCTGTTAGCTGACGTTTCCTTAGATCTTTTCGAAACCTTAGCCGGTGGCTGCGACCGCCAACTAGAAACTCTCACCATCAAAACTTCCGGATTAATTTTATAACCTTCAATGGCTTTGTAGTACGACCAACAATAAATAACAGCTATGGCTCCACTTTCTTTGGCTTTAACTTATAAAATAGTTTTCAAGGGCGATGTGCTCATTGACGTATAACGCACCTGCCGACTATTTGCCCAAATAATCAAATATATCGTATATTAAACAAACACAATAAACAAATTCGGGTTAGCCGTGCAAAATGTGCGAAACTAACTTTCGGTAATCTGCCCGCTGATTTCGCCACCACGAATAATCACAACAGACCCCCTTTCAATAAACCAGAGTGAAATTGAGGTCACTTCATCATCACTTTACCCCTAAGGTACATTCATTTGATTCTTCTCTCAGAACCGTGATGGTTGGTACAAAATCCCTTATAAAAAATCATCCATGGTGACTCCTTAAAGGGACTCTTGAAGCAAGCATCCATAACAATAATCAGGAACATTCGTTGTGCTTTCCTTTGCCCACTCGCCGTGCACTAGCAAGCATTTCAAAGGAGAGCCAACGATCCTGGGTACCCCCTAAAAAAAGACCAAATGCTCGGTATATGTGATGACAGGTGCCCGTAACAATAGAGAATGCAGTCTCTAAACGTTCTATTTACCTGCTCCATTTGCATTTCCTTCTATCAAATGCTTTGAAGGTAAAATTTGGAGGTCCGTCAAGCTGGGTCCGCCACAATCGAAATTGGAAATTCTAATGATGCAGGAATTTTGTACTAATTAAGTTCTAATTTTGTACCGCAATCCCGATCTGGAACTAAAATCCCCCCCCCCCCCTCAAACCTGTGGCGGACCCAGCTTGACGTCAAGCTGGAACCACCACACCTCCAAACACAAAAATTCAAAAAACTAATGATGCAGGAATTTAGTACTAATTAAGTTCCAATTTTGTACCGCAATCCCGACCTGGAACTAAAATGCCCTCCCCCTCAAACATGTGGCGGACCCAGCTTGACGTCAAGCTGGAACCACCACACCTCCAAACACAAAAATTCAAAAAACTAATGATGAAGGAATTTAGTACTAATTAAGTTCTACTAATTTCCAAAACTCCGAATCAGATACTCCATCATTTGACCTTGAAATTAAGCACCAAACACAAAATAAGTGGTGGAGACTTTTTATACGCCACCCTAAAATAAAAAAATAGGTATTAGATGTATAATGGGTTCATTAGAAAAAATACCAACTTTCACTTTTCTACTCCCACTGGTTTAGTTTTTATGACGCCTAAACTAGACCCTATATTTGAGGGTGACCGTGAAGCTGGGTCCGCCACAAACGAATTTCGAAATTCTAATGATGCAGGAATTTAGTACTGATTTTAGTACTACTAATTACCCAAATCCCCAATTAAATCCTCCACCAATTGATATTGAAAATAACTAGCAAACACAAAATTGACTTAGTTCTCAGACCATAAAATAGTTGAATAGAATTGTGTAAGTAGGTAGGTAGGTAATTATAAAAAAAAACTTACAATGTATTGGTACGTACGCACATACATCCATACAAAGTTGTTTTTCTTAAAAAAAAAAAAATTGATGAGTAAAAAGTTATGTATATACCTACCTATCTAATCTTCAACAACCTGTATTAAAATATTTTCCACCCTCTTTTTTACATACTTAAGGTGTTTGGAGAATTTAAGATTGCATGGATCGGCTATATTATATATTCATGCCATCATCATCATTATGCCTATTAATATCTACATACGTGAACATGAATTATGTCCATCCCTTTTCATTAGTTAAAAGGCCAACATACCTCCCTACTTTCTTATTTTTTTTTTTTTTGAAGGTGGCGACGATCGCTTTACTACAATTTAGTTTTATTATGTATGTAAATAGTACCCGTTTAGGCATGTAAATAAATTTAATGAAATCAGTTAGGTGATTTCCCCTTCAGAATTTAGAGCGAATAAACTGATCATATAATCATTTGGTCCGCCTTTTCTCAACACTCACACAAAGAATCGTCTTTTTCGCCGCACATTAGCCTTCCCAGTCTCATCTCACACAACTTAAAAGCAAAGTTCGTTCTTATCTTTTACATTGGTAATTGACATTTAATCCTTCTTTATCTTTTGTGTGTGCCTGTTTGTGGCTGTATACATGTGAAAGGAGGAGTGGAGTTTTGCCAAAGAGTTGAATACTGTATGTGCAAGAACATGAGTACATATTGCACTATTGATTTTTTTAAAGTTGAAAATGTTTATATAGAGAAAATTTGGGTGTATCCAAAACTATAAAATGGACAAATGAATTCAAGAGATATACTCAAGGGCAAAACGAATTAATGATTACTTTTTGTAATAATTTATTTCATCTTTTATTTCAATTACACGTACCTAGGTAATTGAACTTTTTCCATTAGAAATAGGTAGGTAGGTAGGTACACACATTAATTGTTATTAAATATTTATTTTTTATTGATTTTAAATTTTTATATATTATAAATGAAAGAACCGGTCACTCACTGACTCATTCATTAACCTGACTCATTATTGCACAGGTAATACTGTAAATGATAAAAATATGCATATTATACTAAATTTTATTGAATAGAGAGTTTTATGGTTTGGCGCACCAAGGCAGGATTTTTGAAAATTCCAATATTTAATAGGGTAAAATGGGGTTTTTCTGATTAAAAGTCGAAAAACTATTTTCTAAATGGGAAAGGGTAGAACGTTCATTTTAATTTTAATTGATAGATTTCTCAGATACAAGAAAGTTTTACATTTAAAAAAAAAATCTAAAAAATACACGAAGGGAGTTATAAAATGTCAAAAATTGAATTTTGAAAAATAGACGTTTGACAAATAATTCACCAAAAACCGGATGTGTTAGTTAGGGAAACAAGTTAGTTAGGGAATTTTTTTTTTCACCTACTCTTCGATTTTTGAAGAACACACATTTTTGTACTCAATTTTGTGTGGTTTTTGATGATTTATATTTTTAGGAGTAGTTCTAAAAATCTTAAATTTCTACATCTGATGGAAATTACTGATTTATAAATATTTTAAAAATTTTAAATTTTTTCAACAACCCTAACTCGGGATATTTACAAAATTATTGCTTTTTCTTCATTCCCTCACACCTTTTTACTGTATGCATCTATAAATTTAATGTTTCTTCTACTAGCACCTTGGAAAGCTATCGTTTAAATTGACATCTTAATCAACATTCTACATGCTACACAGCCCTCACAATAGATTAAAAAGTTTCCATCAAATTACACAAAAATCTTGAAAAATGCGCATGATTGTTCGTTGTCCACGGATGGTCATCAGCGGAGAATACATCGTTTTGTGTGAAATGTGAAAAAGTGCCGATTTTAAATTACACTTTAGCTTCTAACTTTAGTTCTAATTGTCGGATTTCATTTTTGATTACATATTTAGAAAGATGAAATGTCCGTTCAGTAACAGATATAATTTTTTTTTCGAAATTCTAAAAAATTTCATACTAAAACCTACATTGAAAATTTGGAGCACTTAACTTTTTCGAGGGAGAATGAGAGAAAATACAAAAAATAACAAAAAAAAAAACAATTCAAACCATGTGCAAGTGCGTTGATGGGCAAGGCAAATCGTGGTGGTATTTTTGTTTATGGATAGGTATAGTAAAAGTTCATATAAAAAAAACATATGCAGTGTCGAGTCGTTAGGAGCAAGAAGAACATGAGCGGAGTAGGTATATGAGTAGGTAGGTAGGTAAATATTGTTTGCAGCTGAAAAAAATGTTTGTACTGAAATTGGTTGGTTGGGTGGTGGGGTGGGGGGTTTGTGATGGTGAATTGAATGTAATGCAATACAAGGTCGTGCGCAAGGAGGGGTAAGGGGCATTTGAACCCCTAGTAAAAATTAGTTTTCTTACTTTTTTTGCTGAGTAATTCACAATCAAGGGCGCACGCAAAGGTGATAGCGGGGTGCTTATTACATGCACATCGGCTTAATTTACAAATTGAGTTCTAATTGTTTGATTTTCAAGGTAAGACTTCTTAAATGAAGATTAAATGTAATGAACCAAAAGAGCGTGCGCAAGGAGGGTAAGGGGGCACCCCTAATACAAATTATTTTTCTAGTTCTTGTTGTTGAGTAATTACACAATAAAGGCGTGCGCAAGGGGTGATTATCTCATGCAAATTTTTAACTTGAGTTCTAATGATAGAATATTAAGGTTAAAGTTTTAAAATGAATATTTATTGTAATGCAACACAAGGGCATACGCGAGGAGGGGTAAGTGGGTACTTGCCCCCCTGATTTATATTAACTCCATACTTATTGTAAAGTTATTACACAGCAAAAGGCGTAACCAAGCGGGATAGGGGGGGTTATTTTAACAGACAACTTGGTTTAATTTATAACTTCAATTCTTATGGCCGAGATTAGTTTTTAAATGAATTTTAAATATAATATAACACAAGTTGTGAGCTCTGGGGTCAGAAAGGGGCACTTGGTTATAATAATTGGATTATCAAAGCTAAATTACTTAATCGAAGCAAAATATAAAACTATGTACATATGTACCTATATGAAGAATTCGTCAGTCAAGCAACTGACATACACACTACTCTAAATAGTGAACAAAAAAATCACTATAACGAGATTTGTTTTTTATTTACACTTTTTTTTCAATACTTAACAAGAATATTCCAGCAATGCGTTTACACCATTTTCGGAAAACTACCGTTTCGAGTTACCGTTCATTTATGTGGATTGTACACCCAATCGTGAAAGTAGGTATACAATAGACCCAGTAGAACACAAGTTGATAGTGTATTCTAACTTTCACGACTAATTGTAAAATTGTGAAAAAAAGTAAAGGGTGTATGTACTGTACAGTGTATGTATGTACATAATAATGTTCATCTGTATCATTTTCTATCGCAATAAAGCAGAATAGTTCTTATATCTTATTTGATTTTTTGTGCGGTAAAGTGTAAGGATATTGTAGTTTTAACATTGATTTTGAAGCAATGTAAAACATATTGCAAGGTGCTTAGAATGCTGTCAAAAGGTGAGAACAAAATGTTACTTCGAATTTTCTAGCATTAAAATCATAATTATGTTCAAAGGCATTTCTGCAACATTTTTGGTTTAACTATCAAATGGCCAGATAAACGATTGATAAAAGGAGAGAAACTAATTCCTACCTCAATACCTACATGCCTAATTGTTATTAAATTTTTTGTATTTTTGTATGAATAGTAAAATTAATGTTATAAACGTTTGAAACTTAAATTCGGACAAAATGTTAATTTAGTATAAAATTTTACTCTGAAAAACCTTTATAGCTTTTCTCTCTAAATACTGAACAATCTCGATATAGTGAACAGGCCTGGTTTTAATAACTTCACTATATCGAGCGTCTACTGTATTTACATGCATACATACCTACATAGATATTATTGCCTACCTGTTATTTATTTTAAGATAACAATTTTTTTTAAATAAAAATATTTACATATACTACGTATTTATGTTACACCCTATTATTAAGCGACTGACACAGGCAAATCGACTGGTATATTTATAGATAAATAGTGTCCATCGGGTATAGAAATTTAGGATTTTTAGAGCTTCCTACAAAAAATAAAAATCAAAAACCACAAAAAATTGGTAACAAAATGTGTGTTTTTCAAATATTAAAAAGTGTAAGAAAAAAAAAAATCCCATCAAAAATTTCTTAAAAATGAGTTATTTTTTTCCATTATCTTTTTATGGTATAAAACTTGTTCCCATAGATGAAACCTCTTATTTATGGCGAATTATTCGTCTATTTGGCTTAATTCAACTTTTAACATTTCATAAATCTCTTCCTAGATTTTATGGATTTTTTTTAAGGCTAAGCATTTTTTGTATTTAAAAATATCTTTCAAATAAAATTAAAATCAATACTGTACCCCTTCCCGTTAAGAAAATAGTTTTTCGACCTCTCTTTGTGCACGCCTTTATGTTGCATTTCAATAAATATTCATATTTAAAACTCTAACCTTAATATTCTATCATTAGAACTCAAGTTAAAAATTTAACCAATTTGCATGAGATAATCACCCCTTGCGCACGCCTTTATTGTTTAATTACTCAACAAGAAATAGAAAAATAATTTGTATTAGGGGTGCCCCTTACCCTCCTTGCGCACGCTCTTGTGGTGCATTACATTTAATCTTCATTTAAGAAGTCTTACCTTTAAAATCAAACAATTAGAACTCAATTTGTAAATTAAGCCGATTTGCATGTAATAAGCACCCCGCTATCACCTTTGCGTGCGCCCTTGATTGTGAATTACTCAGCAAAAAAAGTAAGAAAACTAATTTTTACTAGGGGTTCAAATGCCCCTTACCCCTCCTTGCGCACGCCCTTGTATTTCATTACATTCAATTCACCATCACACAATGATGAGTGAGGTTAATGAATGAGTCAGGGAGTGACCGGTTCTTTCATTTATAATATTTAAAAATTTAAAATCAATAAAAAATAAATATTTAATAACAATTAATGTGTGTACCTACCTACCTACCTATTTCTAATGGAAAAAGTTCAATTACCTAGGTACGTGTAATTGAAATAAAAGATGAAATAAATTATTACAAAAAGTAATCATTAATTCGTTTTGCCCTTGAGTATATCTCTTGAATTCATTTGTCCATTTTATAATTTTGGATACACCCAAATTTTCTCTATATAAACATTTTCAACTTTAAAAAAATCAATAGTGCAATATGCACTCATGTTCTTGCACATACAGTATTCAACTCTTTGGCAAAACTCCACTCCTCCTTTCACATGTATACAGCCACAAACAGGCACACACAAAAGAAAAAGAAGGATTAAATGTCAATTACCAATGTAAGATAAGAACGAACTTTGCTTTTAAGAGCCCTTCACCTAAATGTGGGAACTATTTGTAGAACCTATTCATCATCTGAGATTCTCACCCCAAGGTTTAAACATCAGATAATAAAAAAAATACAATCCAATAATCCACAAAAAAAAAACATCCACCACGCACCACCGCACCACCGTTTACTCCTTCTCAGCATTGAAGTGTGTGTGCGGTGCATGCATTGTTGCTTGTTTTTTTTTCTTTTTACTGTAGGTCAATAGAAAGAAAAAAAAAATTGAATACGATGATGAAAAGGTTAGACATTACTTGTGTGCTTTATTTGTGTGTTGTTTTTATGCAAAAAACTGGTTTCGTTGGTAGAGTACGTGTATTTTCTCTTGATTGGTGTGACCCAGGTATATTTTTGCAAGATGGGTTTTATTAATTTTTGGGTTGTCTTTTTGATTTTATTAGATAATAAAGCACTGCAAAAACCTTTTTAAATCAATTACTATTTTTAAATATGAAAACAAGCTTTTGATATTTAATTACAATTTTAAAAAGTAAAAACAAGTCACCTACATAGATTATTACAGTAAGTGTTTTTTCTTTTGTTAATAAATTCACAGTAAATGGTCATACTGATTTGGTGTTGACTTGCATTTGTTTAGTAGGTACATTTTCTTCATAAATAGCTTTTTACAGTGATCGGAAAAAATCCATATGTTATATATTTTAGACTGTGCGTAAGGAAAATTAAGGACAAGGTCGTTTTCTTGCTTCTTGGACAGAATTCACAACTTGTTGAATTTTGAAAAGTAGGTATAAATCATATTCACATATGTATCTATTTTTAGAAAATTACGAAATTTTAATTTCAAAATAGTAGAGAGATTGGTGATAAGATTTGTTTTCTTTTCTGCATTTCGTTTGGTTTGATTATTGAAAAAAAATGTTAAAAATGAAAATATACCAATGTACCTACCTACCTATACATGTATGTACATATGTAGGTAGGCAGTCCTACTATGATAGATAGGTATGTGAAATTTACTATTTCAAGCCACAAGGCAACAAAACGCTGCTATTTATGTATTGTAAACGGAATTAGGTATACGTAAATTATTTCGATTTAATGTGAGTACCTACATAGTATTAAAAACTTTGAATAGTACATCTAGGTTGGTTGGTAGGTCTTAGAAACTAAAATGAAATGTAAATTTAAAGCAAACTTTGTAATGTTAAATATTAGGTAGGTATACCTATATTATTGTTTAGTTATAAATTTAGAAAAAAATGAGAGGATGTAGGAAAGAAAGTTCGCTAGTATGTTCAATAATGGGTACCTAGAAAAGGTACCTACATTCTAATGTTAGGTCTCTTCCACACCACCCATGAGGTAAGACATTTGCTGCGTTTTTTTAAAGTGGTATCCCCAATAGGCCTACTCCACAAAAAAAAACTATTTTTGTACCTACTCACCTACTAAATTCTTAGGTAGGTATAACAATCTGGAGTTTGAGTTTATACATATGTTATATTATTTTCATTATTATTTACTTGATGGAGTACGTACTTCCATACCACGAAGGATGCGGGGATCTACTAGCTCTGGCAAAAGCCAATCTTCATAAAAAGATGAAAGTTTGTTCACCATTTGATTTTCCCAAAAGTCGTCATCCTTTTCTATTCTTTCAACGTAAAGATCATATTTGTTGCTAGTCCAAATTGCAAAGACACAGATATTCCTTTTGGAAATATGCAATTGTCCTTGAATTGAATTTGATAATAGTAAATATGACTCTTACTAAGCCCTGTTATTGAACCTTCATCGGAAATTGTAATAAATTTAAGTTTCTTGTTTTTGATGGCTGCAATCGGATCCAGTCCAGCAATTGAAAAAGGGCATTTGATCTCGCAAATAGTGTTTTCATCTATAACTCCATCTGGCGAAGCTCCAAGATAAGGAAATTTTTCGTCAATGAATAATCCGCTGCATTTGATTTGTTGGCCAAGTTGGGTTTCAAGCTGAAATCGTGCGGCGTCTTCATTGCGTTTCCCGTGAATAACGGAATTTGCAAAAATTTCCGTCGGATGAGCGAGTCTTTTTACATGGCCTTCGAATTTTTTAGCTTTACAGATGGTTACCGAAGGCAGAAGCAGTCAACATATATTTCTTCGTCTCAGACCATTTGATATTGTTTGACTGACCAATTGTTTGCTGTTCAAGGAGGACGCGGTTCTTTTGGTTGTCTTCCAGCCTTTTCATAATAATTTCTTGTTCGGCAGCGAATTCTTCTGATCCCATGTCCGGATGTCTGCAACCATCTCCATAGGTATACTAGGGAACTTTCTTTCCTACATCCTCTCATTTTATCTAAATTTATAATTAAACAATAATATAGGTATACCTACCTAATATTTAACATTTCAAAGTTTGCTTTAAATTTACATTTCATTTTAGTTTCTAAAGCGCTTAATACACGATACGATTATCGTACCGATTATCGTAGTCGCATGTGATGGTTGTATCGTGTGTGTACTCGAAGGTATCCGCTGTACCTAAATCGCACGTAGAATGCTATGGAGCGAAGACGGCTGCGATATCGGTACAACTCCAAGTCGGTACGATAGGTTGTATCGTGTATTAAGCGCTTAAGACCTACCTACCAACCTAGATGTACTATTCAAAGTTTTTAATACTATGTAGGTACTCACAGTAAATCAAGAAATAATTTACCTATACCTAATTCCGTTTACAATACATAAATTGCAGCGTTATGTCGCCTTGTGGCTTGAAATAGTAAATTTCACATGCCTATTTATCATAGTAGGACTGCCTACCTACATATGTACATACATGTAAGTATAGGTAGGTAGGTACATAGGTATATTTTCATTTTTAATCTAACATTTTTTCAATAATCAACCCAAAAAAGAATCGACATGCAAAATGAAAGACTTTCAGGCGACTAATGCGCCTTCGAACAAAAAAACGTATTTAATTGTAGGTATTTAAAAAAAATACCTACATATGTGCACATACATATATACCTACATATATATTATACATACACATAATATATGCACATCCACCTGCGATATACCTACATTAAATTAAATTTTTGATTTAATTTAATTCATTTATAATTGATAAACTGTATAGTGTTATGTCATATTGTGATTTTAAATTAGGTAGGTATCTACTAATTTCGCATACCTATGTAGGCATCTACCTACTCCCACTTTTATTAAAAAAAAAATACATTATGTACCTACCTATACCTGAAATCTTACCTTCCCACCTATGCTTCCTTATTGAAAATATACCTAAGAACAAAAAAAATACACGAAGTAAAGAAGATACCTACATACATATTTTTGTACCTACATATGGAAAACAAAAAGTCACTTCATTATTATAACATACCTACTCCAGGTCCTATCTACTTATGTATACTATAAATAACAAACTACTTTTCTGCCTAACCAAACTAAACTAAACATACCTAGATAATGTACATATATGTACCTACCTAAATATTTTAACTTTCAAAACATATTATAGAAATCTAATGGTTACTTGTAATCAAAAAACATGATTACAGACACAACCAAAATCATAAAATTCAATAGAACACAAATTACCTATATTGAGATTTTTCGCAAAAACCAAATACCCATTTTCTTGGCAAAAAAAAAATAAGACAACAAATAATTACAAAACGCCTACCGCACCAACACCAAGCATTCAAAGTAACCATATACACACATACAAACCATATTTCTCATCTCCATACAGCGCACACCAAACTAAAAATGCACACGGTTTGTTTTTTTTTTGTTCTTGATACAAACTCTGGCGGTCGCTTGGAGAAAAAAATAAATGGAATGATTTGTGTTTGAACTAAAATCTTGATAATTTTGTTTGGGGGAGATGTTTTAAAAATTCTTTGTTTTATATGAAAAACACGATTACTGATTAAATTTTTTGATTGAACTTGACTTAAGAAATATCAAATTGTTAGCAGGCATCATTACAGGTGCAGAATTCGTTAATTACATATAAGAAAAAACGTGTTGAAACACAGTATTTTTACTGTTTTTAAAATCAATATATTGTCGAAACGGTGCTGAAGTTTGTTTTTTTTATTCCTGGAGTTTAAAGACCTATTTGAACCCTTCAAAACAAAACTAAATTAGATCTAATTAAGTTACTAATTTATCCAAAAAGCAGCATTTGGATAAGGAGTTTTTGCAAAAATCTGACAATATAGCAGTACATTTTTTGAAATATCTTATGTTTTGTGCAAACTGTCAAAAAAATAATACCTGCAGTTCAAAGGCAATAAACAACTCTTTTATGTGCTATTTAAATTATTGTCATACACGCTCAAATGACTTCGTAAAGTAACATAGCGAATGAGCATTTTTTCGTTTTTTCCTCAAATGTAAGGAAAGGCCTCTTAAGTTGTGTGAGATGAGACTGGGAAGGCTAATGTGCGGCGAAAAAGACGATTCTTTGTGTGAGTGTTGAGAAAAGGCGGACCAAATGATTATATGATCAGTTTATTCGCTCTAAATTCTAAAGGGGAAATCACCTAACTGATTTCATTAAATTTATTTACATGCCTAAACGGGTACTATTTACATACATAATAAAACTAAATTGTAGTAAAGCGATCGTCGCCACCATCAAAAAAAAAAAAAAAAATAAGAAAGTAGGGAGGTATGTTGGCCTTTTAACTAATGAAAAGGGATGGACATAATTCATGTTCACGTATGTAGATATTAATAGGCATAATGATGATGATGGCATGAATATATAATATAGCCGATCCATGCAATCTTAAATTCTCCAAACACCTTAGGTATGTAAAAAAGAGGGTGGAAAATATTTTAATACAGGTTGTTGAAGATTAGATAGGTAGGTATATACATAACTTTTTACTCATCAATTTTTTTTTTTTAAGAAAAACAACTTTGTATGGATGTATGTGCGTACGTACCAATACATTGTAAGTTTTTTTTATAATTACCTACCTACCTACTTACACAATTCTATTCAACTATTTTATGGTCTGAGAATTAAGTCAAATCATAGAGTAATTACCTACCTATATATGTAGGTGTTTAGGTATTTGTTGTTTGTGTTTGTTACTTAAATTAAAGGTCAAATGGAGCAGTATTTTATTCTGAACTTCAGAAATAAGTTGCACTAAAATTGAAACTGCATTCCTCAATCATTATATTATTGAATTTTTGTGATTGGAGGTGTGCAGTTATAGGGGATAGTTTAAGCGTCATAAAAACTAAACCAGTCGGAGTAGAAAAGTGAAAGTTGGTTTTTTTTCTAATTAACCCATTCTACATCTAATGTGTATTTTTTTAATTTTTTTAAGTCGCAAGGAAAAAGTCTCCACTCCAAATTTTGTGTTTGCTAGTTATTTTCAATATCAATTGGTGGAGGATTTAATTCGGGATTTGGGTAATTAGTAGTACTAAAATCAGTACTAAATTCCTGCATCATTAGAATTTCGAGCAATCGGAACTCATCTGCTTCAGGAGACCATCAACAGTCACCCGAGGAAGAAACCAAACAGCTGCTAAATGCAGAAGCATTCGCCTCAAACTTCCAGACGGATCCACACTGAATACAAAAAGGAGCGTTAGATACCTGGGGATCCACTTCCATGAGCTGCTTAGGTTCAACCCCCATGCAAAGGAAGTCCTTAAGAAAGCCAGCTGGGCTTTCCATCGTCTCCACCCATTGATGAAGAGAAGAACTGGACTAAGTCAACAGACCAAGATCCTGATGTACAAGCAGCTCTTGAGACCAGTCATCGGATACTGCTTTCCCGTCTGGTTTTCCATCTCTAAGACGGCCATGCACCAACTTAAAGTCTTTAAAGGAAGGTTTTGAGGACTTGTACCGGACTATTCTTCGATAGACAGCGCCAGAAGCATTTTAGGAACGAACTTCTATACTCAGAAGCCGGTATAAAACCACTGGACAACTACCTACTAGTTTTGGCCAAAAAATTAGTAGGAAACTCAGCCAACCACCCCAATCAGCTAATAAGAAGGATGACAACCCAACAGCGTCTACCCCAGCCGATGTATCTCAGTGCAATGGACATACTGGATGATAACATATTTACAACTGACAACGAAGAAGCCGTCGCATTCTATGCTGACCCTGGGTCAGCCCACCGCCGTGGCTAAGCGCCACCCTTTCCCCAACCACACCCAAAATCACCACAGACAACGGGAAGGAACACCCCGAGAACATCAAAGTCAACCGACTTTTAATTTAAGAATGTCATGTAAAATATATACTATTTTTATTTTTATTTTGAGTCAATTTATAAAGTTAGGCCCCCTATGTGCCAACAAATGCATTATATTCATTGTATCTTTATAGTTTTAAGTTAATCAAATTGTATATATAAATGTTCAATAAAAAAAATTTTGAATCTTGATTAGAATTTCGAAATTCGTTTGTGGCGGACCCAGCTTGACGGTCACCCTCAAATATAGGGGCTAGTTTAGGCGTCATAAAAACTAAACCAGTGGGAGTAGAAAAGTGAAAGTTGGTATTTTTTCTAATGAACCCATTATACATACATACATCTAATACCTATTTTTTTTTTTTAGGGTGGCGTATAAAAAGTCTCCACCACTTATTTTGTGTTTGGTGCTTAGTTTCAAGGTCAAATGATGGAGTATCTGATTCGGAGTTTTGGAAATTAGTAGAACTTAATTAGTACTAAATTCCTTCATCATTAGTTTTTTGAATTTTTGTGTTTGGAGGTGTGGTGGTTCCAGCTTGACGTCAAGCTGGGTCCGCCACAGGTTTGAGGGGGAGGGCATTTTAGTTCCAGGTCGGGATTGCGGTACAAAATTGGAACTTAATTAGTACTAAATTCCTGCATCATTAGTTTTTTGAATTTTTGTGTTTGGAGGTGTGGTGGTTCCAGCTTGACGTCAAGCTGGGTCCGCCACAGGTTTGAGGGGGAGGGGATTTTAGTTCCAGATCGGGATTGCGGTACAAAATTAGAACTTAATTAGTACAAAATTCCTGCATCTTAGAATTTCGAATTTCGATTGTGGCGGACCCAGCTTGACGGACCTAAAATTTGGCATCGTAGAAGCCGCCACCACGTTGATTTGTCCGCCAGTGTCCTTTGGCATGTCACTTTACTTAGTTATATGCGCTTCTTCTTATTTTTTCTTTTTTTTTTACTTTTTCTTTAATTTGCACAATATATTAACTGTTACTATATCCAAAGCTTTCAGCCGCTTCGTTTGGCTTTTAATTTGAGAAGAAGTTCAACTTTCTTATTTTATTAGACTTATAGATATATACATATAGGAATTCATTTACATTTGTGTTAGTTGTCTTTTGTGAAGCTTAAGGCTAAAAGCTAACATTATGATTTTTAAAGCAACTGTTACATGGTCATTATTTATAACAATATCAAACACAAACAATCAAATGGTTTTACGTCTTCTAGATTTTGAGAAAATTAAAAATTACTAAGGGCCAGTTGTACAATCGTGGTTCAAATTTTGATCGGTGGTTCATGGATTTTAATTCACCGATTTCGGTGGATAAACTGAGGTTAAACGATGGTTCAAGGTTCAAGTATGTGATAATAGCCAAGTAAATGCCTGAACCATCGCTAAACCTCAGTTAATCCGAAATCAGTGAATTAAAATTCCTGAAGCACGGATAAAATTTTTGTACAACTGGCCCTAAAACTACTATTTACGGTGATCTAACTTTGAGGATTAATTTTGATGATAGGTTCATTTTTGTAAATAAAGTTCAGCAATTCATTTAGCGTTATCTAAAATACACCACGAGGAGGTAGACTTACATGTCCTAGTACATTCCATGTTAGGTCAAGGCAAGACAATGTTCAAATGTCTTGGTAAACAATAACCTGTTTTTTTTAGGATCCAAGTAGGTATGCATACTTTGAACATTACAATTGCATTATGTAAATATGCAACACACACACATACATATAAAGAAATTATATAAATGTTCTGCAGTCGTACAGTAGTACCTAGTTAATGTGAATTTTGTATAATGCATTACATTTTCATGTCTTAAAATTTTAAATGTGCAGCTTTGGGCCACGTAATTATATGTATGTTACCGTTAAGAGCCGCAATAATTAAATTCTAGAATTTACCGGTAAATCCTACGTCACTGTTTATACATAGGATACATTCAAAGTTTATTTAAATACGGATTCTTTAAATGCAAAATAAACTTTGCATACACCCAACCCTGAACCTACCCCAAATCCTATAGTGGGCCCAGCAGGGGGGTTGCATGCCCATCCCATACATACCTCACTGTTTATACGCCGTTATCCTGGGTGCTGGCACTGTATTTATGTAAGCAAGCTTACTCAAATACCAAAAACAAAAAAAGTAGTTTTGGTAATTTTCAATATTCTCAAAAACTAGAAGGTATAAAATTATCTAGTTTTCAGTTTTTGATTAAGATGTAATTAGAGCAACGAGTTTCAGAGAAAAAAATAGTATATATAATTTTATAGTTTTGAAATAATACACTTTAAACATCTTTTTGATGTTTTTTTCCCCAAAATTTGAGTTTAAAACCCATTTTTTCAAAAACTATCCAAAGATTTCATTTGATTTAAAATTTGTCTAATAGAACAGAGTATTAGCTTTAAAAGAAGGTATAACACTTGATTAAAAGTATTACCGTTATTTTTTTATATATTTTTTTTAGATTTTTAGTAATTTTTTAATGAAATCGCCCCTCCCGTCTAAACGGGGGGAGATAGACTCCCCCCTCCCATAGAAAAAAATGCTTGTATTGAACTGTTCTACAAAAAACAGTTATCATTTCTTGGCGCCTAAGCTATCGTACTCTCCCCATTTTCGGATACACTAGAGTAAATTATGAGTATTCACAAATGAGTACTCATTCATTGTGGGTACAGTGCTCGGTATGCTTGTTAGTAAATGAGTACCAATCTCATACTGTTTTCAAATATCAGTGCCTACGTTCTGTAAATCTCACATAGCAAAAATCAGTCGAGAAACGGTGAAAAATGAAACAAAACTCATATAATTTCTTTCAGTTCTCATTTCTCGACCAATTTTATAGATATAAGGGTTACAGAACGTAGGCACAGGTAATGCATTCATTCACATATCATGCAGTAGGTTAGGGTAGGTTAGGTTATCGCGAGTTGGTCCATTGTGATACCACATGAATCAAGTAGAAATTCTTCCTACTCATTAAACCATTTAGAGCTTCTTACAAAGCGTGCGAGACGATTAATGTCTATGTATCGCTAGTATCATTATAGTAGAACTCTCCTAGATAGAGCCTACGCCTTTGAGAGAGAGCAGAGCAGAGAGCAGATGAGGAACGGATTCTTCCTCTTCTTCGTCCATACAGATTCTGCAGAAATCGTTCGAGTATAACCCGAGTATCGTCGCATGTTTGCCTATTAGAAAGTGTCCAGTTATGACACCTATTACGGAGCTGATATGATATGCTTAGAAATAACAAACACTTAGAGCGCTTCAGATCTAGTTGTGGCCAGATTTGTTTTGTCGCAACACAGGTGTTGATATTGTCCCAGTTAAGGTTTGTTTTTGCAATAGCATCTTGTTTCAGCATAAGTTTGCATGTAGCGATAGGTATACCTATATTTGCTCTGTGAGGCAAAATAGATAGTGTTGTTCCTTTTCTGACGAGTTCATCAGCTATACAGTTACATGTGATGTCCCTATGGCCCGGCACCCAGCCTGGAACACAATAAGTACAATGAGTTTGGGTGCAGCAAAAGTTAATGAATGTCTTGAAACTAGTCTCAAGACATTCATGCAGACCTCTAGTAAGCAACAACAAAAAACAAAAATCTCATAAAAAAGTAGTTTTAGCCATTTCCAATTTTTTCAAAAACTAGAAGATATAAAACCATTCGGTTTTTTGTATTGGATTTAGAATTGATATACGCACTGACCAATTTAGCACTTCATTTCACGATTTTGAAAAATAAATTGGTCTAAACTTTTTTTTTTGTTTTTGTTTGAAAGCGAATTTTTTAAAAAGTATTGACATAAATAATTTAATTTAAATTTAAGACTATAGAACAGATTTCTGGCTTTCAAAATCGGTGCAATACTTCATTGTAAATGTTTCCGTTATTTTTTAGTAATTTTTTTTGTGATTTCAAGTCAATTTTTTCGTAAATAGCCCCTACCTCCTAAACGGGGCGAGATAAACCGCCCCCTCCTATAGTAAAAAAATGCTTGCTTTCGACCCCTATACAAAAAACCGTCTTCAGTTTTTGGAGCCATAGTTATCGTACCCGTGCCAATTTTTTTTAACATTTTAGAACTCGGCAATGATTTCGAATTGAATTTGGAAATTTCAACGAAATAACTTCATTTGCTCTAATGAAAACGTAATATAAAGATGATTTGGAATCGAATTTTGGAATTTTTAGCTTGCCCTTATGAAAACATAGTACCTATTAGTTTCCGCATTAATTTTTTAATAGAAATGTGTTTTTAGTGCAAGTATCTACGTATATGAATACATACATTCCTTCTTAAAATTTGAAGGAAGCTTTTTCCATATACGGAAATAGCATTGCGTATATTCCTTTGCACTGCAAAAGCGAAGAACGCTTTAACAGCTTAGCCATATTAAATATAGAAGCTAACTTAACCAACTCAATTAATTATGAAAATGTCATTGACGAATTTATCAACCAATCTGTTCAGCGCAAAAAAAGCAAAGATAAAATAAATAGTGGTACTAGTACAGTTTCACGTTTTTCCATTTTTATAAAATTTTAAGTTTTTTAATTTGTGGGGCGGCAAAACTTATTGGCCCGGGGCGCTAAATCTTTAAATACCGCATTGGTTATGAGTGGCATGTCGAAGTATCTTCAACATTAGAACTTAAATAACTTACAGTGTAAGTATATTAAAACATTATGCTTTACTTATGATATTAAAACTTAATCTAATTTTCTGGTTTGACTTGTGATTAAAACTTAAAATACCAATATTATGAGTAGATATGTAGCTCTGAAAAACAAACCGTGTAATTAAGTGGTTTAATTACGTAGGAAATAAATTATTATTAATAACCGCGATGTTCAACTTGTTATTCGACCAACAGATATACATATATGTACATAGTCCATATTCCCGAGCACTTGAGAACAAAGCAAACAAAATATCAAATAATTTCTTCCAAAAAAAAAAAAAAAAAAAACAGAAAATACCTTTCCTTAAAAATCCAGTTCGAACATCATATTTTATGTCTTCAAATTCGATATTAAGACCTTTTAGTTTGTTTTTGTAAACAGATGATTTTGTAGTTACGATTGAATTATTGTATACAGCATCTAATTTTTGGCAACTGCTTTGTTGTACTAGAGGAATAAAAAATATATTAGTACGTGCCTGCTTTAAAAAATATATCCAGCTAATTAACCAATTGTCTGGGTTTCAAGGTTTCTAATAAAAGATCCTGCAGTTAGCTCCATTTCAACTGTTCTTGATGGCACCACAATAAGTTTGATTACTGAACTCAAAGGCAGTTTATGTGAACGTTCAGATTTTTAATAAAGAAAAGCATTTAAATACAAAGCTAGCAATACATTTTACATCTCATTTATGAAGTCTTTTACGCTTAATGTACATTAGCCTAGTTCCTTTTCTTTGAAATACTGTGTTTTTCTGTGCATTTGTAGGTTCGTTCACTTACTCCCCAAATCCATGAATGAAAGAATACAAGATTACGCCATTTCATTTTTTTCGCTTTGTTGTTGTAATTTTTGACAGCTCGTATTGCGCAATTGGAGACAAAAATATGATTTTTTCCTACTAGAGAAAGCCGGGAAAAGTTTTTAACTTGAATTTTTAATTAATTGTTCTAATTTGAATCAATTAAAAGTGAAGTGTAGTGTAAAAAAAGTGCACAAGTTCTGAATTATCTATTCTACTTTACACATCGCCGCTTCGTTTGCTTTTTGGCGATTTATTTTAAATGAAAAAACCTTTATTTCAAATGAAAAATATTAATTCGGTATTTATAATCGTATTTTTAAACGAAATCTTTGTTTTTTTAATCTACTAAACGCGCACGAAAGGAAAAAACACAACCGAACAATCGATCAACTAAACAAACTACTGGCGGCCATATTTGTTTACATATCATTTGTCTCCAATGAGGTAACAAATGGCGCAATCTTATTATTCTTTCATTCATGCCCCAAATCTACGAATTTTTACATGCCGCCTCCACATGCCATGAACCATGGCAGGATAATGAACATGTCTGGGCAAAGATTTGTGTTTTTTTTAATGACTGCTGGACGGTGTTCACATTGTCCCCTTTCACACAGGGCAACTGAGTTGCCGGCAACATTGGCGAGAAGGGCAGGAAGAAAGAGGGGGAAATGAAATCTCCCCGGTCAACAAATTCAGGAGATTTTTTTGACGTTTCTCTTTACACTACGTTTGTGTGCGTTCAACGAAGGTAGTTTAAAAGGAAAATAAAGAAAATCTCCGGGTTTTTGTTGCTTGCATGTGAAAGGTACAAGAGATTGTTAAGGAGATTTAAAGAAAACGTCAAAAATATCACGAGCAACTAGTATCTTCGTGTGAAAGGGGACATTGGACTCAAATTTACGATTTTTTTTGACAGAAGTCAGTCAGCTCGTGTTCAGACACAAAGTAATGTGAACACAACCGATTCACTCTGATGTTCAGCAGTCATTAAAAAAAAACACAAACCTTTGCTCGTCGGAGAATTAATTACAACTTTTTCAATCACAAAATTGATGATTCACTAAATAAATTGATTTCCAATTGAAAAAAACTTTGATTCTGTAGTATTTAAACTCCAAACAAAAACTAAATACTGAGAAAACAAATGTCACTCCACAGTACATACAAGATGCACAAGATCCAACAACAATCCAATCAACAATCAGCTTGTTTATTCACACTGGGCACTTTAAAGGCCTGGTCAAACAGAACGCGGGCCGACGGGACGGCCTTTAAGGCCGTGTCAAACAGAGCGCGGTCCGGCGGTCTTTGTAAGAAATTACAAACAAAATTTGCCCGCCGCGTTCTTATGTCGATAAATTACACTAATAAGTCAGAGAAAGAGGATCACACAAAAATTCCTTTCAGTACTATTTCTACCTCTCTCACACACATGGAACGTCAAATCTCATGGCCAAGCTTTGAACAGAGCTCATGTCTTCAAAAATATTTAACTCAAATTGTGTTCGTGTACGCAAAAAATGTGTAGTTTTTCGCAGAAGAGAGCGCTCCCGAGAGAGTAAATTATTTCCCCTTTCTGATCATTTAAGTCCAAAGAAAAAATGAGTTCCGTCAAAAGTCATTTTGACATTTGCCAGAACATCTCCAAATAACCTAGTACACTCTGTGGTATCTGCCAACTGGTATTTTAATCGTGTTCGTTGCTCATAAATCATCGGAAGAAAAAACAATAGTTAAATATTAACAAAATACCTACTAAAATAAATTATTTGTTCAAAGCGTTTGTGTACTATTTCGCAGTTTTACTTCTCTCTGACACTGATCTCTATAATACACTGGATAGCGCATCCATACAAGAAAGTTGATGCCATTTGAGAATTGATAAAATAATTTGCCCCTCTTCGGTTGTAGTAGAATTTTTGAGATCTCAGCAACTTGAACTGGCCTTCTTAGCCTCACTGAACATACCTAAAGTGTTGAGTTGCCTCACTGATCTCTATAATACCCTGGATAGCGCATCCATACAAGAAAGTTGATGCCATTTGAGAATTGTTATAATGAATTTAATAAAAAACTTGACCAAGTTGAAATATTATGATGGTGAAGAATCTGGTTCCTCTTCGGCTTTTTTGGTCATTTGATGTGCAATGAAACAAGGTTATTTCATTTACTTTCCCGACGTTTCGACAGGGGTTGCTGTCTTCTTCAGGGGATCTTTATTGAAACAATTACAAACACAGTAGAACAAATAAGTATTAACAATTTAAAAAAACAGTATAAACATTTTTTTCTCGAAATAAAACTTACTATGGAAATAATTTAGGAAATAATAAAATCAAAATTATAAAAAACTAGCAAAACTTTTTGAAAAATAATTTAATTTAAACAAAAACAAAAAGGAAATTTAAATCACTTCTTCTTATGAAGATCAGTCTTGTAATTGTGTTTAATATATGGATGTGTGTTGACAAAATTTAAAATTTCTGTGCAGTTACAAGAGAGCAGTATACTGCAGAGATGTTTTGTGTGTCCTGTTTTCTGTTCATGTTGTTGCTATTTTTAAGTATGTGGAGGGTTTCCAGAGTGTACCTTTTGGCAAAGTGTTTCTCCGTTTGTAAAATTTCAACCTCCTCAAAGTTTGGCTGATGGTTGGTTTGGACACAGTGGTTCGCTAGTGCTGTCTTCGCGGAGCTCCTGCTGCTGATGTCCGATTTGTGGCCAGCCATTCTCTGTCGCAGGAACTGTTTGTTTGTACCCACATAGCAAAGGTTGCAGTTTTCATCCTCTTTGCCTTTACAATTGATCTTATAAACAACGTCAGTTTTGTTTCCTTTTTCCGTTTTAGGTTTGAGTTTGGTGAAAAGGGAGGCAAAGTGTGCAATGTGACTTGAATGCTAGTTTCACATTTTTGCAACGGTCGGTGACAACTTGTTTAAAATTAGTAGCCAGTGTTGGAACATAGACGATGCTTTTGTAAACAGCGTTTGCTTCAATATGTGTTGGAACTCCGGAATTTAATTTATTTTTGAAGCGATGTATCAAACTTCTTATAAGTTCATAAGGGTAGCCATTGTTTAATAAAATTTGGGTGACTATACTCTCATTCTTTGAGTGAAACTTTTCATCACTTAGTAAAAATACTTTGTTCACCAAATTCGAAGCAGTGTTAATCGCTATGTGTTTGGATTGGTTTGATCTGAAATTGACTATTCTTCCTGATGCCGTATCCTTTTGGTACCAATCAAAAGTGAGATGGTCTTTTTCACGGTGGATTTTAACATCCAAAAAAGCTATCGCGTTATCTTTTTCTTTTTCCACGGTGAATTTTATCTTTTGGTTGAAACCATTGAGGACTAACAGCAAATTGTCGATTTTTCGGTGATCTATTACAGCAAATATGTCATCAACATATTTGAAAATTGCTTTTGGTTTATCAATTTTTCCAAAACAGTCATCAAGAAGATGATCTAAAACCAAATCTGCAATTGTTGGCGAAAGTGGGTTGCCCATTGGCATGCCATGTATTTGTTTGTATATTCTATCTTTATATTGAAGATAGTTATTTTCTTTCAAGCAAAACTCTAAGACTTCTAAAAATTTCTTTTGGCTAAGCCTTGTGCTTTGACTGTTCCATATACAGAATCTATAGAACAAATCCAACAACAACACTGCAATCGAAGAACAACGAATTAGTCAAATGGCTTCACAACAACAAATTCATCGATGACAATGAAAAGGCAAGAATGACGACATACACAGCACAAGTGCCATGTATTTACGGCCTACCAAAAATACATAAGCAAGACATACCTCTTCGACCCATAACATCATCTATGAAGCTGCCTTGCTATGAATTATCCAAATACGTTGGGCGCATACTACAAAGTATAACAAATAATTCAACATATATGGTCAAAAATTCATTTGAATTTGTAAGCAAGGCCAGAAGCATCACACTAGATGAGCATGATGTATTGGTCTCATACGATGCTGTATCTTTGTTTACCAATATACCTGCATATCTTGCAATTACTATAGTCAAAAAACGATGGGAAACTATAAGCCAAAGCACAAGGCTTAGCCAAAAGAAATTTTTAGAAGTCTTAGAGTTTTGCTTGAAAGAAAATAACTATCTTCAATATAAAGATAGAATATACAAACAAATACATGGCATGCCAATGGGCAACCCACTTTCGCCAACAATTGCAGATTTGGTTTTAGATCATCTTCTTGATGACTGTTTTGGAAAAATTGATAAACCAAAAGCAATTTTCAAATATGTTGATGACATATTTGCTGTAATAGATCACCGAAAAATCGACAATTTGCTGTTAGTCCTCAATGGTTTCAACCAAAAGATAAAATTCACCGTGGAAAAAGAAAAAGATAACGCGATAGCTTTTTTGGATGTTAAAATCCACCGTGAAAAAGACCATCTCACTTTTGATTGGTACCAAAAGGATACGGCATCAGGAAGAATAGTCAATTTCAGATCAAACCAAGCCAAACACATAGCGATTAACACTGCTTCGAATTTGGTGAACAAAGTATTTTTACTAAGTGATGAAAAGTTTCACTCAAAGAATGAGAGTATAGTCACCCAAATTTTATTAAACAATGGCTACCCTTATGAACTTATAAGAAGTTTGATACATCGCTTCAAAAATAAATTAAATTCCGGAGTTCCAACACATATTGAAGCAAACGCTGTTTACAAAAGCATCGTCTATGTTCCAACACTGGCTACTAATTTTAAACAAGTTGTCACCGACCGTTGCAAAAATGTGAAACTAGCATTCAAGTCACATTGCACACTTGCCTCCCTTTTCACCAAACTCAAACCTAAAACGGAAAAAGGAAACAAAACTGACGTTGTTTATAAGATCAATTGTAAAGGCAAAGAGGATGAAAACTGCAACCTTTGCTATGTGGGTACAACCAAACAGTTCCTACGACAGAGAATGGCTGGCCACAAATCGGACATCAGCAGCAGGAGCTCCGCGAAGACAGCACTAGCGAACCACTGTGTCCAAACCAACCATCAGCCAAACTTTGAGGAGGTTGAAATTTTACAAACGGAGAAACACTTTGCCAAAAGGTACACTCTGGAAACCCTCCACATACTTAAAAATAGCAACAACATGAACAGAAAACAGGACACACAAAACATCTCTGCAGTATACTGCTCTCTTGTAACTGCACAGAAATTTTAAATTTTGTCAACACACATCCATATATTAAACACAATTACAAGACTGATCTTCATAAGAAGAAGTGATTTAAATTTCCTTTTTGTTTTTGTTTAAATTAAATTATTTTTCAAAAAGTTTTGCTAGTTTTTTATAATTTTGATTTTATTATTTCCTAAATTATTTCCATAGTAAGTTTTATTTCGAGAAAAAAATGTTTATACTGTTTTTTTAAATTGTTAATACTTATTTGTTCTACTGTGTTTGTAATTGTTTCAATAAAGATCCCCTGAAGAAGACAGCAACCCCTGTCGAAACGTCGGGAAAGTAAATGAAATAACCTTGTTTCATTGCACATCAAATGACCAAAAAAGCCGAAGAGGAACCAGATTCTTCACCATCATAATTGTTATAATGTTGAGTTGCCTATTTTTTTGTATAACGGTATAACTGTATAACATAATGAAATGCAAATTTTTTTATAAAACTGCAACTAAAATATTTTAAATTCACTTTTACAATTATTTTAAGTTTCAAAAAATCAAATTTACAAACAAGTGACGTTTCTTTTGCTTTTTTTTCTTAAAAATTCCACTTTGGTTTTTGCCAAAGCCTCACTGAACATACCTAAAGTGTTGAGTTGCCTCACTGAACATACCTAAAGTGTTGAGTTGCCTTCGTACTTGTCATCTTCAATTGGAAGTAGAAAAGCTGTTATACTTTGTAGGGAATCCACTATCCAGTGTATTATAGAGATCAGTGAGTTGCCTACGTACCACCACTGATCTCTATACAATTTTGTGTTTTGGTAACCGACCAGACCGGTTGAAGCGGTGCTAAATTTTAAAATTTCAATAAACCTGTCTTTTGTCCAATTAAAATAAAAAATATTACTTTCCACTTGAGTAATATAATCTATAAGTCATTATTTCAATCGATTTAAATACTTCCACCAGTGGATGGTGACAATAAATTAAAATCACTTGCGGATCTCATTCCCTATACACGTGCCAGCATTTGTTCATGCGCACTGAGTCCACCTCGGGCCATGAAACAAGTTATATCCGACATCAACAAACCTACCAAATTAAAGAAGAAAGGCAACGATAAAAAAAAAACTGGAGCTAGAAACCGCTCATCAGCTCCTGGCACTAGGTTGCCAGCCAGACAACGCATGCAACAAGCATGCCGACCACACGTGCTCCACCTCCAACACCGCAGGCGTAATCCCTCCGGGATTCGACATGGACGTCACGCATCCTGACATACCTACAGATGGTTGGACTAAGCCCAACAAAAAACATACCCTGACGCTGTCACCACCTCCCCAAAATAACATAACTCCCCCGGTGCTCAACAACAAGTTTGCCCTCCAAAACATTCACATCAGGGCACTCAGCAATCGTCCGCCAAACAGCAACAACACCATCAACCTCCTCGCTCATGCAGCAGCTAACAACATGGAAGCTGACGATTCCAATCAGCCCGTTAAAAAAAGGAAATGCATCGAAGGACACTCCGAGAACCCCAACAACGAAGAGAATAACGACTTCAATCAACAAGACAACGAAGAAATACCTCACAGTAAGTACTGCCCGCCCATATTTATGCGTAACTTAGATGTTAGAAAGTTAATTAATGATTTTAAAGATAAATCGGTAAAATTCCTTTATAAAGTGGTGAATCGCGGTAACGTTAGTAAGCTTTACGTCAATAACAACGATGTCCATAAAGAATTGATGGACCAACTTAGAAAAATTGATAGTGTTGAGGCGCACTCTTTCACACTAAAGACTGATAGGACTACCAACGTCGTCCTAAGAGGACTTACGTCACACTATTTAGAATCCGAAATTCTCGAAGAACTCAAAATTAAAATTCCTAATGTTGAAAAAGTATCCATTTTCGAAACCATAAGATCGAAACGCGATAATATAAGATATAATCTTTTCCTAGTCCGTCTTCTTCCCGGCACAAGCCCTAAAGAGCTATTGAAAATTAAATACCTCTTTCACACTCGCGTTTACTGGGAAAAACCCAGGGGTAACACTGGACCCCTCCAATGCCGAAGATGCCAACAATTTGGCCATTTAGCCAAAAACTGTGCTCACAGATACCGATGTGTTAAATGTACACAAACCCACGAGCCCGGAGCATGTACAGTTGAGAAGCAGCAGGGGAGCAAGGCTGCTTGCGATAACTGTGGCTTAGACCACCCAGCTAACTTCAGAGGGTGTGAAGCTTATAAAAAATTTGAATCTAAAAGAAAGCAATTAATTCAAGAAGCGAGCACAAGAAAAGTTAACGCAAGGAGCATCTCCCTTGCTGTCTCTCGAGGGGTCCCGGTGTCCCCAAACATCCCATATGCTAGCCTCTTTAAAAAACAGAATCAGCCCTCCGAGCAGTTCCCTCACGAAGAACCAGCGGTTTCCTCCATCTTCACTAACAATTCAAGAAATAATCCTTTGGACCAATTCATGTCACTGTCAAAAGACCTTTTTGGCCTGGACATGAACACCTTAATTTCCAAAATTGAGAGGTTCATGACCAATCTCCAAAACTTTGGCTCCATTACTGAAAAGCGACTGGCTTACCTGGATTTGGTAAACCAACTCTTGTTTTGCTCCAAATAATGTACTTAAAGCTTCTCCAGTTCAACATTTCGTCCATGATCTCACAGGCGCGGAGAATAGAATTACAAAAAATTCTCCATGCCAGAAACTGTACAGTAGCGTTTATACAAGAGACGCATCTATCTCCGAGACACAACTTGCTAATCTCAAACTATAACGTGCTTCGTAATGACGAACGTCAAGGAGTAGCTTTGATTATCAAAAACAACATTCAATACGAGTTGGTCGACCACCCACAATCTAGTTTTCCGTCCATATTTATCACTCTCACTATCAACGTTAATAACTCCCAAAAGAAATTTCTCCTAGGTTCGGTATACATTCCTTCTAATTCCTCACCTCCTACTCTAACGGCAGAACTTAACCGCATAGAATCACTTTGTAACAGTTTTGATGGCGCCATCATCGGTGGCGACCTCAACGCCAAAAGCCCAAACTGGGGTGACGCCTCACACAACCTCAACGGCAAAACACTCGAAAATTGGCTTCATTGCCTTAATCCCTCAATAACGAACTTCACTTCTGAAGCTCCCACTTTTCCCAGAGGTGCATCACATCTGGACCATTTTCTCATCTCGAGTCATATCATTAACCAAATAGATTCCAATTTCTCAATCTCCACCCTTCCTACCTTCACCGAACACTGCCCGGTGCTACTTAACCTTCACTTAAACGAAGCAAGTATTTGCATCAAGGAGACGTCAACCTCCAGATCCTTCAAAAACACCAATTGGCAAAACTTCAGACGACAACTGGATTTCCTCCTGCAAAGGTCTTTCCCCCCAGGTACCGCTTGTCTGTCCAACAACGAAATAGACAGTCACATCACTCACTTTTCTGACTCAATGCGCACCGCAATAGAAGCGAACTCCACACGCTCCATTATCTCTTTTAACAAATATAAAAACATCCCTCCTGACATCGAGGCCCTCTTCAAAAGAAAACATCAGTGGCAAAGAAGGCTGAAGCACATTTTCCATAATAATTTTAACAGAACCAACGCCGCCTATAAAGAACTTTCTTCGATGATATCACTTCTCAATAATATCATTAAAGAAAAAGTGAACCACTGGCTCAATGCTCAGCTTTGTAATAGACTATCAAAAATTCATCCTGGCCCCCAGGCTTTTAAGGAAATATTCAAGTTGATAGGAAAGAAGAAAAAGTTCTCCTGCAATAAATTATCCGTAAATGACGAGATACTAACCAACGAAAGTAGCATTGTTGAGTCCTTTGAAAAACACTTCGAGGAAGTTTACAGAGAAAAAGTCCCGTCATTCAACCCCGCCATAACCCATGAAGCAAAAAGTATAGCGAGGCTTGTCAGCCAAAATACCCCTGAAAATATTTTCGTTTTTAATGCAGAAAATCCCGCATTAAACCCTATAGCCCCCAACATCTTCACTGATGTAGATTCAATCAAAGTCATCCTCAAACAATTAAAACCGAAGAAATCCTCGGGGCCCGACAATTTATCCAACTATATTTTGAAAAAACTGTCCAACAAGGCCATAACCTTCCTCGCTATTATCTATAATAATTGTATAAACAATGCATATTTCCCCAACACCTGGAAAATAGCCCGGATACTTCCTATCCAAAAAAAACAAAACAACTTTGACATTAACAACTACAGACCGATTTCAATGCTTTCAAATGTGGGTAAGATCCTCGAACGGATCATCCTAGATAAATTAAACGTCCCCACGGAAATTCCCATCGACCACATTCCAGATTTCCAGTTCGGCTTCCGTCGGGGCCACTCCACTTTACACGCACTCATCAAACTCCATAATGACGTAACCATGAGACTCAGAGAAAAGCAATGCACCGTCGCCTGTTCCCTCGACGTAGAAAAGGCTTTTGATAGCGTCTGGAGGGACGGACTTATCTTTAAAATCTCCTCTGTGAACTTACCTCCCTATCTCACCAACATAATTGCTAACTTCCTTACAAACAGATCCTTTTTCATTCAACTTCAAGGCACTAAATCTGACACCCGTTACTGTAATAGTGGAGTTCCACAGGGATCCATTTTGGGACCTTACCTGTACAATCTCTTTCTCCATGACTTCCCGCACCTCTTTTCTGAAAACGACCAGACCTCAACTAGCCTGCTATACGCAGATGACACGGTGGTATACGCCAGCCACGATCACCCGTCACACGCAACCCGTATTCTTGAAAAGCACCTAAAAATTATTAATGAATATTACTCCACTTGGGGCATTAAATTGAACATCCCAAAATCAGAGCTGATTTGCATCAGAAACGCCAGCGGGAAGGGCCCCCCCCGGGGTAGTTAAAGAGAGTAAAAACCTTGCAGTACGAGTCGAAGATTGCCAATTAATAGTCAGAAACAAATTAAAATACCTGGGAGTCAACTTTAACAATCTCTTCAAATTTAATAGTCACGCCAGAATATTCATCGAAAAAACTAGAAAGGTTACCAACCTGCTAATGCCATACCTCAGGCACAAATCCTTAAGCAAAAAATCAAAACTTTTATTCTACAAAACACTAGTCAGACCTTTAATGACGTACGCATTCCCAATATGGTTCACTATTTCGCCCACTATAGCTCAACAAATGGAAAAACTCGAAAGAAAAATACTCAGGCTTTGTGCCGGGAAGAATTTCGAATCACGAAACAAAAGATTTTCTAACAGATATATCTACAACGACACTAACACCATTCCGTTGCTGAGATATGTTTTACTTCAAATGAAGAAAACTATCTCAAATCTTGAGTTCTCCGAAAATGATCTAATAAGTAACATCTTCATAACCCAGTCCGGGTCCTTTTGGGACGGAGTTGGTTACTTATCACCTCTCGGCATCCTATCAATGGTTACCAGAACCACAGAGATAGAAACGCCCGCGTTCTACCTCAAGGCGACTCCTAATCAAAACAGAGGTTAACCCTCTCACTCTCAATTTTTCCAAAATTTTCAAAACAAATATTTAACACCCATTCTTATTTTATAGCCTCTCGCGAGACCACTATTCATCACCTATAATAGAATTGTCACTCAAAATTCATAATCACTAAGATTAAAAAAAAAAAAAAAAAAATCAGATTTCTAAATTTATTGCCGGGCGGCAGTACTTATCTAACTTATCATTAGACCAATTCTCCTATCTCTTATACAATCAGCTATCATTATTCTAAGTCACATATACTACCTATTTGTCATGTATTCTAAAAAAAAAAAAAACTTATAATTTGAATAATATGTCACTCATTTAACCAAAGTTAAATATCAAATAAGAACTTAAAGTACAAACCCCAATGTGATATTACTGTATAGTAAATGTTCATCTTGCTCACGCAACCCATGTATCGTAAAATTAATCCTATCTTATAACACCCTCTGTGTTTTCGTTTATTAAATGTATTAAATGTATTTACTTATAACATTAAATTATTACTTCTCAGCCTATATTAACGAAATTATTGCTCCTGCTTTCAAAAGTACCGAATCTTGTATATCTTGCTATACTCTCAAATGAAATAAAATAAAATCATAAAAACCTAATCTAATACTTCAAGTATACTCATATCTATGAGCCTTCGCTCTAGCTAAAGATTAATGAAAACGAGTCAAATATTCAAACGCAGTTGTATGTATTTACAAAAGAATAAAAAAAACAAAAATAAAAAAGAAAAAACGAAGAAATAAATACTCAGACAACTTTAACGGCTGATTTTACCAGTGTTAGTTTTAAGATATTGTAAAGTTTTACCACGGTTCGATATAAAACTTATTTATTTTTAACTGTCAACCGTCAATTATTTCCTTTTAAATTAAACACACTTTACTTCACTTCAAATATTTTATTAATCATTAATCTCAATAGTATGCAACTTATATTCACTTCCGGATACTTTGAACTTTACACTTTCGCTTTCAAAAATAAACTGTGTCTGTGCTCAAAAAGTTTCTCCTTATATAGTGAGCTGAGAGGTTCGGGACTCTACTCGAAAGTACTGGCACATAAGCTTCTGGAAGGTTCCATTCCAATGAAGAGAGATGGCGTTCTCTCCACTCTTCCATTCAGCGCATTTTTCCCCTAAGAGAGATGGGCGCGCTCTCTCGGGATTTTTTATAAATGGTTGTTGTCTTCGATAAGGGTATTTTTGTACTTGGCTCTTTGTTTGTTCCGAAAGTAGTTAGGTGCTGATTTCATCGTTACATTGCCCCCCTCCTAAGATTGATCGTCCCGAACAATTCTGTCGCTCCTTTCACCACTATAACGATGCAAACGGTCACAATGAACTACTTTCAGTTTCCCTCTTACTCCTCTCTGTATACGGTAGACCACATCATTTAGTCTCTTCACAACAGTGTAGGGTCCTTCCCAGTTCTGTTGAAGCTTTGGTGACAGTCCCTTTTGTCGATGGGGATTGTAAAACCACACGAGGTCTCCTTCTTGAAATCCTGTTGTTGTTGCTCGGGCATCATAACGTGTTTTCATCCGATCACTAGATGTTTTTATGAATGCTCTGGTTCGTTGATGAATGTCAATGAGCCTTTCTTTGAGGTTATCCACATATTCTTCTGTTCGTTGTGGCTCAATTGTCCGGCATCCAAATTTCACCTCACTAGGCAGTCGTATTGACGTTCCAAACAAGATTTCCGATGGTGTATGTCCTGTCGAGCTATGTACTGCACTCCTATAGGCCATTAGGAATAATGGAATATGTCTATCCCAGTCTCGTTGGTAGTCGCCGACAACCTTAGATAGATGTTCCTTTAGCGTCCGGTTGAATCGCTCGACCATCCCATCAGATTGTGGATGAAGCGGCGTTGTCCTCGTCTTTTTAATGCCAAGGAGCGAACAAACTTCCTGGAAGATGTTAGATTCGAAGTTCCTTCCTTGGTCGGAATGAAGTTCCATCGGTACGCCGAACCTGCTCACCCAATTGAAGACAATCTGATCCACAACTGTTTTGGTTTCTTGGTGGCAAATGCCTCAGGCCACTTGCTGAAGTAATCCATGACTACAAGGATGTATCGGTTTCCACTGTTGGTCTCAGGAAAAGGGCCTGCGACGTCTACTGCAATCCTTTCGAAAGGCGTGCCTACGTTGTATTGTTGCATTTTACTTTGAAGCTTCCTACCTGGGCCTTTGCTAGCAGCACAAGTATCACATTTTCGGCACCACTTTTCGACGTCCTCTCTTGCATGTAGCCAGTAGAAGCGTTGTCGTATCTTTTCCAAAGTCTTATTGACTCCCAAATGACCTCCGGAAGCTCCGTCATGCATCTCTCGAAGAACGTCATTAACCTTGGACCGAGGAACGACCAGCTGCATCACATAGGACTTACCGTCTGCGGATTCCCACTTACGCCTTAGAACACCTTCCTCCACATGAAGTGAGTCCCATTGTGCCCAATATGCTTTCAGGGCCGGACTTCTGTCGGAGATGTCACACCACTCTGGTTTTTCTTGGTGTTCTTTCCACGCAAGAATGGGCTCTATGTCCGAGTCTTCTTGTTGGGCAGTCCTAAGTTCTTCATTACTCCAACCGTAAATGGGATCAGCTCTTATTCGTTGGACGGCAATCATTTCCTTTTCTTCTTGGCGTGTGCAATGTTTGCAGTCCTGTTTGCAAGGCCGTCGAGATAATGCGTCTGCGTTTGAATGCAACTTTCCTCTTCGATGTTGAATTTGGTAGTCATATGTCTGTAGTCTCTCGATCCACCTTGCTACTTGACCTTCAGGATTTTTAAAGTTCAGAAGCCAATTGAGTGCTCCATGGTCTGTTCGGAGAAGGAACTTCTGTCCATAGATGTACTTATGGAAGTGTTTTGTTGCCAATATCAGAGCTAGAAGTTCCCTTCTGGTCACGCAATAATTCCGTTCTGGCTTCGAGAGTACCTTACTGTAGTAGGCGACAACCTTTTCTTCTCCGTCGTGGACTTGTGACAGTACAGCTCCAATTCCGACATTACTTGCATCCGCGTCAATAATAAAAGGTTTCCCTGGAGTAGGGTAGGTAAGCACAGGAGCATTGCATAAACGCAGCTTTAACTCCTGGAAGCTTTTCTCACACTCACCTGACCATTTGAACGGCTTTCCCTTTTCTGTAAGCTGATGCAAGCTTTTGGCGATTCCAGCAAAATCCTTCACAAAACGCCGGTAGTATGTGGCTAGGCCAAGGAAGCTTCGGAGTTGATGTTTGTCCTGTGGTGTTGGCCAATTCTTCACAGTGTCAACTTTTTCAGGATCAGTCTTTACTCCTTGGGATGAGATGATGTGTCCCAAATATTTAACTTCGGTCTTGAAAAGAGCACATTTATCTGGATTAAGCTTGAGGTGTGCTTCTCGAAGCCTCTGGAATACAGCTTTTAGGTTGTCACAATGTTCGTCAAATGTTTTCCCATACACGATGACATCGTCCAAATAGACCAGGCAAGATTTCCAAGTAAGTCCTTGTAAAACGCATTCCATCAAACGCTCAAATGTAGCCGGAGCGTTGCACAGTCCAAATGGCATCACTTTGAATTGCCACAGACCGTTTCCTGTGGAGAAAGCTGTCTTTTCACGATCTTCTGGATGAATTTCTACCTGCCAGTAGCCGCTCTTTAGGTCTAATGTAGAGAACCATTTAGCACCTTCCATTGCATCTAAAGTATCGCTGATTCTGGGCAGAGGATAGCTGTCTTTCTTTGTCACATCGTTCAGCCTTCTGTAGTCCACACAAAATCGAGTGCTTCCGTCCTTCTTTTTGACAAGGACCACTGGCGATGCCCAAGGGCTTTTAGAGTTTTCGATCAGCCCATCTTTCTTCATGCTTGATATCATCTCTTCAACTTCAGCTTGTTTGGCTAGGGGGAGACGTCTTGCTGGTTGACGAATCGGTCTGGCGTCTCCTGTGTCGATCCGATGCTGCACAAGTTGTGTTCGACCATACTGCCCACTTGGTGAAGAAAATATGTCAGCATACTCATGAAGAAGGCTACCGGCAATACTTAGTTGATGTTGACTAAGATTGGTTGAGTTAAGGATTTTTGCCTTTAGTTGTTCGCAGTTCGCAGGCTTCTTCGTGTCCTCTTCTGTGATCTTAGTTGTCGCTGACACAGGTTCACATTTTCCGACTATTTCTCCTTTTCTCAAATTAACTTCGTACGGTTTGATGTTCAGAATCCGTACAGGTACCATGTTGTTCTTTGGTGCCACAAGAGTCTTCCCAACGATGATGTTTTGGGAGCCTTGGTTAGTATCTGGTTCCACCATGAGGTATCGATGACCACCCAAATCGCCTTTTATTTTAGCCCAAACGAACACTTCAGAAGAAGACGGCAAGCATATGTCTTCTTTAATGACACTTCTTAGAGTTGATGATTTTTCGTCACCATAAACCATAGGAATCTCTACATTTTGGTAATTAAGAACTTGCTTACCGATATCCAGAATTATTCCGTGTTCTTTCATGAAGTCGATTCCAATGATGCACTCGTCACATATATCTGCTACCAAAAACAGATGCGAAAACTCCAGTTCTGCCAAACGAATCGGAAGACGAACTTCTCCGTACACTTTAGCTGCCTCTCCTGTAGCGGTTTTCAGACGATAGCTATTGGTGTTATGCAGCCATGTCATCTTGACCAAGTCCCTTCTTACAATGGAGGCAGTGGCACCAGTGTCGATTGTAGCCACGTGTTTCTTGCCGTTTAATGTTGCCTCCACAGTCAGACTTTTGTTGTTTCGTTTAGTCTGTGAGACCTGGACAGTGGTTCTGGGGCCATCGATACTTCTTACCTGTTTTTCTGGTTGTGGAACAAGTCGAGTAAGAGGAGCGTTGGTGTAATTGCCACGTTGTTCTCTGTTGTTTTCTCTGCTTCCACAATGGTGACATGCAGCTTTTCTTGGTGGCAATCTGCACTGCCACTGAAGATGCCCGGTATTATTACAATTCCAGCATCGAACAGGTCCGTCTCGCTGATTTCTTTGGAATGCGATTCTCTGACAGGAGCATTCTTCAACTTCTATTTCTCTTAACCGAAGAACTTCTCGAGATGCTTGTTCTGCTGCTTCCATAGTTAGAGCAAACGCCAATGCTTCAGGAAGCGTGCGTTTTCCGGCAGTTCGAATCGCTCGCTGAAGGTTGATGTCGGATACAGCGCGGACAAATGCTTCTGTTGCGAACTGGTTTATTATTTCCTCTCCCGCAGTTGGATATGCCAGGTGAGCCAGCCGTTCGATATCTGCTTGAAGTTGTTGCAGACTTTCTCCTCTTTTCTGGACTCTGGTATTGAGTTGGACGCGGAAGACTTCTTGCATATGGCCATCTCCAAAACGTTTGTCAATGGCCTGTACAAGAGCCGTGAAGTTGCCGTTCTTGTCTGCTGGTAAGGTTTGCAATAATTCAGCAGCAGATCCTCTAAGGGCAAGCGTCAGAGCTATAAATTTGTCTTCGTCATCCCAGCCATTTGTTGCTGCGGCTGCCTCAAACTGCTTCTTGTAGATCGACCAAGAAGTTTGTCCATCAAAGGTTGGCGGATGCATTTCCTTTCGCTTTGGAAGTTCGCCAGAACTTTCTCGAATCTTCATTTTTCGAACCTTCTCCAACTCCTTGGTAATGCTTTCAAATTTGTCTTCGACCTTCTCGAATTTGGCTTCTACTGTCGAAAATTGTTTATCGACACGCTCGTCAAGAGCAACAAATTTGTTTTCGAAGGCATCAAGCTTACCTTCGAGAAGATTTTTGTGTTCTTCAAGAAGATTCTTTTGTTCATTTCTTTGTTCTTCGAATCGCTGGAGAAGATTTTTTTCTTGTTTTTCGAGAAGATTCTTTTGCTCATTGCGTTGATCTTCAAATCGTTCGAGAAGATTCTTTTGTTCCTCTTTTTGTTCTTTTCTTTGCTCTTCGAACTGGGCGAGCAGCAGAGCCATCATATTGGTCATATCTGAACTAGTACTTACTTGCTCTTCCTCCATTTCAATCGTGAAAATAAACGTGTCTGGGTTTTCACCTTGTTGTCTTAAATGTTCCTGCAGACGAATAATGAGGTCATTTTTTGATCCAGCAGTAGGAAGACCTCGTTTGTTTAGTTCTGCTTTAAGTTCAACACAATTTAAATCATTCAAAATTTTACCCATTGTCTGTTTATTTATTTAAAAACACACACTTTTTATTCCAAGTCTGTTTATTTAATTAAAAACACACACTTTTTGCTTCAAGTTAATTTACTTAAAAAAATAAGTTTTATCCCTTATTCTGACACCAATGTAAAGTTTTACCACGGTTCGATATAAAACTTATTTATTTTTAACTGTCAACCGTCAATTATTTCCTTTTAAATTAAACACACTTTACTTCACTTCAAATATTTTATTAATCATTAATCTCAATAGTATGCAACTTATATTCACTTCCGGATACTTTGAACTTTACACTTTCGCTTTCAAAAATAAACTGTGTCTGTGCTCAAAAAGTTTCTCCTTATATAGTGAGCTGAGAGGTTCGGGACTCTACTCGAAAGTACTGGCACATAAGCTTCTGGAAGGTTCCATTCCAATGAAGAGAGATGGCGTTCTCTCCACTCTTCCATTCAGCGCATTTTTCCCCTAAGAGAGATGGGCGCGCTCTCTCGGGATTTTTTATAAATGGTTGTTGTCTTCGATAAGGGTATTTTTGTACTTGGCTCTTTGTTTGTTCCGAAAGTAGTTAGGTGCTGATTTCATCGTTACAATATTGTATATTTTTGTATATATATATTTGTAGTTACCATAGTATGTAAGGTGGAATAAATCCACAAGATAATGTATCTCATCTCTTTTCTTGAGCAAGAGTAGAATAAACATATATTGAAAGCCATGTGGCAAACATTGTATAAATATAAAATACAAAGCAAATGAAAGAGCTGGCAATACAGTTTAGCCGCCAATTTTCCATGTACTGACACTTGAATTGTTAAATTTAGAATAAGATAGCAACTGTAACCTAAAAAGACTCAATAAAATTTCAATTCAATTCAATGAGATGACGTCAAGAACAAAAACAAAGTAGTTTGGGGTTATTTTTTTTTGTGAAACCAACAAAATAAAAAATCAGTCTTTTCATTTGTTTTTTTTTTGTTTTGTATCCGATATTGGTACAAAAATATATTTTAAACTTGTGAAAAGTGGAAACGAGATCCAGGCACACCGCAAGTTCGTCGAAAAATTTGGGCCTGGTCTGGACGATTATTAAGAAGTAGATTTGCAGAACATTCTGCTTATACGAAACCTCAAATGGAAAAGAACGATCTTGTTGCAGCCATGGAACAAGACAAATTCATCATTAGAATGTCAAGGGATTCCCACTCACTGTTCAAGAGATACATCCAGGATAAGAAGCTGGAAATGCTTTCTCAGATTGTGACTAAGTATCTCCTAATTGATACTTACGAAGGAACAGCACGCAGCAAGGCTCAGTGCGATGGCACAGCGGGTGCAATAAAAGGCGAGGCTCTTCGCCAGGACAATAAAGTACGCTTGTTTTTTGGTCTCTAAAAAGAGGTAGATTTGCAGAGCCTTACCATGACGACAACAGATCCACCCACTGAAGAAGAGGATGAAAACGCCATGATGCTCCAGATAGACCAAAGAAAAAGAAACCGAAGAAAGACCCGCTTTTTTCGAAAAAAAAAAATCGAAATCCGATCCAAACGCTGCCGCCCATGATCGTGTACCTCTGCCAGTACTTAAGGACGCTGATAATAAATTATAGAAAATTTAAATAACCTTTAGGAGTTATAGAAATATATTTATCTTATTAAGTTTTGTTGCTTTCTCTATAATTCAATAAAAACCTACCTACAAGTGTACTCCAAGGTTGAATTTTTTTTATAGAGCTTTGGAATCAAAACTTTTTATGCTCCTTTTAAAGACATCGAAAGCAGATTCCAAAATGGTATCAACCACATTTGTAGCACTCTCCATTCAATAAATAAACTCTAAAACCTTTTTCAGTTTTTTGAGTTTCTCATCAAATGACCTGCCTACAAGTGTACTCCGAGGTTGAATTTTTTTTATAGAGCTTTGGAATCAAAACTTTTTATGCTCCTTTTAAAGCATCGATAGCAGATTCCAAAATGGTACCAACCACATTTGTGGCACTGTCTATTCAATAAAGAAACCCCAAAACCTTATTCAGTTTTTTTAAAATTTAAATATTCAAAGAAAAAGTGGGGTTTCTTTATTGAATGGACAGTGCCACAAATGTGGTTGATACCATTTTGTAATCTGCTTTCAATGTCTTTAAAAGGAGCATAAAAAGTTTTGATTCCAAAGCTCTATAAAAAAAATTCAACCCCGTAGTACACCTGTAGGCAGGCCATTTGATGAGAAACTCAAAAAACTGAAAAAGGTTTTAGAGTTTCTTTATTGAATGGAGAGTGCTACAAATAATGTGGTTGATACCATTTTGGAATCTGCTTTCGATGTCTTTAAAAGGAGCATAAAAAGTTTTGATTCCAAAGCTCTATAAAAAAAATTCAACCTTGGAGTACACTTGTAGGTAGGTTTCTATTGAATTATAGAGAAAGCAACAAAACTTAATAAGATAAATATATTTCTATAACTCCTAAAGGTTATTTAAATTTTATATAATTTATTTTCAGCATCCTTAAGTACTGGCAGAGGTACACGATCATGGGCGGCAGCGTTTGGATCGGATTTCGATTTTTTTTTTCGAAAAAAGCGGGTCTTTCTTCGGTTTCTTTTTCTTTGGTCTATCTGGAGCATCATGGCGTTTTCATCCTCTTCTTCAGTGGGTGGATCTGTTGTCGTCATGGTAAGGCTCTGCAAATCTACCTCTTTTTAGAGACCAAAAAACAAGCGTACTTTATTGTCCTGGCGAAGAGCCTCGCCTTTTATTGCACCCGCTGTGCCATCGCACTGAGCCTTGCTGCGTGCTGTTCCTTCGTAAGTATCAATTAGGAGACACTTAGTCACAATCTGAGAGAGCATTTCCAGCTTCTTATCCTGGATGTGTCTCTTGAACAGTGAGTGGGAATCCCTTGACATTCTAATGATGAATTTGTCTTGTTCCATGGCTGCAACAAGATCGTTCTTTTCCATTTGAGGTTTCGTATAAGCAGAATGTTCTGCAAATCCACTTGATAATAATCGTCCAGACCAGGCCCCAATTTTTCGACGAACTTGCGGTGTGCCTGGATCTCGTTTTCACTTTTCACAAGTTTAAAATATATTTTTGTACCAATATCGGATACAACACAAAAAAAAAAAAAAAGGAGAAGACTGACAGTTTTATTTCGTTGCTTTCGACACCACCTGCATATCAGCGCGTGAGCTACTAGAGGGGGATACAAAATTTTTGGATTTGACATTCAATGTATTTCCCATAAGAGAAAACGAAAAAATAATCTGGAAAACATTAATTTTTCTAATTAATTTTATATGAACGGGTATTCGTGTTTTAATTGCAATGTAATAATAAAACATGTGAGTTTGTGAATCGAGCTTAAAATAAATCGAAACTAAAAACTAGAATGCCTTATTTTATAGATAAAAAGTGTAAACAAAACACATTTACAACGAGAAACAACAACAACGATACCCAGTTATGTAAAAAGCAAGGCAGGAGCGTAGCTAGTTTTATTTAAAATATGTTTTGTTTTTATTTTGTGCTGTGTAAAATGTGTTTGATAATTTTAAAGAAATTTAGCCCATAATTATGAAAATACATGAAATTAATTTTTAAGTTAAAAGTTTTTTGTTGTTTTTAAAAAAGAATAATTCCGAAAACTTTTTTTTATCTTGTTTTGTACTTTTTACAAAAAATAATTTGTATCCAAAGAATGCTAAAAAAAACTCCCAAAAGCAAAAAAAGAATCAAAAATTTAGTAAGAATAGTAATAAAATTTTAAGTGAATTATAAATGTGTAAAAATTTATCGTATCTATTAATTATTTAAGTTTTCTTTATATTCTGTTAAAACGTTTTACATTAAAATGTTCTAAGCAAAAAACATACCTATCCTATTCTCCCATTTCACATACTAAATGCAAATACATACATAGGGAATATATCTATACTTTTATGTTAAAACATTATTTCAGTTCAATCCATAATTGATTTTGCCCCTTAAAACCCTTCCCTCACTACGCACATGGTCTGATTTCAACTGGCGACTTTCATCCATTTTGGAAAACAACAACAACAATACACGTTTGGTTACATTCTTTATGGGCAAAATAAAGCAAATAAGAATTTGAATTCGGTATATATTCTTCTTGATTAACAAACTAGCATACATTGTTAATCTATTGTAGTTATAATATGAGTACCCGTTCATATAAATTTAATTACTAAAATTAATGTTTTCCAGACCATTATTTCGTTTTCTCTTATGGGAAATACATTGAATGTCAAATCGAAAAAAAATTCATCCCCCTCTAGTAGTTCACGCACTGACTGCCAGGTGCCGTGACTCCTGGTGCCAATAGAGATCAGTGCTACGTACTTGTCATCTTCAATTGGAAGTAGAAAAACTGTTATACTTTGTAGGGAATCCACACTGATCTCTATAATATACTGGATAGTGTATACCATTCAAGTATAACAGTTTTTTTCATTCCAATTGAAGATGACATAAGGTGGCTGAGTGGCCAATTTTGACATCTATGTGAAACCAAAAAAAAGTAAATTGAGGTTATTTTTTTTTTGTGAAATCAACAAAATAAAACTGTCAGTCAGTCTTTTCGTTTTTTTTTTTTTGTGTTGTATCCGATATTGGTACAAAACTATATTTTAAACTTGTGAAAAGTGGAAACGAGATCCAGGCACACCGCCAGTTCGTCGAATTCATCATTAGAATGTCAAGGGATTCCCACTCACTGTTCAAGAGACACATCCAGGATAAGAAGCTGGAAATGCTCTCTCAGATTGTGACTAAGTATCTCCTAATTGATACTTACGAAGGAACAGCACGCAGCAAGGCTCAGTGCGATGGCACAGCGGGTGCAATAATAGGCGAGGCTCTTCGCCAGGACAATAAAGTACGCTTGTTTTTTGGTCTCTAAAAAGAGGTAGATTTTCAGAGCCTTACCATGACGACAACAGATCCACCCACTGAAGAAGAGGATGAAAACGCCATGATGCTCCAGATATACCAAAGAAAAAGAAACCGAAGAAAGACCCGAAATCCGATCCAAACGTTGCCGCTCATGATCGTGTACCTCTGCCAATACTTAAGGACGCTGATAATAAATTATATAAAATTTAAATAACCTTTAGGAGTTAGAGAAATATATTTATCTTATTAAGTTTTGTTGCTTTCTCTATAATTCAATAAAAACCTGCCTACAAGTGTACTCCGAGGTTGAATTTTTTTTATAGAGCTTTAAAATTAAAACTTTTTGTGCTCCTTTTAACGAGATCGAAAGCAGATTCCAAAATGGTATCAACCACATTTGTAGCACTCTCCATTCAATAAAGAAACCCCAAAACCTTTTTCAGTTTTTTGAGTTTCTCATAAAATGACCTGCCTACAAGTGTACTCCGAGGTTGAATTTTTTTTATAGAGCTTTGGAATCAAAACTTTTTGTTCTCCTTTTAAAGAGATCGAAAGCAGATTCCAAAATGGTATCAACCACATTTGTGGCACTCTCCATTCAATAAAGAAACCCCAAAACCTTTTTCAGTTTTTTGAGTTTCTCATAAAATGACCTGCCTACAAGTGTACTCCGAGGTTGAATTTTTTTTAAAGAGCTTTGGAATCAAAACTTTTTATTCTCCTTTTAAAGAGATCGAAAGCAGATTCCAAAATGGTATCAACCACATTTGTAGCACTCTCCATTCAATAAAGAAACCCCAAAACCTTTTTCAGTTTTTTGAGTTTCTCATAAAATGACCTGCCTACAAGTGTACTCCGAGGTTGAATTTTTTTTATAGAGCTTTGGAATCAAAACTTTTTGTGCTCCTTTTAAAGAGATCGAAAGCAGATTCCAAAATGGTATCAACCACATTTGTAGCACTCTCCATTCAATAAAGAAACTCTAAGAACTTTTTCAGTTTTTTTAGTTTCTTATCAAATGGCCTGCCTACAAGTGTACTCCGAGGTTGAATTTTTTTTATAGAGCTTTGGAATCAAAACTTTTTATGCTGCTTTTAAAGACATCGAAAGCAGATTCCAAAATGGTATCAACCACATTTGTGGCACTGTCCATATTCAATAAAGAAACCCCAAAATCTTATTCAGTTTTTTTTTTTTAATTTAAATATTCAAAGAAAGTGGGGTTTCTTTATTGAAGGGAGAGTGCCGCAAATGTGGTTGATACCATTTTGGAATCTGCTTTCGATGTCTTTAAAAGAAGCATAAAAAGTTTTGATTCCAAAGCTCTATAAAAAAAAAATCAACCTCGGAGTACACTTGTAGGCAGGTCATTTTATAAGAAACTCAAAAAACTGAAAAAGGTTTTGGGGTTTCTTTATTGAATGGAGAGCGCCACAAATGTGGTTGATACCATTTTGGAATCTGCTTTCGATCTCTTTAAAAGGAGCACAAAAAGTTTTGATTCCAAAGCTCTATAAAAAAAATTCAACCTCGGAGTACACTTGTAGGCAGGCCATTTGATAAGAAACTCAAAAAACTGAAAAAGGTTTTAGAGTTTCTTTATTGAATGGAGAGTGCTACAAATGTGGTTGATACCATTTTGGAATCTGCTTTCGATCTCGTTAAAAGGAGCACAAAAAGTTTTAATTTCAAAGCTCTATAAAAAAAATTCAACCTCGGAGTACATACTTGTAGGCAGGTTTTTATTGAATTATAGAGAAAGCAACAAAACTTAATAAGATAAATATATTTTTCTAACTCCTAAAGGTTATTTAAATTTTATATAATTTATTATCAGCGTCCTTAAGTATTGGCAGAGGTACACGATCATGAGCGGCAACGTTTGGATCGGATTTCGATTTTTTTTTTCAAAAAAAGCGGGTCTTTCTTCGGTTTCTTTATCTTTGGTATATCTGGAGCATCATGGCGTTTTCATCCTCTTCTTCAGTGGGTGGATCTGTTGTCGTCATGGTAAGGCTCTGAAAATCTACCTCTTTTTAGAGACCAAAAAACAAGCGTACTTTATTGTCCTGGCGAAGAGCCTCGCCTATTATTGCACCCGCTGTGCCATCGCACTGAGCCTTGCTGCGTGCTGTTCCTTCGTAAGTATCAATTAGGAGATACTTAGTCACAATCTGAGAGAGCATTTCCAGCTTCTTATCCTGGATGTGTCTCTTGAACAGTGAGTGGGAATCCCTTGACATTCTAATGATGAATTTGTCTTGTTCCATGGCTGCAACAAGATCGTTCTTTTCCATTTGAAGTTTCGTACAAGCAGAACGTTCTGCAAATCTACTTGTTAATAATGAAAATCATTGCGTTTCCATAATCGACATGAATATTTCCGAACCAGCCGTCCAGACCAGGCCCAAATTTTTCGACGAACTTGCGGTGTGCCTGGATCTCGTTTCCACTTTTCACAAGTTTAAAATATATTTTTGTACCAATATCGGATACAAAACAAAAAAAAAAACAAATGAAAAGACTGACTATTTTATTTTGTTGGTTTCACAAAAAAAAAAAATAACCCCAAACTACTTTGTTTTTGTTCTTGACGTCATCTCATCTTGAAAACACAAAATTGTTATATTTGTTATATTTTGTATATCTATTTTGACAGTTGGTGTACGAGTGGCCAGTATAACAATTCTTCAATTTGCTTCAACTTTTTTGTATGGATGCGCTATCCAGTATATTATAGAGATCAGTGGGAATCCACTATCCAGACACTGATCTCTATGGCCGCGTTCGGGGGGTACACAGATAGGCTATCTGAGATACTTAAGTATCGGATATGTTGTCGAACGAACCGGATAGGTTACCTATCAAAAATCAAAACAGCTGAAAAAAGTCAAGTAAGTACCAAAAATTATTTTTTCCCAGATCTCTGCTGTGTCTTCAAAATCGTATGTTGTGTCCTTCCAATTGACAGATATCTTCATTTTGTTTATTTTTGCAACAATTTGTACATGTATTTTTATGTTTAAAAGCCAAACTACTCAAGCGTCACCCGAAAACCAAAAGTCAGCTGTAATCAGCTGTTCCTCAAATTGCGCATAGGATAGTTTAGTATCCAGAAAATTTTAGGATAGCTTTAGATTTGTTTTTGACAACAGCTGTTTGGTTCATCAGCTGAATTTTCCTATGGGATTACAACAACACAAACCTATCCGGATAGGTTTGGCTTGCCCCCGAACGCGGCCTATAATATACTGGATAGCGCATCCATACAAAAAAGTTGAAGCAAATTGAAGAATTGTTATACTGGCCACTCGTACACCAACTGTCAAAATAGATATACAAAATATAACAAATATAACAATTTTGTGTTTTCAAGATGAGATGACGTCAAGAACAAAAACAAAGTAGTTTGGGGTTATTTTTTTTTTTGTGAAACCAACAAAATAAAATAGTGTCTTTTCGTTTGTTTTTTTTTGTGTTTTGTATCCGATATTGGTACAAAAATATATTTTAAACTTGTCAAAAGTGGAAACGAGACCCAAACACACCGCAAGCTCGTCGAAAAATTTGGGCCTGGTCTGACGATTATTAACAAGTAGATTTGCAGAACATTCTGCTTATACGAAACCTCAAATGGAAAAGAACGATCTTGTTGCAGCCATGGAACAAGACAAATTCATCATTACAATTGTTGAAATGTGTATAATGCTTAACCCTGTGATACTTAGCGCCATCTGCTAGCAGCTCGAGAACTACTCATTGTGTTGCAACTTAATGTTAGCGAATGTGCTTATTATAATCAGCACTTCAGCTCATGTCAGCAGTTGCAGTTATTTAAAATTCACTCTGTTCAAAACTTATACTCAATAAACACGTCAATATTTCAGGCCTGGTCAAACAGAACGCGGGCCGACGGGACGGTCAATACTTCATCATGGAAGGAAAGAACGCGGCGGGCAAATTTTGTTTGTAATTTCTTACAAAGACCGCCGGACCGCGCTCTGTTTGACACGGCCTTTCTTCTTAATAATTAAAACTGCGTTTCTAATTTATTACAGGTTATGGGCCCAGAAGGTCACAAATATTGATTTAAGAACTTAATCAATGAGCAAGGCCGAAGAAAGTGAAAAGAAGGTTAATACCGACGAACAGCCGGATAAAACTGAAAAGAAAAACGAAAACGGCAGCGGCGGCATCTTTGAAGAAAAATTCATCATGTCGAACACATCTGTTCCAGCTACATTCGAAAAGCTAGATGGCAGATCCAATTTCATTGATTGGAAATATGCCATGAAGATTTACCTCATTAATTGTGAACTGTGGGAGTTTGTAGACGGCACGAAAGTTGATGCCAAACAGGAATCGCGTGCTGAGTACTGGAAAGGAGGTTTGGAGACGACTCCAAAACATTTATGAGCCAAAAGGTTTTTCTAGAGTGGCTGCGCTAATCGAACAGCTAGTAAATGTTCGCTTTTCCGACTGTAAAGGCATGGCGGAGTATTTAAATAAAAAAGTTATGTTTGCTCAACAACTCAAGGCAATTGACAACGAGATCAAGGACGGTGTACTTGCCGCTTTGATTTTTGTCAGCCTGCCCGATTGCTACAAACCACTTATTATGGCATTAGAGAATTGTGGGGCTGATCTTACTACAGATCTTGTTAAGGAACGTCTCTTAGCCGAATCTACGCGTTTTGAGAATGTTGTTAAGGAGACAGCTTTGTCCACAAGAACACGTCAACCAAAAAAGGGGAATAAGTTCTGTGGCAAGTGTTTCAATTGCGACAAAGTTGGTCACCGATCTGTAGACTGTGGTGCTCCAAAGAAATCTGTAAGAGAGAAGTCCGAAACAGGTTTGATGACGCAGGTTAGTACTACAACTGCACTCGGGGTTGGAAAGTTCAGCACTGATGATTGGTATGTTGATTCCGGAGCGACCGTTCACCTAACCGGGCGCAAGGACTGTGTTTGGGATCCTAACTATTGTTATGGATTATGTGTGTGTGTGGACTATATAATATTTTAATTTAAAAAAAAAAATAAAATGTATGTATATTTTTGTGTTATACATATCCGTTGTGTTTTGTAAGTAATGAACTTATAGTATAATGATTATAAAGCATACGTAAAATTGTACTTTTTTTGTATTTCCAAATAAAAGAAAGTTCTCGTATTTAATGTCCAATGGTTTATTTTAGTTCAAGCAGTTCAGAAAAAATGATGCTCACAGCGTGGAGGTTAGTAACTAACTGAACACTAAATCTAACGTTCTTCTTTTTCTTCATAATGATAATACATAATTAGTAGAATTACATAATAAGAAAGTGAGAGCAAAGCAAACAGTTATTTTTATTTATGTACATTAAGTTAAGGCGAATTCAAATAGTAAGTATGTATGAATGTACATATAAATTTATTTAGGGTGCATCACAGGATGTTTGTCTTTGTAAATTTTAGTTTAGGTTAGGTTCTTTAACATACAGCCCCCCCTGAAAGCCTACGGACTTTCAGAAAAGGGCAGTTGGGCAATCTTCGTTATGGGACGAACATAATCACCGTATTGAGTCCGAACGGTTACAACTCGACACTTATTATCTGGGCCAAGGTGCTTCTCTTTGACTCGGCCTAAGATCCATCTTGCTGGTGGTAGGTTTGGTTCTTTTATCAAAACGACGTCATCGACTTGAATATTGGGTGTAGATCTCTGCCATTTAGATCGTTGTTGTAAGGATGTGAGAAATTCTTTATGCCAACGCTGCCAGAAGCCTTGAAGCATAGCCTGTAATAAATACCAATTAGATTTGATTGAAACATTGCAAATTGAAACATCTGGTTGGGGAAGCGCAATAAATGCTTCTCCTATTAGAAAATGTGAAGGTGTGAGAGCAACAGGGTCTTGGTCAGAGGTTTGCCACAATGGGCGAGAGTTTAGAATGGCTTAAATTTTTGTTAAAAGGGTGTAAAAGTCTTCGTAGGTGAGTCGATTTTCACCTATAACGCGCTTTAAATGCAATTTAACGGATTTAACTCCCGACTCCCATAAGCCGCCAAAGTGTGGAGAAGATGGTGGTATGAAGTTCCATTGAATATTATCCTTCGACAAATGATCGGCAATTATGCTTTTGTGTTGTTTGTCACAGAGTAGTTTTTGAAGTTCATCTAATTGACGTTTAGCACCATGGAAATTAGTCCCGTTGTCACTCCAAATTTCGAGGGGTTTACCACGACGCGAAACAAACCGATCAAGAGCGAGCAGAAAGGCGTTAGAAGACAAATCACCGACGAGTTCCAAGTGAATGGCCTTGGTGACGAAGCACACAAAAAGAGCTATATATGCCTTTTCAAATCTAGGATTTCTTCCTCGATTTACTCGAATACTAATTGGGCCAGCATAATCACAACCGACACGACTAAATGGTCGAGAATACCGAATGCGTTCCATGGGGAGATTTCCCATAAGTTGTTTACATGTTGTTTGTTTTTGTTTAAAACAAGTAACACATTCGTGCACCACTTGTCGCGCAATGTTTCTACAGCCAAGAATATAATATTTATGTCAAACAAATGAAAATAGAAGGGAACCGCCGGGATGTAATTGTGTTTTATGAATATATTCAATTAGAATTTTCGCTAGTGGGTGTGTTTTGCATAGTAAAATTGGGTGTTTTTCACTATAAGATAAGTCCGAATATTCTATACGACCACCCACGCGGAGCACATCATAATAATCTATAAATGGTGTTAAATTTAAAAGTCTATTCTTAGGAGGCAATTCTTGAGTACGTCTTAAGCAGTCGAGTTCTTTTTTAAAAATTGAACGTTGAGCATTTTTAATGAATTGTAATTGAGCAAAATTGAGTTCTCAAGTGGACAGCTCATCATAGTTTCTTTGTTGTTTGTTTTTTTTTTGATATACGAGAGTTTTTGGTAAACCGATAGACATAGGCCAGAACGCGAACCGATTTCATCCAGTTTCTGTGTTTAGTTAGTATATTATCAAGTACATTCACATAAGAAACATTTACACTAAATACCTGCGCGGCGGATACTTTTCTTTCCTCCAGATGGTTAATGTTGATGAGGTCTTTATCATAATTTGAAACTTTCCATTGGTCCTTGTTTTCCGAAAGCCATTGTGGTCCTTTCCACCATAGATCCGTTACTGATAATTGTGATGCTTTTTTTGTCTATAGCTGAGGTAGTTCAGCGGGTCCAGGGTCAGACCGAAGAAAGCAAGAAAACTCGGTTTGATTTTGAAGAGTTCGGAACCTTTACAAACTTACAAACTAACTTTACTTAAAATAATATAACACGTTATTTCATATAATATACTTCATATATTTGGGATGGAGTCCCCGGCCTGTAGGCACAAATACGTAGATCGGGATAGAGTCCCCGGCCTGAAGGCACAAATGCTACAATGGGATAGAGTCCCCGGCCTCAGTCGAAACTGCAGGCACAAATACTACAATGGGATAGAGTCCCCGGCCTCAGTCGCAATTGTAGGCACAAATGCTACAATGGGATAGAGTCCCCGGCCGCAGTCAAAACTACAGGCACAAATACTACAATGGGATAGAGTCCCCGGCCTCAGTCGAAACTGTAGGCACAAATACTACGATGGGATAGAGTCCCCGGCCCCAGTCGAAACTGCAGGCACAAATTAAATTTCACAGCTCGAAAGCCAAAAACAGGTGAAACTCCTATCTAGTGCACCACGCACTCAGCAGTGTGTTTCTTGGTACTTCTCCTTTCGTACTCGAGAGTGGTACGCACAACACTGGTAAAGGCAGAAGACGAATTCGCATACAAATTGCACATTTACTTATCATATTCGTGGGAAGGAGTAAATGTGAATTTTTAAAAGTGCAGAAAAACTCGTCCAACGTCACATCATATTGATGTGTTTATATATCTGGCTGATGACGGTGAACCGTATCCGGTGGCTGGCGGTTATTATTTGAATTTGATTATTATTTAGCGATGAGGGAAAAAAGTGTGTAACTTCGTTACATTCCCCCCTTTCTTCGGAAGACGAGAACCTTCTCGTCTCTATTTTTCTTCTGCGAGGGATATTAATACTTAAATATATACATTTTTTTTTTTTTTTTTTTCTTTCTTTTCATTACTTGTAGAACTTTTCTTATTTCATAATAATCTTTTTTTTTTTTTTTTGTAATTGTATACATTTTTCTTATTTTATTTTTTTTTTTTTTTTTTTGTTGTTTGTTTTTTTTTTTTTTTTTTTTTTTTTTTTTTTTTTTTTATTTCAACTTAATTATTAACAAAAAATAAATTCGTGATTGATAATATTTAACAAAAAGTAATTCAAAATAGAAACTTAAAAATAATTAGACATCGTGAGGTTTATGGGGTTATGTCTATGTCCTTCGCCTGTCCCTTGAATCGTAGGTTGGCCTTCGTTTTTTGTTTATTTATGCGGACGGAGATTCGCCCCCATGGCCGTTGTATGAAGAATGCTCGGCGATGTTGAGGCCCACTTATAACGATACCCTGAAATGGGTCACGTCGGGGACGGTTAGTTTGCAAAGTCGATGTTGGTTGAGGGACGGGCGTTGAACTGGATGAGGCAATGGATGAGGCATTTTCGGATTGACCAGCTGCATTGGCTCGAGACAAATTCTGTACGGCTCATGCGATCTCAGGGTGGTCTCGTAATGCGGCGACCGATTGCGGACGGAGGTTGATAGTGCCACCTGCTCCCACTGACTGAGTGAAACGCACGATGAGTGGTTGATCGGTGGGTAAGGTGGTTCTCTGAGCTACAGGTGCGGAAGGTACTGGCGGCTTCGCTTTCGGGGGGTTGCGTAGCAGCCAATTTTCTTCTGCTGCTTGGCGCTGCTCTCGGACTGCCTTCATATTCAGCTCGGCAGATGGACGGGGTAATATGGCCTCAGCGGCTTCCCCATCATGTAATGGAGGTTGCACGCGACTGATGCGACGTTTTCCCTGAAGAGTGAGGTATAATGGGCCCTCCGTGGCTCTAATAGGAGCTATGACTCGGCAAGGTAGTGTCCGCTGCCTGACAGTGGGGTCAGGTATGGGTTCAACGGACGATTGGGCGGTGGCGGACGGTTTTCCATGGCCGGGTTGAATGGCGGACTTCCGTGTTATGACGGCGGGTGGATTATTTGCGGGGCGAGCTACACGCTTAGGCTTGGTTGGTTTTACAATCACCGATCGAAGTTTGGATCGGGTCGAGGTGGTTTGCGAAGTAGTAGCGGGGCGAGCCACTCGCTCTGGTAATGAAAGCCGATGAAAACGGGCGCTCGGGGAACGGGCTTTATTTTTCCTTGGCCTATGTCTTAAATTCCCGGGTTGTCGGTCTGGGCATAATTTAGTCGGAGACGAGATTGGTTTTGTTTCCATTTTAATTGGTTCGGAAGGCAGCTGACGTCTTTGCTTGTTGAAGTTTGGCTTGCGACTAATTTCTGGAACTAGTAGGCCAGGCGGATCAACTGATCTAATTTTCGAGTCAACTGATTTTGGTCTGTGCTGGGTGTCGCCTGATTCTTTACTGAACCTTTTTCTTATTAATCTGCTAAAGTTCACTGGACGTCTGTCTTCGGCGGAGGTTGGCTTATGAATGACGACTGCTGCTGATTTGTCCTTTGATATTGAATTTGCGGGATCGTTTTGTATAATATTATCGGGGTCGGTATGAAAACCTTTCAAATCTCTTACATGCGCTCTGATTAAATTATCTCGCCCTCGGGTTTTACGTTTTTCCTTACTCCTCAACACGACAATCACTGGTGACACGAATTTTACGACCTTAAAGGGGGTCGTCATAACGGGGTGCTAATTTTCCGGCAAAGTAGTCGACACCTGACGAAAGCACTCTTGCCTTTTTATAGACTTGTTCGCCGATACTGGGTCGCCAGGGTCGTCTGCGCAAATTATAGGATTTTGCTTGAGTCTGGGCAGCTTTCTGCAGGTTAACTCGTACAAGTTCATACAGCGCATTCATACGCTCTTGTCGGGAATTCATATCCTCGACAGGGGCTTCAGCGGGTAACTCTGTGCGGAATTCGTTAGGGCCTCGGAGTTCGCGCCCAAAATTAAGCAGGGCGGGCGTGAATCCCGTAGAATCATGGCGGCTCGTGTTCAATGCAAACATCAACTCTGGGATGTGCTCGTCCCAAGTCCTCTGATTTTCTTGGGCGTACTGCGCAACCATTGTCTTCAGCACTCGATTTACTCTCTCCGTTGGGTTCTCTTGCGGCGTGTACGGTGCTGTAAGACGCTGTTGTACTCCTAAATCGGTTAAAAAATCTTGGAACTGGTGGCTCGTAAACTGAGAACCATTATCCGAAAGAAAAACTCGGGGAACTCCAAAGCGGTTTACAATCTGTTCTCGAATAGCTTTTATAAGGCCCGGTGCGGTAGCGGCTCTGAGTGGTGTAGCTTCAACCCACTTGGTGAATTTGTCCACCATAACTAACAACGTAGTGTTCCCTTTCAAGGATCTTGGTAATGGGCCGACAAAATCGGCACACACGATTTCCCAAGGTTGCTCAACTGGCATCGTATACATAAGTCCGATCGGTTTTTGTTGTGACACTTTATATCGGTTACAAACCTGACAGTTTCTAACATATTTACTTATATCTCTGAACATCCCTGGCCAATAATACTTCTTAGCCATGCGAGAGATGGTTTTCGAAATGCCTAAGTGGCCGGCGGTGACAGCGTCGTGGTTTTCGCATAGTAGTTGGTTACGGTCAGCACTCGGAACACATAACTTCCAATTAAATTCTTGCGGGGAGGCCCATGGATGAACGTTCGTGAATCGACGATACAACTTGTTTTGTTCAATCTTATACTCTGGATTTCCTAAGGGGTCCCCTTCTACCTGGAGCTGTTTCTTTTTTACCCACTCGAGTTTTGCATCATAAGTAGCAGCTAACTTATCTATTTCAGAGATGGGAAGTGGATCGCGTGATAGAGCGTCGGCCACCACATTCATTGCTCCTTTTCGATAGTGGATCTCAAAGTCGTACTGCTGGAGCTCCAACGCCCAACGTGCCAATCGGCCCGAGGGGTTCTCCAAGGAGTGGAGCCATTTTAAAGAATGGTGGTCCGTTACCACGTTAAAATGGTATCCTTCGAGGTAAGGTCGCATTTTTCTAATACCCCACATTATGGCTAGGCATTCCTTTTCGGTGACTGCGTATTTTTGCTCTGACTCCGTGAGAGTACGACTGGCATAGGCTATTACTTTTTCGTGACCATCGATGGTCTGGGTCAAAACGATACCTAACCCGAAATTACTTGCGTCGGTTTGCAAGGTAAAGGGTAGATCGAAATTTGGACAGGTCAGAACCGGTGCTTCTGTAAGCTTGATCTTCAAAGAGTCGAATGCTGCTTGTTGGGTGGCTCCCCAATGCCATTTAGCATTTTTCTTTAATAGACCTGTTAACGGGGTGGCAACGGCGGAGAAGTCCTTGATGAAGCGACGGTACCAAGAACAGATCCCTAGAATGCGGCGCAATTCTCGGATATTGGTTGGTGCTTTCAATTCCTGGACGGCGGAGATTTTATCGGGGTCGATGTGTATACCTTCCTTGCTGACCACATGGCCCAAATACTTCAAACTTTCTCGGCAAAAGTTGCATTTTTCGGTATTTATTCTAAGGTTGGCGGCACGGAGTTTGTCGAATACTTGCGACAACTGTTGGATATGCTCTTCGAATGTATTACTGATGATGATGATGTCATCGAGGTAGACAAATACGTGATCAAGCATATCGGGTCCAAAAATGGCGCCCATAGCCCTCTGAAAGGTCGCACCTGCTGAGTGTAATCCACATGGCATTACATTCCACTCGAACAGACCTCTGCCGGGCACGGTGAAAGCAGTGTATGGGCGGCAAGTCGGCTCCAAGGCAATCTGCCAATAGCCTTGTTTTAAGTCGATGGTTGTTATGAACTTGGCCCCACGCAGTTTGTCCAAAATAGACACTATATAGGGCAATGGGTAGGCGTCTTTATACGAAACTTCGTTCAACTGGCGGAAGTCAACGCAGACTCTCCAAGAGCCCCCCTTTTTCCGCACCAAAACTATTGGTGAACTATACGGGCTTTTAGATGGGCTAATCTTCCCTGATATAAGCAATTCATCGATCTCTTCGTCTATGATTCGTTTCATAGTCGGGTTGCGAGGGTAATAGCGTTGCTTAAACGGTTCCTCAGTCTTGAGGCGGATACGGTGCGGTGGTACGTTTGAAATCCCAGTGATCTCATCAAACTTGGGTAACTTCGTTTTTTAAGAATTGCGCGAGTTGCCATTGCTGTTTGGCCAGGAGGTGTGAAGCTGCTGAGCAGGTGTCTCCACCTTCGGCTCCTTCGAAAGACTTTTTACCAGTAACATGCTTGCCTCCCATAAAAATTTGTAATTCGGCCTGGTCTAGCAAATCCATAGGTTAGGTTAGGTTAGGTTAGAGTGGCCGTCTAGATGTTGTTGACTCACTTAGACCCTAAGGGTCCATTGTGGTACCACTAAGGAAAGTTACTCATGGGAGAGTATGAAATTAATCAAACCATTTTGTACTTTTAATGAAGTTTGAGAGACATTTTGTGTCGATCATTGCCAGTTCACTGGTATTATCAAAGAAGGGGCTACCTAGGTAGGTGTTCCTTCTATTGGAGAGTGCCGGACATGTACATAGAAGATGTTGGATTGACTGCTCTTCTTCCTCGTCCATGCAGCTTCTGCAGAAGTCATTAGTGTAGACCCCTAGCCTCTTAGCATGTCTACCTATGAGGCAGTGTCCTGTTATGACTCCAATTGTGGAGCTTAAACTTTGTCTGCTCAGGGAAATCAAGCCTTTTGACCGCTTCAGGTCTATGTATGGCCATATTTGTTTAGTTGCTAGGCAGGTGGTACCCTGTGACCATCTAGCACTTGTTGATTCTAGAGCATATTGTTTGAAGAGGTGTTTGCATGTAGCAAGTGGTGTTCCTATGTTGTGTCTTTGTCTAACAGTGGGCAGAAGTGTTCCGTTTTTGGCGAGCTCATCAGCTTTACAATTTCCCGGAATGTCCCTGTGGCCCGGCACCCAGATGAGGTGAATGTTAATAGCTAAATCACAATCACGCGTTCGGTCGTGCCGACTTTGACATATTGAATAGAAACAATGGATTCTTATGAGGCAATCTGAAATGTTACCTCAAGCTTTGTGCTCGCTTTAGATCGTAAATATCGTAAGCTCGAGCTCAACGCCCGAATAGATCTATTTTCTACTTTGTCGCGCTTTGACAGCTCACGGTAGGTAATTCCCATTTCGTTTGTTTTTCCTTTTCTTTCGGATGGGAAAGTTTTTGTGGATTTAGCATTTTTCATTAAAAAGAAAACATTTAGTTTACAAAAACATTAAGAAAATTCGTTTGTGTGATAATTATTTATTAATTATAATTACGTGTGAACCATTTTTGTTTGATAAAAGTTATTATAAGTGCTAGTACATTTGGTTTGTGTGTTGTGATTCAACTTGCAAATACAATTGGAAATTAATTTGGATGTTTTTATAATTCCAGGATTATTTTTATACTTTCATCAATTTATAGAATAAAATGAAATGGTTTTCTGTGAAATGTATTTTGTGTTTTATTTATTTCATTTGAAAATATCTAAATAAAATTGTTTTGATGTTCATATTTGGAAGTATCTTTCTATCTTTTTTTAGATGTGTTCGATTTAGGCAATTTTTGTTTGGTTCCGGAGAGTGTGTATACTTCTAGGTCGAATTTACACTTTGTCTTCTGTTTTTTTTTGTTGATGAATGATGTGTCTTGTGGCGCTATCACTTACACTTTTTTCTTTTTAATTTGTATTTTATTTTGTATGAGTATTTTTGTTGGAAAATCAATGTTCACAAGCATAGATTACAAATAAATTAAAATCCCGAATGTTGTGTCTTACAACTTTTTGTAATATTAATTACGAATTGTCTCGTGTGTTTTTTGTGGAATTGTGTTGGAAACCAACCTGTTAATGCGGTAGGTATGCATAGGTATACCACGTTTTGTCGAAGAGTGAATACATTTCTTTCTGTATATGGGAAAGAGAAAATATCGCTCATATAAGGAGAATAGTTGAATAGGGAAAACAAAAATGACGGTTTGCAACACATCAACCTTTACAAGAGTAAGTACGTACTAAGTCGGTGTCGTAAAATCGGCGCATTTAAATGTGCGAATCTTTTTGCTAGCCTTATTTTGCAGTAAAACTATTCACCCAGATTAAGATGTTTTGTCTGACGGGGGTTTTTTTTACGTAAATGCCTGTTTACATGGGCTTTTTACTAATTGGTGCATGCAGAGAGACGGGTAGATTTTATGTGCGTAAAAAAGAGAAGGGTATGTTTAACTCAAAATTTGCTGATACGCTAGTTTCAATAAATTAATATTCTCGGATTCAGCATGAGAGACTGCTTTAATGTGTGAGTGAAAGATAGATGGATATAAAGGGTGTGAGATAGGGAAGGGTATATTGAAGTGAAAGGGGTTTTATATATAATGTAAGCACGGGGATCGTCGCTATGAATGTAAAAATACTTCAGTAAAATGATCATGTGAATAATTGTCAGCAGCGGGTTGCAAAAAAGTAGTGTAGGTATAGGGAATCGACAGAATGCAATACAAAATCTGTTATATTTTTTTCTTGATCATAAAAGGTAATAATAATAATAATTAATCCTCATAATTCTGGGTGAACCGATTTTAAGATCTATGGACCAATCATTGACTTTTTTTTCTTTTTATTTGTCCTTGCTGACATTTTTAACTCCTTTTGCGAAGTCTTCCATTTGCTGGTCTTTTTGAAGTACATTGTACATTCTTACGTCTTCCCATTAGATACTTGTCAAAGTTATAAATGCTTGAGGAAATGTTTTTTTTTTAAATAGCTTTCTTTCAAATTCCATTAGAATAAAAAAGGGAAAAGCGATGAAAAACTACCTTAGCGCATATACCTAATGTATACTTTCATTGCCAAAGCTATTTATTTGCATTGGTTATAGATCCTAAATGAAAACATAAAATACAGAGAAATTTTTGATTCTCTATTATCTGCGAAGAATTTCAGAAATGCCATTTTAAGGAAACAGAACTTTTATTTGTCATTTCTCAACGCCCGAGGTTTGAAGCCACATTTCGTTTTGCAATTTTAAAGGTCACGCTTAATGACACATATATCGTAAAGTCGATCAAAAGCCCATTAAAGCCCGACCGACCGAACGCGTGATTGTGATTTGGCCATAAACTGTTCTGTCATCTCATTCAGAGATGATCGACAGTCGTGGACTATGATAGAGTTTGTGGAGACAGACGCGAGAGATTTGAGAGCGGCTTGGCTGTCTGAGAAGATATAACGTTTTCTTTGAGCCAGGATAATGCCTCTTTTATCGCCATTACTTCTGCTTGGAACACACTACATTGATTGGGAAGTCTATATGATAGACTGAGATTCAGTTGTTTCGAATAGATGCCACTTCCAACGCCATCGTCGGTCTTTGAACCGTCTGTATAGAAGTGTATCGTGTTTTCTTCTTGAGGTCCTCCTTCTTCCCAAAAGGATCTTGAGGGGATAGAAATATGGAAGTTATTGTCGAATACCATTTTTGGGGTGGTATAGTCTAAGCGATCTGGGATAGATCTGAAATTGTCTAAAATAGTAGTATGACCAGTGTTGTTACTGATCCATTGAGAGGTGGCTCTAAGCCTCACGCATGAGTTGGCTGCCGCCATTTTGGAGAAGATGTCAAGAGGTGTTAGGTTTAGAAGTACTTCTAAAGCTGCTGTTGGTGTTGAGCGAAGTGCTCCCGTGATGCACATACCTGCTGACCGCTGGACTTTAATGAGTTTATTCAAATTTACCATTTTGTCCAGTGCGGTCCACCATACGACAACTCCATAAGTGAGTATCGGTCTGATTACCGAGGTATATAGCCAGTGGGCTATTTTTGGGGAAAAACCCCACTTTGAGCCTATGGCCTTTTTACATGTAAAGAGTGCTACAGTAGCCTTCTTTACTCTTTCATCAATATTTGCCTTCCAATTTAGTTTTTTGTCTAAAGTAAGGCCTAAATATTACTATTATATTATTATAGTACTAGTTCCGTTTTATGTGGGTTGACGTCCAAGCCACAATGCTTTGCCCAATTGGTGAGCCTGTTTAAGGCAAATCCATACCTATAATAGCGTTTTCCTCTAGTGACGGAAAGTATGTGACTTCACCGGTCAAATCATCATCACCTAGAGTGAACGTAGCTGTATAGTGCTCGGTGGTTATAATTGGCTCCCCATTAGCTAAGTGTATAGGCCGGCTTTCCTCACGCATTGGTAGCTCCAAATCCTTTAACCTCTGTCTCAACACTTGACCTACAAACGACTTCGTGGAGCCTGTATCAATTAAGGCCTGGTAGACTTCATCTTCTACGCGAATCGGAACGAAATATCGTGGATCTTGTCTGGGAGGCGCAGTGACGACGGCAACTGGGTTACGGTGGCACTGGCAGTCTTTTGTTAATTTACCATCGGTTCCGCAAAAGGAGCAAAATAGTCGATAAGGTCTTCGGCAAGTTTCTTTACGGTGCCCTCTTTGCTTGCAATTCCAGCAAAGCGTATTCCGGTCATATTGTGCTACCGCTGCTGGTCCGCGGGTATTTGGCGGTGCAAGGGGTGAAGTTATCGGCGATGGGCGTAAGTTTCGTTCTTCGTTTTTAATTGATTCGAATTCTTCGGCTAACTGGGCAAGTTCGTCTAGTGTGTTGAAATCCTGACGACGGATATAATATCTATACTCTGGCCGCATGTTATCAAATATGCGGTCGACATGCTCGGCAACGGTCATGCGGGGATGTTGGCGTATAAGGTATTGGGCGGAGAGAATGTAATCTTTTGCTTTTTCACGCGGCCCTTGGCGTTTACACAATATTTCATCTTCCAATTTATGGACATATCTGGCGGGTAGAAAGTGTTGGATAAAGGTTTCTCGGAAATTTTCCCACGTTGAGAAGCTATCCCCTTTAATCCTCAGCCACTCTAAAGCGCTTCCTCTGAATATTTCAGGTAAAGTCCGGAGCATATCGCTGGGCGGGATGTTATAACATCGCGTCAACTCGGTTAACCTCTCTAAAAATTCTAGTGGATTCCCTGAGGAATCGAACCTTAATCCCCATTTGCGGACCGTGTTCATTACTTCGGCTTCGTAACTTAACTTGAGTCGGCTAGATGATGGGTGCGGTTCTAATCGGGGAAGATGTACTGGTTCCGGGTTCGTGGATCTGGACGTTGTCTGTTGGTCAAGGGCGGGTTGAAATGTCGGATTGAAAGGTGTCTGATATGTCGGAGCAGTTGCGGTGAACGGTTTTCTTAAATCAGGAACGGTTAGAAACAAAGGGGTTCTCGGTGGAGCTGGCGGAACTAGAATGTTGAGGTGACTCTTGAACGGCAGTGTTGTAGCTACATTCTGGTCGTCATCGGCCGGTTCGGCATCGTTTCTTTTCTCCACAATGCCTTCCCATTCTAAGCACAAGTTCTGGGTTGACTTGTGCGTGCGGAGGTCTTTGAAGTGTTGACTTAACCTCTTGCGAAGAATTTTGATGTTGCCACTAGTGTCCAAATTCCTGGCTGTTAGTACTTCAATAAGTTCGGCCTTCTTTAAGAAATAAATGAACCCAAGATTTTTATAAGGGTTGAATTCGCCCACTGGTGCATCCTCGGAGTCGGACATGGTGAAGTCGGACGGTGGCGGCGGCGATTCGATGGTACTGGTAATAATTCGGCGGTCTGAAAACAGAGGAATCTTACAAAGGGCTTAACGGAGAAGAAAACGGGTTATGGCGGTCGGATGTGCCTTTAAAAGATTCCAGGTCGGTCGGTGGTGTTCGGGTGAACCTTCTTCAGGTCACTGCTCGGGCGCCCAAATGTGATGCTTTTTTTGTCTATAGCTGAGGTAGTTCAGCGGGTCCAGAGTCAGACCGAAGAAAGCAAGAAAACTCGGTTTGATTTTGAAGAGTTCGGAACTCCTGTTGATCGTAATTTTATTCGACCTTTACAAACTTACAAACTAACTTTACTTAAAATAATATAACACGGTATTTCATATAATATACTTCATATATTTGGGATGGAGTCCCCGGCCTGTAGGCACAAATACGTAGATCGGGATAGAGTCCCCGGCCTGAAGGCACAAATGAGTAGAACGGGATAGAGTCCCCGGCCTAAGTCGAAACTAAAGGCACAAAAGTAGAATGGGATAGAGTCCCCGGCCTCAGTCGAAACTGTAGGCACAAAAGTAGAATGGGATAGAGTCCCCGGCCTCAGTCGAAACTACAGGCACAAATACTACAATGGGATAGAGTCCCCGGCCTCAGTCGAAACTGCAGGCACAAATATTGCAATGGGATAGAGTCCCCGGCCTCAGTCGAAACTGTAGGCACAAATGCTACAATGGGATAGAGTCCCCGGCCTCAGTCGAAACTGCAGGCACAAATACTACAATGGGATAGAGTCCCCGGCCTCAGTCGAAATTGTAGGCACAAATGACGGTGTTCACATTGGACTCAAATTTACGATTTTTTTTGACAGAAGTCAGTCAGCTCGTGTTCAGACACAAATAATGTGAACACAACAGAATCACTCTGACGTTCAGCAGTCATTAAAAAAAAACACAAATCTTTGCTCGTCGGAGAATTAATTAGAACTTTTTCAATCACAAAATTGATGATTCACTAAATAAATTGACTTCCAATTGAAAAAACTTTGATTCTGTAGTATTTAAGCTCCAAACAAAAACTAAATACTGAGTAAACAAATGTCACAAAAGAAAACGTCAAAAAAAATCCACAAATTTTTAAAAAATTTAAAAAATCCTGCCTCACTTGCCCATCTCTTTCTCACCACAAAGTGGGAACGAGAAAAAGTACATAGACGTCAAAAAAAATCCGAGGAGTAAGTCCAATGTGAACACCGTCAATGCTACAATGGGATAGAGTCTCCGGCCGCAGTCGAAACTACAGGCACAAATACTACAATGGGATAGAGTCCCCGGCCTCAGTCGAAACTGTAGGCACAAATACTACGATGGGATAGAGTCCCCGGCCCCAGTCGAAACTGCAGGCACAAATTAAATTTCACAGCTCGAAAGCCAAAAACAGGTGAAACTCCTATCTAGTGCACCACGCACTCAGCAGTGTGTTTCTTGGTACTTCTCCTTTCGTACTCGAGAGTGGTACGCACAACACTGGTAAAGGCAGAAGACGAATTCCCATACAAATTGCACATTTACTTATCATATTCGTGGGAAGGAGTAAATGTGAATTTTTAAAAGTGCAGAAAAACTCGTCCAACGTCACATCATATTGATGTGTTTATATATCTGGCTGATGACGGTGAACCGTATCCGGTGGCTGGCGGTTTTTATTTGAATTTGATTATTATTTAGCGATGAGGGAAAAAAGTGTGTAACTTCGTTACATAATGTAGAAGGCATAATTCCCCGTGTGGCTACATCAGCCGGATTCACAGCAGAGCTTACATGGTTCCAAAAATTGAAAGGAATTGAAGTTAAGATTTCAGAAGTCCTGTTACCAATAAAAACCGACCATTTTTTTGGAGGAGCTTGTAACCAGTGCAGGACGATTGATGAATCGGTCCATGCAAATATCCTGATACTTGGTTCCTGAAGAGATGCTTTAATTTTATTTAAAAGGCGTGTAAGCAGTAGTGCACCGCATAACTCAAGTCTTGGAAGCGGCAACACCTTCAACGGAGCGACTTTAGTTTTGGCAGCTACAAGTGCTACTGAGAATGAGTTGTCTACGTTGACACTTCTACAGTAAACGACAGCCGAATATGCGTCTAAGGAAGCATCACAGAATCCATGGAGTTCCCAGTTTGACTTGTTTTGTATCATGACTCTAGGTATGGTAAATGATTCGACGAGTGGTAGTTCCTTCCGAATTATGTGCCATTGACGTGATATGATTTCTGGAACTTCGTCATCCTATTTTAGGTTTTTTCTCCACAATTCTTGAAACATGATTTTTATGGCTATGATGACCGGAGATAAAAACCCTAAGGGATGAAAAATCCTTGATGCATCTGACAAAATACGCCGTTTAGTGCATTTATCTGCACAGTTCAATTTGACCTTGTAGGAAAAGCAATCCCGGGATGGGTTCCACTTCAAACCCAGCAATTTGATTGAATTAGACTCCTCAAAATCAAATGGGGTGAATTCTCTTTGATCTTCTGGCAAAGAAATAAGTAATGGCCAACAGTTCGTTGTCCATTTACGGAGATTCATACCTGCAGTTCTGAGAAGTTCAATAAGTTCGAGGCGAAGAGCGATAACTTCATCAGCATTGTCAGCCCCAGTAACAACGTCATCGACGTAGAAATCTTTTAATATTACACCTGACGCGCGAGGATGAGTCTCTGCGGAGTCTAGAGCCAATTGCTTCAGAGTACGAACAGCGAGGAATGGTGCGGAGGCCGTCCCGTAGGTAACGGTAAGAAGTCTAAAATGCCTTAGAGGTTCATTTGGGCTCTCACGCCAAACAATTCTTTGAAAGTCAGTGTGACGGGGTGAGACCCAAATCTGCCTATACATCTTTTCGATATCCCCGGTGATGAGATAGTCATGACGACGAGATCGTAAGCAAATAGTGAATATGTCTCTTTGAAGCGTAGGGCCAACTAGCAGAGTTTCATTCAGTGACGATTTATTGTCAGACTTTGCAGATGCGTCAAACACAACTCTGACCTTGGTCGTACTGCTATCGCCCTTAAAGACTGCATGGTGGGGCAAATAGTAAACCGGGTGCTTTCTAGTTCTCAGGACTTCTTCGGGTGGAATTTCCTCCATGTGCCCTAGACTAAGATATATCATTTATAAACAATGAATATTGAGATTTAAGGACCGAATCTGAATTTAGGCGGCGCTCAAGTGAGTAAAATCGATTTATAGCGGTTTTTAAAGAGTCTCCGAACTCGAGATTCGTTAGAGGTTTGAAACTTATCATCATTTGGTCGACGAAATGTGTTTTTGGAAAAGTCTTCTTCTGCCAGCTGCTCCTCTTTTGACAAAAGTGTCTCGTGAGAAATATCTTCCAACCTCCAGAATCTTTCCAAGTCGAAATCTAAGTTGTTATCTAATCGAGTGCAATAGGTATTAACCGTTGGTTTTAAAGCTGAATTATTCGAAATACGCCCTGCTATTACCCATGGCAGGGTATTTGTGTTAAACCGTTGCCATACATGTCTTTAGCTACACCGGTTATGACATTGAAAATCTTATCGGCACCTAGAAGAATATCAATGGTACCGTGTAAGTAGAATTGTGGATCGGCTAGCTCACCGGAAAATGAAACATTAGGCAAATCCTTAAGAACGACAGATGAAATAGACGAGGCGATATTTTTGGTAAGACGTAGCAGTCAGATTGAATGAAAGAAGAATTGATACAAGAATGAAGTTTAAGATTAAGGACTCCATTCGTTACTCCAGGTGGAAGAGATTCCTATGATTGGTATCCGTGAATGTTTTCGGGGTAATCCCAAGCATTGAGCAACATGCTCGGTTACAAACGAGACTTGGGACCCCGAGTCAAGAAGGGCGCGGAAAGTACGAAAAATTCCATGTTTGTCCTGAATCTGAATTAAAGCAGTTGGTAAGATTGTTACGAAACGGGAGTTTGATTCAAGAGCTTGATTTGTAATAAGAGGTTCTTCAGAGGCTGTGTTTAAATTTGTAAGATCTTCAGTGGTTGAAGCAAATGAACCCTGGTGTTGTGTTTCTGTTTGACTTATATCGACATGGTGCACTAGAGTGTGATGTCGCGATTTGCATTGTCGACAACGGTAGTTCGAAAAGCATTTATTGGATGAATGCCCTTTACGAAGGCAATTAAAACAAAGTGATTTAGATTTCACGAATTCACGACGAGTTTCGACATTAAGAGTTTTAAACTCGTCACAATTCGATAGTACATGGTCTCCTTGACATTTGGGACACTCTTGCAAAGATTCAACGAGATGTGTACGAACAGCGTTAGTAGTTTTTTGACGAGCTTGGTTGGATCTCGAAAACGAAAGACACGATTCGAGGCAAGTGCAGCGGGCTTGCAAAAAGTTCAAAAATGTATCGATTGTGTGATCTTCTCCTGAAACCACTTCTTCCGCCCAGGCTTGCTTAGTTTCATGATCAAGTTTTTGTAATAAAAGATGTATGAGCCACGGGTCACGAGTGTTGGTGGCATGAAAAGGTTACGGGATGGCATGGCTGAAGGCATCGTTTTCAAAGACCAGGAATGCGATGGTGTTTGTGTTGGTTGTGTGAAAAGGAAACAGCACCGAAATCCTTTTCCAAAAGGAAAAGCACGCCGTGCTACCAGCAAGTTGGGTTTGGTACATACCGACTTATGTGGACCCATGCAAGAGACATCGATTGGGGGCAAACGATACGTACTTACTTTTACTGATGACTTCACACGTAAAACGTTTGTTTATTTCTTAGCAAACAAGGATGAGGCATTCATGAAATTTAAGGATTTCAAGTTACGTGTTGAGAAGGAGACGGCATCCAAAATCCGAGCTATTCGAAGTGATAATGGTAAGGAATTTGTTAACAATCATTTTGAAAATTTTTTGAAGGCGCATGGTATACAACATCAAACCACAATCCAATACAACCCGGAGCAGAATGGCGTTGCTGAACGCGTCAATAGAACGCTGGTGGAGAAAGCGAGATCAATGTTATTTGGTGCGAATTTGCCAAAGAAATATTGGGCTGAAGCAATCAATACAGCTTGTTACTTGAAGAATTTGAGTACAACTATTGCTGTTAACGAAAAGACACCAGAAGAAGCCTGGACTGGTAAGAAACCAAATATAGATCATTTGAGAGTTTTCGGTTCTAGTGCTTACGTACATATTCCTCGAGAAAAACGTAAAAAGTGGGATGCCAAATCCCAAGAACATCTTTTTGTTGGCTACTGTACAGATTCGAAAGGCTATAGAATTATTAATGTTGAAACAAATGAAATAATCAAATCGCGTGACGTCATATTCGATGAAAACAAAATAATGACATCCAATAGAGGCGACAAAGATGAACCAGAAACAAATAGCGAATATCTGAGTAACGAAACTGACAACAAATTTGTGGACATGGAAGACCAACTTGAAGAACATGATGCTGAGGAAGCAGCTGGAGAAGACATTTTGTTTCCAACCGAAAGCGATACAGTGGGTGTAGTTCCAGATGACATTTTGGTTCCAGATGTTGATGAAGAAGCTAGTCAAGACGAATTTTTTGATCCAAGCCCCTTGATAGGAAAACGTTTTGGATACAGCTGAAGCAGAATCAACTCGTGAACAAGTTAGACGTAGATGTGGATTGCCAACGCGATACAATGACTACGTTTTGTCTGCTGCACTGGATATTGTGTCTGATGGAGATCCGAAGGATGTAAGAGATGCTCTTTCTCGAAGTGATGCTGAAATGTGGAAGCAAGCCATGCGTGAAGAGTATAACGCACTCATCAAGAAAAATACATGGGAATTGGTTGACTTGCCTAAAGGTCGAAAACCGATTTCATGCAAATGGGTTCTTCGTAAAAAGAAGAACGGGGTTGGTGAAACAGTACGCTACAAGGCACGTCTTGTTGTTCGAGGATGCATGCAAGTCAGTGGTATGGACTTCGATGAAACTTTTGCACCAGTGGTTCGTGGTACAACACTTCGTTTCTTGATTGCGGTTGCTACACTTAAAAACAGGAACATCGACCAGATGGATGCGGTGGCGGCATTCCTGCAACCTGAGATAGATAAAGATATCTATATGATGCAACCCAAATTATTCGATGGTGAAAATGAAACTGATCCTAGAAAGGTTTGCCTGTTACGCAAAGCATTGTATGGCCTCAAACAATCTGGCTATTTATGGAATGAGAAACTGGACAAGGACTTACGTGATCTTGGACTTGTTCAAGCCAAGTTTGATACATGCGTTTATCATTGCCTTAGCAAAGAGAAGGTAATTATTATTGCTTTTTATGTTGACGATTTTCTGCTCATTACAGACAGTGAAAAATCCAAAGTTTGGGTTAAGGCAGAGCTTATGAAGAGATTTGACATGAAGGACCTAGGCGAAATTCAGTACTGCCTTGGGATTCAAATCATAAGAGACAGAAAAAATGGTCAAACAACACTGGACCAAACAGCATACATCGAAGCAGTTCTAAGGCGTTTTAATATGAGCGATGCGAAACCTATTTCTACACCTTTGGAATGCGGAAAGAAGTTAAGCCGAAACATGGCACCAATTAATGATGCAGAGAGAGAAGCTATGAATCATATTCCTTATCAAATGGCGATCGGAAGTCTTTTGTATGCAGCTCAAACGACACGGCCAGACATTTCATTTGCAGTGCGGGTTCTCAGCAAATTCAACTCTAATCCTGGCAAAGAGCATTGGTCTTCAGTAAAACGAGTTATGCGATATCTTCGTGGAACGGCAGGAGCTAAAATAACCTAAAAAAGAACTGGAAATAACAAAATTGTGGGATACACAGATGCAGACTATGCTGATGATCCTGATGACAGAGTTTCTGTTAGCGGTTATACTTTCAAGTTGGCAGATGGTATTATAAGTTGGTCTAGCAAGAAACAACAAACTGTTGCACGTTCAACTACCGAAGCAGAGTATATGGCTCTCGCCCATGCTACTCAAGAGGCTTTGTAACTAAGGATGATGACAATAGAATTGAAGATCTCATCGAGTGACACCGTTATACCAATTGGATGTGACAACCAAAGTGCTCTTGATCTTTCAAGAAATTCTCTTCATCATGCACGGACAAAGCACATTGATGTGCAGCATCATTTTCTACGTGACGCAGCAAAGAAAAGGAAGATCGAGTTCTTCAAAGTGGCATCAGAGGTGATGGTTGCAGATTCGTTAACGAAACCGGTCAACCGTCAGAAGCACGAGTGGTGCAGATCAGCTATGGGAATCCAAGTCAATTAAATCATCAACAGCAGATAGTTACACAGTATCAAGTGGGGGTGTTGAAATGTGTATAATGCTTAACCCTGTGATACTTAGCGCCATCTGCTAGCAGCTCGAGAACTACTCATTGTGTTGCAACTTAATGTTAGCGAATGTGCTTATTATAATCAGCACTTCAGCTCATGTCAGCAGTTGCAGTTATTTAAAATTCACTCTGTTCAAAACTTATACTCAATAAACACGTCAATATTTCTTCTTTATAATTAAAACTGCGTTTCTAATTTATTACAACAATGTCAAGGGATTCCCACTCACTGCTCAAGAGACACATCCAGGATAAGAAGCTGGAAATGCTCTCTCAGATTGTGACTAAGTATCTCCTAATTGATACTTACGAAGGAACAGCACGCAGCAAGGCTCAGTGCGATGGCACAGCGGGTGCAATAATAGGCGAGGCTCTTCGCCAGGACAGTAAAGTATGCTTGTTTTTTGGTCTCTAAATAGAGGTAGATTTACAGAGCCTTACCATGACGACAACAGATCCACCCACTGAAGAATAGGATGAAAACGCCATGATGCTCCAGATAGACCAAAGAAAAAGAAACCGAAAAAAGACCCGCTCTTTTCGAAAAAAAAATAGAGAGAATGGACAGTGCCACAAATGTGGTTGATACCATTTTAGAATCTGATTTCGATCTCTTTAAAAGGAGCATAAAAAGTTTTGATTCCAAAGCTCTATAAAAAAAATTCAAACTCGGAGTACACTTGTAGGCAGGCCATTTGATGAGAAACTCAAAAAACTGGAAAAGGTTTTAGAGTTTCTTTATTGAATGGAGAGTTCTACAAATGTGGTTGATACCATTTTGGAATCTGCTTTCGATGTCTTTAAAAGGAGCATAAAAAGTTTTGATTCCAAAGCTCTATAAAAAAAATTCAACCTCGGAGTACACTTGTAGGCAGGCCATTTGATGAGAAACTCAAAAAACTGAAAAAGGTTTTAGAGTTTCTTTATTTAATGGAGAGTGCTACAAATGTGGTTGATACCATTTTGGAATCTGCTTTTGATGTCTTTGAAAGGAGCATAAAAATTTTTGATTCCAAAGCTTTATAAAAAAAATTCAACCTCGGAGTACACTTGTAGGCAGGCCATTTGATGAGAAACTCAAAAAACTGAAAAAGGTTTTAGAGTTTCTTTATTGAATGGAGAGTGCTACAAATGTGGTTGATACCATCTTGGAATCTGCTCTCGATGCCTTTAAAAGGAGCATTAAAAGTTTTGATTCCAAAGCTCTATAAAAAAAATTCAACCTCGGAGGACACTTGTAGGCTAGGTCATTTGATGAGAAACTCAAAAAACTGAAAAAGGTTTTAGAGTTTCTTTGTTGAATGGAGAGTGCCACAAATGTGGTTGATACCATTTTGGAATCTCCTCTCGATGCCTTTAAAAGGAGCATAAAAAGTTATGATTCAAAAGCTCTATAAAAAAAATTCAACCTCGGAGTACACATGTAGGCAGGTCATTTGATGAGAAACTCAAAAAACTTAAAAAGGTTTTGGGGTTTCTTTATTGAATGGAGAGTGCCACAAATGTGGTTGATACTATTTTGGAATCTGCTCTCGATGCCTTTAAAAGGAGCATAAAAAGTTTTGATTCCAAAGCTCTATAAAAAAATTCAACCTCGGAGTACACTTGTAGGTACATAGGTCGCTATTGAATTATATAGAAAGTAACAAAACTTAGTACTTTATTGTCCTGGCGAAGAGCCTCGCCTATTATTGCACCCGCTGTGCAATCGCACCGAGCCTTGCAGCGTGCTGTTCCTTCGTAAGTATCAATTAGGAGATACTTAGTCACAATCTGAGCGAGGATTTCCAGCTTCTTATCCTGGATGTGTCTCTTGCTCAACAGTGGGTGGGAAATCTACTTGTTAATAATCGTCCAGACCAGGCCCTTTCGACGAACTTTCGGCGTGTCTGGATCTCGTTTCCACTTTTGACAAGTTTAAAAAATATTTTTGTACCAATATCGGATACAACACAAAAAAAAAAAACAAACGAAAAGACTGACTGACTATTTTATTTTGTTGGTTTCACAAAAAAAAAATAAGAAATAACCTCAAACTACTTTTTTTTGTTTCATTGGCCACTCAGCCACCTTATGTCATCTTCAATTGGAATGAAAAAAACTGTTATACTTGAATGGTATTGACGACTGGAGGGTGTGCTCTAGCTGGAAATCGGAGCAACAGGATAGCAACATTAGATGACACAAACTGTCATAAATCGTATGGGATTTCGGTGGTGTTTTTTGTAAATAATTTATATAAAATATAAAAACAATTTGGACAAAAAGTAAAAATAGTTTTTTGTAAGAAGAAAAAGTGAAACTTTTAATTGGGAATAAATTTCTTCTCAAAATAGAAGTAAGTGTTTCGTTTAAAGTGTAATTAAAGTGAATACCATTTCGTGAGTATTCTTAATCGTAAATAATTCTTTTTTATTTAATAATTAAATGATGATTTAGAATTCTTCTTCTATTTTGTATTGTGTCATTAGGTCCGAGGACTAAAACCTTCCACTTTTTGGATTCACAATCACTGCTCAGCCGGTGGAATACCCATTACTTGACTTCAGAAACTATCAACAAGTAGGTAATTGCGTACTTTGTTTTGGATAATTCTTTCAATATATGATTTTTTTTATTTTCAGACTATCATGGATGACAAAAATTGACAAGAAACCAAAGTAATCCCAGCCAAGAAACCAAATCATTAATGTCAAAGTTCTTTTGCCTCTTCTCGAAGAGCAGTTTTCTTGACGGCTAGAACAACGTTCTTTGTTGGATTCTTCTTCGGTGTAGGCTACAAGACAAACAATAAAAGAAAAACATTAGAAACCAATTGTACCTATACTTAACACACAAAAGTAAAATTAAGACAACACTCGAATGGTAAACAAATGCAAATACTTCACTTCACTTAAATTAATATTTGATTTTTTACTGATTTCACCGTTTTCAGTTGTTGAAATGTTGAATCAGCAGCAGCGGCAGCAACAGCGACGTCAGTTGCTACATCAGATTTGCTTTAATTTGCATCGACAGCACCTGGAGTTAATGTTACTGCAGCAGTAGCATCATCACTTGCTCCAGCATCTGTGGTTGGTGATTCGGGAGTGGACGTAGAGGCAGCAGCATTTTGTTCTTTTTCTGTTGATAGGTCTTTTTTTGATTTTCATTGTCAGCTGTGGTTTTTCCAGCTTGGTTCCCTCCATTCACATGTGGCTAAAATTAAAATTAACTTACTACCTACTAGCATTTTTGCAAAAACAAAACTCCTCTTACCTTTTTGACTTTGGATAAAATGTCCGCAGGAACACCAAACAAAAGAAAAAAAAAACAAATATAATTTGTATAGATAAAATATTGAAGTTAGATACTTACGGCTATCATCTGCAGATAAATTGCTTTTTTTTCTCTTCTTTTGTGCGCGTTCCGTCCTGTTTTTTTTTTGGAGAACTGAAATTATATAGAAAAGAATAATGATAATAAAGCAAACTACATTAATTTTGTTTGAAAAAAACTCGATTTTTATTTATAATTTAATATTTGTTTATAAATGTATTTACATGCGTTTGTTATGGCGGCCAGTTTGCTATGTTGTTATCTTGTTGCGTTTTTTTGCCACCAGGTATCGCATTTTGACTTTTATAGTCGTCAATACACTATCCAGTAGTTTATTGTACTTTTTAATGAACAATACCAATAAAAAAAACTCAACCGAATATCCAGTGTTTGCCCGTGTGGAACGTGGAACCATTGAACGTGACCAACAATTGGATACAAGTATAATTTGTGTTTTATTTGTTTTAATAGTGGTTTTAGTAGCGATGTGGTTTGGTTTTGTTAAAAAATCATCGAGATATTTTATTCTCAGTTGATCGTGTCATAGTAAAGGGTGAGTTAAATGAGAATACAGTCGATTGAACCTCAACCATAATCTTTATTTGGGTGGTGTTCCGAATGTATTTGCATTCCGAATGTGGTTGCATTGAGAAAGTCTTCCCCAACTCGAAATTCATACGCGAAATGAAGGATAACTGCGAATGGTGAAGTCTTCTGTTATCGTTATCCAAAAGTAAACACCATATGCCTGTCCATCGCCTCTAATTTTCCAGTGACATTCCTCACAGATCGTCCTACGCTCAGCTCAACGGCTACGAAAAAATGAGTGAAATGAATGAGACCTTCTTTTTCCGTACCTATAAGGATAGAGGTTCGATGATGTACCACGAATTCGCTTTAGGTGGTTATGTTAAGGTTTCGTGGCTTCGTGGGATGTATGAGATAGATATGTTATGTCGACGATAACTACAAACTAGCCAAGGATTGGATTCAAGGCGAAGAAGTATGCTGCGATAATGAGTCGGTTGTGGATGTTTGTCAAACGATCGATTGGTGTTATCCGAATCCATGTCATCATAGTGCAACATATCATCAAAACTCAATAAAATTGTTCTGCGACCGAAACTAATAAGTTACTCCTGCAGGCTGCAGAGCAGCTAGGCTACTCATTTCTCCTTGAACAATACTTTTGGTTCGAACAATTTTGTCTTTTTTCATTATCCTAGGTTGTAGACCAAGTTATAAAACCTATTTTTTTTTTTTCTTACAGTGAAGAACCTCTTCTTGTCGTGGATGGATCACACAAAGCAGAAGTTAGAGAACCACCAGGTACACAAAATAAAAAAAAAGTGCATAAGACTGTATTTTTAACTTTTTGTTTTGCTAGGACATTTACGTTGCGTTTTTGCTTTCGATTTCGAACGGGGAGAGATAATTTATCCCAAGAAACATTACGGTTTGGACCATTATCGCGATGTACGATTCTCAAGAAAGAATAGTCGCTCCACTGTTGTGCTCCAGGTGGATAGCTATGAACCAGTCGAATATAATTTCAACATCAAAGCGTCGATGCCTGATGGATTCATTGGCTGTGTGTCTAGAGTTCATTATCTATCCTCTTAAACTTAATGTTCCAACAAAATCGACTACCAAGTGTTAAGTCTTTGGGAAGTAAGTACCTATCAATATTTGAGCCATTGTTTTTAAAAGTGGTATATTTCATGTTTCGAGATATTTAAGGGTTTACGTTTTAATATGTTTAAGAATATAGGAAAGTGTTAAAGAATTCAGGTGATGCATTTTAGATTATAAGTATGTTAAATTTTAAGACCAAATTTATTAAAATTCTCAAAGAAAGTTGAGGGTTTTTAGCCCCAAATGAACTTATTCCACTTTCAATAATAACAAATTATAAAAAATTAAAATTTAGAAAATTTAAGTTCATATTTTTGCATAGCATTTTTTACTAAATGGATTTTTTAAATGTAAAAAACAAATTAAAAAACTTATTTTAATGAATATCCACCAAGTTTATTATAAATTTAATTTACTCGTCTTTTGCGAACATTCATAAGCCTAATGTCTATTTAAAAAAAATGAAAAAATATTTAAATCATTTTCTATTTACCAACATCACTTTCAACATCAGACCACATTGCTTTGTCATTTTAATTTATAATAACTTAATTTCTGTATGCTTTAAAATATGTGTTAAAAAAACTACTTTTTAAAGTTGTAGACTAAACTTCTAACAAAAAAGTGCTCAAAAGTGTAATTTAACTTCTTGTTCAAACAATTTTATACATATTTTTAAAAATTTTAAAAATTTCCAACCTTATTTGCCCTTGAAGAAGACTGAAAACTTAGTCTAAACGTCGAGAAAACTAATGAAGACTTTTCTTTAATAAATTGAAGAAAAATCGAAGAAGAATAATCTCCAAAAGACTAGGATTTTTATGAACCTAAAAATTGAAATATGCGCTTAAAATATGCTCTTAGGAGCGAAATATTTTCCATATTGCATATTGCACTTAACTAACACATTATTTTTCCCAAAAAATAATAAAAAAAATTTCATTCAGGTTTCATTACTAAAGAATATGAATTCAGTCAACAAAAACTTCCAACGTCCAAAACCTGAACAATTCAAACTGAGTGAGAAGGGTTTTTTTTATTGCACGTGATAACTTTGTCGACTATTACACGGTCTTGAATCTTTTTGAAAGTAAAATACAGTTTATTTAAAAATAAAAACATGCATTCGTTTTATTGTGAAAAAATGCTTTTTGCATAAAATATGTTAAATATGCAACATTGGTAGAATTCAGTTTTAAAGGAAATTTCATTATTCGTAAAGATAATTTGGTCTTAGTTTTCCAATAAGCATTTTCATGAAAATCCGAGCCTTAGTAATAAGTTAACCAAATGGATAGGCTTGCTAAACAAAATTAGGAAAATGACTTTTTATTGCAGTTCCCACACTAAAAATATCGTTATCTTGTCTATGATGGTGTTCTTAGTACGAACTGATACCTTTTGTAGGATAATGCCCACTGATATAAATCCAACCAATAATAACTGCAGTTGCTTAAGCTATGCTTATAAAGAAAGATGGACTTATTCCACTTTCAAAAAAAAAAAAAATGCAATAAATTTTATAACGTAAACTTCATTTGTTTATTTAAGGAAGAAATCATACTCTTTTGGGTATATGATTAATTATATAAAAAGAGGATCCAAATATCTTACTTAATTGACAACTAATTCATTTTTTTCCAAAAGTGGACTTATTCCACTTTCAAAAAAAAAAACGGCTCATATGTTAAAATGTCTGTGAAATATATTAATGGGTTTGCCCTTGGTCTGATTTAAGATAGAGTATATTATCGGCACATGATTACAAAAACTTTATTCACAGAAAATTCTACTAAACGATTCTGTGCCTTAATATTTATATACAAATAATAATAAAAATATTAAAAAATCGAGTTGCAAGAACTAGCAATCAGGTGGCAGTGTTTGGATTTTTAGTTTAGTTTATTCAAGTCTACGATGATATATCACAGGATTTAAAAAATAAACCCAAAGAAATCTTATGCAAAGAAGTTTTATTATATGTATTTGTATTTTCTCAGGTCTTCTTGCTATTTTATTTATCCTACTGGTTGTTATGGCAGTTTTCATCGGAAGATATCTTCACCGACACAAAGGAGATTATCTTACGCACGAAGACAAGGGTGCCGACAATGCTGACGACTCTGACGATTGACGAAGCTGTACAGTGTTCAGCAATGTAGGAGGATAGCTGCAGTGGAATCGCAACCACTGCGAATTCTAGTCAACATTACGAAGGCATTGATATGTACATATGCATGTATTTTTTAAGAAAAATTCATAATTCGCAAACTTTTTTTTTATTTGTTAAGTAGGTATATACTTAAATATACATTATTTTTGTATTATGTATGTAGATACAAATTTACATATAAACATGTTAACATATTTATTAATTGCATCAAGATACTAATTATGAAACCAAATAAACAAAAATATAATGATAAACATTTATTTTATGATTTTCAATTAATATTTTAAAGTGCATTTTTCAGGATGTTATTCCAAGTTTAGTTATGTAGGTATAAGTTTTTTTCGGGATGTTTTAATGGTATGAGCCTAGATGTGCCAATTTAAGTTTTGTTTATAAAAATACTTTTTATGTGGCTCTACTCTGTAAAAATAAGTGAACATTAAAGCTGTGGATGGCATTTCATTCCAACTGAAATTAATGTTTACAATAAGGAGAGTTTTCGGAACATGAAACATTTTTCGAGTGAAACGTGAATCACAATAAGCGACAAAACTTTTTGAGTGGAATGTTGGTGGAGGTATCGCCAACAAAATTTCCCTTGGAATTTTTCTCAGTCAATTAGTGGTCAATAATAATGGTCATAAGTTTCCCTCACAATTTAATGGTATCGGGCATAAAGTTTATAGGAAAATTTGGATGTCACATAAATAAGCCGAATTCGAGTAAAACGCTCCTATTCCGAATTCCCCGCAAGAGATATTTTAACCTTCGAAAGCGGGAGTGAGTGCTTGAAACAGCTTTTAATGTAGAGTATTTGACATATACCTACATATATCGAAATGTAAAGAAAAAATATTTTGTTTTAGATTATTTTATGATCATGCAAGTCGAATTGGTTATCAAACACCTTATGTTCTATAAGAAATTTAATTCGCAGCCAAAAGCAACATTGTTGTCTTTTTTTAATACACGAGGAAGCGAGAGGGCAATGAAGAATGCAACGTTCATGCAACAAGATCGACAAACAACATCCATATCCAACTCGATGGTGGTTTTTGTTTTCAGTATTTCATCCGGTTTTCTGTTTTTGAATAAGAACTAATAAAATAAAACAAACAAAATTAGTACTTAATGAAGTAAAATTTTGAAAAAAATCAGTTAATTTTTTTTCATTTTTTTTTCAAAATTTTGAGTTTGAAAATTAATATTTCAAAAATTATTCTCTAAAACAGATTTATTACAAAATAAAATAAAAGAGATTTCTGGCTTTACAAAAAGATATTCTATGGCATTGTCAGTGTAACCGTTGTTTTTTAAATATTTTTTTTCTGTTTAAAGTCAATTTTTTAGAAAACTGCCCCTCCCGGCTAAACGGGGTGAAATAGACCCTCTTTCTTATCTCGACCCAAACAACACGCTCTACTTTTTTGTCACACCTTAGGTGAATCACCCTGCATACTATAGGTCACATTCTCTTCGATAATGTCATTGCAAATAACTATTAACTACATTTTTACTTATTTCAGGCAGTTTTCGTCAATCTTTTCTTTTATTTTCGATAAAGTTTCTTTATAGAATACAGTCGACAAATGTTTAATTAACTTGCACAAGATGTAATCAAGAGTTTCTCTCATTTAATAATTTTTATGAAATCTTCTAAAAACTAAATTTTGAAAAATCTAGTTTTTGGCCTATAGATTTTATTTTTACTCAAAATCGTTTTTTGCACCATTTGCATTACAATTTGTAATACTGTTATATATTTTCATAAAATTTGTAAAGATTTTCAAGCCCGTCATCTATGTTTTAAGTCATACCATTTTTTTCTTTTTGGTTTGATTAATTTTTTTTACAAATTAGGTAGGTAGGTCCGTACCTACTTTTTGTTTCATTTTTTTTTTATTTTGAAAATTTTGCAAGTTTCTGAAAGCTTTTTCAAACACACTTTTTTCTTAAATTTTGATAGACAGGCTTAAATCTAAAGCAGATAGTAGGTATGCCTTCCAAGATATTGAATTAAAAATATCTTGAAACATTAGTCAAAATGCTTTCTAAGAAACTTCACATAAGTACCTACATACAATTTTTTGAGTTGTGAGATCTTTTTTTTTTTATTTGTAAAAATCATACCAATGTCTGGAAAGTGTTCCTGTTATGGGAGTTTAAATTAATTATTCCTTATGTTTTCCTTTCTCTTAGCTCCACAAAAACTACAACCGTTTTATTCCAAATATATTAAAAATCCGAATCATAAAATAATAAATGCAAGACTTATAACATCATAAATGTAAATAAGTAGCGATTGTAGACATACCTACTAACTTATCTATGTATACCTATGCAGTTTTACTTTGAAAAAAAAAAATAATAATAATAATAACGCGTGCAATTAGAAGCTACATCTTTTGCGATCTGAACTAAGTTAATTTCCACTGTACATTAACTCCAAAATATTTTTCAAATAAATCTGTTTTCAAAATACTCTTTCATCAAATGTCTTTTCCTTCCCTTCACTCAGTAAAAATTTGTGAATAATAGATTTTTCTATCGACATTTTTTTAAACAAATTATCTTATCATTTAGTGAACCCGGTATCGGTAGTTTCAAAACTACCCTTTTAACGTTACATACGAATTTTTTTTTGTTATAAAAGATCACAAATCAAATTACAAATAAACTTTCCATTTCAAATCAGTTTCCGCCCACCCTCTGATGATTATGTATGTGCATACATACCTAAGTAGGTACTGATTTAAATATAAAAATGTGTCAAAAACAATTTGAAAGGTTCTAGTATTTCCTACTTTCAAAACTGCTTCAAAATCAATAATATACATAATAACTAAATATACCTACCTTCCAAATACCTACTACGAATTGCTTTTTATCTCAACCATTTAGAGAAATAAATATTATGTACCTAGGTACCTACCTAAAAATAGATTTTAAAAAATTATTTTATATTCACGAAAATAATTTTATAAATCTACCATTATATAACTAAGAAAATTAGAAAATGGACCTCAGAGTACTTTTGCCCTCGCTTCTCTTATTTCTATGGATTATCAAAAAATCCCATGGAATTTGCCGATTAAATTACCTATCAACATCAATTATTCATGGGAGCGTTTTGATTTTTGTTACAATCAAATTCAACCTTGAAAATTTAACTCTCAAAGAACGTCAACAAAAACATTCACTTCAAAAAGTAAAATGGGTATCTTCTGAAATTTAAAAGAAAAATAATCCATAAGATATCAAAATGTCTAGTACTTCGTGTTCCGTCTTGTAACACGAAAAAAAATATTTCCAGCCCCCAAGGATCATCGGATCCTTGCCACAAGCCCACAAGCATTTAATAAAAAAAAAAATGGTTGCGATGCGGTCGCATGTTCAATATTTCATACTAACATAGGATATCGATGTATGGCGGCTGGGTTTGTTTGGTCATCATACCAGGTATTGTATTGGGTATGCTAGCTTTTCAATTTGGTATGCTAGTTTTTAACTTTTTCTTGAACATGATTTTGTTTTACCATTCTACATCTGTATATTTCTCTTGTCTGTGCCTGAATCAAAGTTAACACAGAAAAATGAATTTATAATTTTTTTTAAATTTATTTTATATTTGTAGTACTTCAAAGATATACATACTTAGTTAGCAGCAATTCATTTTCTATGAATTTTTATATATTTTTGTACATACTATTAATAAAAATATATTCTTATGAATTTATATGGGAGTTCAAAAAGTGAATATTTGTTAATGCATAACCAACAATTAATTGTGGTTTTGTTTAATATTAAACATATATATATACAAATATGATACTAAAATTTAAAGGTAATCAAACATAACGAATCCAGAAATAGAATACACATTTTGATAAAGAATAAAATAAATGTTGAGGATTTATACATTAAGAAAAAAAAAAAAAAAAAAAAACGGCCAAAATTAGAGTTTTACCAATTGGCCATATATTTGACCGTTTGGAAGCATCATTGGTTCATTGTGTTTGTTAATGGTAGCTCCGTAATCCTTAAAAGCAGATTAAACATTTTTGTTTTAGATTTTTTGTCATTGCACCAGAGTACACATTTTGTGGTGCGATGTTTAGCCAAATCTTCTTAGACTTCACGTGATGTCTGCAAAATCTCTAAAAATAAAAGCAAATAATAAGTTTTGGTTAAAAAAATTAGTTTTTTTCGAAATTAGAAACTAAAAAGGCGGTCATTTTAAATGTTTAAACCACTGCAATAATTGATAATAATGTTTTAAATACAAATTGTTTATACAAACAACATGTTTCCAAGTTGTTTGTTCATTCAGTAAAATATAAACTGAAACTAAAAGAAATATGCCTTTTTTTCTGGTGTCATCGTGTGAAAGGTTCAAAAGGTTTTTAAACAAATTTGCTATGTTAAAGTTTAAAGTGTGGATTCAAGAATGCTTACCCAAGTTTGTTAAATGTCTGATATCACTGCGATCAGCCAACTTCTTTGCAGTCTAGTATATCACTCTTAAAAGATGTTCTATAACCATTCGATCCAGGCAAATCTATATTGTTATATAAAAAAACAACAAACCCATTCATCAGAAGTTTACTTGATCAACTGAGTTCTAAATCTTACCCTCTTCCATTGGTCCTACAGATGCTTGCCAAATTTCATAGCTGGTCTTTATTTCAGAAGATGCATTAACCTTCAGATACTCTAGCTTTCTTTTACACACATAGCTGGCAGGGCAGCCAACTCATCCGAAATACTTTCGTCAGCTTTTCGAGCACCTGCAGACGTTCAAAAACGCCACAAACAAGCTTGCTTATCTCGGCAATTTTTGGTTTTTCTCCTTTAATCAGCTTCTCAACTTCCTTGGTGGCACTGAAAGTCTGATCGACTTCTCTATATCCAGCGTTTTCTGGGCAACACGAAACTTCTTATTCAACACCTCGTAAGGCACTTTGAGCGTAGCATGTTCCATTGATTTTATTTCTGACATTCTTGTTTCCTTCACCTTTTTCTATTTCAATTTTTTTTCAGCAGCGCTTACATAATCCCTTTCTTTTGGGTCTTACAATTCTTTGATTAAAAACTATTTTATTGTTTCAATTTTTATTGAAGTCTTTGTTGTCTTTTCAATATTACAATGTTTGATTTGATAAAACTTTCCATTTCGATTTGAAATTACTTTAAAAAACAATATCCAAACAAAAAGTAGTGTAAAGTATAAGATTTTAAACTATGATAAAGATACTTTTTTCTCTAGTCTTTTAGTGAGTGATCTTATTGGTGTGGATGTTGTCAACAATAGTGTGGATGAATTGGCGGATTTGTTGTGTGATGAATTGGATAACATTGTGAAAGAAATGATTGTTGAAAAAAACCTTAATACTGAGAAATGTCAGTGGTTTAATAGAAAATTAGCAAAATTAAAACAAAATAAAATTTTAAAATATGAGCAAGTCACGTTTGGAAACCAAAGTTCGGTATGGGAAGAATATATTTCAGCAAGAAACGTATATAAAAAGGAACTTCGATTAGCTAAAGATAATTTCATTCAAAAAAAGATTGACACATCAGCAAATTCACAAAAATTATGGAAAAATATAAAAAAATTATTGTGTAAAATAAGAACAATTGTGAAATAAAAAGTGTAGCATTTCGTGGAAATATGGTATATGACGGTAAAGAAATAGCAAGTGAATTTAATAAATACTTCATAACAAGTGTGGAAGATATTATCGCGGAAATCCCAAAAACAACATATTCTGATAAAATGAATAACACTAAAACTGTTTTTACCTTTAAAACTGTTAACAACAGGGAAATTATTGAAGTTTTAAAGTCTATGGGTAAAAAGAAAGACTACAAATTTATGAGTGCACAAATGTTTTTAGACGGTTTTGAAATCCTTGGCCCGATATTGAAAGCAATTTTCAATAAATCTATATTAACTGGTTGTTTTCCAAGCAAGTGGAAGGAAACGTTGGTAATACCTATCCAAAAAAATCCAGAATACAATTTTAAGTGAAGAATACAGACCAGTTAATATGCTTCCTATTTATGAAAAGATCTTGGAAAAACTTGTAGAAAAACAATTTAGGAGTTATATGGAAGATAATAATTTGATAATAGATCAACAATCGGGTTTTCGAAAGGGATACTCGTGTGAAACACTGATCTCTATAATACACTGGATAGCGCATCCATACAAGAAAGTTGATGCCATTTGAGAATTGTTATAATGTTGAGTTGCCTATTTTTTTGTATAACGGTATAACTGTATAACATAATGAAATGCAAATTTTTTTATAAAACTGCAACTAAAATATTTTAAATTCACTTTTACAATTATTTTAAGTTACAAAAAATCAAATTTACAAACAAGTGACGTTTCTTTTGCTTTTTTTTCTTAAAAATTCCACTTTGGTTTTTGCCAAAGCCTCACTGAACATACCTAAAGTGTTGAGTTGCCTCACTGAACATACCTAAAGTGTTGAGTTGCCTTCGTACTTGTCATCTTCAATTGGAAGTAGAAAAGCTGTTATACTTTGTAGGGAATCCACTATCCAGTGTATTATAGAGATCAGTGGTGTGAAACCGCGTTAAATTGGGTGGTAGAAAATTGGAAAAATGAGATGGACAACAAAAATATTATCATTGCGGTCTTTTTGGATTTCAAGAGAGCCTTCGAGACTGTTGACCGTAAAATACTTCTAAAAAAGCTCTCAAAATATGGAATCAAAAATAATGAACTAAAATGGTTTGAGTCATATTTAAATGCTCGAACACAGCGTACCTCTGTGAACAATAATGTGTCTGATGCGAATGAGGTGAAAACAGGAGTACCCCAAGGCTCGGCGTTGGGGGTGTTCTTGTTCCTATTGTACATTAATGATATAAACTTGGCGGTTAAATATTGTAGATTATGTATGTTTGCTGATGACGCCCTTCTCTTTGTTTCGGGAAAAGATATGCTACAATGTACGGAGAAAATTAATAATGACTTACAATCCATAAGTGAATGGCTGATTATTAATAAGTTAAAACTAAATGTAAAGAAAACAAAGTATATGTGTATCAATGGGTGTCCGGAACTGAATGTAGTACAAATTAATGGAGAAAATATAGATCGTGTAGATGAATTTAAGTACTTAGGAGTTGTTATCGACAGTAAAATAAACCTAAAAGCAAATACTGAATATGTTTCCAAAAAACTGTCGAAAAAAATATACTTTCTTGGGCGGATTAGAAAAAAACTATCTATTAATACTGCAATTAAAATTTATAACGCGATTGTTAAACCCCATTTTCAATATTGTTCTACCATTTTGTTTTTATCTTCTCAAGGAGATTTATCTCGCCTCCAAAGGCTCCAAAATAAGGCTATGAGAATCATCCTAAAATGTGCGCGTTTAACCCATATAAAAACTATGTTGCAGAGACTCAACTGGTTAAATATAACACAGCTAATTAAATTAAATGTTTTAATGTTTGTATTCAAAATGAAAAATAATATGCTTCCAAAATACTTAAGCAATAATTTAAAATATATCAGTTATTCCCAACCCTATAATCTTAGAAGTGCCCAAAACTTTAAACTCCTTTATAAAACGACCTCTAGAGCGCAGAACACAATAATGTTTAAAGGACTCCAGTTATATAATAATCTTCCTAGTGAAATTAAATCTTTAAATAATATAAGACATTTTAAAAAAGAAGTGGTTAAATATTTGAAATCGGATAATTAATAAGAACTATTACAGTTTTATGAACCAAATGGCTTCTTAGCCAAATCAAATGCTTTTTACGCTCCTTAACTTTTCATTTATTTTTATTCATTATCTCAGTTAGCATACATCAGTATAAGAAAAATATAATATAAGAAATAAAAAATAAATCAGGCTTATAATATGAAAAAATATCATTATAATAATAAAAATAATTAAAAGGTCCTCCTCGCGCGCCGGTTGGGAGGGGAAGTGGGCGGGGCATAATAATAATAATAAAACTTTCCAAGTTAATTATTGATTACTGAAGTATATTTAATTACTTTTGTATATTTTTAATGGCACTGTTGATATTTTGCTCGCCACGGCTGATGTTAACGAATGAATTGTGTTTTTCTTCTCAAGCTCTTGAATGGAATTTGACACTTTTGTTTTGTTGAGTTCACAAAAAAAATAACCTCTTAATACTTGTTTGTTTTTGTTTCACAGATGTCAAAAATGGCCACTCAGCCACCTTATGTCATCTTCAATTGGAATGATAAAAACTGTTATACTTAAATGGTATACACTATCCAGTATATTATAGAGATCAGTGGGTCGTATATGGATCTTCCCTGGATGTTGACTCTCTTGTGCAGCCTGTAATTTAAAAAATTGGTATTCTTTTAATGTTTCTGTAGTAGACGTCGGTATAAGTTTAGATTAGATAAAACTTTACTATTATTTGTAATTTTTCTTGAGTTGCTATATGGCTACCCACCAGACAGCATTTTAAGGTTTCTTGAACATTTTAAGGTTTCTTAAAAAATCCATTTGGGATAGCTCTAGGAATGGAAAAATTAAAGGAGTGATTCAAAATCTAAGGAATGTTTACCATTTAGGCATTGAAGTCCAGAATATGAAACTGCTATTTTCGTTTCTTGATGTTCCTTCTATATCGTTTCTTCTATATATCTATAGTTATGGTGTCTTATTCTTTTTGTATTCTTTTATTGAATTTTATTTTTTTTTAGAATTAGAATTAGAAATGATTTTATTACTAACAAAAAGTTAAAAACTATTTATAAAATACAATAAATATAATATAAATTTATAATAAATGCAAAATCTTAATTAGCATGGCATTGCCGTCTGCCGATTGGACAAGAATATAACTTTTTTTTTTTTTTGTTTTATCCTAAAATTAAATAACATAATAAAGCAAAAAGTAAAAATTAACAGATAATTTGAAACAAAATTAATAAATTAAAATGCAGCATTTATAATTCTTTTCCGATAATCTAAGGCTTTTTTACAATAATTGAATAATTTGCACACATTCATTTCATTAAGAAGCTCTAAAACTTGTTCTTCCGATAGGAAGTCGCTGCCAAGATAATACCGTCTTGTTTCTCGAAAAGTTGGGCATCGTCCAACAAAATGAAATACATCCTCCCTTTCAAAGAAATTACATGTACTGCATAAGATAGGCAGATCTTCTCGATGAGGTATATAATTGATATGAAGCAGTTCCACCCTAAGTCTGAGCATCATCGATATTTCTTCTATTTTAAATTCGTCTTTGAAATAATTTGCATCCATAAGGTTGTATTGCAGTTTGCTATACACTGATCTGTAGATCGATTCCGAAGCTTCTTCAATGAAAGTATCTCTTATATGCTCGTCAACTCTAGTTATAAGTGCGTATAGTGTTGCTTTCCAATTAGAATATTGATTTTCATCCAGGTTTAGAACAAATCCACATGATTGGGCCAATTCTAGCCATTCTTCATAAAAATTTGATTTGCTACGTATTGCCTTGAGAGCGATTCTTCTAGGTAGTCTTTCGTCTGGCATGTTTAGCACTTTAAGTACGTAGTCAACTTGCAGTTTCAGAGTCTTTATTAACAAGGGGGACAAGCCTGTTTCAAGGTTAATAGCATAGTTTGGAGTATTAGGTGGGAGCCGAAATGTCCTCTTTATATAAAACCTTAGTAGTTTTTCCACCGAATCATAGCTTTTTCCTCCCCATACTTGGGCCGCATAAAGCATAATTGATTCGGATACAGCTTCAAAAACTCGAAATTTACTACTGTGCGTTACATACTGGTTAGAGAAGCACTTCTTCCACGTAGAGTTAATTGCAACTTTAGCTTTTACTAATTTATCCTTAAGGTGTTTTTTCCATGCTCAAATTTTTGACAAACAATATTCCAAGGTACTTGTATTCATTTACAACTTCTATGGTATTACCATCGTGGACCATTTTTCATTTGCACATCGTTGTCCTCCACCACGTTTAAATATTAGAATTTTGGATTTTTCCAAATTAACTATTAAGCTCCATAACTTGCAATACTCAAAAAGCTTGTTAATCATTAGTTACAGTGATTGGGGGGAGTAGGCAAGTAACACAATGTCATCCGCAAATAACAGTGCCTTGATTAGAAGGCCTGCATATTCAATACCCCCAGGAAGAACATCCGTGATGTCATCAATAAAGAGTGCAAATAAAGAAGGACTCAGAGTACAGCCCTGTCTGAGTCCCGATTTATTTGGAAACCATTCGGATATAACTTCTCCATTCCAGACCGCAGCCCATGTGTCCTGGAGTAGATTTTCTATTACGCGGCCAAATTTTTGCGACATTCCTTTACCATAGAGTTTATACATCAGACATTTCCGGTCTACTGTATCAAACGCGGCTTGGAAGTCTACAAAAAAGCTGTATAACTTTTTACCTCTTGAAATGAAGGACTCTGCTATATTTCGCAGCACAAAAATGTTGTCGATGGTGGAATAGTCGGACCTAAATCCAGCCTGTGTTTCCTTAAGAAGTTTGTTATCTTTGATCCAAGCTGTTAACCGCCTTTGTAGAACAGTTGTAAAGATTTTATATGAAGCATTGAGAAAGGATATACCTCTATAGTTTCTCGGATCCGACTTGTTTCCCTTTTTGTGGATGGGGAATATCAATGCTGTCTTGAACTGTTCTGGGATCACCCCAGACTGTAGCACATCATTGCAAAGTGCAGTTACTTTCTTGATTAGCTCCGCTGAACCGTATTTATAAAATTCGGATGGTGTACGATCCAAACCAGGGGCTTTTCCATTTTGTAGATGTGAAACAACTTCATTTACTTCTATCAGTGTGATGGGGCCATCCAGCAGTTCGTTGAGAAACCCAGGTGTTGCAAATTGGTATGTATTCTTGCTGATCGACGGATTTAGGAGTTCATTGAAGTAATTACATAGTACACTGGGATCGAGATCTTGGCTAATTACGTACTTTTTTCCGTTTACTTTTGAGACCGTTTTCCAAAAGTCTGAAGAATTGGTACAGTGCGCTAAGCTTCTTGCCTCAGCTTCATGAAACGACTTCTTTTTAACTGTACACAGTTGTTTGTAATACATATTTGCTTCTAGGTATAGATTTTTGTAGATTTCAGAGTTATCTCTGCGAAGTAGATTTAGCCAAGCAAATGATCTCTTCCTTGCTATCTTGCACTCGTAATCAAACCACGGTTGTATAAATTCTCTTTTGTTGTTGTTAATACTATTGCAAAATGGGTAAGCTGTCTTAATGATGTCTGATACTTGGTAAAATTGCGTGATTTGTTCAGTACCAATAAGGCCGATTTTTTTCACTCAAAGTTGAACATAACTTGAGGAGTTTTGTTCTCAACTTGTGAATTTGTTTTTATTCACACAAAGTTGACGTTTTTAACTTTCGATTTTCAACTCTAGAGTTGATCAACTTTAGATTTCCTAACTCCCGGAGATAGTAGAAGTTGACCGAGCAAACTTGAGAGTTTACATAAAAATGTTGCTTTGTCATTTAAATTTTGTAACAAAAGCAGATTGCGGACAACAAAAGGTAAAAAATAAATCAGGAAATGCTCCCAAGCAATTCTTTTTGGAAATTTGCCATCAATTTCTTTGGGCAGTAAATGGATTCGCGATTTTCTCCGACGATTTTTCCATGTTTCGTTTCGTGGTATAATGTCACAATACACAATTTAACACTAAACAACACACAAATAATATTGAAAAACTTCAAATTAATAACACAATAAATCAAAATTAAAATTAAAAATGATAGTTCTGTTTTATTTTCACAAATATCCCAGGGATATTATTCAACTGAGGAGTTGAAAAAAAAAAACAAGTGAATAAAATTAAATTCAAATTTGTGTTTCAACTCTCGAGTTATAGTAAACTCTCGAGTTGATCAACTTGAGAGTTTGCCTCAAGTTGAGCAATAGTGAAAAAAATGGCCCTAAGTCTATCAAGGTTGTCCTTGTATGTCGCTTCATTTTTTGGGTTCCATTGTAATTTTGGTAGCAACTCCATTGTTCTTATTTGGTCGCTTTCATCCGTTTCCAACTGGAATTTCAGTATGATTGGAAGATGGTCGGAATATGGTACCTTCGCCACCTCAAAATCTTTAATATGTTTGTTCCAATCACCTTCTGCACAGCATAGATCAATCACAGATGTCCCCTGGCGACCTATAAATGTTAGATTACCTTCCACATCGGAATCACTTGTTCCGTTTATTACTCGTAAACCGAATGCATCACACAGTTCTAACAATTTGAGGCCTCTAGTGTTGCACACTTCATCTTTTGAATTTCGCAGTATTCCAGCTCTGCGATTTTCCATTCCTTCTTCTTTCCCGATTCTTGCGTTTAGATCTCCTATAATCATGTAGTTCTTCAAATTTTCGCACATAATCAATTCATGTAGTTTGGCAAAATCTCTATCCCAATGGTCGCAGTTTAAATACGTTGGTATTATATGGAATTTATTGTTATTGAACTGTAACGTTAGAATATCCATTTCAGCTTTCCTTATAAATTCGCATGTTATTCCTTTCAAGCCTCTTTTGAAACCTAGGTAGCCACCTCCACTTGCTCTTCCTCTTGTATTTACTCGCGTCGCTGGTATCCATTTGAATTCATAGTTAGTAAAATACTCTTGGGTATATTCTAATTGGCTTTCTGTTTCAAATAAAAATACGATTTCAAATTTATTAACATATTTGAAAAAATCTACATACAAACATTTATTTAATAATCCTGATACATTATATGAAAGAATATTGTAATTAAAAGGTTCATTTTTATTTATAATTACTTGATGTTTTACTAGTTTAAATTTGTTTTTATTTTTATGGCAGACGGCTTTTTTATTAAAAATAATTTTTCGACTCTAAATCGCTGCTACCACTGCTACCAGCTCTAGCGGCTCTACGATCACTTCTGTTCCCATCTTTATCTTTTATACCAGTTGTCATTGACATCTGTAATTGTTGTTGATCACCTTCTATCAGTTGTTGAATTGTCATCGCAGCATTTTCGCCATTACAAAGCAGATTATTATATTTATCGAAATAAAAAGTTTTATCTCCAACTTTTAGGGTTTGCCCCTTAAATTGTGTTTTAATGTTTTTGTTATGTGCCGTTATATCTGTTTTGATTTTCATTAATTGTCTCCTCTTTTCTCGTGTCGCTGCTGGAAGGTCTCTGTGGATAGATATTCCTGTACCCCGAAGTGTTGATGATGCTTTGAGAACTTTTCCCACATCATGACTTTTTTGCATCTGTAAAATAATATTTGACGTTGGTCCATTGGAGTTAAGTGTCCGCGTTGATGTCACAAGAGATGTATCCGTTGAGCTTAGTAATTCTAGGCATAAGTTTTTTGCTTTATCTTCCGCATCAGGATATTTATTGTTGGAAATATGCACAACTAGATTCTTATCATTAGCTTTTTTCTCTAAGAAATCCATATGATTCTCAAGTGCACTACATCGTCGTTCCATCAGTTGCAGTTGATTTTTTAGTGCTTTGTTGTCATTTTGCAATGTTTGTACTTCGGCGTTTATACATTCGATATCTGATTTGGTTGGCATGTCCTTTAGTTTTTCGTCTAGGAGACTTGCCATAGAGATTTTCATCATGGTGATCAATTCCGCAACGTCCATATTTCCCACAGAGTTCGAGCCTTCAGCGTTAGACCAAATTTCTTCACAGTGTCTTGTTCTTTTTGAGTTTTGTTCGTTGTTAGGCATTTTGACAGGGTACTTGGAGTGTTTGTATGGACTATTCTTAATAAAATATGGCAACGACTCACCTTTGATCTCTTAACGTGGTTGTAGAATCAAATGTGCACTCTGATCACTTTTACTTGCTTAAAAACGATATTGTTTAAATTTTGTATTAAATTATGAAATTTTATTATTGAATTTTCCGGGAGCTAATTTCTTTACACTTCTAAACGGTTTCAAACCAGGGTTGCCAATCCTTTTATTGAATCTGTTATTGCAAAATATAATTAAAACGTCATACTTACGATCACACTGTGGGTTCAAAGTTTAAGCGCGTAAACCTACCTATATTGATCTGTTTTTGAACCAAAAAGTCCTTTATGAGAACCTATATATTATGCCATCTAGTTATGTGAATACATAGAAATAATACAGAACCTTCATGCCTTTGGACCATTTTGGCTTTTTTACTTCAAAAAAAAAAAATTAATTTGGTGGCACAACAGCTCATTAGGAAAGGCACTAAGTCCTAGTGACTTACGACTGTCAACCATTGTTGTGTGCATGAAAGCAGGAATGGACCTAGAGTTTATTGCCGAAACCGAACGCAAATATGAGTGGCATTTTTCCATGACAAGGGATACTCTTGGAGGTTTTGTCAATTCCTCGCAAGAGGCAGGAGCCTGTGAAACTACGACCAAACAATAAACTATTGTCAACAAAACTTACCTATATTTGGATGTTAGGTTGTTTATCTTCACATGTATTTCCGAAGGAGTAAAACATACTCCACGATCCAACATTTCCTTTGCCATTTCTGCGAAGATGTGGCTGTTTTTTCGCGAACCCCGGAGTTCTGAGATTCTTTCCAGCCACATCTCGCAGAGGAGTTCTTCCGTATCCAGTTTCCACATTTTCTTTTTTTTGTTTTTGTTTTTCTCCATGGCTATAAAAACAAAAGAAAATAATCGGAATATTAATAATTAAAACAAAAAGCGATTCATTTTACCTAAATTTTCAATCTTTTTTGTTTTTATACTTTTCGTGATGGTGCTGACTTTTTTTTAATTTTTGGAAACTTCAACTTTGACATATCTGTTCAACCATATTCAAATTAGGTTTGTTCGATTAGTTCACACCTGATTTGCAACCTAAAATCGTGCAAATTTGGTTGAAATTATCTCATTTCGAAATCAGATTTTGTATGGGAAATGAGGTAATTTCCGATCTAATTTGGAAAATTTCGACGAAATTACCTCATTTGCTCTAATGAAAACGCAGTATAAGATCTTACTATTTGACACAGTTAATTAACAACGACACACACATTTTTATAACGATATAATAAGATCCCGCTTTTTTAATTTTCATAAAATGACTTCACTATTACCTATATAGTTTAGTTAGTAACTATCAAGAGCCTCATCAGTATTTTATTAAATAAATGTTCTCAGCGAGGTACTCATAGGGGCCCGTCATGTTTTCCTCGTCTAGGTTTCCCTTACCGAAGTCTTGCCAGGGCCTTGCCTAAACTAGCCAAAAACTTGCCATTTTTCCAGGTGGGGTCCTATACCTTTTTGGAAATCCAGAAATCTTTCATTTTCATTTTAAATAAAGTTGTGTTAGTGAATAGTTTTTGAAAAATTAATTTCCAAACTCGAAATTTTGAAAAAAAAAAAATGAAAAAAAAGTTTCAAACTATTTTTTTTCAAAATTTTATGTAAATAAGTATATTTTTTGTTTTCAAAATTCAATGCTCTTATTAGCTTTCAATCATAAACAGAAAACCGGATGCTAAAGTGTTTTTTTTTCTTGCTCAAATGTTCCATCGATCTTACAATGAATGAAATACCTATATAACCTACATTTACCCCCTGGCCACTATACACATTTAAACTACCCATTTCTACCAAACAACTGTGTATGCATCAGAGATCAGGCAGAGCAAAGGATGCAAAAAATAAAAATAAAGACGGTTGTGTGTGTACTATGTCACTCTCTGTATCTCCAACACAAACTTGACTTTCGAAGTTCAAACATGTTAAATGAACAAATGCGGTGTGACTTTTTATTCGTTGTTATTTTTAATCGAAGTTCCGATCTTCGAATCTGACTTCGACATTTTGGGTGGAGGCCTCTTAAATGTCACCCAAAAGGTCTAAAATCAACTTTTTCCGGAGCAAAAAATAAAATCGGAAAACCTTTTTCCGGCGGGGAAAACAAAGTCTGAAAAATGAGCGATTTCTATTCCAACGGCGTATTTTTCTCTGGATTTTCGCAGTGCACCTGAGTAAAAAACTATTTACATATGTGGTTCGATATTTTAACGTGCATAGAATATTATATATTTCGCAAAAAAAAACTTGTAGTAGCCGTGGCGTGATGGTTAGTGCGATGGACTGTCATGCCGGTTCGATCCCCAGCCTCGCCACCTATTTATTTAAAAGAAAAAAAAACGGCTACTGCCTCTTGCGAGGAATTGACAAATCCTCCAAGAGTATCTCCTGTCACAGAAAAGTGCCGCTCGTTAGCCGTTCGGATCCGGCAATAAACTGTAGGTCCCCTCCATTCCTGCAGACACGCACACAGGAATGGTTGAGAGTCGTAAGTCACTAGGCCCTAGTTCTTCATGAGCTGTTGTGCCATCAAATTTATTTATTTATAGCAAAAAAACTTGTGAATATTATAAAAATTGAACATGAGTACATACTAAAAAATAAATAAAAAAAAATATTTCTTCTAGCGAAAACCGAAACCAAACCACCGAGACCGGCAAGACCACTGAGACCAGGTGCCATTAGCTAAATCTCGGCACAGCGAGACTCTCGGCGAATTCCGGTACCAAAAATACGGTGTCGTCTCGGGTGCGTTTAAAGTAGTCTCGTCTCGGTCTCGTTGCCAGCCCTACTTCTTGATAATAATTATCCAGACAAGTCCCAAATTTTTCGACGAAATTTCGTGCCTGGATTTCGTTTCTTCTTTGGACAAGTTTAAAATATATTTGTACAAATATCGCATTCAAGACGAGAGAAAACTCATGTTTGTAAATATCGCGACTAAAGAAAAACATTTATTTTTTTCACAAAGAAAACAAACAACAAACGAAAAGACAGTGACATGACAGTTTTGTTTTGTGGGCTAGCAAAAAAATAACTCAGCCACCTTATGTAATCTTCTATTGGAATTAAAAAAACTGTTATACTTGAATGGTATACACTATCCAGTATATTAAAGAGATCAGTGGTGTGCGCTTGTGCAACTCTTTTTGCTATGCATAGCATATTATATGTCTCTGTGGCTCTCATCTCGGTCTGAGAATCGAGTAGCACAAGCGAGAAGGACACAGGCCATTTGGTAAAGAAGAGAATCATTTTTTCACTAATGCATTCAAATGCATTTACATGAACTCTGAGTTTGATAAAAAAGGGAACCCAGCCTTAAATAGAATTGTAAATTTTTTATACCTACGTATTTTAATAAAATTAAACCGTTATTAATTCAACAAAAGCATGTAATTAGAATAATATGTAAAGTAAATCGTATAACACCCAGTTATATTTTGTTCAAATATTTTTTGAAAATTTAGGTTATTACGATTATAGACTAATTGATAATTTTAACGTACAAATCAACATGAGAAATTTCGTTACTGTACCAGTAGTTAACAAAACGCACTTTTCAACATTTTATTATGTAACTGCTCCTCGTTTGTTTAATTTACTTCCTGAAAACCTTAGCAGCCTTATTTGATAGATTTCACTAATACTCGTTTCAACCTCGGAATAGTTAAACCGAGTCCGAAGCACTTACTCCGTCTTTACGCCACGTCAAACAAATTCTTATTTATAAAATATATTATCAAAAAATGACAAATCTAAAACTCTGGTTATTATAAACATGGCTGATTTCCACAAATTATTAATTTAAAGTAATTATTATTGGTTTTATTTTATCTAACCAAGTACCTATCTATTGAATGATAGGCAAAATAAAAAACGGTCTGAAAACTGGGATTTCGTTTGCACACCTTTTTGTAAATTTCGCACGATGCTGATGTCATGTCAAAATGACATAAATACTAAAACGGCTTTACTCCGGCTTTATTCCTCCTATGTACCAGTTTTAGCTTACTCCGCCTCTATTCCGCATGTATTTTTATATGAATAAATTTTTCAGGATTAGAGGTGTCGTAAAGTCGGAGTAACCTTACTCCGTCTCTAAAACGAGTTAATAAATAAGGCTGTTAGGTGTGTGAGAGGGAAATCTGAATTCTTAATTAGTATTACAAAATGGCTTTTTTCTTTCAACTATTCAGAAATACATAGAGAGTTTGTTAAATTCAAATATTTAAATATATATAACTTTAAATTACTTATATGTTTTAAAATCAAGTTTTGTAATTTAAAATGCTTTTCCCATCACTTTCCATTTTTTTTTACTAGAAAAGTACATTCGCCACTTGCCTTTGGGCAACAGATTGTACTAAGCTATTTAATTCAAAAACTAGTTATTGTCATTTATACTAAAATTGTTATGTTATTAGAGTTAAGTTACTATGTTTTTTGTATGAAATAAAGTTAAATCAATTATTATTTATTTATTCGATAATTAACCTTTTACTGCATACGAAGCCAAATATGGATTTCTACAGTTATGTACCTTTTTCTTCTGAATTCAACAAAACAAATTATCAAAACACAACATGATACTCTTCTGTGTATTTGAGAACATATAGCTGTGCTTTTGCACACGTTCACCAAACAAGAAGGAAGATATTCATGCTTGTTTTCATTGAAAACGGAATTATGTAAAATTTTCTTATTTCAAATTATAATGACTTTGGTGAGTTAAATGGCTAAAAATATATCTATTTCTCTTTCAATTTAATACATTTTTATAAAAAAAAATTATTATCTTGCTCGTTTGAGAGGTAAAAGTGTGCAAGCTATATATATAGCCGTAAGGGTTGAAAATATACATATTTGTATGAGTTTTTTTTATAAACGAGAAAATTTTTTTTATGAAAAATGTTTTAAAACAACCCAAAGAAGTCATTTTAAGCGTAAATTATTTTTTTTTTCTTTTTAAACAATAATTCATGCAGTGAAGGGTTAAGTTTATTTCAGTTTAGCTAATTAAGGCCCATTTGGTGAAACGAAACTTAAATATTTTTATGATTAACTTAAACGCTTTACGCTCTAATTTTTCCTCAGCGTAAACTGTTACATAAGCTCTTATGCTGAACTTAAATATTTAAGTTTCGTTTCAGAAAATGGCCCTAAGCCTGCGATTTTTTAGTTGTCAAAGTATTTTGTATTAAAAAAAATAAAAAAGATAGTTTCTAATGTTTTTACAGAATAAATATTTTTCATAAGTTTAATTGAAAGATTTTTTGTGACCTTTAGTCTATAATGCGTTTCGCCCAGGCACGACAGTTGGTCCATGAATAGGCCCAAAAATAGCGTCTGCTGTGTAAACAGCACACGCAGTCAACTATTAAATATGTACTTTTCATTAAATTAATTGCATTAATAACAGGTAAAATACAAAGCTTAAGTTTGTAGGGCACGTGACGTTTTTGTTGAAGACCTCTGAAAAAAACAGAAAGCTGTTGATTCCGTATAGTTTTGTTTTAAAATCGTTGAAACCGAGTACAAGTGCGGAAAAATTTTTAAAAAATATCGCGGAAAAAAAACTGCAAGACCCTGGGTATTAAAAAAAGGAAAATAAAAGATCGAAATTACTAATACGGAAAAGGAGACAAAGTTTGGTAATAAGGGAGCGCCAAAAGTTAAAAATTAAGAAATGGGAAGACAAAACAGAAGAAAGACTGAGGATAAGTTCGAAAAATGCCTAGAAAATTCATAGAAAAGGAGTAAAAGATGGCACTGTGGGCAATATAAAACGCCATGAGGCAAAAAACCTATTTTTTAAAGCAAAGTGTTGCTATTCAAAGTGCCGAAGATTTTGAGGTCTTGATGCCAAATTGGTAACGTCTTCAAAAGTTAATTAAATCTCAAGAACCGAAATCAATGCTCAAATTGTAGCGAAAACGCTATCCGAGAAAGTCGTTCCTATTTTAGCCAATTCAGAAAAAACAATTCTGATTTTGTCTTTTTTTTTTTGTGTTTAAGAAGTCCTTAGTCAATTATTATTTTGTAGAATATGCCATTTTCTTATGATTATTCAAAACTTAGCTAAAATAACTCAAGAACAAATGCAGTTCTAAACATTGGTTTTTTTACGTGACACAAATGAATCTTTTTATATTTAAAGCTTTAAGTCAAAAGAGTATTCGCATCACTTAAATTAAACTCCAAAGAATAATGTAGAATGACACATGAATAAATGACACTTGTTAATTAGCCGCCAAGAAGCAAACACGTTTTTTATTGTTCGTCTTGCGAATACATTACAATTGGCGAAGAGGTCTTTTTATTCTTTTTTATAAAATAACTAACATTACATACATATGTACATCTTTTTACAAAAAATAAAATTCAATATCCAAGTATAGTTTCATTTTTTTTAAAAATGCCAACTGACGCAACAGCAACAAATACTTCGATCACGTTGTTTCAGACATCAAGTATTCCAGAAATGTTCTCCGAACAATGAAACTTTTTCGATTTGGAAAGAAAAGCTTGATATTCACTTTTGTGAAATCAATTGTACTGAGGACAATAAAAAAAAAGCAGCCTTATTAAAGTCGATAGATGCAGCGGCCTATAGTGTGCTACACAGTTTTTGTAGTCCAGAGTCACCTATAACCAAAACTTATACGATTTTCACACTGAACCGAAATCTCGGATTTCGGCAACGAGATTACCAAATCTCATTGAATCGTTCACACTGCGCACTGCGCACATAACTAGATTTTGTTTGACATTTCAAACGATTGTTAGTGTTGATAGTAACTACGAAAAAAATCCATTGATATTTAGTGAAAATTCCCAGGACAATTTCCAAAATTTAAATTTTCTCTCTCTTTTTCTATTAAAAAAAACCCACAAAATGGAATGGAAACCCACCACCTCTGTAGTAGTAGTATGTGATTTTATTAATTCTTTTTGGTTAAAGGTTTGTACAGATTTCACAATAGAGCATTGGCTTTTGCCGTCAGCCGAAAAAAGAGAGTTTTTTTTCTATTTTATAAAGTAAAATATAAGATCTTAGATTTTGTCTATCACATTACAGTAAAAATTATTTTGATTATTTAAAAAGCTTCATCACTGATCTCTATAAAACACTGGATAGTGGATTCTCTATATGTATAACAGTTTTTTTTGAAGAAAATTGAATTTGACAGTTCTTGTACTTCCCACAGTTTGTGTCTTTTTTAAACAAAAGGAAAGAAAGAGATAGATAGAATTGAAATTGTTTTCGTATTCGTATTCGCAAACCAAACAAAAAAATGGCCGCGTTCATCAGGAAATCTTAAATTTCAGAATCTGAAATTTCAGATTTTTTTCGTTGAACGCAAAAACAATCTGAAATTTCAGTCAAAAGACATTTGGTCTTATTAATAAACATTGTCTAACTTTAGACAGCCGTCCAAGTTTTTAAAAAACCTTTCTAATTTTTGCTAAAGTAATCTATCTTTTTATCTTGCTTTAGACAACGTAATCTATTGTCTAAACCTAGAGAAATGCAATATTTTTTTTTATTAAAAAAGCATATTTCCGACTGTTTCAAAATACTTAGACATAGTTTAAACGGCCAAAAATCTAATTAATAAGACCAATTGTGTCAAATTCCTGTATTTACTTACAGAATATGCATTGAAGCTAAATAAAAGAGAACTTTATATATTCGTTAATTGATAATTTAGCAGGAGCTTTGTGGATGAAATTTTATGTAAAAAGATTAGCAACACTAAATTTCATTAAAATTGTTTGTTATTTGGCAGTAATTTGTTTTAACTTGAATGAAAAATTGTTCCAGAATAATCCGATGGAACACTTTTGTAAGAAATTCATTCCTTTTATTCAAAACGTCACTAAATAATTAACAAAAAGTTCTTTCATTCAAATAAGTAAGTATTACTTTTAATGGTAGCACTTCAGCTCTTTTACACTTCCCCCACCACAAACAACTGTCATCCGAATTTCCAGACGAAATTTTTTTGTCTGAAATTTACGAATAAAGGCTCTCCCAAACCAACGCGATTAATCGTCGCGACAATAGAAAACAATAACAACAACGTGTTGTTTTGTTTGAAAACTACGTGTTGTTATTGTTGTTTTCTCTTGTCGCAGCGATTAATCGCGTTGGTTTGGGAGAGCCTTTAAGTCTTAACTTCATAATGCTTAACTACATAAGCCAAAAAAGTGAAAAAATACAAAAATGAAAATTTTCAAACTCATTTTGAGATAGTATTTCTCACTGAAAAACTTATAAAAATTATGCAAAAAGCTTAAATTTTGGTTTAAAAAAAATGTGTATATTCAACAACTGCGCAAGTGGGAAAAAAAAAATTTTTACTTTTGTAATTTTGCAAAAAGTGGCTTATGTAGTTAAAGCTATAAGCCAAGAAAGTGAAAAAGTACAAAAGTGAAAATTTTGAAACTCATTTTGGGATAGTGTTTCTCACAGGAAAACTTATAAAAATGATGCAGAATGCCTAAATTTTGGTTTAAAAATAAAATGTGTGTATTCTTTTTCACAAAACAACTGCGCTAGCTGGAAAAAAATATTTTTACTTTTGTAATTTTGCAAAAAGTGGCCAATGTAGTAACTAAACGTAACTAAAAGTCACTAAAAGTCCTCTTACTTTTTATGAAAGCTGGCCAATCAGAAGCTCCAAAAATTCAGAAATCTGAATTTCCAGATGTTAACGTAATGGATTGAACGCGGCCAATCTAAACTGTAATTGGGCCTATTCTGCCAAATCTTTTATTCTGCTATGAATTTTCTGTTATGAATCATAAAAGACCTTCAGCATAAAAGATCTTTTATAATTGGTATTCAGATGTTCGAACTTTTATAAAATTCTGTTACTGAACTTCGAAAACGAAATATGTAAGCAAACAGAACTAAAATCTTTTATAAATCAACAGCTGTTCTGTTTTCAACAAGACGGATTCATCAAAACCATATCAAAACAGTTCTGCCGCGTCGGATGTAAAATGGAAAAGAAATCTTTGAGTTTGTTTTTGCCTGCTTGTGTTCGTTGTAAATATAATGTATTCTTTTAACAATTTCCTACTTACGAAGTTAAATAAAAGAACGAAGGAATTAACAATGGCCGACGAAGTTGAAGTACAAAAGAAAACCATGGCTGAGGATTTAGTTGTGACCAAATATAAATTGTTAATAGAGCATTGCTCTGTGTTGTTGATATCTCTGTGAGAGAAATGGATACAAATACAAAGGGTGCAAAAAACTTAAAAAATGGAATTGCATTTCCAACCTTTTCACTAACAAAGAATGATCCTGACTGCATCAAGTGACAAAAAAGCAACATGCAAAAATGCTGGTGTTGCTCTGGCTGTTTCATGGAAAATGATGATCCAGTTGTCCTGCTGATTGAGTTGCCTGCTATTCCGGTGGATTTAGTCTTCAGACGCATGATACGCTGGGAAGATGCTGTCCTTCGATTAATTCGCAATTGACGAAGTATGGCTCGAAAATTTCCACATGAGCTTGATGATTCCATATCCGTAAGTTATTATAAATTGGAATAAGTTCTTCAAAAAGAGGGAGTAATTCCGTTAGGGGGGCATACTTACTTACTTCCCGACCTCTGTGTTGGTTTCGCTAAGCACTATTTACTTTAAAAATAATTCTGAAATTTTAACGATACTCATTTTTGTTTTGTTTTAGCCATGAGGAAGAAGAACCAAAACCAAGTGTACAAAATCCAGCTACGCCAACTCTTTCCGATACACTTTCTGCAACACGAATTTTCTGCGGAGCATTGCTGCTGGCCAACGATATCGTCGATAGTGGGTCGTCTTCTTTTTGAAACAATCGAGAATACTTTGCACCGTTCTCTCTTAGGTGGAATTAAATTCATTACTGTCGAAAGGTATATTAAAACAACTGAGTTGGCGGAGTATTCTTTATTAAAAAATTAAATAATACAATAAAGGTGTACATTAAAAAATTTATTAAACATGTTGAGTGGTTCTTGTTATTATTTATAGAAACAACTATATTTAAAAATAGTTAAAAGAAACAGATTTTCTAGCCGAAAAGTTTCTTACAAATATCCAAAGTTTTTTCTATGAATGTAGTTTTTCATTCAAGATTTTTATTATACATATGTTATTTGTTTGCAGATGCTGGCAAAAGTGGTCTTCAATTGTATTTTTTTATTCTCTTCGGCGACGCTGAAATTAACTGTGTGAATGCATGGTAGTTTTAGTTTTAACTGGCATACTTACATCAACCATTTCACAATACAGTTTTCAGCAAGTCTACAAAAATACCAAATCCTTTTAAACAAACACCTTCCAACAGCATATTGACTAACTGTGTTGTAATACAAGTTCGGTATAATAGAATTACCCAGCTTTTTCAAAAAAGTTGACATCAGCGCATTCAATGCACATCACGTGTAAATAGTCTCCACGCAACGGAGTAAAAGTAGGTAGTTATTTTCCCATGTTCATAGTCAATCTTGTAAGGTATTCACTTTCCTTAGACGAATCAGGCAGTAATCTACAAAAAGAATCAAAATTTGAAGAAAATTCTCTGAAAATATTGAAATTAAATTACTATGTACTTGGTTATATATAGTGATGGATGCGGTCATGTGGGGATCACTGGTCGAGAGAAAATTATTAAATTCTTCGGTATTGATGCTTGAGTTGAATGGATTTGGCTGCTTTTGGCATTTATCTGAAATTATAAATAGTAAAATAATAAAAACAAAAAAAAAACGCCATTCTTATCTCGCTCTAATGAATGAATTAAAAAACTCTGGCAAATTATTGCAAACTTTTGCATCTTCCATGTAATCATAGGCTTTACGATTTGCAGTGCCCAGCATGAAGGCGGATACAGCTGCCATTTTTAAAGCTCCTGCGTAGTATTGCCACGCAGAATCAGCGTTCAAATCAGGTTTTGCTTGATGGTAGAAGTAATTTTTGTGGCATTAATATTGTTAGATTAATGCTTCGTTTAAAAAAAAGTAGGAAAAACTCGATGAAGAAGATGGAAGGTGCGTTTGTCGCACGTTTTAAGGACAAGAACATCATAGCATATGCGGGAAGGACCTACCTGAAATGCCAAGTTGTAGTGTCCAAACATGAAATACAAATCTCCAAGTTTCCTCGTCTGCAATTCAACAGATTAATTTGTATATCTGCAAATAATTTTCTGCTAAATCAACATTTTGATCTTCTAACTTACATCACAGAATTCTGATTGGTGGCACCTGCCCCAGCTTCCCTACAAACCACCGTTTTGTGGCACTCAGCAGCAATATACTGACACCCTTTTTTGTTGTAACCTGAAAAAATCATAGTTCGTATTTTGCAATTTCTTTTCCCAAAAGAATAAAATATCTTACTGCTTCATTGAGGAAAACTAATCGCTCGTAGGGAATCAATGCCCGCACTATTTAGTCCTGTACGAAATGGCGGATATTCTCTACGTCCATGGCATTCAGATACGACCCTTGTGAGGCATCAGAGTCTACAAAAATAGTTTTGTTTTAATTTCTTGTTTATTTATGTATGTATTTAATTATTGTTTTCTTACACTTGTCTCCTTTTAAAAACATTTCGTTTGCGAAATAAAAGATAAATATTCATTTTAATTTACACTTTGTTAAAAATTTGTATTATAAAATACACAAAATTTAATTTTTCCACTTTTAATTCACTCTACCTGCAAATCTTTTATGATAAAAGTCAAAAAAATTTGTCTTTTATTCTTTTTTAATTTATAACAGAATTCATAACAGATTTTGGCATGCTGAATACCAAAAATGAAATTAGTAAAAGATTTTGTGACAGTTCGAATTGTTGACAGTTCATAAAAGATTTTTTAGCAGATTTTATAACAGAATTGGGCATGCCGAATACCAAAATTATAATTCATAAAAGATTTTTTGACAGCTTAAACTTTTGTATGGAAATTCATAACAGAATAACAGAATAAAAGATCTCGCCGAATAGGCCCAAATAACTAACACAAAAAGTCTAGTGGTGGACTTTTTGTGTTAGTGTTGGACGTTCCTTTTTAAGGCGATTTAATTTTGAGTTAATCCAAGTAAATTCAGTTTGGGTTCATACAAAGGCAATAAATGTTCTCTGAAGGTTTTTGAAAATTCAAAACCTATATTTTTTAAACCTAGGCCACTACCGTTTGCGTGGAAAAGTAAGGTAGAAACCCAACTTCCAACCCAAGTTGATTCAGGATGGTGTGCTTGAACCAGTAGATAACTCGGAATGGGGTACACCCTTAGTCCCAATTCTAAAACCAAATGGAGATTTGAGAATATGTGGTGACTATAAAGTCACAAAGTTCGGCAAAAATCCTCGTATCAAACCCTCCTAGTTGGTGCCGGGCGGTAATGATCACCACAGTTTTTATTTTGTGCGTTGTCAAGATGGCGATCAGCTAAGGTCAGGTCGAATTGTTGAGGTGTTCCTTTACTTCTCAATAGTAAAACACTCAGCAATGCGATTTGACCATAGATACGAGGTCCCTAATTTTCAGTGGTGGTGTGAGCGATTTTCATAATCCGTGCCGAAGAAATGGAAGGCTGGGAGGCAAACCAGTCGTTAACGAGCTCTTTCGGAAGCCTTGGCAGGGTCCGTCATACTCTTCGCCTTACCCCGGCATATCGGCTCTGCCGGGGCTGACCTTTCCTTTCCGACCTACTCGTGGGAACCAAATTTAAAAGTTACATAAAATGGACGAAATTGACATAACAGACGACTTACCATCCGCTGACTTAGAGGATGAACTCCTGGCCTGCAGTCAGGAAACCCTAAAGAAGAGCACATTGACCACTGAAAGATCCGGTGTCAGTGGGCAATCCGAAAAATCAGGTGACATGGGCGGTAACAGCTATAGTACCCCCATGTCCACCGATCCGACCAAACCCAACCTCAAACCCTCGTGTAGCAATGCCAGCCATAACAGCGCTACTCAGAGGAATAAAAACAGATGATCGGCGGGCGCCCTTCTCAAGATTCAGTTCAATAGGGCTTCCTTTATTCTTGACAAGATTGCCAGGAATGAGGAAGCTGGAACGATTCATGAGAATGACGCCTCCGATAAAATAAAATACCAGAAGATTGTTGATGAGTACAACAATCTTCTGGTAGCTCAAGAAAAGGCTGTCAAGCGAAATAGGTCTCGTGAAGAGACCAACCGACCTGGTAAAAAAACCAAGCTTGGCAGTCAGACTAAAACTTAGAGAATGCCATCTCCTAAAGCAGCGCAACCGCGTACTGTTAGTGACGTTGTCAGGGACGACCTCCAGGTAGCGATTGTGGATGAGCTCTCCACAAACAACAAAGGTCTGTTGAATGTGTGGAACTCAATCGAGGGCAAGCTCTCTGAGATGGTGTTCTCTTACACGATAACCGCAAGTGAGGGCCCTTACCCCAGTTTCGACTCTGGCGAGATGCTCAGGAGATTCAGGGTAATCAGGTGTGCGGACAGGTTCTCTAGGGATTTCCTTAGTATAAGCATCGCTAAGGTCAGCAATGACTGGGAGGGCTTGAAGCTAAAGCTTATCCCAGCTAAGGACATCCCTAGGCAACCGAAGGCCCGCATCTGGTTGCCCCTCATGGGCATTAAGCCAAGTGGACAGGAGCTGATCCGCGGTCTTCAGAGGCTAAATCCGCTGGTTCCAATGCATGACTGGGCAGTCATAAAGGTTGAAGAACCACAGAAGAATAGCGCGCCTTATCTTCTGAAGATCAGCGAGGAGAGCTTAGGGGCTCTCGAACAAGCCGAATACAAACTGCGTTTTGGCATCAGGAATGTCAAGGCAAAGATTCTGCAGAGTCAGGTAGCAGACCCCGACAAAGCTGATGACAATGTCGAGATCGACGAGGCCATCGGCGGCGTTGAGGTCCCTAGCAAGTCGCCAGGCCCTGACTTTGCAGAATCGACAAACTGATAAAAACGCGCTGAAGGTCATTCAGATTAATCTGAAGCACTCAAGGTGTGTTTTAGATAATCTGAAAGTTTTCCTGAGGGAGGAAAACATTGACGTCGGCGTTTTGCAAGAATCGTGGGTTAATGGCTTCAAGACACCCGATACGACCTTTTCTACACAACCGTGAACCAAGACCAGGGTAAGCCAAGAACTTGTATTTTAGCTAAAAAACACTTAAAAGCTTTTTTGTGTCCAAATCTTAGCACTCCCGATCTGACAGTCGTTAGGCTGGAAGATAAAAATGCAGGCAGCTTACTACTGGCTTCTGCGTACTCAGCGCATGACAGGCCGTCACCACCTGAAGAAGTACGCAAAGTAACTCAAGAAGCAAAATCTAAGGGTCTAAACCTCGTAATTGGGTGCGACGCCAACGCACGTTATACCCTCTGGGGCAGCTCAGAAATCAATGAACGAGGTGAGTCACTTTTTGATTTTATTATTGAAAACAACCTAACCATTTGTAATAGAGGCACTACTCTTACCTTCGTGTTTCCAAGTTCGGAAAACTATGAGGGATGGGAAGATGTGCTGGATGTTACCATTACTAAAAACAATTGTAAACCATCGGTGGAGAATTGGAGAGTGTCCCTGGTGAATTCCTTTTCGGATCACAGATGGATTCTCTTCAATATAAATTTCGAGACCGAAACACCTCCCCCGTATAGAAATCCTAAAAGAATTGACTGGCAGAAATTCAGTCAAATTGTTAATTCTAAACTGCGCAATATACCGAATCTGAGTACTGACTCGATTGTAGACCTAGAATCAAAGGTGAAAACCTTTGAGACATCATTGAGCTTAGCCTTTAAGGTCTCTTGTCCAGTGAAATATAGCCGCAAAACACTACCCCCATGGTGGAACGAGGATCTGTCGAACCTCAGGAAGTTGACTAGAACAATTTTCAATATCTGCCACAAACATAAGTCTTACCAGCCTTATAAAGATTGTCTCAGAGTCTACAAGCGAGCGCTCGCATCAGCCAAGCAACAAGGCTGGAGAGAATACTGTCAGTCCATCGAAAACATTAAAGATTCGGCAAGGCTTAGTAAAGTGCTATCGAAGGAGCATTCTAATCCTTCCTTCTTAAAAAGACCAGATGGATCTTGGACGGCTTCTCCAGCTGAGTTCCTTGAACTACTGATGACGACTCATTTTCCGGGCTGCGAAGACAGTAGCTCCGAACCGCTTAGAACTCGTGACATATCGTTAGCTCGTGTAGAGCGTATCAATACCGTTATAACCAGAGAAAATATTGCCTGGGCAATTAATACTTTCTCACCATTCAAGTCTCCGGGCCTAGACGGCATCTTGCCAATTATGCTACAAAAGCTAGAAACTGTGGAAGTCCCGTGGCTGGAGACAATCTTCAGGGGATGTCTCCAACTTAATCATGTACCCGAATCATGTAGACATGAAACAAAAGAAAACAAATTATTTAACGCAAAGAAAAAAGACAAAAATTGGGGCATTCTTATTGTTATTTTCGGTTCATGAAGCAATCAATTTGAAGGAATTTTTTCATCAAAATTTTGAACACAAAAATTGTGTTCATACTAATTTTGTTCAAAATTTTACGTTATTAAAGAGAATATTATGCTTTTAATATTCAAATGTTCCTTTCAATTTTAGCCAAACACTGAAATCCAATTTAACTCAATTTATTTCAATTTCAATTACATTTACTTAATTCAATTTTCTTAAGTATACAGGTGAGTACAAATAAGACGTACTTAGTCTTTTATGCTTAAAACTCTTCTAGTTTTTGAAAACTTTTTCTAAAGTTAACTGTTAATAAATTTATATCCAGAGTAATCTAATTTTGGTTTAACTCATGACTGAAAAACTGAGCCTAAGTTTTTGACTAAAAATCGCTAGGCCCATTGAATATAAAAAAATATTACTGAACTACGTAAAATTTTGAGATAGTTTCATCAAAATTTTCTTAATTTTATTCAAAATTTTGATTTTGATATTAATTTTATTATTTATGTCACCCGTTCACAAAAGTTGCTACGTAAAAAGTTTTCTCCTTGTTTCAAAAAATCCAACCAACAAGTATAAATAGGTAGGTACCAGAGCTGTAAAAGTAATGCAGTTAATAAAGTCACAGTAAATTAACTTACCTATTGAATGTAAGTTAATACTGTAAATAAATACTTTAACTGTGAAACAAGTTAATTATCTTTAAGTTAATTAACTGCAGTACTTTTTAACGGTTTTTAGTCTTTTTAATCAGTTAAAAGTCTTTGTACTGCGATGATTTTACTTTTAGTCTGCTAGTCTTTTAACTATAGTCAATTAACTATAAGTTTTTTTTTTTAATTTTTTGTCTTTTAATTTGTTTTCTTTTTATTCCATCCTGTTCTTTTATAAGTACAAGTCTGCAGTCTTTTAGTTAAAAGACTAGAAAAAGTTAAAAGATTGACTGTAGTTAAAAGACTTGCTGACTAAAAGTAAAACCATCGCAGTACAAAGACTTTTTATTGACTAAAAAGACTAAAAGCAGTTAATTTTTTTTTTAACTGCACAGTCGGAATGTTAGCACTGACTGCTGACTGCTCGATTTCAGTTGAAGTATTTTTGTAAGTTAAAATACTTAATGAAATTAGTATTTTTAGTCAATTAACTGCAGTACCGAAAAGACTGCAGTTTTTACAACTCTGGCAGGTACTAGTGGCGTGGCGTGAATGATTTCAAACGGTAAGGCCCATCGCCCACTAAGCAACTTTTAGTTGCGCAACTAAAAGTTGCTCGGAGTTGCTTGCCATCGCTCACTAGGCAATGTTTTTTTTGTATAAGAGTGGTCTTTATACCAAAAGTTGGTAGGAGAGGGCATGAATCTGCGAGGGATTATCGTCCGATTAGTCTTACCTCTTTTGTGCTTAAAACCTTGGAGAGAATCCTCGACAACCATATCAGGGACATCCTAGTTGAATGCCCTCTTGTAAACTCTCAACACGCATACCTCAAGGGTAAGTCTACGGAGACCGGCTCTCCACGAAGTAGTGCGCTCAATTGAGAAAACAATACATTTTAAAGAATATACCCTTGCTACCTTCCTAGACGTTGAAGGTGCTTTCAACAACGTCCTAACCGAATCCATCTGGGAATCAATCGTTGTTTTTGGTGTGGAAGACTACATCAGGGAGTGGATTATATCCATGCTCAACGATAGAAGGATTCAAGCTTCGTTAGGTAATTTAAAATCGACCAAATATATTAGTAGAGGAACACCCCAGGGTGGTGTTCTATCCCCTCTCCTATGGCTTTTAGTCATGAACAAAATTCTCGATAAGTTGGAAAATTGTGGGGTGAAGGCAGTTGCGTATGCGGATGATTTGGTACTATTGGTGTCAGGAAAGTTCCCGCCCGTGATCAGTGAGATCACAGAGATGGCATTGAACAAGTTTAGTAACTGGGCTACGAGTTGTGGACTAGGAGTTAACCAAAGTAAAACTGAACTGATGCTCTTTACTACCAGAACTAAAGTACCACCCTTCACTCTACCCCGACTTAACGGTCAAACTCTCTCATTGTCCTCCAGTGCGAAATACTTGGGCGTAGTTCTCGACCCTAAATTAAACTGGAAAATAAATATTGAAGAACGGGTAAAGGAAGCCTGCATAGCCTTCTACGCCTGCAGCAAAACATTTTGTAAAAAGTGGGGCCTCCAGTCGAAAATGATACTGTGGACGTACACAGCCGTGGTACGACCAATCCTCACGTACGGTTCAATTGTATGGTGGCCCGCGCTTAATAAAGCCTACAACATAGACAAGCTAAAAAAAAGTACAAAGAACATCTAGCGTTGGCACAACAGGGGCCTTACGAACATGCCCAACAGATGCCTTAAGCGTTTTTCTGCACCTACTACCACCCGACTTACATATAAAATATCTAGTATCCTGCAGCGCGATAAGACTAAATGAGTCAAATTGTTGGGTTGCCAGACCTTATGGTCATAGCAATATTACAAAACTGATCCCTATGGACATGTTCTCAACAGCCACTGACTACTGCACTCCTACTCTGGACCTCAGTTCGGATTTTAAAGTTATTTTTCCTACCAGGGAGGAATGGAAAGATGACCTCGTGACGAGAGGCTTCGACACAACTATCTTCACTGATGGTTCAAAGATGGAGTGTGGAGTTGGTTCGGGTGTTTTTTCCGAATCTCTGAACATTTCCAAATCTTATCGGCTTCCCAACTTCGCTAGTGTTTTCCAGGCGGAATTGCTGGCAATCAAGGAAGCATGCAGGATACTTAAACAAGACCCTAACAAGAATCTTAATACTGCCATCCTGACAGACAGTCAGGCAGCCGTTAAAGCTATTGCTTCGCCACTTTCGTCTTCCAAATTGGTTCGACAATGTCGTGATGAGCTCGCAAGCCTAGACGGGAACCTCAGAGTCTCTCTTATCTGGGTTTCAGGTCATCGTGGCATTGAGGGTCACGAGCGGGCAGACGAACTGGCCAGGCAAGGATCAGCCCTTCATGACTCTCTTGCGGAAAGAGTCAACATTCCTCTTGGGGTTATGAAGGGCAATATATTCTTAATTTTTCTAAATGAATCCAACCGTAGGTGGAACAGTTTAGCTAACTGCGTCATATCCAGAAAGACGTGGCCCACCTATAGCAAAAACCGAACAACTGACCTTTTATGCAGACCCAGGCGAGACATAGCCAGGGTCGTTGCGACCTTTTCTGCGCACTGGCCCATCGGAGAACATGCGGTGAAGCTGGGCATCCCTCACAACACTCACTGTCGTAGCTGTGGGGACCAGCAGGAAAGGGAAACTGTTTACCATTTCCTGTGTAAATGTCCCGCTTTGGCCAGAATCAGAACACAATCATTGGGAAAGGCCTTCTTTGACGATCTCAATGAACTCTCCGAACTGAAGATCAAAGACTTGATCTCCTTTCTCAACGGGTCGAAATGGCTCTAAGATGATTCTTTAAGTAGCTACTACTACTACACCATTTCCCCCGTCAGAATCCATAGACTACAAGCAGGTGGTAAATGGACTTCTGAAACCAACAATCTGCCTAGCCTGGCATTTTGATCCATGAATCCCTCTTATAACACCGGTTCTTTATATAGGTCACACAAGTCATGGTATCAAAATGGCGCTCCTCAGCGCTAATTGGGTCACCGAGCTTAGGCTGCTCGGGGCCGCCATTTCTACCTACCTACCATAAAGTCACAAAAAACAAATGTTTAGAAAATTTCATTCACCCATTACCCAGGATTGATGAAATTTTTGCTTCCTTAGAAGGTGGACAGTTATTTCTCGACCTATCCAATGCGTACAACCAGTTATTACTGGATGATGAGTCACAACTGTTATGTACCTGGAGCACACATATAGGCTTGTTAAAGGTCAAAAGACTACCTTACGGTGTTAAAAATGCAGCTGCTCTATTTCAAAGAGTAATGGAGAACTTATTAGGTGGAATTAAGAATGTTTTGGTTTATCAAGATGACATAGCTGTAACTGGCAGAGACATGCCACAGCACATTGAAACACTAAAAGCCGAAAACAGATGTGCAGCTTTTTCCAATGCAGCAAAATTAAATTTACATAGGTTCTGTTACGTAGCCGGCCAACTCCCTGGGTGAACTTCCTCAGCGGCAGTGATAGTCTCATAGGCGAGGTAGCTGGTGCATTGATTAGTTGAAGGGAACGTATTGGTAGGAAAAGAAAAAAGCTGAAATAAGAAAAAGGAATTATTATTAAAGAGCTATATTAATTCAAAGGTTGCTGCCACTGTAGCTTGTTCTGATAGACATAATAACAATTAATCAAAAGACTATGTCAACAAAACAATCCTCAACGCAAGGTTCTCCGAAGATGCATTATGCTCGGTTCGGACAAATTCGGATTCTAGCTTTGAGGAGTGAATTCTACTTTATTTAAATTTTAAGCTTATAAGATTTAAAATGTGTATTCATAATACCTTTAATAAGATAGTACTACCTAAAAATGATTATAAATAATGAAAGAGCATTTTCTTCGCAACTAAGATGACTTGTGTAATACCCGTGATGTATGACTCCACTGGGGTGGTGAAATCATCTTTTGACATTTCAGTTAATTAAACACGCCCGTGCAATCTCCTAAAGAAAAGATTTCTTACATATGTGATAGTATTAGTGCAATATAGTTATTTAAATAGTTTATAAGAATGTATTTGGTTAAGTTGAAGTGATTCAGCTTATATAGCACAGATTTCCTTTGCAAATTGAAATGGGGAATAAAAGCTTCGATCCTCAGGTCAAAGACCTTTATCTGTTGATACATAAAGAAACAAGTAAATAGGGCAATGACAATGGACAATAGACTTTTGCATAATCACTTTTCAAGTTCAAGTTCAATTGCGAACAGCTGTATAGGACTGTGAAGAAACATTTGATTCGAGTAAAGGAAATAAGTTTGCATACTTTTTTTTTAAAAAGGTAGGATTTATCCAATATTGAAAAAGGAAAATTAAAATAATAAAAAAAAAATATCCTTAGATACTTTCCTGTCAAAAGGCAGGAAAAAAAATTCCTTAACAGTTCGGTACATGACTGAAAAACCTGTGGAAAATTTTTTTTGTATTTTTTTTATGAAGCAGAGGTGTGGTTATTTTGACTTTGTTGCGGACGCCTGGTAAACCCTCCGTTGTTGATGTTGACGGGACCTAGGACGCGATTAAATATAAATACAAATTAATAACAAAATAAAACCTAAATAAATAGAATGTAACAAAATTTATTCGTTCCTTTCGTGTTGTCAATTCCAGTTTTGTATTTGTTTACCTTCTGATGTTGAGAAGCCACAGATAAATATGCATAAAGGCGAGAGATTGGGCATTTCGCCCAAACGTCTCAATTCACTTTGGTGTTTTTAAAAAAAATACACGCGCGCTTTGACGCGCGTTCGATCGCACGTAAAGAATATTTTAGTGACGATTTTTTTTATATATGATTTTAATGAACTCGCTGTTCTAACGTCAAAATTAGACATTTTAAGGACAAACACGTGAAATGCTCAGGTGACACCCGTGTTTTCTGAAAATAGTTCATGGGTGTGAAAATGATAGAAGGTTAGTCTTTAATTGTTTCTATATTGCCATTTATGTCCATATTAATCGCTCTACGCACTTATAAGCTACTTAAGATCGGTTCTCAATTATTTTCATGTTTCTGTCGTCGTCACTGCACGTTTACACGTGTCGATGTTCTAGTGACATAAGTCATATGTTTTTATTTATATTACTGTCATGTGCGTTTATCTGTCAAATACGTTTTCATCGTACTAGCTATGATTATTTCATGTTTTGAAAATAAAAAAAAAAAAACATCTCACTCTCTTAATAATATAAAAAAAAATATAATAAATAAAAGTTATCACCAACCCCCACGTTCCTTAGTGTTTTGCCATTATTGTTGAACATGCCCCCCGCCAAAATTTGATGTGTAAAAAAATAAATAAACGTCATTTGGTTATTCATACATACAAGACACCATCAGGTACTAACACATGTACACATGTTTTTTTAATTTTTTTAGTATGCGCTATACACAGATGTGGATCGGATGATGTTTTCCAGTTAGAGGAGAATCATCCGACTATGTTTTTTTTGTAGGAGATATTTTTCTCATGGCTAAGTAAAGTCTATCTCTTTTGTTCAATTTGAGCTGGGCTTGGTAATATAATAGAGTTCGTCTACCACATTGTATTGTAGTACTCTATGTCGAAACGATCGACTGATACACCCGTAGTTTGAAAAAAAAAATTAAATCGTGAAATTAAATCAAATACACAAAAAAAAAAAAGGAAAACGATACAGTTAAAAATTAAAGGATATTAAAAATACCTAAATAAAAATAATATTAAATAAATTCGGTACGGTATATTGAAGTTTGAAGCCGGGTTTTTCCAAACTTAAAAGCTCCGTTGTTCTTGTTTTTTTTAGAATCCAACTACGGAAAGTGCAAATCAGCCAACACGTCACATGGGTCGGTTTTTTTATGTACCTGTAATACTATAATTTAAACTAATTTCGAATAAAACAAGTGGTGAGTCGAGATTTTAAAAATTTTTTATTGAAAAGTGAGTTAAAGAGTTACAAACTTTTAGGTAAATCCCCGGCGGCCCATGAAAAGTATTCCAGTACGGGCCGCCGCACTTTATTTTTTTCAATACGATTGGTCCTGATTCGTCTCAGTGGACTCAGAATTTTTGTTCCGGTTTTTTTGTCGAGTGTTCCTTTTCGTTTCATCGGACCTAGAATTTTTATCGATCCTGATAAGAAGTGCTCCGGTACTGAGGCTTTTGTGGTGTTCCAGGGCTATAAAAACAAAAATCCTCCGCAAACTTGTGTTGAACGACTGAGTCCTATCATTAGCGCTCCGCCACCTGATCTGAAGTACAGGGAGATCCCTGAAAGTACACGGAAAAAAAAAACGGGGCACCCTAAGGAACCGTTTTTTTTTTATTCGCGATTTCTTTTGGATTTGAGTTCATTTTTTCTCAATTTGTTTTGTTAAATGTATTTTTTGTTTGGATAAAATAAAACTTCATGACACCCAACTGTTGAAGAAAAATGTTCTGTGGTTGTTTTTCTGTTCCTATTAAAGGAACATGAATTATTGAAGACCATTTTTCAGGGGTGCCAAGGGTAGCTGATTTTCGGTGAAGATGGTGTGATTCGAAACCGATCATCCACCATCTTGGGGGAATCCAAAAATGGCCAAGGATTCCTAAGGTTGGGAGGGTAATGGCCACACTGCGACAACATCTGCAGTGCCCTGATGTGTCAATAGTCCGTCCGTGTCTACTAGTCCGTTACCTTTTTTTTCCTAGTTTCCCCAGGCCTGATTTATGTTTTTGTTTGCAGGCAGGGTTAGGTTTCCGGGGGCAAGATCCCCTCCCGTCCGACGAGCTGACGCCATGCAACCACAAGCAGGCCGCGTCCCCGGGACTTAACATTCCACCTTCCTTTCCTGACACTTCCTTTCTCTCTTTCCTTCCTCTTCCTTTTCCTACCCTTCCGCTTTACCGACACCTTCCTCTCCTCTTGCCTCGCAACAAAATGGCGCCCAACGTCGTTAAAGCGTTTTCCCAACCTAGTTGGAACGTTTTTTTGACAAATTAGTTTTTGTAGTCTTAGTTTCAGTTCGTTTTTATTGTATAGTCCTCAACCAAACTTGCTGTGAATTTTTAAACCTCGTAAGTCTTTATCAGGAAGGTCTCAGACGTACCTAGATAAATCGCGACGAGTGTTTGAAAATTCACAGTGACTGCGGTTAGTAAATGTTATGCGTTTGTCTGTTATTACTGAAGTTTTTGCGAAGGGCGTATGTCTGCATCAGGAAGGTCACAGATGAACCTAGGTGTATCGCGACGTTCCTTTGCAAAAGCTTGAGTAATGTCAGATAGCGTATTTTAGTATCGTTTTTCCCTATTACTATCCTTACTTTTTTTTTTACTTTTCTATGCTAATTTTCATTTTTCTTATCCTTTAGTCTTGTCATTTTCTACTTGGATGATTGATCGTGCGTGACGTTTAGTCCAACATCATCGTTCCAATTCCTTTTTGTGAGTCTAACTTCACCGTTTCATGTCTTCTAGCAAGGTCCTTGAGACAGTCTAGGATTGCGGGAACGGTGAGGAAAAACCTTTGTAATGTAATTTGTTAGTGTTTCTAGTAGTTTTCCTTTTTATTACTGTCACATCAGGGGAGTCTTTTTCGTCCGTCTGATGTCTTTTTTTTAGTGATGTCGTTAGTAGGATCATACCATGTCGCTAAGAAACCACCGAGTAGAAGCTACCTGAAGCACCCCGTAAGATCATGATACAACCGTCAAATACATCAAATATCTACTTTCGTTATAAACCCATTCAAATTGAAAGAATAGTTGCTTATTTTTGAAAATTGTTAAGTCAATTAACTTTATTGTTAATGCAAAAATTGTATCTAATCCTAAATAACTTTTTGAAGTTGGGTTCGTTAATAATTTTCTATAACTAAGTAGTCTACTTTTAAAGTGATCTAACTACTTTAAAACAAATCATAAAAACATATCTTTACTTAGAAATACTTATACATTATTTTCAACTCTTCTTACAAACTATTTTTTTTTTTGAATTCATTTAACTGTTTATGGTTTTCGGATTTTTTTTTCCTTTTCATTATTTTTTTGATTTAAGGCTAATTTTTCATTTTTTTCGTTTTTGGTTTAAGTCTTTTTCTTGATTAAAAAAATTCAAAACTTTAAGTTTTAAAAAACTCAAATTTAGCATTTGTTACCTTTTTGTTTCTTTTTAAAATTGTTTTTTTTGGAAATTAATAAAACAATTTTCAAATCCATATACGAAATCAGGATAATAAGTTTATGAAAAAGTTACTATAGATTATTCGATTTTTTTTGTTAATACATTTTTTTTGTAAAGTTTTTTTTTACATTGTTCTTGAAGTTTCTATTTTGTCATTTTTTTTGTTTTACTTAAACTTTAATTCAAATTTTTCTTTACAAGATAAATTTTGAAATTAGAAATTGTTTTCAAAAATAGTTCTAATTTTTTTGTTGGTAGAATTATGTTCTTTTTCTGAAGAAAAAAATACTTTAAATTCGTCCATTAAACCTTAAGATTAGGATATAGATTTTTGATTATTTGTTGTTTTAAGTTCGTTTTTATTGTTTTCGAAAATTCAAAATTTTTTTTAATCGATTAAATTTGTTTTTTTTTGTTTTCTATTAATTTTCGTTTTTCAATTTAGTAATTTTTTTTGTTTTTGAAATTTAAATACCTTTTTTTTTGAACAAGTGTTTTTGAACATTGTTTTCAAAAGAGATTATCCACTTTTTTGATATTCATTTGATTTTTTTGTATTCATCTTAATTTTATTTTGTTAGTTACATATAAAACCATTTATTTTCGTTATTTATTTACGTTTTTCTTAATTTTTTTTCTTCTCATTTATTTATTCTTTTTGATAAAATATTTACATTTTTTGTTCGAGTTAAACAGTTTTTTTTTTGATTAATTTATTTTGTTTGGTTTCTTTAAATTAATTTTCAATAAGTTTACATAATTATTTATCTTTTTGTTCGAAATTTTGTTTTTTGTAGAAAAGATTTACATTTTTTTTGCTTTTGAACTATAAGTTTTTATATATAGAAATTTGCTATTTGTTTACATTTTTTTTTGTTACAAATTTTGTTTTTCTTTTGAAAAAATTTACAATTTTTTTTATTAATTTCGAACTAGAGTCTTCTGATATGGAAAAAACATTTTTTATTCGAGAACTCACCACTTTTGATTTGTTGTTATTGATTTTTGTTCGCTGATTTTTGTTTGTTGAATCGGTTGGTAATCAAAAGTAGAAAATGGCACAAGCCGATAAAGATGAACAAGACCGCATCAGTTAAATGATCCGTGAAGCTGAAATAGAAGAACACAAAATTTATAGAAAGGTGCTAGGCATCAGATATTACATTCTCCTCTTATTACTGATAGGAGTGTCCGATCCACATCTCTTCATGTAGATAGTTCTGGCGTTTCCGCAACGTTGTCCAAAATACAAGAGTGTTAGCACGAGTTTTTGTTACTTGTTAAATGTTATTTATTTATTTATTTACGATGGTCATATGTCCATGTGTTATTTGTAAATTAATTTTACGTGATACCTGACCGTTTTAAAAAACCACAGGGATTTTGATCACAATCCGAAATTGTTTCGAATATTATTCACTATTTGTGAATGAACACTTTCGAAAAAAATATAAAAGAGCAATGAAAATCGAAACACCCTGTGTTGTTCACCAAGTACCTGATAGTTTTTAGTAAAAACAAAGAAATTTTATATATTTTATTAAATTATTTATTAGTTGCATGTTTTTGTACTAAATATTATTTATTAAATTTAATCTTATTTATTTACTAATACTTATTTTACTAACGGTGATAAGCATCTGTGATTTCTAAGTATATAAGTTACTAACCACTTTGCTTCTGTGATATTTTTTTTATATAAAGACTGAATTACTAACCATAATAAACATCTGTGATATTAACACCTTTTTTTTTTTAATTTATACTTTAGGTTTAGTAATTTACTTTAAAAATCTGTGATGTTAACTTTAAGCTTTTATAGATCTGTGATACTAATTTTAGTTTTTTATTTATACCACTTTTATTTATTTATACCACTTTTAACTATTTATTTATTTATTTTTTTTACTAGTTGTATTTGTTTGCATGATTATGTTCTAATTCACTGGTATTTATAGAATTAACGACTGGTCACTGGCACTTTTAATAAATAAAATCCTTAAAAATAACTCTCACTCACCAGAAATAATAGAGAAACAAAAAATGTATCCACAAAAGCATAGATATTGAGGTAGGGCAGGGAACTAAAATTCCAAATTAGCTACAACCTGCAAATGATTTTTTTTTTATAGGCGGCTTTAATCAAGTGCTGGGTTGTTGACCTCGAACCAGATATGGGTATGTGCTGTAATATAGACAAACATGTTAATGAAATTAGGAAATATTGGCGTCGGTGGTTTTGGCAATAAATTTTACACGAACTTTTCCTTGGCCCGGCTGAACGTGGGTTTTTCCCCACATTTGTCGTCAGTCCCATATTAATGTTCTGAAATAATTGCAAAACAATTGCTTACTGTATAAAATGGAAAGAAAAGATTGAACTTAACTTTTGATGAGTCCGTCAAACTTCCATGTAATATTCCGGCCTAGCCTAGGCGCACTTTTGACCAGGCGACCGTGGTTTGTTTTTGTTGCTTATTGAGAGTATATCTCAATAAACAACAAATTTTGTTGCGGACGCCTGGTAAACCCTCCGTTGTTGATGTTGACGGGACCTAGGACGCGGTTAAATATAAATAAAAATGAATAACAAAATAAAACCTAAATAAATAGAATGTAACAAAATTTATTCGTTCCTTTCGTGTTGTCAATTCCAGTTTTGTATTCAATTCACTTTGGTGTTTTAAAAAAAAATACACGCGCGCTTTGACGCGCGTTCGATCGCACGTAAAGAATATTTTAGTGACGATTTTTTTTATATATGATTTTAATGAACTCGCTGTTCTAACGTCAAAATTAGACATTTTAAGGACAAACACGTGAAATGCTCAGGTGACACCTGTGTTTTCTGAAAATAGTTCATGGGTGTGAAAATGATAGAAGGTTAGTCTTTAATTGTTTCTATATTGCCATTTATGTCCATATTAATCGCTCTACGCACTTATAAGCTACTTAAGATCTGTTCTCAATTATTTTCATGTTTCTGTCGTCGTCACTGCACGTTTACACGTGTCGATGTTCTAGTGACATAAGTCATATGAGAATCATCCGACTATGTTTTTTTTTGTAGGAGATATTTTTCTCATGGCTAAGTAAAGTCTATCTCTTTTGTTCAATTTGAACTGGGCTTGGTAATATAATAGAGTTCGTCTACCACATTGTATTGTAGTACTGTCGAAACGATCGGCTGATACACCCGTAGTTTGAAAAAAAAAAATTAAATCGTGAAATTAAATCAAATACACAAATACACAAAAAAAAAAGGAAAACGATACAGTTAAAAATTAAAGGATATTAAAAATACCTAAATAAAAATAATATTAAATAAATTCGGTACGGTATATTGAAGTTTGAAGCCGGGTTTTTCCAAACTTAAAAGCTCCGTTGTTCTTGTTTTCTTAGAATCCAACTACGGAAAGTGTCAATCAGCCAACACGTCACATGGGTCGGTTTTTTTATGTACCTGTAATACTATAATTTAAATTAATTTCGAATAAAACAAGTGGTGAGTCGAGATTTAAAAATTTTTTATTGAAAAGTGAGTTAAAGAGTTACAAACTTTTAGGTAAATCCCCGGCGGCCCATGAAAAGTACTCCAGTACGGGCCGCCGCACTTTATTTTTTTCAATACGATTGGTCCTGATTCGTCTCAGTGGACTCAGAATTTTTGTTCCGGTTTTTTTGTCGAGTGTTCCTTTTCGTTTCATCGGACCTAGAATTTTTATCGATCCTGATAAGAAGTGCTCCGGTACTAAGGCTTTTGTGGTGTTCCAGGGCTATAAAAACAAAAATCCTCCGCAAACTTGTGTTGAACGACAGAGTCCTATCATTAGCGCTCCGCCACCTGATCTGAAGTACAGGGAGATCCCTGTAGAAAGTAGAAAGTCAGTGAGTCTAACAAACAAAAATCAAAAGAACATCATTTATTCACAAAAGAAATTGAATGATTATTAATATTTTAAAGGAAACGAGAAGATAGCAGGAGTTTATCTAAAAATATCTGTGTTTGTGTTTGTCCTTTGTTAATGAAAACAAATTAGAATATAAAGGCGTCGAAGTAACGTTTATTTAGACAAATCCAATTGTCGTATTTTTTTTTATATAAAATTGTTCCTTAAATTTTTTTTTTTCTCTAAATTTCATTCAAAAAGATTAATTTGTAAGTGAAAAAGAACAGAGTTTCTGAAGTGTCCTCGCGGGTTATTTGTATGTTTGTTTGGTCCTTGAGTATTTACCGTACTTCTAAAGAGCTCTATAGGGGTAGAAGAAAGCCAAGGTAGCGTTTTGTTTTTTTTTTTTGAAAATTTAAATACCCAAAAAGGGGTACATGAGTTCGAGTAGTTAGTTACGGGGCACCCTAAGGAACCGTTTTTTTTTTATTCGCGATTTCTTTTGGATTTGAGTTCATTTTTTCTCAATTTGTTTTGTTAAATGTATTTTTTGTTTGGATAAAATAAAACTTCATGACACCCTACTGTTGAAGAAAAATGTTCTGTACCTGATTCGAAACCGATCATCCACCATCTTGGGGGAATCCAAAAATGGCCAAGGATTCCTAAGGTTGGGAGGGTAATGGCCACACTGCGACAACATCTGCAGTGCCCTGATGTGTCAATAGTCCGTCCGTGTCTACTAGTCCGTTACCTTTTTTTTCCTAGTTTCCCCAGGCCTGATTTATGTTTTTGTTTGCAGGCAGGGTTAGGTTTCCGGGGGCAAGATCCCCTCCCGTCCGACGAGCTGACGCCGTGCAACCACAAGCAGGCCGCGTCCCCGGGACTTAACATTCCACCTTCCTTTCCTGACACTTCCTTTCTCTCTTTCCTTCCTCTTCCTTTTCCTACCCTTCCGCTTTACCGACACCTTCCTCTCCTCTTGCCTCGCAACAAAATGGCGCCCAACGTCGTTAAAGCGTTTTCCCAACCTAGTTGGAACGTTTTTTTGACAAATTAGTTTTTGTAGTCTTAGTTTCAGTTCGTTTTTATTGTATAGTCCTCAACCAAACTTGCTGTGAATTTTTAAACCTCGTAAGTCTTTATCAGGAAGGTCTCAGACGTACCTAGATAAATCGCGACGAGTGTTTGAAAATTCACAGTGACTGCGGTTAGTAAATGTTATGCGTTTGTCTGTTATTACTGAAGTTTTTGCGAAGGGCGTATGTCTGCATCAGGAAGGTCACAGACGAACCTAGGTGTATCGCGACGTTCCTTTGCAAAAGCTTGAGTAATGTCAGATAGCGTATTTTAGTATCGTTTTTCCCTATTACTATCCTTACTTTTTTTTTTACTTTTCTATGCTAATTTTCATTTTTCTTATCCTTTAGTCTTGTCATTTTCTACTTGGATGATTGATCGTGCGTGACGTTTAGTCCAACATCATCGTTCCAATTCCTTTTTGTGAGTCTAACTTCACCGTTTCATGTCTTCTAGCAAGGTCCTTGAGACAGTCTAGCATTGCGGGAACGGTGAGGAAAAACCTTTGTAATGTAATTTGTTAGTGTTTCTAGTAGTTTTCCTTTTTATTACTGTCACATCAGGGGAGTCTTTTTCGTCCGTCTGATGTCTTTTTTTTAGTGATGTCGTTAGTAGAATCATACCATGTCGCTAAGAAACCACCGAGTAGAAGCTACCTGAAGCACCCCGTAAGATCATGATACAACCGTCAAATACATCAAATATCTACTTTCGTTATAAACCCATTCAAATTGAAAGAATAGTTGCTTATTTTTGAAAATTGTTAAGTCAATTAACTTTATTGTTAATGCAAAAATTGTATCTAATCCTAAATAACTTTTTGAAGTTGGGTTAGTTAATAATTTTCTATAACTAAAGTGATCTAACTACTTTAAAACAAATCATAAAAACATATCTTTACTTAGAAATACTTATACATTATTTACAACTCTTCTTACAAACTATTTTTTTTTTGAATTCATTTAACTGTTTATGGTTTTCGGATTTTTTTTTCCTTTTCATTATTTTTTTGATTTAAGGCTAATTTTTCATTTTTTTCGTTTTTGGTTTAAGTCTTTTTCTTGATTAAAAAAATTCAAAACTTTAAGTTTTAAAAAACTCAAATTTAGCATTTGTTACCTTTTTGTTTCCTTTTAAAATTGTTTTTTTTTGGAAATTAATAAAACAATTTTCAAATCCATATACGAAATCAGGATAATAAGTTTATGAAAAAGTTACTATAGATTATTCGATTTTTTTTGTTAATACATTTTTTTTGTAAAGTTTTTTTTTACATTGTTCTTGAAGTTTCTATTTTGTCATTTTTTTTGTTTTACTTAAACTTTAATTCAAATTTTTCTTTACAAGATAAATTTTGAAATTAGAAATTGTTTTCAAAAATAGTTCTAATTTTTTTGTTGGTAGTATTATGTTCTTTTTCTGAAGAAAAAAATACTTTAAATTCGTCCATTAAACCTTAAGATTAGGATATATATTTTTGATTATTTGTTGTTTTAAGTTCGTTTTTATTGTTTTCGAAAATTCAAAATTTTTTTTAATCGATTAAATTTGTTTTTTTTTGTTTTCTATTAATTTTCGTTTTTCAATTTAGTAATTTTTTTTTGTTTTTGAAATTTAAATACCTTTTTTTTTGAACAAGTGTTTTTGAACATTGTTTTCAAAAGAGATATTCATTTGATTGATTGATATTCATTTGATATTCATTTGATTTTTTTGTATTCATCTTAATTTTATTTTGTTAGTTACATATAAAACCATTTATTTTCGTTATTTATTTACGTTTTTCTTAATTTTTTTTCTTCTCATTTATTTATTCTGTTTGATAAAATATTTACATTTTTTGTTCGAGTTCAACAGTTTTTTTTTTTGATTAATTTATTTTGTTTGGTTTCTTTAAATTAATTTTCAATAAGTTTACATAATTATTTATCTTTTTGTTCGAAATTTTGTTTTTTGTAGAAAAGATTTACATTTTTTTTGCTTTTGAACTATAAGTTTTTATATATAGAAATTTGCTATTTGTTTACATTTTTTTTTGTTACAAATTTTGTTTTTCTTTTGAAAAAATTTACAATTTTTTTTATTAATTTCGAACTAGAGTCTTCTGATATGGAAAAAACATTTTTTATTCGAGAACTCACCACTTTTGATTTGTTGTTATTGATTTTTGTTCGCTGATTTTTGTTTGTTGAATCGGTTGGTAATCAAAAGTAGAAAATGGCACAAGCCGATAAAGATGAACAAGACCGCATCAGTTAAATGATCCGTGAAGCTGAAATAGAAGAACACAAAATTTATAGAAAGGTGCTAGGCATCAGATATTACATTCTCCTCTTATTACTGATAGGAGTGTCCGATCCACATCTCTTCATGTAGATAGTTCTGGCGTTTCCGCAACGTTGTCCAAAATACAAGAGTGTTAGCACGAGTTTTTGTTACTTGTTAAATGTTATTTATTTATTTATTTACGATGGTCATATGTCCATGTATTATTTGTAAATTAATTTTACGTGATACCTGACCGTTTTAAAAAACCACAGGGATTTTGATCACAATCCGAAATTGTTTCGAATATTATTCACTATTTGTGAATGAACACTTTCGAAAAAAATATAAAAGAGCAATGAAAATCGAAACACCCTGTGTTGTTCACCAAGTACCTGATAGTTTTTAGTAAAAACAAAGAAATTTTATATATTTTATTAAATTATTTATTAGTTGCATGTTTTTGTACTAAATATTATTTATTAAATTTAATCTTATTTATTTACTAATACTTATTTTACTAACGGTGATAAGCATCTGTGATTTCTAAGTATATAAGTTACTAACCACTTTGCTTCTGTGATATTTTTTTTATATAAAGACTGAATTACTAACCATAATAAACATCTGTGATATTAACACCTTTTTTTTTTAATTTATACTTTAGGTTTAGTAATTTACTTTAAAAATCTGTGATATTAACTTTAAGCTTTTATAGATCTGTGATACTAATTTTAGTTTTTTATTTATACCACTTTTATTTATTTATACCACTTTTAACTATTTATTTATTTATTTTTTTTACTAGTTGTATTTGTTTGCATGATTATGTTCTAATTCACTGGTATTTATAGAATTAACGACTGGTCACTGGCACTTTTAATAAATAAAATCCTTAAAAATAACACTCACTCACCAGAAATAATAGAGAAACAAAAAATGTATCCACAAAAGCATAGATATTGAGGTAGGGCAGGGAACTAAAATTCCAAATTAGCTACCCTGCAAATGATTTTTTTTTTATAGGCGGCTTTAATCAAGTGCTGGGTTGTTGACCTCGAACCAGATATGGGTATGTGCTGTAATATAGACAAACATGTTAATGAAATTATACGTTTTAGTATTTACAGTACTTACCTTTACTGTTAGGAAATATTGGCGTTTTGGCAATAAATTTTACACGAACTTTTCCTTGGCCCGGCTGAACGTGGGTTTTTCCCCACATTTGTCGTCAGTCCCATATTAATGTTCTGAAATAATTGCAAAACAATTGCTTACTGTATAAAATGGAAAGAAAAGATTGAACTTAACTTTATGGGCACAGCGTCCTTTTGATGAGTCAAACTTCCATGTAATATTCCGGCCTAGCCTAGGCGCACTTTTGACCAGGCGACCGTGGTTTGTTTTTGTTGCTTATTGAGAGTATATCTCAATAAACAACAAATTTTGTTGCGGACGCCTGGTAAACCCTCCGTTGTTGATGTTGACGGGACCTAGGACGCGGTTAAATATAAATAAAAATGAATAACAAAATAAAACCTAAATAAATAGAATGTAACAAAATTTATTCGTTCCTTTCGTGTTGTCAATTCCAGTTTTGTATTCAATTCACTTTGGTGTTTTAAAAAAAAATACACGCGCGCTTTGACGCGCGTTCGATCGCACGTAAAGAATATTTTAGTGACGATTTTTTTTATATATGATTTTAATGAACTCGCTGTTCTAACGTCAAAATTAGACATTTTAAGGACAAACACGTGAAATGCTCAGGTGACACCTGTGTTTTCTGAAAATAGTTCATGGGTGTGAAAATGATAGAAGGTTAGTCTTTAATTGTTTCTATATTGCCATTTATGTCCATATTAATCGCTCTACGCACTTATAAGCTACTTAAGATCTGTTCTCAATTATTTTCATGTTTCTGTCGTCGTCACTGCACGTTTACACGTGTCGATGTTCTAGTGACATAAGTCATATGAGAATCATCCGACTATGTTTTTTTTTGTAGGAGATATTTTTCTCATGGCTAAGTAAAGTCTATCTCTTTTGTTCAATTTGAACTGGGCTTGGTAATATAATAGAGTTCGTCTACCACATTGTATTGTAGTACTCTATTACCCCTAACACACGCCACATCGAACAACCACATCGACAAAGTATTTCGTTTTTGTATGGGCATTTACACGCCAATACGTCGATTGAGAAGTATATGCCAAAATCAGCTGTCTTTAATTATTTCCAATAAAATAATTATTTCGTTATGAGTCCAAATACATTTTTCTTGATCATTTTCCATTATTATTTGTGTTTAAGATACTTTTAATGAAATCATCAAAAAACTATTTAGTGAATCTAAGATTAGCGGGACCAAAAACACTACTTGACAACAAAAACCGAATAACAACATAAAAAACTGTGTCGACGAACAAGTTCGCTCCTTTTCACACGCCATATCGGCTTATCGGCATACTACTTCGACTTCCAGAGATCGCACTGCTGTGTCGACATAACTTTCATTTCACACGACCAAAAACCTTACCGACAATATGCTTCGGTGAAGTAGTTCGTGGCGTGTGTTAGGGGTATATGTCGAAACGATCGGCTGATACACCCGTAGTTTGAAAAAAAAAAATTAAATCGTGAAATTAAATCAAATACACAAATACACAAAAAAAAAAGGAAAACGATACAGTTAAAAATTAAAGGATATTAAAAATACCTAAATAAAAATAATATTAAATAAATTCGGTACGGTATATTGAAGTTTGAAGCCGGGTTTTTCCAAACTTAAAAGCTCCGTTGTTCTTGTTTTTTTAGAATCCAACTACGGAAAGTGTCAATCAGCCAACACGTCACATGGGTCGGTTTTTTTATGTACCTGTAATACTATAATTTAAATTAATTTCGAATAAAACAAGTGGTGAGTCGAGATTTAAAAATTTTTTATTGAAAAGTGAGTTAAAGAGTTACAAACTTTTAGGTAAATCCCCGGCGGCCCATGAAAAGTACTCCAGTACGGGCCGCCGCACTTTATTTTTTTCAATACGATTGGTCCTGATTCGTCTCAGTGGACTCAGAATTTTTGTTCCGGTTTTTTTGTCGAGTGTTCCTTTTCGTTTCATCGGACCTAGAATTTTTATCGATCCTGATAAGAAGTGCTCCGGTACTAAGGCTTTTGTGGTGTTCCAGGGCTATAAAAACAAAAATCCTCCGCAAACTTGTGTTGAACGACAGAGTCCTATCATTAGCGCTCCGCCACCTGATCTGAAGTACAGGGAGATCCCTGTAGAAAGTAGAAAGTCAGTGAGTCTAACAAACAAAAATCAAAAGAACATCATTTATTCACAAAAGAAATTGAATGATTATTAATATTTTAAAGGAAACGAGAAGATAGCAGGAGTTTATCTAAAAATATCTGTGTTTGTGTTTGTCCTTTGTTAATGAAAACAAATTAGAATATAAAGGCGTCGAAGTAACGTTTATTTAGACAAATCCAATTGTCGTATTTTTTTTTATATAAAATTGTTCCTTAAATTTTTTTTTTCTCTAAATTTCATTCAAAAAGATTAATTTGTAAGTGAAAAAGAACAGAGTTTCTGAAGTGTCCTCGCGGGTTATTTGTATGTTTGTTTGGTCCTTGAGTATTTACCGTACTTCTAAAGAGCTCTATAGGGGTAGAAGAAAGCCAAGGTAGCGTTTTGTTTTTTTTTGAAAATTTAAATACCCAAAAAGGGGTACATGAGTTCGAGTAGTTAGTTACGGGGCACCCTAAGGAACCGTTTTTTTTTTATTCGCGATTTCTTTTGGATTTGAGTTCATTTTTTCTCAATTTGTTTTGTTAAATGTATTTTTTGTTTGGATAAAATAAAACTTCATGACGCCCAACTCTTGAAGAAAAATGTTTTGTGGTTGTTTTTCTGTTCCTACCAAAGGAACATGAATTATTGAAGACCATTTTTCAGGGGTGCCAAGGGTAGCTGATTTTCGGTGAAGATGGTGTGATTCGAAACCGATCATCCACCATCTTGGGGGGAATCCAAAAATGGCCAAGGATTCCTAAGGTTGGGAGGGTAATGGCCACACTGCGACAACATCTGCAGTGCCCTGATGTGTCAATAGTCCGTCCGTGTCTATTAGTCCGTTACCTTTTTTTTCCTAGTTTCCCCAGGCCTGATTTATGTTTTTGTTTGCAGGCAGGGTTAGGTTTCCGGGGGCAAGATCCCCTCCCGTCCGACGAGCTGACGCCGTGCAACCACAAGCAGGCCGCGTCCCCGGGACTTAACATTCCACCTTCCTTTCCTGACACTTCCTTTCTCTCTTTCCTTCCTCTTTCTTTTCCTACACTTCCGCTTTACCGACACCTTCCTCTCCTCTTGCCTCGCAACAACTTTTGCCAATTTTCTTGTATAATGACGTAGTCCTTCGACTCCCAGGCTTAGGTCACAATCCTTTTGGTAGATCTCGACACCTAATGAGGATAGGCTCATCAAAGGGCACGAAAAATCTTAAAGCCACCATATTGGCCTAGGCCTCTGCAGTTTTTTTTATTTTCGTCTTAGGAGCTCACCGTGTCGCCATTTCCTGTGACCAAACGACCTAAGGAAGCGGAAGATTTTTGAAGGTCAAAAGGAGAAAGGGACGATAGTGTGGGCAGGGAGTTTCCTTTGGACAGAGTGCTACTTTGGACAGTGAAGTTTTACATAAAGTAGTGATTCTTTTTTTTTTGCAAAGAATATAATATAATTGAAGAAAGAAGAAAGTTTATAAACAAAAAGAAAGAAATAAGAAAAAAGAAAAAAAACGAAGAAGGAGTGAAAAGAGAAAGATACGAAAGGAGTTAAGAAAAGAAAAAGAATTTTACGTTATTAATTTGAACAATATTAAAGTTTAAAATCAATTTCGTTTATAAAAGAAAGAAAAAAAATAATAAAGAATTGGTGATAAGTGTAAAGCAAATAAAATCTGTAAAAGTTCTTAAAAAGTAAAAGAAAAACGAAGAAGAAATCAATTACAGTGGTGCTTTTACCCTTACTTACTTACTTTAGATGGCGCTCACAAGCCCCTCCAGCCAGCTCGGTCCCTAGCTAGCTGCCTCCAGTTACGCACTCCAAGTTGGTTGAGGTCGTTTTCCACTTATGTGCGCCACCTAAGGTGGGGTCTTCCTCTGCTGCGCAGACCGTCAGGGGTAGATTCGAAGACTCGTCGGGCTGGTGCGTTGGTGTCCATACGCTCCACGTGTCCTAGCCATCTCAGCCGCTAAATTTTCAGCTTCTTGACCAGGTCGACGTCGCTGTAAAGCCCGTAAAGCTCGTTATTAAATCTTCTCCTCCATACTCCATCGATACAGACTGGACCGAAAATCACCCGAAGAATCTTCCTTTCAAAGCACCCAAGCAGATTCTCATCCGTTTTTGACAGGGTCCATGCCTCTGCCCCATATAGCAGGACTGGGATGATTAGGGTCTTATATAAGGTCTCCTTGGTTCTCTGAGAGAGGGCTTTATTACTTAGATGCCTTCTTAGCCCGAAGAAACAGCGATTGGCAAGAGTAATTCTTCGTTTGATCTCTGCGCTGATGTCACTTTGCGATGTTACAGTGGAGCCCAGGTAGACAAAGTCCTTGACGACTTCGAAGTTGTATCTATCCATCGTGACGTTTTGCCCGAGCCGACGATGTTGAGATTCCTTTCTCGATGATAGCATATACTTCGTCTTGTCCTCATTAACAGCCAAACCCATTTTCGCCGCCTCCGATTCAATACTTGCAAACGCGCCGGTAATAGCTCGCTTCGTTCTCCCAATGATGTCAATATCATCTGCATAAGCAAGTAGTTGAACAGACTTTTGAAAAATTGTACCTCTGTTGTTGACTTGCGAGTTGCGTACAATTTCTTCAAGAACGATGTTCAACAGGTTGCATGATAACGCGTCGCCTTGCCTCAAACCTTTCTCGACATCAAAGGGTTCGGTGGTGTTCTTGCCGACTTTGACGGAACAGCGAGATTACTCCATCGTCATCCTGCACAAGCGGACGAGTTTGGCAGGGATGCCGAGATGCGCCATGGCTCTGAATAGCTCGTCTCTGTCTACGCTATCATATGCGACTTTAAAATCGATAAAGAGGTGGTGTGTATCGATTTGAAACTCCTGGGTTTTTTCCAAAATCTGTCGGAGTGTGAACATTTGATCGACGGTTGATTTGCCGGGCCTAAAACCACACTGATAGGGGCCGATCAGATCGTTGACAAACGGTTTTAAGCGATCACACAGTACAGATGACAAGATTTTGTATGCGACGTTGAGGAGACTTATACCTCTGTAGTTGGAACAGGTCAGAGCATCTCCTTTCTTGTGGATGGGGCACACTATACCGAGGTTCCATTCATCGGGCATACTTTCCTCCGACCAAATTTTGGAGATAAGCTGGTGTATACTCCCTACCAAGTCATCTCCCCCTGCTTTGAATAGCTCGGCTGGCAGGCCATCCGCACCAGCAGCCTTGTACGTTTTAAGCTTGGCTATCGCTAACCGCACTTCATTTGGGTCGGGTGGACGGAAATTTTGACCATCATCGTCCAGGTTGAATGGAGTGTTTTGTCTTACAGCGGAATTTTGGCCATCTTCGCCGTTTAGCAGTCTAGAAAAGTGTTGTTTCCAGATCCTCAGCACCGACTGTGTGTCTACCACCATATTCCCACTCTCGTCTCGTCAGGCTTCTGTTCTGGCCTTGTAACCCTGGGTAGTTTGCCTCACCCTTCGGTAGAACTTTCGAACATCCCCCCTGCCGCTACAGTCCTCAATAGACTCGACCGCCCGCTTCGCATGCTCTCTCTTTTTCCTCCTGAGAAGTCGGCGTTCCTCCCTTCGCTTTTGCCCGTAGAGCTCCCGGGCTGCTCTCTCAGCAGCTCTGGTTCTAGTCTGTAGCATTGCTTGGTAGGCCTCGTTCTTTGCTTCATGTGCCAGTCTGCATTCTTCATCGAACCAGGGTTTCGTTGTGGTGGCCTAGTGAAACCCAGCACATCAGTAGCGGCACTTTTGATGGCATTTTGGCAGTGTTTCCATTGGTCCTCTACAGATGATGCTTGTGGCGGGCTTGTTGAGAGTTTAAGAGAGACGTGGTCTGCAAAAGTCCTGGCTATCTCTTGCGATTTTAGCTTCGCGACGTTAAATCGTTTTACAGCATCCGCTCGTCGTTGTGGCGCCATAGATATCCGCATACGTACTTGCGCTACCACCAGGTAGTGATCCGAGTCTATGTTGGCACCTCGGAACGTTCGGACATCCAGGATACTGGAAGCATGTCTGGCGTCTATCGCAACATGATCAATCTGGTTGACGGTTCGTTGATCCGGAGACCGCCAGGTCCCTTTGTGTATATTGAGGTGTGGGAATAGAGTGCTTGCTATGATGGCATTTCGCCCCGCCGCGAAATCGATGAGCCTGAGTCCGTTACCGGAAGTGTTGTCGTGCAGGCTGTGTCCTCCGACTATCGAACCAAAGATGCCCTCCTTTCCAATCTTGGCGTTGAAGTCGCCAAGAATAATCTTGACGTCGTACTTGGGGCACCTATCATACGTATCCTCGAGGAGATCGTAGAATTCTTCTTTGGTTGAGTCATCCCTTTCTTCTGTTGGGGCATGGGCACAGATCAACGTGATGTTTTTGAACTTTGCTTTGATGCGGATTGTGACCAGGCGCTCGCTTACATTTCTGAAGCCCAAGACTTCTTGCCTAAGTCTTCCCCTTACCACAAAACCACAACCAAAGAGCCGCTGACCTTGCTCCTTGCAGCACTCGCCGAAGTAGATGTCACACGTTTTCATCCTTCGGATGCCCTCTCCATCCCATCGCACTTCCTGGATGGCTGTTACATCAGCCCTTAGCCTATCCAGGTTCTCCACTAGTTGTTCGGCTGCACGTGGCCTGTTTAGGGTCCGTACATTCCACGTGCAGATCCGAAATTCATTGTCCTTGTTTCGTTTGCTGGGGTCGTCAACATTAAAATCATCCATATCCGAGGCTTGTTGTTGTTTCGGAACCGATAATTTTTTACGTGGTAGGGAAGTCACCCCGACGCACAATCCCCTAGCCTGGAGGACCAGATCCTTATTATAACTCCAAGGACGGGGAGCCGGATAAACCGCTCCTTATAGGCCTGAGCTACGAATACGTCGTAGTAGCCCATATAAGGTGTTCACTAAGTAGTTCAAACTGACTAGAACTGTAGACGCCACCGTTGATTCCATCTGGGGAATTCCTCCGCTGCCGCCTGAAAAAAAGGAGAAGTGCCTTAGTGGAAACACTCCTCCCCCCCTCTCTCGTCTGCTGCCACCTTAAACCGTCCTCAGGGATTGGATCCCCATCTTCAGTCAAAGGTACTAGGCACCCGATGTTCACCACGGGGAGGTGAGAGTAGGAGTTGATAGACAGAGGTTGATTGTGGACGCTTGTGTCCTCTTGAATGCACCGCGTTGTCTACCCTTTGAACATCGGTGCTTTTACCCATAAAATAAAAAAAAAAAAAAAATTATAAATTAATATTCGATCTGATTGTGATTTGAGTGTCTCTGGACTCAATTATTTTTATGTGCATAAAACAAACCCTTAGTTAACATAAAGAACTCGATCCAAAGAGAGTTCTCATTCCGTCATCCTGCCGGCAGGACCACGAGGGACGAAGGTAAACTATAAGTTTCTTAAACAAATCATATTGAATTTTTTTTATATGCATATACCTATATTTTGAAGAAGGAAGACTTAAAGTATCTTTCACGCATATATATATATATAAAAAAAAAAAGAAAAAAAATTATAAATAAAACAGAAGGGGAGCAACAAGAAGAAAAACGGAAAAAAATTAATTAATAATAATAATATTAAGAATATATCGCTTGAAGCAAGTTGCTTTCACTTATAGAACTTCATTTTTTTTTCCTGTATTTGATTTTGTAAATTTTCACCAACATCTGATGAATGTTTCAATAAATCTCTGCATAATTCATAATTTCTGTAGTCTAACATTTCATTGAGATGCAGTGCTAATCTTTAGCTATAGGTGTGTGGAGGCTTGGCTGGGCCGTCCTCAAAGATGAAGAACCGTTGAAGACTAGGACATTAGTGGACTTATGACATACGAGACTTAGGCCGACATAAACTACTGCCTACCGATTTACAATAACTTAACGCTTATTGGTTACAGATAATTATTTAAAATGACTACCAGGACTAACAAGCTGAGGATGTTCATTTAACAGTGACATTTAACGATGACATACTAACGACGTATATGTACTGACTATAAACTAGGTTGCGACTGGAAGTTACTTTAGGGGTTGTCTTCCTAATATCAGGCCAAGAAGACAACGTCGGTTGTATCGTTGATACAATGGTGGGCTGGCCAGACTTTTGCCAACAACATCGGGCGAGGTCAGCAGTGGTCTCGGCGAAGCACTGTTTGGGAGAGACAGTGGGGTGGTTGTCGAATTTTGTGGGACAAAAACCAAAGTAAAGTAGGGTACTAGGATTTAGTTTAGGTTTACAATAGGGTAATAAATATATATATAAATATATGTTTAAATATATAATATCATATATATTCATACATACAAACTTGTCAAAAAAATTAAGGGAACAAAAAAAATCACTTTTTTTTAGTGTTTTTTGAAAAGCAGTATCTCTGTGAAAAGTTGTCGTATTGAGATAAAACAAAAAGCATTGTAAAGCTTTATATTTTTTGTATTGAGAAATTTCAGCAAATGAATTTTTTAAGGTACCGTTATTGCGCAATCATAAGAAGAAGCACGAGCCAAAAATTTTAATTTTTTTTTTTTTTTTTGAACATTGGCATTTTCTTTGAAATTTTTTTTTGAGCCAAATCAATGCTTTTTTCGATAACTTGTTTATTCAGTTTTAAGGTCGTCTTTTTTCGTCACGCTATAATTTTTTTCAGAAGAATATCTTTCTTTGAATGAAAAAACAGACTTTTGACTTTGACTACGAATATCTTCGCAAGGAATGACGATTTAAGGGTAGTTTTAAAAACGGGAATTGATTTTCTACAAGATTTTTTCAAAACATTATAATTGTTGTGATTGTGATAGCTCCTCACCGTTTAATTAAGAAGAGGTCAAAAAAAGGACTGTTGAAAATTTTTTTTGAAAAAAATTTAATTTTTTTTTTGGAAATTGAAAAAATTTTTTTTTTGAAAAATTAGCTTTTTTTTTAGTGTCAAGAGATTTTTAATAATGTTAATAATAAAAACCTGTTAAAAAAGTTGACAAAAATTGTTCTTTTCTTTCCCATTTTGATGACAATTTACAATGTTTATGAAGCACCCAATTTGTTCCTTAAATTGTTTTTTACGACTTTGATCATTCGGTACTGGAAAACGGTACAATGGATTAATTTGAAATTTTACAGAAATATTGGTAGTCTATAGTTCTTTAAAATGTCTTACCAAACTAAGTCCTGCAGTCAATATTTGTAAAGCAGTAAAAGATTTACAAAAAGTCTTTCAACAGTCCTTTTTTTGACCTTTTCTTAATTAAACGGTAAGGAGCTAAAAAAAATAATCGTTATAATGTTTTGAAAAAATCTTATAGAAAATTAATAACCCTTAAATTTTTCGTGTCGTCATTCCTTGCGAAGATATTGGTAGTCAAAGTCAAAAGTCTGTGTTTTCATTTAAAGAAAGATATTTTTCTAAAAAAAAAATTATAGAATGACGAAAAAAGACGACCTTAAAACTGAATAAACAAGTTATCGAAAATTTGATTTGGCTCAAAAAAAATTTTCAAAGAAAATGCCAATGTTCAAAAAAAAACTAAAAAAAGTGATTTTTTTTTGTTCCCTTAATTTTTTTGACAAGTGTATATAAAACATTTAGCATTAGGGACTTAGTTAGTAGATGAAGGTTTAAGATTTGCTTCTTTTGTTTGCTCCCGAGAATTCGTCAACCTGGACCTCACCCTTTCTCTCGAGCAGTGGCATAGGAAACTGGATTTGTGCGTTTTCCTTTTTTTTTGTTGGTTCCTTCCTAGTGTCCTATCCAACGACGAACGGCTTGGAGGTTTATTGGGACTTCAAGGGGTTGATTTTTCTTTTAAGATCATCACCTTGGACTCACAATGATCTCAAAAATATTTTTTAATTTTTTTAGTTTTCCTTTCCTTAGTTCCTTAGTAGCACAAGTCTAGGGACCGTTTAGGCTCTTTGTAGAGTGGAGGATTAAGTACGGCTGTCCGGTCTGACGAGTCAAGAATCCGGAGATTTCGTGAGGTAGTACGGGGTGCTTTACAACATGAAGAACGGAATAGGTTGGAGATACCAAGCACTTAATGCTATCCGTATAGTCAGGCACTGCCTTCTGTATAGCGAGGCGCAAGTGAGGGGTATCGAAAATCCTATTCGTGTGGAGGGTTATCTCAGGGTTCTGGCTAGCCTTCTATTAGGTTATAGACTTGATAGAACGAAGTGGTAAGAATACTTGAGGTAATCTGAAACATTCGTCGAACCATGGAGACCCCAGTCGCAACCATGGGTGACTATAGAATTTCGACTTTGATTTTGACCTTGACTCGGACTTTCACTATATGACTCTACATTTACTTTACAAAAAAACATCGTTTCTCTTTGTCGGATATAGAAACCTAGCCAAAATTCCACACACCTGGCGATACTTTTAAAACACCGAATTTTGGAAGCAACAGATTTTTTTTGGGTAAAATTATTTTTTTTTGAAATAGAACTTAATTCATTTTTTTTTGTTTTATTAAAGGCCAATTTCTTGACAAAGTTCTAACCCCTAAAACTCGGTATATAGAAAATTTAGAACTTTATTGAGTTCTAACTCATTTCTGCACCGAGTTCTAACGTGTTAGAACTTTGATTTAGATCTCAGTTTGAGATAGAACTTCGATAAATTTGGAACCTTAAATTTGGGGGTCTAGAGGCTTAGAACTCGGTTTAGCAACATTTTTATTTCTTCAAAAAACTTATTTGGTTATAAATTTTGATTCGATTTAAAAAAGGAATGCAATTCAAATCAATTTGGGATTAATTTTATTTTCACTGCAAGCCTTTTCGCTTGCTGCACAACAACACAAATTTATGAGTACCTATGTATGTACTTGTACATAGTCAACAAGCTTTTAATCCCACTATATTTTCTTGGTATGAAAGGAAATGCATTAATGTTGCAGCTATTTGTTAAGACAAAAAACGCATCTAAAGAATTAATTTCCTCAAAATAAAATACTTAATGACAATCATTTGCATCTTGACACTGCAGATTGCGAATATGAATCTGAGTGACGTTTTGAGTGAAGCTAAACCCCGGACAGGGGTTAATTTGAGAAAAATATAAAATTGCACTTTGATGCACATGCAAACTTAACATCTTTTTGGTTTAATTCCATGTCAAAAGTCTACTACGAGCTATCGGACTAATAAGAAAATTTACAAACTTGCAAACACCAGCAGTCGTATTAATTAGATTTTCTTAGAACACTCTTGGACAGTTGTCCAGCTAGCCACTGTCTAAATAGTTGGACAACTCATTATTAATAATCACATTCCAGCAGCTGTCTAAATACGACCTGGTATTTCACGTTACATACCTGGATTAATTCATTCTCGAGTGAATTAATGAATTTAACCGACATTTTGGCTACGTTCAACGAACATTTCTTTCATTTTAACATATTTTTTCGTTTCGTAACTAAAAAAATGCGTTATTTGTTCATTGAACGTGCCGACTTTAGAATAGGTTTGGACAACCAATTTCGGTGTCTAAGTTAGACAACCGATGGAAATGTTTATTAATACGATTTTGGAGTTGGACAGCTGTCTAAAGTTAGACATACTTTGGAATGGGTTTATTAATAAGACTGCAGGTACTCAAAATTTAATACACGAGAAATCACCAACATAATATGTATGTACATAAATGTAGAATTGAAAATAAAATATCCACACCAATACAAACTTAATTAGCACACACAAAATGAGAATGTGTTCTTAATTATTAATGAACAAAATAAAAGAAATATAATATTTAAAAAAAACTTCCAGCTAAATGAAACTGACAAATATTTAAATATTTATTGATAGATTGTCAGAATTTTCTGTTAGAAAATGATACTGCGTGCTACTAAAGTAATAAAATATACACTAGAACTCCGTTTCCTTAAATCGAGATCTAAAGTACTTAAAACTCGAAAGTCATATTAGACTAAGGAAATGATTTGAAGTGAAGAAAAGATCAAGTTCTAAATGTTTTTAAAAGTAAGTTTCAAATGTAAACCGAGAGTTACTGGATCGAGTTTTAAATTGATTTTAGAACTTTGTGAAGAAATTGGCTTTTTTATTTTCATAGTTTTTTTGAAATTTTTATCTTTTTTTTTATCCTTTTTGAAACACAATTTTTTTTTTGCTGTTTTTTATTCATCTTTAATTTTTATTATTTTTTTTTTGAATTTCTGAAATTTTCCTTTTTTTATCGATTTTATTTTTGAATTTGTGAATATTTGAATTTTTGATTTGTTTTGAATTTTGCTTTTGTATTTTTTTTGTTTTCTTTTTTAATCCTTTTATTTGAATTTTAATTGATTTTTTTTTTGAACTAAACAAACAAAAGGTAAAGAAAGAAAGATTTAGAAATAGCTAGGGGTAGACCGGCGATCACTAGGCTAGGAGCAAGAAGTGCTCGGCTTTCTCCTAGAGATCTAAACCAAACATTTTCAGAGAACGATCCTGAAGACGCGAACCAGGGCGACAACCTTGATGGTGGTTCCGAGGGGGAGGCATCGGGTCGTGGGTTACCCAAACTGGTTTCTCAACAAGCACCATTACAGGCCAACAGTTCTCCGAATTTGAGAAGTCCTCAAGGTGAAGAAGGTGCTGTTGGGGGATCGATCACGGGAACATCTCCGCGAAATGCTTCGTCTCTCGAAACTCCCTTGCAGGAGTTGGTCGATGGTTACCGGGGGTCTGAAATTGTAGAATCGAGGGAGAGTATAGGTAGACAGACAAGACGCATAGACAATAAAAGACTTGGACTTTTACAAACTAACTTGGGAAACGACACGGGAAACATGACAGAGTACGGACTGACAATAGGAGGTGATAACTTAGCAAAGGTCATAGATAGTGCGGTTTAACGCTCTATGAACGAAAGCCGTGGTAAGACCATGAAGTTGTTCGCTGAGCAAATGAAAAATATGCAGACGATGCGATCTATGATCGAGTTGGTCACAGGGAACGTGATGACCATAAGTGAGAGGTTAAAGATTGTAGAAAACTCGACAATTTCACAGGGAACGTGATATCCATAAGTTAGAGGTTAAAGATTGTAGAAAACTCGACAATTTCGTTGCATGAAAAGCAAGAACAGCAGGAAAGGGTGTCTCAGTCTGGTCAGAACCAAATACCACCTAAGGTTCCTCCTATGGTGAATGCACAACCAGGGCAAGAAAGACAAGCTCGTAACAATGAGTCGGCTAAGCGCTTGGACATCCATAAGTGGGGTGTCAAGTTCGATGGAACCTCCAAGTCTATGACAGTGGAGAGTTTCATCTTTCGCATTGAAACACTGCAGAGGAAAAATGCGGCCACGAACGAGCAGGTATCCGCCAATTTCCACCACCTTGTTACTGGTTCAGCAGAGAAGTGGTATTGGCAATACCTGGAAGAAAACCAGAATGACGATCTATTAAACTATTGTGACCTAAAGTCTGAACTACTAAGGCAGTTCAGAAATATTAAAGGAGACCATGAGATCTTGAGGGCCATTATGGATAGGCGGCAGCAGCCTCAGGAATCATTCGACGATTTCTATGAGGATATTAGAGGTCTAACGTTGCAATTGAAAAATAGGCCAACTGTTAAGGATCTGGTTGAAATAGTGCGACCAAATATTAGGGATAAAGTTGCAAACTTGATCTTCGGGTGCTCAATCAGTAGCATCCGTGGTTTGAGAGAACATTGCAGGAGAGCAGAGAAACACCTATCAACAAGAGAGGTAAGAATGAAGAGACAGGTTAGTGAGGTAGGTCAAGAATTCTCTAGAGGTAGACAGTATGCTGAAGAATCGGAGGAAGATGGAGAGGAGTTACATGTTGGTGCTGTTAAGTACAATCGGACAGATAGACCACAAATAAACTTAAAAACAGACAGTAGACAGCCAACTTACAAGAATAGTGACAGAGATAAAAGAACAGAACTCACAAAGGAAAATGTAACAGCATCTGTGCTTCATGCCAGGGAAACACGAAAGTCGGCGGTGCTCCCGGGAGCACTCAACCGACAAAGACACCATTCCCGGAGAAACAGAACCCGGAAAAATAAAAATTTTAATAAGGGAACTTAAAACTGAAGAACAAAATCAGCCGGGAAAAATAGTGCAATACAAGAGCCTTCATCAACGTGTGAAAGAGTATGATGAAGCAAGAAAGAGGATATTTAATGAAGAAATCTGTGATGCAGTTTATCAGAGTAGAAATTTTAAGAAAATCGAGAGGCTAAAGGGGAAAGTAGCAATAAAAAAGAGAAGGAAAATAAAATTGAAGCGTCATTTCTTTCTATGACGACAACATGCCCTATGCAAAAGTAGGGATAGAAGAGGAAAATATTTTAGGACTGTTAGACAGTGGTGCTTCAGTCAGTTGCTTAGGTCACGGTGCAATAGAGTTTCTCCACAGACATAACTTGAACATGAGAACGATGACAGAAGCCATACGCACGGCAGACGGAAACCAACAACAGATTCACGGACGTTTTACAACAAAAGTCTCATGGGCTGGTAACACCCAGGAGATGGAACTGTATGTTGTTCCAAGCTTGCAACAGCAGCTCTATCTAGGGGTAGATTTTTGGAGGAATTTCAAAGTTGCTCCCAATATTATCAGTTCTCTCGATATTCCATCACCGGCGAAAGGGCAAGAGTTTGATCCTATGCGTCAACTTTCTCCATCACAGTCTGAAGAGCTGAAGCGGGTCAAGCAGGCATTTCCTTCTTTCGCAGTACTTGGATTGGGTAAGACTTCGTTCGAAAAACATGTCATTGAGATGGAAGATGACACCATTCCCATCAAACAAAGGCATTACCCGATCGCGCCTGTGGTACAGAAGTTAATGTATGCTGAGCTGAAAGCAATAGCGCATACAGCTCTCCAGTTGTGCTGGTTCGGAAGCCAGGCAAGAATAGACTTTGCTTAGACTCACGGAAGGTGAATGCAGCTACGAAAAAATTTGCGTACACTCTCCCACACATAGAAGGGATTTTGAGTCGCCTTCACGATACGTACTTCATCTCAAGCATCGACCTGAAGGACGCCTTTTGGCAGATCCCTCTGAAATTAAATCAAGAGAGAAGACGGCTTTCACAGTTCCTGGACGGCCGTTGTATCAGTTCACGGTGATGCCGTTTGGGCTGTGCAATGCTGCCCAGAGAATGGACAAACTGGTGGACAAGGTTATTCCCGCTCGCTTGAGAGAGAATGTCTTTTTCTATCTAGATGATCTCTTGATTTGTTCTCCAGACTTTGAAACCCACATGAGTGCCTTAAAGGAGGTGGCGAGATGTTTGCGGGAAGCGGGGCTGACGATAAACGTGGAGAAGAATAAGTTTTGTTTTAAAGAGATTAAGTATACTTAGGCTATTTCGTTGGTGATGGGTGTCTGAGGACTGATCCCGAAAAAGTATCCGCGGTGAAGGATTTTCCGATTCCAAAGACCCCTAAACAGCTCCGTCGGTTCTTAGGGATGACGGGTTGGTATATATATCGAGGTACATGACTACGTTAAAAATTGTGATATCTGCAATTGCAGTAAACCTACGAACGCGACACATGGGATAACAGACCATAACTGAACGACCCTTTCAACGTCTGTACATTGACTTTTTTAGGACCTTACCCACGAACAAAGAACGGACATACTTATATTTTCATTGCCCTAGATCACTTCAGTAAGTACGTATTCCTCAAACCCCTACGAAAGGCAACAGCAGCTGAGGTAGTTAAAAACCTTGAAGAAGGTGTGTTTCATATGCTTGGTGTACCTGAGTTTATTCATTCTGACAACGGAAAGCGTATCCAGTACAAAACGGCGAAACATATGAGCTCTTGAGGAAGCTCGAAATGTTAAAAGACTCCGATGTCAAAATTTGCTCTAAATCTGATTTTCGGTAATTTAAAACTTGCACACAACAAAGGAACAAAGATCTATAACACAAGATCAGATGTATCTTATAAGGTTGGTCAGGTTGTCTTTCGACGAAATTTTAAACGAAAGTTAACAACTACAATGCAAAATTAGGTCAAAAATTTATAAAAGCAATAGTTCTTCGACCCATTGGAAATTCCCTCTGCGAGATTGGCAATCTTAGAGGAGAAAAAGTAGGTATTTTCCATGCCAAGGATTTACATACTTAACAATTTCTGACGCACTTAGCTGCTGTTGTTTTCCTTACCATCTATGATATTTAGGTGTATTAGGTATAGCATAGTCATATTTATTTATTTATATATTCATTTATTTATTTAGTTGTTAACTTATTTATTTAATATTTATTTATTTTATATTTATTTATTTATATTTTAACGTAACAAGCAATGCAACATCCAATGTAAACAAGCGATTTGCTTTGCTTGTAAATAAAAAAATAAAAACATTATGGAACAGGAAGTGGGACGTGCCACACACAGTGAACGGCCAAAACTGCTTGTAACAAATTAATTAGTTAGACATGTCAATATCGAGAGTCGACCGACACTTTTTTTACGAGATCAGTATTCTCATGACCACTCAAATACAGTCCTGTTACGTAGCCGGCCAACTCCCTGGGTGAACTTCCTCAGCGGCAGTGGTAGTCACATAGGCGAGGTAGCTGGTGCATTGATTAGTTGAAGGGCACGTATTGGCTGAAATAAGAAAAGAAAAAGGAATTATTATTAAAGAGCTATGATAATTCAAAGGTTGCTGCCACTGGAGCTTGTTCTGATAGACATAATAACAATTAATCAAAAGACGATGTCAACAAAACAATCCTCAGTGGCAATGTGTTCACTTATCCTCCGGCTCAGGTGTGACTTATGCACGCTCCGTGGTCCAATTTATGATGGTTTCCACTCGTGATTCGTTTAAATCAAAATTTTTGTATTATCTTATTTTTATTATTTATTATTCATGTGTTTAGTTATTATTATTATTATTATTATTATTATTAAAAGCTTGTTTATTGCCAATATTATCCGTTTTACATTTAATAAATTAATAATAAATTAGATTAACATAAATACATACATATTAAATTCTAAAATAAATAAAAAAAATTATGGTCTTTTTCATTCGGCATAAGCCTCCCCCATTAATGTCCATAGCTTTCTGTTTTTAGCTTCGTTGTACCAATGCTGATTGAATTAATTTAATTTTGTCCATCGTTGATCTTGAATTCTCGATATATGGCCAGCCCAACTCCATTTCAACTGTTTTGCTCTTTTTACTGCGTCTGTTATATCTGTTTGTCTTCGTATTTCCTCCTTAGGTATTCTTTGAGATAGTTTTATAATGAGTAATTTCCGTTCAATTTTTGTCTGAAAAATTCTCAGTTTTTCAAGTAAGCTTGTCGTGAGTCCTAAAGTTTGTAGTCCATATGTCAAGGTCGGTAGAATTGTTGAGTCAAGAATATACTTTCGACTTGGCTTATTTAAATTGCTGTCTAATATTTGTTGTATACTCCAATACTGTTTCCAACTATTAGAGATGCGTCGTTTTACTTCTTTCTCTTCTTGATTGATGAAAGATTTAATTTGTCCCAGATAAATATACTCATCTACATACTCAATTTTTTTACTTTCTAAGTGTATCGGAATTTTCACGTGGTTTGTCAAAGCTTTTGTTTTTGTCAGGTTGATATTGAGACCATGTCTTTTACTTTCCAAAGCAAGCTCGTTAATCATCGATTGAATGTTCTCGGGAGTATTCGAGATAAGAACGATGTCGTCAGCAAATCTCAAGTTGTTTAGATACTGTCCATGTATTTGGATTCCGTTCTTATGTTTCCAATCCAGTTTTTGGAAGATTTCTTCTAGAACTGCTGCAAATAAAGGTGGTGACATTGGGTCACCTTGGCGTACTCCACGGTTGATTCGAAATTCACGCCCTATTCTGTCAGCTTTTATTCTTGCAGTACTATTTTTGTAAATATTTTTTAGCGTTTGAATGTACGTAGCATTAACATTATGTTTTTTCAGAGCTTCCCATATGCTTTCATGTTCCACTGTATCGAATGCCTTACTAAAATCTTTAAATAGAAAGTAAAGCGGGTTTTTATATTCGTTAAATTTCTGAATTAGCTGGTTTGTTGTTTGCAGGTGATCTGTTGTTGAGTACCCTTCTCGAAATCCAGCTTGTTCTCGTGGTTGTTTATCATTCAATGCTTGTTTTGTTTTACTATATATAATTTTTGAAAAAAGTTTATAAATTGTAAAAATTAGGTTAATGGGTCTGTAGTTGTTAACATCCTCCTTTGCACCTTTTTTGTGTATAAGTAAAATTGTGCTTCTTTCCCATTGTGTTGGTATCTTTTGTGTTTTTAGAATTAAATTGAAAAGATTTGTAAATATTGGTGTTAAGGCTTTTTACCGTATTTTAACATTTCAGCTTCTATGCCATCGTTACCCGCACTTTTTTCATTTTTCAAACTTTCAATGGATGTTTCGATATCCTGTGGTTGTTAAATAGGTGTTTGGAATGTCGTATGTTCACAATAAGTTAAAGTTTCATTTCTGTTATTGTTTGGTGTCTCTGTTGATCGGAACAGTGTTTCAAAAAATTGTGTGGCGATTTCATTTATATCTTTCCTCTTTTGCAGTTCTTTGTTTTGGTTCTTTAGAGATATAATCCAGTCTTTATCTTTATTCAAAATTTTTTTTGTCTTCTCAATGGATTTTGTGTCTTTCAGAATACTTTTTATGTTTACTTCGTTATAATATTTTATGTCATTTTTAATTTTTTTTTTGATTTCAGTTCCCAAATCTCCAAATTGTTGTTTTTCTAATTCTGTCAGATTTCCTTTTTTTTTAGTTCTTCTCGCTTTTTAATTAATGCTTTTGTTTCGTTTGAAAATTTGTCTATTTTTGATGTGTTTGTTTTGTGAAGTATCACTTTAGCCGTGTTTTTAATTATACTTTCGAGTGAGTCATACATATTTTGGATATTTTGCTCTGAGTAGTTTGTGTTTAAATTTTCTTGTATTTTTGTTTCAAGAATCCTGTTGTAGTTTTGTATATGATGGATTTACATGTATCTTCATCTGCAAACATCAAGAAAAGTAGAGCGGGATAGAGTGATACCAAAAAACCGAATGTGTGAAAGAGTACCACCATGAAGATGAACATGTTCGTCTTCGTTATAATCTTCGTCTGCGTTCCTATAATCAAGATCTCTGCATTTTGTTCTTCTCTCTCTATCCAACAAACACGCATTTTATATTTTGTATCCCTTATTTTTTGCAGAACTCGCATGAAGATACATGTAAATCCAGCAATATTCTCATCGGAGATTATCCTTGGCATTGTGAGTTCTTGTTTATTTCTGTTTAGTGTTGTATGGTTAATATTTATATTTGTTCATACTAGTCTGTGATCACTATCAAAATTTTATTGATTACGGATACGTCGGTTATTGTTTTTAATTTGTTTGTCAGAATTAGATCTATTTCGTTTTTAGTTTTACCATCTGGAGATGCCACTTATTTTTTTCTTTTTTCTTGAAGAATGAGTTGGAAAAGCTCAGGTTCATTTGCTGCATCCAGTCAATAAGCTTATCTCCTCGTTTGTTCCTTTTTCCATATCCAAAACTGCCTACTTCTTTTTCTTCTGTACTACATCTTTTTCCTATTTTTGCGTTGAAATCTCCTAAAGAAAAGCTTTCTTAGATATGTGATAGTATTAGTGCAATATAGTTATTTAAATAGTTTATAAGAATGTATTTGGTTAAGTTGAAGTGATTCAGCTTATATAGCACAGATTTCCTTTGCAAATTGAAATGGGGAATAAAAGCTTCGATCCTCAGGTCAAAGACCTTTATCTGTTAATACATAAAGAAATAAGTAAATAGGGCAATGAAAATGTGTAGGGTTGTGGCAGTTACATAGTTTAAATGATGCATATTTAAATTTATTCAACTCAGTGCAAATGGTAGTAGGTAATATATTGGCATTTGTAAGGTTTACCACGACGGGTTGAATCTACGGATTTAATAGGTTCAGGTTTGTGATGACTTATAGCTTTTATCGGTTGAATCGGTTTAGTTTTGAAATCAGTAAGAGAAAAATTAATTCATTTTCCAAGATAATGGAGTAAGTTGTTGGATAACGATATATGGGAAAAAGTGTTAAGAAATATACAGGGCTGTCAAAAGAGATTCGCTACTTTAATTGATTCATATAAAAAAACAAAAGAAGGAAGTTGAGTTTATAAAATTTAAATGAATATAATAATAATAAAAAAAAAAAAAAAAAAAAAGGAAAATATTGCACGGATTGAGAATCAAACCTGGAGCGCTTGAGGAGATCGGTCGGTTGAGAGTGCCACTACACCAAGATAAGGTCGAAGATTCCTTGAGCGAAATGATGCCTAAAGTTAAGAAGAAACAAAATGGGAAATCTATGAAGATTAGATGAGTATAAGCAGGCGGGAGAGCGGCGTTAGAAAAGGAATAGAGACATAACCTTCGATAACTAATACCAAAGCAAGCAGTAGTGTTAGTGAAAATAATAGTATTGGGACAGCTAACTTTCAAGGAATTTATTCAAAAAAATCTAATTATCTCACATATATTTCCAAAAAAATCTAAAAGTTTTAAAAATAAAAGAATTGGATTTTTGTGATCAAAATACCGTCTAGAAAAGGGATAAAAGTATAACCGGAACCACTTCCATGTCTAAAATTCATCCTTGGGACGACATTGGAACACTATGGAAGACTAAAATTTTGCAATGCAACTAACCAGTTGGTGTCGAAGCTTAGAGCAAGAAAGTGGTGAACGGCGGATAATTATAGGGTGTTAGTTTAAAAGAAAATATATAAAAAATAAAAAAAAAATAATAAAAAACAACAATAAGGAGAATACATACACCAAGGAATTAAATACAAGTACGACAAAATAATAAAAGGTAATAAATGATATTTCTAACCAAAGCCACGCAAAATCCAAAAATTTTTCGACCATCCTACCCTAGCTACCACGCAACCATCCGAAGCAATAAGCCACGCCAAAGTCATCGACACCAACAACTTAACAGCATATAGCCGAAAAGGTGCTCCATAGGTCCATCCGAAGAGTAACCCTGGGCATATAGTACGGACTCCACAAAACCATATAGAAATTAAGGCTACCCACGTGAATTTGCCTATTTTTATCGGAATCAACTGACAAGCAACAGCAACAGCAGAAACATACGACAACGACGTGCACAAAACCGTGCAACACTCGCACCTCCAGTGACAAACAACAGCAATAGCAGAAACATACGACAACGAGCACACCACGATACTAAGCAAAAGCATACAACACATACATTACCTTCAGCATTCGAAGGATATCCCCAACAAAACTGACACATCTAAAATTATATCAACAGCAAATCAATAGTACCTACAGTCAAAATTCATTCAAGGACAACCAACATACAACAACAACACCAGAAATCATATCGCAACATATACCTATACAACTCCATATTATCAAGAATCGGCAAGACCTTACAACCACCTCAAGACCTTCAATCAACATATCCAGCAATATTTTCTTCACAAAAGTTAAGTACCTACTTAATATCAATTTCAATTTTTTTTAACAATAAAGTCAGTAATAAATAAAAGTAAAAAAAAAAAAAAAAAAAAAAGAGAAAACAGAACGCAAGAACATAGCAATAATTAAATTTAAAAAGAAAAAAAAAAGGAAATAAATTAGTTAAATAAAACTTAGTAAAGTTCGATTGACCTTTTTGATTTAAAGTTCGAATTTATCTAATGCAAAAAAAAAGTTTTTTTTTTATTTTTGGTATATGTACAGCAATTATTCGGGATTAAATCCTTTCAAAATTAATTATAATTTAACAGGTACAATATCATTCAGTAATCATCGAAGAGGGATAAAGCTCCCCAATAATACCATCGAAGCGGTGCACCACCTCGAAGGCTGTTCATTCTACATAAGCATAAAAAGAAAAAAAACTGAGATAACATCAAGTAAGATTAAAAGAAAATCAATTACATACCAACCGAAAAGTTTTGGGTAAGTGATTTATTTATTGATTTTGATAAGATACTAATGTCGAAATTACTAATCATCATATTATAAAACGGCAAACGTGTTTTTTGTGGTACAATTTACGCCGTCTACAAAAGCGGAAGGCATATAAATTATATATTATTGAAAAGGTTTTTTTGCCCAGAAGTGCACAATGCAAAAATTTATTAAATAATTGCACCAGGAAAGACAAAAAACAATAAAATAAAATTGCATAATAAGTGCGAGCGAGAGCCAGAGCGAGGCGGAGCGAACAAATATGCAACTTTCTTTTGTTTTTAAGTTTTTTTGGTGCAATTTTAAAAAAAAAATTTCCAATGTGCACTTCTGTGCAATTAAACCTTTTTAACGATATAAAGACCGCGCAAATTGTACCACAAAACTAATTAAAACTGAAAATTCGCGACACGACACACGACGACCGACAAAATTATAAACACTTTAAAATTCGCGACACGACACACGACGACCGACAAAATTATAAACACTTTAAAATTCACGATGTGACGTTTCGATTTTTTCCACAATAAAACCAACCAGTTTTCCAGCACTACTGGAAAGATTATTGGAATATCAGTTGGCAGCGTTCAGAAAATAATAATAATGAGACACAATGAAATTAAGGGTGGGACACAAGTCTGCCGCAGCACATTGAATTTTGTTGGGATGATCTGTTAGTACCTGTTTGCATTGGATTTTGCAACCAGTGAGACGTGTAGAGTATGTGTGCAAAAGAGAAGGGTGGATTGCACCAGTTTCAATAAATATTCTCGGATTAAACATGAAGATTTTTTTGTGTGAGTGATAGATACATGTTTTTTAAGGGTGGACTGTGTGAGATAGGGAAGGGAAGATTTTTATGAAAGGATTTTTTCTAACGCGCTTCATTAAAAATCCATAATAAACAGGCACTTAAAGTAAAGAACTCCTGTAGGCACAATTTTCGCGAGGAGGAAGAACATAGAAATATTCAAAATATTTTGAAAACCAAATCGTCGTGTATAACAAAAAAAATACATTAATGTAGTTGGGTGTTGTCGGTTCGGTCAAGGTCTTTTTAAGTTTTAATCATCATCATCATACACGGCAAACACGAATTTTTTGGTACAATTTACGCGGTCTAGAAAAGCCGAAGGCATATAAATTATATACCGTTGGAAAGGTTTTGCGCCACAGAAGTGCACAAAATATAAATTAATTAAATTGTTAAACCGCAAATAAGTTTAATTAACAAAAGAAAATTTCGTATTAAGAGGGAGTGAGAAGCGAGCGAGAGAGAATATTTTTAAAAAACACAATGAGGTGGTTGTTCATCGTCCACGGATGAGCTTCAGCGGAGAATCATCACCAAATACACCTACAAAAAAGAGAAAGAAAATAAAAAACAACCACGAAACAATGCAACACAATTATTGTGCATGTGTTTGGTTTGGGTAGATAAGTAAAAGTGAGAGTGAGATAGAATACAAAGTCAAAGTGGAGTCACTGATCTCTATAAACACTGGATAGTGAATTCATATAAAAATTTTGAAGAAAATTGACTGGCCACTTTTGGCAAAATTACAAAAGTAAAAATATGTTTTTCCAGCGCAGTTGTTTTTTAGGCTTTCTGCATCATTTTTATAAGTTTTCCTGTGAGAAACACTATCCCAAAATGAGTTTCAAAATTTTTACTTTTGTACTTTTTCACTTTCTTGGCTTGAAAATTTCGTCTGGAAATTCGGATGACAGTTGTTTGTGGTGGGGGAAGTGTAAAAGAGCTGAAGTGCTACAATTAAAAGTTGAACTTTATGATTTTCGGTGTGGTGGATTTGTGCTTATAAGTTCTTATAATAAAATTGTAATACTTACTTATGTGAATGAAAGAACTTTTTGCCAATTATTTAGTGACGCTTTGAATAAATTTCTTACAAGTGTTCCCATAATTCTCCATCGGATTATTCTGGAACAATTTTTCATTCAAGTTAGAACAAATTACTGCAAAATAACAAACTATTTTAATGAAATTTAGTGTTGCTAATCTTTTTACATAAAATTTCATCTACAAAGCTCCTGCTAAATTATCAATTAAAGTTCTCTTTTATTTCGCTTCAATGCATATTTTATAAGTAAATACAGGAATTTGACATAATGGCTTTTGACTGAAATTTCATATTGTTTTTGCGTTCAACAAAAAAAATCTGAAATTCAAGAATTCCTGATGAACGCGGCCATTTTTTTTTTGGTTACAGCCCGCCTCCACAGGACACGAACGATGGCAGGATTATGAACAATGTCTACAAAAAATCCAATGGAGGCACAAAAATCCATGTCCATGTCATGAACATGTCGACGAAAACTAATTTTTGAACAAGACATGAGCTCTGTTCAAAGCTTGGCCATGAGATTTGACGTTCCATGTGTGTGAGAGAGGTAGAAGTAGTTCTGAAAGGAATTTTTGTATGATTCTCTTGCTCTGACTTATTAGTGGAATTTTATCGACATAACTAACGACATGACATAAAGTGATGCCCAGTACGAAAAAACAAGCTGATTGTTGATTGGATTGTGGTTTGGATCTTGGGCATCTGTATGTCCTGTGGAGTCGGCGTGTTAAGCAGGTACGAATACGAAAACAATTTCAATTCTATCTATCTCTTTTTTTCCTTTTGTTTAAAAAAGACACAAACTGTGTGGGAAGTACAAGAACTGTCAAATTCAATTTTCTTAAAAAAAAAACTGTTATACATATAGAGAATCCACTATCCAGTGTTTTATAGAGATCAGTGGTGGGGTTGGCACACTTATCCCTATAATACACTGGATAGCGTATTCGTACAAAAATGGTGGCTCCATTTGAACAATTGTTATATTATGCGCCTGACCATTCTTTGTATAACAGTATACATGTATAACATATAAAATACCAAAAATTACGGCAATTCTGAATATAATATATGAATTAAAGGTACTGAATATAAAGACCTGAATCCTTCGTACGTTTCACACTCCCAAAGCAAAGAATGTGAAAAAACAAAAACTGTTTCATATTTTTTTCTTCTTGGAGATACACCGAATACTAAAATATGAGTAGAGAGAGAAGAGAGTAGATTATTAACCACAAATAATATTTATTTTGTGTCAGACAAACGTCAAATTATGCGGCTGACCACGTATTATAATCTGCAATTGGAACCACAGAAACTGTTATACATTGTAGGTAATACACTATCCAGTCACTAATCTCTATAATACACTGGATAGCGCATCCATACAAGAAAGTTGATGCCATTTGAGAATTGTTATAATGTTGAGTTGCCTATTTTTTTGTATAACGGTATAACTGTATAACATAATGAAATGCAAATTTTTTTATAAAACTGCAACTAAAATATTTTAAATTCACTTTTACAATTATTTTAAGTTACAAAAAATCAAATTTACAAACAAGTGACGTTTCTTTTGCTTTTTTTTCTTAAAAATTCCACTTTGGTTATTGCCAAAGCCTCACTGAACATACCTAAAGTGTTGCGTTGCCTCACTGAACATACCTAAAGTGTTGAGTTGCCTTCGTACTTGTCATCTTCAATTGGAAGTAGAAAAGCTGTTATACTTTGTAGGGAATCCACTATCCAGTGTATTATAGAGATCAGTGTATCCAGTGTATTATAGAGATCAGTGGGTTGGCAGCTTGCACCGAGGTGCGTTCTTTTATGTTACTGTGGTTAACTATAGTTAATGTGTCAAAAACAAAAGTTGATCTGCCATAGTTAAGAAAGTTACTCTTGGTAACTTTTTCATTTAGGAACGACCAGAGTTAACAATAGTTAATCTGTCAAACGAAAGGGGTTGAAAAAAAAATTGAATTGTATATTTGGAATGAATAACCAAGAAAAAATGTGATTGCATTAAATTTATTGCAAAAATATTTATTAGGAATTCAAAATAACATGTGCAATTTTCTTCTTTGCTTATGGCACAGAATTTTTTGATGAAAAATAAACCAAATATAAAGAAGAAAATGCCGACAGAAAGAAAATGCATCAGAAAATAAAAGAAAACTATTCCAAAAATCAAATTCGACAAAAAAAAAATCGATTAAATTGATAAAAATATATTTTAAATATTGAAAACAATTCCAAATCAAAAGGGCAAAAAGTAAACAAAACATCCACCATTGCATTTCAGCTGTGTTTGACAGATCAACTATTTCAATTCATATCGAGGAGATGAGTTGGAAAAAGTTACAAAAAGTTACTTTTTGACACTTTTACTTTGGAATTTAGGAACGATTTTATGACGTCATAAAGTTACTCGAAGTAACTTTTCTGAATTAAAGGAACGACCGAAGTTAACTATAGTTAACTATAGTTAACCACAGTAACATAAAAGAACGCACCACCGTGCGTCGCATTGGTATACAAATCGTCGTGTATAACAAAATCAAAAATACATTTGGTTGGATATTGTAGGTTCGGTCAAAGTCTTATATAGGTTTTAATTCATTCATATTATAAAACAGCAAACACGAATTTTGTGGTACAATTTACGCGGTCTAGAAAAGGCATATAGATTATATACCGTTGGAAAGGTTTTGTGCCACAGAAGTGCACAATTAAACTATTAAACCGCAAATAAGTTAAATTAACAAAAAAAAATTCGTATTAAGATGGAGCGAGAAGAGAGCGAGAGAGAATATATTTGTAAAAACACAGAATGAAAAAAAAAACAAATACGAAACAATGCAACATAGTTATTGTGCATGTGTTTGATTTGGATAGTAGATATGTAAAATGGAGAGCGAGATAGAATGCAGTCATAGTGGAGTTGGCAGCTTGCACGTGTCGTATAAGTATACAAATCGTCGTGTATAACAAAAATACATTTGGTTGGGTATTGTAGGTTCGGTCACGGTCTTATTATTGGTTTTAATAGGCAAATTCATTTTGTAAGTAGGTACTTGGTAGGCTTTTAACTTCAGTCAAAATGTCCGTCAATTAGAAGATAATTACTACGTTTCCATGTGGTATTTAAGCGAGCTTGAAGCTCAATTAGGCCCTTTGTATACCTGCATCGAGTTGAAATGAGCTTGAACCAACTCGACTGCACTTCAGGAGTGGAGTCGAGTCGAAATTTGTGCTAAAAAACCTGGGTGGAGGAGTTAACTTGAGAAACACCATATGTCATCTCGACACCATTTCAATTCAACACAATATATACTACGTTTATATTCAGGATCAAGTGCTCGAGTTGGATTAGGGTTGGATTTTCAACCCAGGTTTTTCGTTCATAGATTTGAGAGCTCGATATTGAGTTGAATTGAAATAGTGTTGAGATGACATATGGTGTTTCTCAAGTTAACTCCTCAACCCAGGTTTTTTAGCACAAATTTCGACTCGACTCCGCTCGTGAAGTGGAATCGAGTCGGTTCAAGCTCATTTCAACTCGATGCAGGTATACAAAGGGTCTAAGTGAGCTTCAAGCTCGCTTAAATACCACATGGAAACGTAGTAATAGAGCTCTCAAATCTGTGAAGGAAAAACCTGGGTCGAAAATCCGACCCAAATCCAACTAGAGCTCTCGGTCCTGAATATAAACGTAGTAAATGTAATTGGCACTCGAATTTCGAGGGCTGGACGTACTAGTAAAGTTTTAATAGTGTATCTAGACACGAACCATAGGGTATAAACATAAATTTTTTTTTTGTGATTTGGAATCCTAAAAGCATACAATGAAAATTAAATATTAAAAAGAAAAGAATTGTAACAATTATGTAGAATACCCTCAAGGCGTCAAAGGTCAAAGTAAATTTAGAAGTGAAATAAAAAGAAATCAAATCGAACCTTTTTTTTTCTAAGTTAGTTAAAATTGCAAACTGTGCAATCGAAATACACAAGCACATATGTATATATTGTAACGTTTTACCACGGTTCGATATAAAACTTATTTATTTTAACTGTCAACCGTCAATTATTTCCTTTTTAAATTAAACACACTTTACTTCACTTCAAATATTTTATTAATCACCAATCTCAATAGTATGCAACTTAAATTCACTTCCGGACACTTTTAACTTTGAACTTTACACTTTCGCTTTCAAAAATAAACTGTGTCTGTGCTCAAAAAGTTTCTCCTTATATAGCGAGCTGAGAGGTTCGGGACTCTACTCGAAAGTACTGGCACATAAGCTTCTGGAAGGTTCCATTCCAATGAAGAGAGATGGCGTTCTCTCCACTCTTCCATTCAGCGCATTTTCCCCCTAAGAGAGATGGGCGCGCTCTCTCGGGATTTTTTTTATAAATGGTTGTTGTCTTCGATAAGGGTATTTTTGTACTTGGCTCTTTGTTTGTTCCGAAAGTAGTTAGGTGCTGATTTCATCGTTACATTGCCCCCCTCCTAAGATTGATCGTCCCGAACAATTCTGTCGCTCCTTTCACCATTATAACGATGCAAACGGTCACAATGAACTTCTTTCAGTTTCCCTCTTACTCCTCTCTGTATACGGTAGACCACATCATTTAGTCTCTTCACAACAGTGTAGGGTCCTTCCCAGTTCTGTTGAAGCTTTGGTGACAGTCCCTTTTGTCGATGGGGATTGTAAAACCACACGAGGTCTCCTTCTTGAAATCCTGTTGTTGTTGCTCGGGCATCATAACGTGTTTTCATCCGATCACTAGATGTTTTTATGAATGCTCTGGTTCGTTGATGAATGTCAATGAGCCTTTCTTTGAGGTTATCCACATATTCTTCTGTTCGTTGTGGCTCAATTGTCCGGCATCCAAATTTCACCTCACTAGGCAGTCGTATTGACGTTCCAAACAAGATTTCCGATGGTGTATGTCCTGTCGAGCTATGTACTGCACTCCTATATGCCATTAGGAATAATGGAATATGTCTATCCCAGTCTCGTTGGTAGTCGCCGACAACCTTAGATAGATGTTCCTTTAGCGTCCGGTTGAATCGCTCGACCATCCCATCAGATTGTGGATGAAGCGGCGTTGTCCTCGTCTTTTTAATGCCAAGGAGCGAACAAACTTCCTGGAAGATGTTAGATTCGAAGTTCCTTCCTTGGTCGGAATGAAGTTCCATCGGTACGCCGAACCTGCTCACCCAATTGAAGACAATCTGATCCACAACTGTTTTGGTTTCTTGGTTTGGGATGGCAAATGCCTCAGGCCACTTGCTGAAGTAATCCATGACTACAAGGATGTATCGGTTTCCACTGTTGGTCTCAGGAAAAGGGCCTGCAACGTCTACTGCAATCCTTTCGAAAGGCGTGCCTACGTTGTATTGTTGCATTTTACTTTGAAGCTTCCTACCTGGGCCTTTGCTAGCAGCACAAGTATCACATTTTCGGCACCACTTTTCGACGTCCTCTCTTGCATGTAGCCAGTAGAAGCGTTGTCGTATCTTTTCCAAAGTCTTATTGACTCCCAAATGGCCTCCGGAAGCTCCGTCATGCATCTCTCGAAGAACGTCATTAACCTTGGACCGAGGAACGACCAGCTGCATCACATAGGACTTACCGTCTGCGGATTCCCACTTACGCCTTAGAACACCTTCCTCCACATGAAGTGAGTCCCATTGTGCCCAATATGCTTTCAGGGCCGGACTTCTGTCGGAGATGTCACACCACTCTGGTTTTTCTTGGTGTTCTTTCCACGCAAGAATGGGCTCTATGTCCGAGTCTTCTTGTTGGGCAGTCCTAAGTTCTTCATTACTCCAACCGTAAATGGGATCAGCTCTTATTCGTTGGACGGCAATCATTTCCTTTTCTTCTTGGCGTGTGCAATGTTTGCAGTCCTGTTTGCAAGGCCGTCGAGATAATGCGTCTGCGTTTGAATGCAACTTTCCTCTTCGATGTTGAATTTGGTAGTCATATGTCTGTAGTCTCTCGATCCACCTTGCTACTTGACCTTCAGGATTTTTAAAGTTCAGAAGCCAATTGAGTGCTCCATGGTCTGTTCGGAGAAGGAACTTCTGTCCATAGATGTACTTATGGAAGTGTTTTGTTGCCAATATCAGAGCTAGAAGTTCCCTTCTGGTCACGCAATAATTCCGTTCTGGCTTCGAGAGTACCTTACTGTAGTAGGCGACAACCTTTTCTTCTCCGTCGTGGACTTGTGACAGTACAGCTCCAATTCCGACATTACTTGCATCCGCGTCAATAATAAAAGGTTTCCCTGGAGTAGGGTAGGTAAGCACAGGAGCATTGCATAAACGCAGCTTTAACTCCTGGAAGCTTTTCTCACACTCACCTGACCATTTGAACGGCTTTCCTTTTTCTGTAAGCTGATGCAAGCTTTTGGCGATTCCAGCAAAATGCTTCACAAAACGCCGGTAGTATGTGGCTAGGCCAAGGAAGCTTCGGAGTTGATGTTTGTCCTGTGGTGTTGGCCAATTCTTCACAGTGTCAACTTTTTCAGGATCAGTCTTTACTCCTTGGGATGAGATGATGTGTCCCAAATATTTAACTTCGGTCTTGAAAAGAGCACATTTATCTGGATTAAGCTTGAGGTGTGCTTCTCGAAGCCTCTGGAATACAGCTTTTAGGTTGTCACAATGTTCGTCAAATGTTTTCCCATACACGATGACATCGTCCAAATAGACCAGGCAAGATTTCCAAGTAAGTCCTTGTAAAACGCATTCCATCAAACGCTCAAATGTAGCCGGAGCGTTGCACAGTCCAAATGGCATCACTTTGAATTGCCACAGACCGTTTCCTGTAGAGAAAGCTGTCTTTTCACGATCTTCTGGATGAATTTCTACCTGCCAGTAGCCGCTCTTTAGGTCTAATGTAGAGAACCATTTAGCACCTTCCATTGCATCTAAAGTATCGCTGATTCTGGGCAGAGGATAGCTGTCTTTCTTTGTCACATCGTTCAGCCTTCTGTAGTCCACACAAAATCGAGTGCTTCCGTCCTTCTTTTTGACAAGGACCACTGGCGATGCCCAAGGGCTTTTAGAGTTTTCGATCAGCCCATCTTTCTTCATGCTTGATATCATCTCTTCAACTTCGGCTTGTTTGGCTAGGGGGAGACGTCTTGCTGGTTGACGAATCGGTCTGGCGTCTCCTGTGTCGATCCGATGCTGCACGAGCTGTGTTCGACCATACTGCCCACTTGGTGAAGAAAATATGTCAGCATACTCATGAAGAAGACTACCAGCAATACTTAGTTGATGTTGATTCAGATTTGTTGAGTTAAGGATTTTTGCCTTTAGTTGTTCGGAGTTCGCAGGCTTCTTCGTGTCCTCTTCTTTGATCTTAGTTATCGCTAACACAGGTTCACATTTTCCGACTATTTCTCCTTTTCTCAACTTAACTTCGTAGGGTTTGATGTTCAGAATCCGTACAGGTACCATGTTGTTCTTTGGTGCCACAAGAGTCTTCCCAACGATGATGTTTTGGGAGCCTTGGTTAGTATCTGGTTCCACCATGAGGTATCGATGACCACCCAAATCGCCTTTTATTTTAGCCCAAACGAACACTTCAGAAGAAGACGGCAAGCATATGTCTTCTTTAATGACACTTCTTAGAGTTGATGATTTTTCGTCACCATAAACCATAGGAATCTCTACATTTTGGTAATTAAGAACTTGCTTACCGATATCCAGAATTATTCCGTGTTCTTTCATGAAGTCGATTCCAATGATGCACTCGTCACATATATCTGCTACCAAAAACAGATGCGAAAACTCCAGTTCTGCCAAACGAATCGGAAGACGAACTTCTCCGTACACTTTAGCTGCCTCTCCTGTAGCGGTTTTCAGACGATAGCTATTGGTGTTATGCAGCCATGTCATCTTGACCAAGTCCCTTCTTACAATGGAGGCAGTGGCACCAGTGTCGATTATAGCCACGTGTTTCTTCCCGTTTAATGTTGCCTCCACAGTCAGACTTTTGTTGTTTCGTTTAGTCTGTGAGACCTGGATAGTGGTTCTGGGGCCATCGATACCAGAAACCAGCTTCTGCCCCTCGAAGTTGGTTCTTACTCGTTTCCCGGCTGGGAAACAAGCTTAGCAGGAATGTTGGTGTTATTGCTTACCTGCTCTCGAGTACTATTTCTACTTCCACAATGTTGACATGCAGGTCTTCTTGGTGGCAATCTGCACTGGCGCTGGAGATGTCCGGTCTTGTTACAGTTCCAGCATCGAGCAGGTCCGTCTCGCTGACTTCTTTGGAATGCGGTTCTCTGACAGGAGCATTCTTCAACTTCTATTTCTCTTACCCGATGGATTCCTTGTGAAGCCTGTTCTGCTGCTTCCATAGTTAGAGCGAACGCCAATGCTTCAGGAAGCGTGCGTTTTCCGGCAGTTCGAATCGCTCGCTGAAGGTTGATGTCGGATACAGCGCGGACAAATGCTTCAGTTGCGAACTGGTTTATTATTTCCTCTCCCGCAGTTGGATATGCCAGGTGAGCCAGCCGTTCGATATCTGCTTGAAGTTGTTGCAGACTTTCTCCTCTTTTCTGGACTCTGGTATTGAGTTGGACGCGGAAGACTTCTTGCATATGGCCATCTCCAAAACGTTTGTCAATGGCCTGTACAAGAGCCGTGAAGTTGCCGTTCTTGTCTGCTGGTAAGGTTTGCAATAATTCAGCAGCAGGTCCTCTAAGGGCAAGCGTCAGAGCTATAAATTTGTCTTCGTCATCCCAGCCATTTGTTGCTGCGGCTGCCTCAAACTGCTTCTTGTAGATCGACCAAGAAGTTTGTCCATCAAAGGTTGGCGGATGCATTTCCTTTCGCTTTACAAATTCGCCAGAACTTTCTCGAATCTTCATTTTTCGAACTTTGTCTAATTCGTTGGTAATGCTTTGAATTCTGTTTTCGAAGTTTTCTTGAACTTCCGCGAGCTTTGTGTCTACTTTCGAAAATTGTTTTTCGACACGCTCGTCAAGAGCAACAAATTTGTTCTCAAAAGTATCGAGCTTACCGTCGAGGAGAATTTTCTGTTCCTCAAATCGTTCAAGAAGCTTCTTTTCTTGTTTTTCAAGAAGATTCTTTTGCTCAACACTTTGTTTTTCTATCTGTTCGAGAAGATTATTTTGTTCATTCTTTTGTTCTCTTCTTTGCTCTTCGAGAAGATTCTTTTGCTCATTGCGTTGATCTTCAAATCGTTCGAGAAGATTCTTTTGCTCTTTGCGTTGATCTTCGAGAAGATTCTTTTGCTCTTTTCTTTGCTCTTCGAACTGGGCGAGCAGAAGAGCCATCATATTGGTCATATCTAAACTAGTACTTACTTGCTCTTCCTCCATTTCAATCGTGAAAATAAACGAGTCTGGGTTTTTACCTTGTTGTCTTAAATGTTCCTGCAGACGAATAATGAGGTCATTTTTTGATCCAGCAGTAGGAAGACCTCGTTTGTTTAGTTCTGCTTTGAGTTCAACACAATTTAAATCATTCAAAATTTTACCCATTGTCTGTTTATTTATTTAAAAACACACACGCACTTTTTATTTTAAGTTAATTTACTTAAATGCACAGATAAAATAAGTTTTATCCCTTATTCTGACACCAATGTAACGTTTTACCACGGTTCGATATAAAACTTATTTATTTTAACTGTCAACCGTCAATTATTTCCTTTTTAAATTAAACACACTTTACTTCACTTCAAATATTTTATTAATCACCAATCTCAATAGTATGCAACTTAAATTCACTTCCGGACACTTTTAACTTTGAACTTTACACTTTCGCTTTCAAAAATAAACTGTGTCTGTGCTCAAAAAGTTTCTCCTTATATAGCGAGCTGAGAGGTTCGGGACTCTACTCGAAAGTACTGGCACATAAGCTTCTGGAAGGTTCCATTCCAATGAAGAGAGATGGCGTTCTCTCCACTCTTCCATTCAGCGCATTTTCCCCCTAAGAGAGATGGGCGCGCTCTCTCGGGATTTTTTTTATAAATGGTTGTTGTCTTCGATAAGGGTATTTTTGTACTTGGCTCTTTGTTTGTTCCGAAAGTAGTTAGGTGCTGATTTCATCGTTACAATATAAATAAGATTTAATTTAAAAATTTCCTAATAATTTTTAATTGAAATTTTATATTTAGAATTCGATCAAATTATAACAAGATTTACTCAACTACCTATTTTTATGAATAAAATGAATTTATAACGTTTAAATGAAATGAAAGTATTATGAGTCATTACTTATATTTGAATCTTTTGGGAAGCCGTTATATATTTTTTTTTTGTTAATTTGTGATGATGAGTGAAGAGCTTGTAGGATGAAGTGGTAAAGAATTTTTACAAGGGTGGGTATGGAAGTTTAAAGTCGATACCTATAAGAAGATGACATGGAGAGATTGGTAGAAATGATAAGTTCATAGTTTTCTACTGGACTTTGAGTTAGGGGGCGTCTGCATACATACACTCCGAGGTCGCAGTAGCCAAGGACGCTTCATTGTGGTGAAGCGTGGGGGGGATTACCTCAGGGACAATCAACATCATGTCCACTTCGCTATCCGGGGTTACCACTTTGGCTTTTTTCTCTCTCTAATTTTTTTATGTTAAATATATTTTTTTTTTTTGCTCGAAAACAAAGTTACTATACTATTACAGCTAGGATGGAATTCGGTCTCAAATAAATTTGTACATTCATTTGAATTATTCGGCATGGAATAACGTGACGACAGTTCTGGGATACAACGGTAAGAACCCACCCAAACCGACGAGCAGAGCCTTGGCTTCAGCAAGCATGCCGAGCCGTTGTTAACAGAACACCCTCCACTCCCTTTGCCAGGACTGGCCTGCACAATCCTGTTAGTTGGAGGTCATACTGGTGAAATATGGGAGTAGAGGTTTTCAGGGATTCGAAGATCGGGATACATTTTTTTTTATGTGCTTTCTATATTTTGTTTGGTTTGAGGATTATGGCAACTTCCCTTAGGAAGGTTAGGAATGACCCAATCCAAGAATCCTTGACAAACTAACACCAGGTTCCGTTACAGGTGGCGCCCAACGTGGGGCCCAAATTTCGTCCTTTTTCAAAAGGATATGCTGAGAAAAGGACACAAATTTTTTTTTGAAATTTTTTTTTGTCTTTATTTTGTGATTTTCCGTGGAAGTTTTCGCGTTCAATGAACTCGTAAGAAATGCATGTTTATGTCCAGTGGATGAGTGACGGTATCCTTGTTCAGTCAGTAGCATACTGCGTGCATTCTTTCGGTCGTTTCATTTAGTTTACCATTTTAAATTGAAAATTAATCCAAACTTTGGTTATTATGTTCCGATGGTTTGTTGTTCACCTTTTGAATTTAAAGTGCGATGAGATAAATTAAAGATAATAATCGTCCGACCTAAACGCTAAGCTATAAAGTTGATATTTAGTTGTGAACGTTTTGTTTTTTTTTTTAGGGATCTCTTTAATATTGTGTTTATTTTAGGATATTTATCGGAAACTCATATGTAAAGATCAAAGTTTTGAAAGTTTTCTTTTGGAAGCAATTAACTTTGTTTATATAATTTATCAAGCGAGCGAGAGGGAGAGAGAGAAGGTGCCCTGAGAGAGTGGAGCTTTGGCATGTTCATCTGCAATTTTTTAGGTTTCTTGACATGTCATATCCACCCTTGTTTTTATGATAGATAGTTTTTTTTTTATTCAGAGATAATCCTTTGGTACAGTTTGAAGTTCATTTGTTCACTTTACTCATTGTTCAGCATTTATAATTTTATTTATTTTTATAAATATTTTCATTTTGTGGATTAATTCACTTTTCATTTTGTATATATTTCTTTCGGATGTTGAATTCTATATGTTCTATTGGTTGAACGATTGTTTAAAATTTGAAACTTTTTGGAATATCTTATTTTTTTTTCATTTCTGGTTTATAAGTTATTTTATTCTGTTAAGTTTTTTTTTTGAAATTTTCTTTTAGATATTTTTTTTATTCTTATAAATTAGTTTTCTTTTATTTCCGGTTTTGACCTTTTTGGCTTTCGTTTATTTGGAAAATGTATCTTTAGTAGCATTTCGGATTTTCTTTTTTTTTTCTTTTGGTTGTTACCTACAAAACTTATCCGTTTTGCATTTGCATCCGCAAATATACCAGTAGCGATCTACTCACTAGCTTTTCGGGAATAGTTTTCTTTAAACCTAATAAAATGCCACCAAAAAAGAGATACTCATTAACTGAGTTTCGCAAACGTCATTTGCGTAGTACCACAAACGCGTCGTCCGAAAATCAAAGCGGTACTCAACTTCAGGAAGTAGATCAGACAGGAACAGAGATTGATCAAACAGGGGCAGACCGAACAATCGAGGGAAACCAGAGTTCTAGCGTAGTTAATCCAGCGGTTCAAGGTGCTAATGGCTCATCAAATCAGCTTACTGATGAAGAGGATGAGGAGGATAAGGGGTTGGCGTTGTATATTGAAGAAGTGGTTAAAGCGACCATTGGCCTAAATCGTGCGAAGGACTTAGAGTTCTTAAGAACAGAAGCCGAAAAAAGCAGAGCATTCCTCCATAATGAAATTTCGAACATAGTACGCAATTCAATGCCTACTCCGCAACTGCGCTAATATGGGCTCTACTGTACATCTATTCCGACAAAGAGCAAAGTAGATATAGTAATGACGTCACTATATATAGCTTGCAAGCTTAAGCCCACAAATCCTAGAGTGGTCGAGGCCAGCGATCACTCTCTTCAAATACCAAATTAGTTGCTCGGTTATGTGCTCTCACACTTACTCTCAAGAATTTGACGAAGCTAAGTCTGGATTTACTTTCAACTTTTCCCATAAGTTTTTTCCAGAAATCGGGTGAAATGTTCATATGGTCCGATTTTTCCAATGAGAATTTCTGTCGTTGCACTTTTCGGTCTTATTGCTTTCCTCTTCATTTTTCATTAGGATTTACTCACACCATCAAATAAACGACACATGTATACTAAACACACACAAGAAACTGGAAAGGAGGTGAAAGAGAACCAAAATAGGCTGGAAAAATCGGATGAGTTTTGCGGAACAACCGATTTCTTCCATCCCCCTCACTTCTTACCCTGCTCACCCAGGAACAAGTGATCGGAACTGGAAAAGTTGAACAATGTAAATGCAGACTTACCCAAGATTCAAGAGAATCTTCCAATGAAAAAAAAAAAAAAAAAACACTCAATGTAATCTCCCCATACACAGGGGAATCTTACTTGTCTTCCCGTAATGGACGACTTCCGACGTTCCTGTATCTCCAGAGTATTAACTGATAAATGATTACTATATCAAATCTATTTTGAAAAATATTCAAAAGAATTTTTGAGACAAAAAATTTTAATTTATAGTTTAAATCCTGGGAGTTATAGAGAATGGCGGAAGGAGACCACCACCACATGTATAATAAAGTTGTAAGGTAGTGGTGGTGTGAGTATTCTCCGGTTGAAAATGTATAAAGGCTGTTTCACAATGCGACGAGAAAACGAGACGTCAGCGTGACGAGATCTCTTCACAGGTGTTCTCTCTTTAAAACGAATTTCAAACAACGAATTAATACATAATAAAGTATTTCTCGTCGTCACGTTGCGTCTTTTTTTTCAATTTTTCGAACTTTACGATTACTAGTTTTTTGCGCAGATTACCAAAGTAGCTTTAAATAAAAAGAAGTCCAGCTTGTTTGAGTGTTAACAGAGAAGAGAGACTTTATTCATTGTATTTTTGACATTTGTAATTATTCCGAATTTATAGCGAAAAAGCTGTATACACAATGATGAATGAAATTGGAACACTAATAACCAAAATTATGTTGCAACAGCCTTACTAGTGTTACAATTCAAAAATAAAAATATATGTTATATTTCATATATTTTATCCGGGATCAGATCTTCATTTAAATGAGACGCACGCACTTCGGCTGTTATACAACGACTGACTTTATTTCATTATTCTGTTCTTAACAGTTTAAGTAAATAGCTTATATACTAGTTTAATATACACTGGGGTGTAAAAGAATTCATACATTACATCCCCCCGAACTTAAATGGAAATTTACTTAAATTTCTTATACTAACTTAAACTACCCAACACAAATTTATTTGCATAAAAATATAAATAATTTTATTTAGTTCAATTTATTTTCTTAAAATTTATATTTTGGTTTATACATTTGGAGTTGCAATCTTTTGGATTTTCGTTTTAAGGAAATTGGTTCGTTTTCTATTTTATTTTTTCGAAAAGTTCGGATCGGTGCAAATTTTAAAGTTTTAACGTTTGATTTTCTGAGCTAATTTAAATGACCTTTACGATGAATACCATTAAAGCTTATTACATACAGAATACCATTAAAGCTTATTACATACAAAACATTTCCTAATTTCTTTATAACTGTTGCTGGTGACCAAACAACGCTTGTTTTACTTTCAGCTCGATATAAAACATTTTCTCCAACTTCAAAATTACTAGATTTCAAAATTAAGCTACTATTTTCCTTAATAGAGGATTTGGTACTTGCATCTCTGTTTTCCCTATCCGTTTCGTTTCCCGTTTTCAAAAGATCCATTAATGTCTTAGGGCTAGTGTTGAATACCATGTTAAAAGGGGTTTCGTTAGTTGCTGTAGATGGCGTTGATCGATATTTTAAAAGAAAATTATCGATTTTATGTTTTATATGCACTGTTTTATTATTGGAATCTAACAAAAATTTTCTTAAACTCGATTTTATAGTTTGGACACCCCTATCAGCTACCCCGTTAGACTCTGGATGGTATGATGGGCTTTTAACCATCTTTATTCCATTATTTGCACAAAAACTTGAAAACGCACTGGATCCAAAAGGTGGTCCATTATCCGACACTATTGTATCAGGCAACCCAAATTATGAAACAATTGTTCGCAAAACATCTATCAATACCCCTGCTGTAGTTGTTTTCATTAATTTTACATCCATTCTACGACTGAAACTATCTGAAACGTATTTTGGTTGAAATGAAAAAAATCAAGGTGAATTCTATTAAAAAATCTTTTTGAATTTGGCCAGTTACTAGTTTCGCGAGTACTTGGACTTCTTGAAGTTAATTCACAACTACTGCACTGCTTTACATAATTCTCTATGTCCTCGTCTATGCCTAACCACCACACATAAGACCGAGCTAGTGCTTTCATTCTAACTATTCCAACGTGTGTATCATGCAACTACTTTAAAGTCTCCCCTCTCATTTTCGTGGGAATAAGTGTTCGATTTCCATACAAAATACAATCGTTGTGGACCGATAAACTTTTCTGCTTTTGAAAATATTTTTCAAACTCTTTTGGGACCGGTTTCGGAAAACCTACTTTTAAATATGAGTGTAGAAGTCTGAGTTGTTCTTCTTCCAGAGTAGCCACTCCGATTTCACTATATTGTAAGGGTAAATTATCGCTTAAGTTCAGAGAATTTACTTGAATGTCCTCAACATCAGTTTTGTTACCGAGAGGTAGACTTGACAACCCATCTGCATGTTGCATTTTTGATGCGGATTTATAAACCAGCGTATAGTCGTACATACTAAGAAAAATCGCCCAACGATGAATGCGGGCTGCAGCTACGGGTGGAGTACACTTTTTGGGATTTAAAATTTCTCTCAATGGAAGACTATCACTGTGGATTGAAAACTTTTTCCCATATATATATTTGTGAAACTTTTTCACAGCAAACACAATCGCAAGCGCTTCGCGATGAAGCTGGGAGTAAATAGCACTGGTCGCTCTTCACCATTTACCAAATGCGACAAAATACCTGAAACACCGTAAGGACTTGCATCACAACTAACTATAATCTCCTTATCTGGATCATAATGAACTAATATTGAACTATTTAAAAGCAAACTTTTGCTTTTTTGAAAAGAATCTTCGCATTCTCGTGACCATTCAAACTTCGCATTTAGTTTCGTTAAATTATAAAGAGGTTTTAGCTCTGCCGAAAAGTTGTTAACAAACCGAGAATAATAGTTAATCAATCCGAGATATGACTTAAGCTGTTGTAAATTCCGTGGCGTTGGAGCCATCTTTACCGCTTCGAGTTTTTCACTATTTGGTTTAATCCCTCCCCCAGATATGCAATGCCCTAGATACTTAACTTCGCGACAAAAAAATTTACATTTCAATAAATTTGCCTTAACATTATAACTTTCTAATCTCTCTAGTACCTTCAAGAGAATCTCTTCACACTCAGCCTATCATCTTTCCCTCCAACAAGAATATCGTCAATAAAACATTTTACCTTGTCAATTCCAACTAAAATCTGATCCATCGTTGCTTGAAAGATTGCCGGAGCACATTTAACTCCATAAACTAAACGTTTGAATCTAGACAATCCACGGTGAGTGTTTATCGTTAGGTAATGTTGAGAATTTTCTGTAACTTCTAACTGTGCATACGCACCCTCTAAATCAATTGTACAAAATACATTGCATCCCACAAAACTCACAATAATATCATCAAACCTTGGAAGGGGATAATGATTAGTCTCAACATACTTATTTATTGTGACTTTACAATCTACACATAACCTCACAGACCCATTTTCTTTTTGTACCACCACAATGGGTGAAGCCCAAGCGCTGTACCTGACTGGGAATATAATATCTTCAGCACAAAGTCTATCCAATTCTTTATTTACTAGCTCACGCAACCCAAAAGGCACTGTATACGGTTTAAAAAATATTGGGGTGCTGTTTTGGCACATAACAAATTCGGCTTTGAAACTTTTAATAGGATTTTTGTTGATTTTAAAGAAAACCGATGGAAATTTTTGAATAATATGACCAGACTTTGAATCCACTTCTTCTATTTGACTTTTAATTTGATTAATTTGGAATGTCGATCTCCAGTTCTTAAATATACAATCCATCCAAGAGCGCCCTAAAAGAGGTGTGAACTTCCTACTTGTGTTAACCAAATAAAGTTTAAGATTATAATTTTCACTATTTTTAATAGAAACTACCACTTCAGCAAAACCAACGATCTTAACATTAACGTGAACATTTGTGACGCAATCAATTATTTTATTTTCAGGAAACAGATCTCTAAATTCGTCATAATTGATAACAGAAATGCATGCACCAGAATCTAATTCCATTTTGATTATTTTATTATTACATATAACTTCTAGATATAATGCAGTATCTATTTTATTTATAAAACTTATGTTACTAAATTCTACACAATTAATATAATTCAAATTCTTATTGCCTACGCTACCATAATCATCATCTGTTGTCTCATCGTCATCATGCAGACCGTGTATGTTTCCTTTGCTTCCTTTGTTCATTCTATATTTGTTATGTGATGTGTTTGCGGAGTAACAGTTTCTCGATACATGGCCCCACTTATGACAGCGAAAACACTGCATATTCTGTCTCAAACGATTTCTTCCTCGATTATTGTTTTTGTTAGACGGAGAAGAAAAACGATTAGGTGAACGATCGTTTCTTTTTCGCGATGTATGTGAAAATGAAGGAGAAGTTGTTTTTCGATTTGAGCTTTTAGAACGGGAATTATCATACCCCCCACGATTATAAGCTTGTAACTGATTAACACTATAGGGCTTTACACTGATTGTTTCCATCTCGTTTATTAACAGTTCTGTTGCTAATGCCTTTTCAAGCATATGGTCTAATGATTTGGTTACAGCATCTTCGTCTATTAACTTGGCTTGCACTTTTTTATTATTCAGACCCATAACAAATTTATCTTTTAATGCCGTCTCTAAAAATGACCCGAAGTTACAGCTATCGGCCAAAGTTTTAATCGACACTTCATACACAGAAATTGACTCACTGCCCTTTTGAGCACGTGACCAAAACTTAAAATGCTCCGCGGTGATGTTCTTTTTCGGTTCGAAATGTTTTAAGAGTTTTTCTATTATTTCTTTATACGTAAAATTTTCAGGTTTACTTGGGGCTACTAAAGTTTTCATTATTTTATAAAGTTCTATGCCTCCAAACCCAATTATAAATGAAACTTTATCTTTTTCTTCGGTAATTTTATTTAACCGTAACAAATTATCCATACGTTCACTATACGAACTAAAATCGTCACCAATATTATAATATTCGATGTTTCCCATCAGCCGTCCCATCAGCCATCAGTATAAAGGCACTATTCAAAATGTAGTATACTTTTTTTTTGGCTTTTTCATTTATTTTAACAACTTTAAATTTTTCTATACACGGAGGTTAATTTGTTTAATCCTCGTCGCCATTTTCATATATTTTATCCGGGATCAGATCTTCATTTAAATGAGACGCACGCACTTCGGCTGTTATACAACGACTGTCTTTATTTCATTATTCTGTTCTTAACAGTTTAAGTAAATAGCTTATATACTAGTTTAATATACACTGGGGTGTAAAAGAATTCATACATACATATAAAAAAAAGCAAATTAAAAAAGAAAATGAAAAAAAAATATGATACAAAAAATTTAATTGCCTAATCCAAATTTTGAAACGAATTTATTAAGCTTAAAAGAATTGACTGCCTTTGTTAAAATGTCTGCTACCATTTCATTCGTTGGCTTGTACTGCATATTCAGACCAATTTCATCTTCAGCATCTTGGTCCAAATGCTCTTATTTATTATACTATTCATCAAGCAGAGACACAGCTCTTAAAGATTACTTAAAAATTAATTAACAATATAAGAAAAATATCAATAATACGTACTTAAAATAAATACTAAACATTGTAATTAAGACTTAATAACAACTTTTTTTTAAAACAGTCTCTACTTAGGTTTAAATTAAAATCAATAACATTACATAGAGAATTAGCTCGTCTTAAACAGCGAGTTAAGGGTTCATTGGTTCCATAGTTAACCCTATGAAAAGGTTCACAAAATAAACGATTACTTCGTAGGTTACGACTTGGAACATGAAAACCAACCAACGAAAGCAAATGAGGACAATTGATTTTATAATTAATTAAATCCCTTACAAACATGACATCAAAATATATACGGCGTGTTTCCAAGGATTGAATGCCTAATAACAAACACCTTGTATTATATGATGGCATATCAACATTCCATCGTAGGATCCGAATTGCAGTTCTGGTAAAGCGTTTCTGTATTCTTTCAATTCTTACTGAATAGACCGCATACATAGGATACCAGATGGAAGAACAGTATTCTAAAATTGAACGAACATAGCTAAAATATAATGATCTAATACTACGTTTTCACCGACCAATAAACCGAGATTTAGGTAGATTTACCACAAATCTCTTCACAAATCCCGTAATTTACCATACAAATTTTAATCTCCTCAAATCAAGATTTAAAATAAATCTCATTTAAATCTTCATAGGTAAAATTCGAACAGACCTATTCCCCTATTCAGCGCAATACAAGCTGCTAAAGCAAACTTGCCATCTCACTTCCACTTCATAAGAAAAATGACCCACCATCTGCATTTTGAAAGGTTCTGTCAAAATTAATCTATTTTTTAATCTTTTTTTCTGGTGAAAACACTATTTGGGATTTATGAAATCTAAACGAGATTAACTTGCAGTGAAAACGTAGTATAAGAGTGAAAGGATCAGAGAAGTCTTTAGCATTCCTAGAAATAAATCCAAGCATTGAACTGGCCTTAGAAATGATGTAGTCAATATGATTGGAAAACGTGAATTTTAAGTCAAAGATTACACCCAAGTCTTTTTTTTCGGTAACTTTGGACAGAGAAGATCCATATATATCGTATGAAAATAATATTGGTGATGCACCACGGTAAAACATCATACTATGACATTTAGAAACATTCAAATGCAGATCATTATTGGTACACCAAACAGATAAATTATTAAGATCGTTTTGCAGGTTTATGCAATCTGAAATAGATTTAATACGTACGTATAGTTTAAGGTCGTCAGCATACATTAAACAAAGACTATTTATCAAAACACTCGGAATATCATTGATAAAAAGGAGAAAGAGAAGGGGTCCCAAATGACTTCCTTGTGGAACCCCGGAAGTTACAACAATCGGATTAGAAATAAAGTCGTTAATTCGAACATACTGAATTCTACCAGTAAGATATGATTCAAACCATTTTAATAAATTAGAATGAAAACCTAAACCATGAAGTTTAGCAATCAATATTGAGTGATCAACCCTATCAAATGCTTTAGAGAAATCAGTGTATATAACATCACATTGATATCCCTGTTCAAGAGAAGCCAATACATAATTACTAAAAATCGTAAGATTGGTCGATGTTGATCTGCCACCAATAAACCCATGCTGTAAAGGGGAGATTATTTCTTTCACTGAGAAAACAAGCTTATTATAAACAATTTTTTCAAAAAGTTTAGGTATTACGGATATCTTACAAATAGGCCGATAGTTTGTTACATCATTTTTTGATCCAGATTTAAAAACTGGGTACACATAAGAATTTTTCCATTGTTTTAGGAAGTAGCCATCTCGAAGAGAGCGATTAAAGATGATTTCAAGAGGAGTTACTAAAGAAATAGCACATTTTTTTAAAATAAAGGGAGCAATACCATCAAATCCATATTGCATTTCATCTTTTAAATTTAAAAGTTCATCTAGTATATCACTTTTCTCCAAATATAATTGATTAATATTAATCAATTCAGATAAAGACATAAAAGAAGGTTTTGTTTGATTACTTGAAGATTTAAAGACAGAACGAAAAAAGTCAGCAAAAAAATTACAGATAGTTGACGGGTCACTTGAAGTATTCCCCATATATCGGACTGAATTAGGTATTCCAGTAGAACATTTCTTATTGTTAATAAACTTCCAGAAACATTTACTATTTTTTTTTAGCTTAGATTCAATACTTAATAGGTATTGACTATGAAGAAATTTATTGAGAAAATTAAATTCACGATTACATCGAAGGTAGTTCGTATATAAAACATTATCATCCCTGGAATCACGATAAAGTTTGAAAGCTTTGTTTTTACGATTATTTAAATTTATTAATTTTTTATTGAACCAACAAGGCTTCGATTGAGATTTTTTAGGAATTCTAGGAGTATTAAAATCAACTGCCTCATTTAATAAATTCGTTAGTATGGTAAAAGTTTCTTCAATATCCATATTATTAAAAATTGAAAACCAATCAACCCTATTCAAAAAGCCAGAAACGTTAGAAAAATTACATTTATCATAGTTTAGAACATAACCAATTTCAGATTTTTGTTTTATATATTCAAAGAATTCAAAGCTCACACAAAGTGATAAATGATTATCAGTGTTAGGTAAAGGAGGAGGAGTGGGACTGTCAATACACACACCAAATTCATTATCAGTAAAAACTAAATCAAGATAACGATTTAAATTATTATGAAAACTATTGATCTGTATGAGTCCGAACTCAGCTAGAGTATCGACAACCACACTCTCACAATCACTACTAACATTGAAAGGAATCAAACATTTGTCATCGGGATCAAAAACCCAATTTAAAAAAGGTAGATTAAAATCACCTAAGATAATAACATGTTGATATTCTTTTAAGTTATTCAAAACAAATGAACAATTATCTATATGAGTTTTATAAATTTCAAAAGAACTTTTCGGTGGTATATAACTAATAATAAGAAAAACATCATGAATATTATCAACGCTTAAACGTATAATTAGTTGGTCGATGTTGATTGAAGAATTAGAAGAAGACGGCAACTCTAACTGCATGCTTAAAATAGAAGATCGAACTGCAACCAATACTCCGCCTCCACGAGTCAGTCCAGTTGTATGATAACAGCGATCATTTCGATACACATTGAACAGTTGGTTGTCAAACATTTCTGAATTAAAATGGTTCTCAGAGAGCCAAGTTTCAGTTAGTGCGATAATATCAAATTGTTGTGAAGATGAGAAAAGAAGAATGTCATGCATTTTAGTTCGCAATCCACCAACGTTGTGGTAGAAAATAAAAAATTGAAAGTTTTTACAAGTTGGCGAATAAACAGGGAGAGGTGTAGGTTGATAAGTAGAGTTAATTTCAATATTATTTATGTTGTTGCTATTGCCTCTTGTCGTTTTAAGTTTTTTGGAAATGGAACAAACAACTTCACACGCACAAATTCAGGCCATGCAGTTGGCTTCAAAATGACATTCAACTTGTCTTCGGGAACACTTAACTTAAAATTAACAAAAGGTAACTCACTTATATCAGCGTCTTTTTTTGTCAACTTAAAACATTTGAATTGTTGAGAAGGTATTTTAGTGATATTGGATATATTGTAACGTTTTACCACGGTTCGATATAAAACTTATTTATTTTTAACTGTCAACCGTCAATTATTTCCTTTTTAAATTAAACACACTTTACTTCACTTCAAATATTTTATTAATCATCAATCTCAATAGTATGCAACTTATATTCACTTCCGGATACTTTTAACTTTGAACTTTACACTTTCGCTTTCAAAAATAAACTGTGTCTGTGCTCAAAAAGTTTCTCCTTATATAGTGAGCTGAGAGGTTCGGGACTCTACTCGAAAGTACTGGCACATAAGCTTCTGGAAGGTTCCATTCCAATGAAGAGAGATGGCGTTCTCTCCACTCTTCCATTCAGCGCATTTTTCCCCTAAGAGAGATGGGCGCGCTCTCTCGGGATTTTTTATAAATGGTTGTTGTCTTCGATAAGGGTATTTTTGTACTTGGCTCTTTGTTTGTTCCGAAAGTAGTTAGGTGCTGATTTCATCGTTACAATATATTCAATAATTGCACCGGGTTCAGTATCATTTGAAAAGCTTGACAAATGTACCCACTTGTTATTTGGAATGACATTAAGATTGGAGTCTAAGTTTGTACCATAAATTGAAACCTTAGGGATGGGGTCGCGAGGGGGGTTTTTATTATTCTTTTTTTTGTTAGCTTTCGCGAATGGAGAATTGTTTATGACATTTAAAGAGAGATTGGATAAAGAGTTAATTGCATTATTTTTATCCGCTACTTCTTGATGAGAAATTTCAACACTTTCAACAACCACTGCCGCACTTTGGCGAAATTTATTGGAGGTAGATGCACTTGTGTTTTCGCGGGGGGCATTAGTTAATGGAATTGAAGTGTTTTCTGATAAATCAGTTATTGATGAAGGTTTAGGATTTAAGAGAGGTTTTACATATACATTTTGGGGATTATGTAAGAACTCCCGCAGAAAACAAATTTCTCTTTTAAGATCACTAACACACTGTGAAAGCTCCGTAAATCGATTAAAAAAGTTGGAGAAATTTATAAGAGAACAAGTGTCACATTGCCAATTAAAATTAGATTTTGATAAAATATTTGATTCTTCTGTGGAAATTTTAACACAGTCTTTATGAAAATATTGGCCACAAAACAACCGACACACAATCATTTCAGATCGTTTTAGTTTATCGTTGCACTTGGCACAAGATTTAGACATTTTAAGAAAAAGATTAAACTAAGAATTCGAGAAAAATAGATAAAATCGATGAGAGAGCAAAAATTAGGTGTTGCTTGAACGACAGTCACTCAATTCCTTGAATAAAGTATTTGCGCACATCAATATGCTTTGTACGCGCATGATAATTTTTGTTCTTTGCCAGGTGAAGTGCTCCTTGGTTATCACAGTATAGAGTAATTTTCTTCGAAGCCTCTAAAAAAATTTCACACTCGAAGCGTTTTAACCATAGTGCTTCTTGGATTGCTGATACCATTTACATAAATTCGGCCTCGGTTTAAGATAATGCTATCGTTGGTTGACGACGTGTTGCCCAAGAAATTGCTCCACCTTTGATTCGAAACACGTAACCAGTGGTTGAGCGCCGCTTGTCAAGGTCACCTGCCCAATCTGCATCGCAGAAACCAATCAGATCATGATCCTCGTTGGGATAAAATGTTAGTTTATAGTCGATGGTACCCTTTAAATACCTCAGCACCCTTTTTACAGCTATCCAGTGTGCCCTGCCAAAATTGTTGTTGTACCTGCTAAGAGCGCTGACAGCAAAACATATATCGGGACGACTTATTTGAGCAGCATACATAATACACCCAACTGCTTCTTGATATGGAACAATGGTCATTTCGCGACGCTCCTCGTCTGTTTTGGGAGACATTTCTTCTGACAGCTTTTGGTTGGGATCCAACTCATGTTTATAACGTATCACAATCACAAAGACCGAATCAATCTGATTGACATAGTGAACGATTTAATCTTTGACCATAGTGATTGAAATAATGATTGATTGAAAAGACCGAATCTTTGAAGCAATCAATCATTGATTGATTCGATCTTTGAAAATGAACGATTGACACAGCTCTACAGCATTCCGTTTCACCTTGAACACCCATCTACTATCTATAGCCTTCCGACCCGCAGGTAAATCGCATAACTTCCATGTGTCATTAGCTTTCAAAGACTCATATTCAGCTTTCATCGCATCTTCCCATTGCTCCTTTTCCTCACACTGCTTGGCTTCTTGGTAGGATCTAGGTTCGTTGACATCTTTAGTAGCCTCTGCTAGCATAGCGTATAAACTTTGAGTATTTCTCGTATTTTCACTACGTCTCGGACTTGCATCACCTTCATTGTTTGCGACTGCATAAGGTACAACCAACATCTCACTTGCAGCAACATCAAAATCGGTATCATTGACAGATGAATATGATGAATTCACATTGTCCACCGCCTCACTGAATTCTCTATTGAACGCGGCTGATGTGACATCTACGTGTGAGAAATTTTCCTAAAACTATTGTGTGTAACCGCTATTTTTCTTTTAAAACCCTACAAAAGCTAGAATGTAACTGCCATTTTTGAAATAAAAACCCTACAAATGCCTGAATAAATGTGTGTTCCGGATACTTTTAACTTCGAGCTTTACACTTTCGCTTTCAAAAATAAACTGTGTCTGTGCTCAAAAAGTTTCTCCTTATATAGTGAGCTGAGAGGTTCGGGACTCTACTCGAAAGTACTGGCACAAAAGCTTCTGGAAGGTTCCATTCCAATGAAGAGAGATGGCGTTCTCTCCACTCTTCCATTCAGCGCATTTTCCCCTGAGAGAGATGGGCGCGCTCTCTCGGGATTTTTTTTTATAAATGGTTGTTGTCTTTGATAAGGGTATTTTTGTACTTGGCTCTTTGTTTGTTCCGAAAGTAGTTAGGTGCTGATTTCATCGTTACAATATATTAATTTCAACTCACCCAATTTTCTTCCTTGTGTTTTAGGTTTGGGGTGTTGTTTTGGTTGCGAATATAGATCCAAATTCGAAACCAAAACAAACACTCAGCTTCAACAAACCAAACTCTCAACTGCATGTAAGGGTTAGAACAAGGATCGAAATATATGTAGTTATGTCGGGATAATAGTAGACCACAGACCACAGACTAATGCCTGCAAATAGTGAACTGGGAACAGTAGTCAGTACGAATTTATAAACGAGGGTGACAACTGACAGCTATCACTTTGGTGAAACTGAAGGACACAAATTGGTTAAGGAAAATGAAAGGCATATTTTGAAGGTTCAGAGAAGTTACTGAGAAGATAATTTTAATTACAGTAATTTCGATTATTAGGCGAAAGTCATTTACTACGTTTATATTCAGGACCGAGAGCTCGAGTTGGATTTGGGTCGGATTTTCGACCCAGGTTTTTCGTTCACAGATTTGAGAGCTTGATATTGAGTTGAATTGAAATGGTGTCGAGATGACATATGGTGTTTCTCAAGTTAACTCCTCAACCCAGGTTTTTTAGCAAAAATTTCGACTCGACTTCACTCCTGAAATGCAGTCGAGTCGGTTCAAGCTCATTTCAACTCGATGCAGGTATACAAAGGGTCTAAGTGAGCTTCAAGCTCGCTTAAATACCACATGGAAACGTAGTAATTGACAACGAGCTACCAACTTAACAAACAAAATGTTATCACTGATTATAAGAAAGAAAAAATAAAACGAAGGGCATATTAAGTTATCGTACTCTCCCCAGATTCTCTCTTTTCAAAAGCTGTCTATCTGGTTTCAAACGAATGCTTGGGGTAGTAAGTGGCGACTTCTAGTAGACGCGCTACAACGCGCGCGTTCGGTCTATCGTCAAACACGTGTAATTATGGACTTTATGGTATACAGTAGGACGAGTTGTTGCTGAAAAGTCAAAGGGAATTTAAGGGGAATAATATTAACTCACACATTTACATTTCAAGAAGAAACAAAAAAAAAATATAGCTAACGGGTATACTTTATCGGGTGATGTGAAAACATAGGGTGAGTGTGCTCGAAAGAGTTTAATTTAAGAAAATAAGTGCTAAATAGTATAATTTAATGTAGGGCTCGCGAAAGTTGGACTTTTTGTATTTAGTGGTCCCAGGTTGTCAGCGGAGCCCTGGGACCACCCAATAAGTTGTATTATGCCTATAAACTTTTGGTTTTGGACAATTTAATATTCAACCGTTATGTTGACACTGTTTCATGCGCTGAATGAAAAGCTCCCAGTCGAAAACATGGGAGACAAGAATCATTTTTGGCACCGCCAGTCGATCTTTTTGGGATATTTTCTAATCCATCATATCGCTATATTCGGAAATCAGAGTATGCCAACAAAGAATAAGTCGAACTGAAGATTGAAGTATGATCTCATAATGCAGAACGGGAAACTTCAAGTGAAGCCCGAACCTAAGCGTGTTATGTGGACCGAACCCACAAAAAGTAAACATAGAAGGTCCCCGCCGTCCCGAGCTATGTACTTGGATATTTTATATAATATTTTTTTTGCTTTATAAGTATTCCTTTTTTTGTTTGTGTTTGTAATAATTAATGTTGTGTTGCTTTGTAATGTGGCGTTGAATTTTTCATTAATACCATCCTTCTTTTAAATGATATTAAGTTTTACTTTGTAAGTGAAAAAGATAGTTTTCTATGGTTATCATCGCGTTTGTCTTTTTGTTTTGTTACCACCGTTTAAAAATACGAGTACACCTCCAAAGAGCTCTCTTGAGGTAGGAAACATAAATTTTAAGGTTTTTTTTTTCCGTTTTTTTTTTGCAAGTGCCAAAAAGGGTGCTGTTATTTTTTTTTGTTCATGATAGTCCATTTAGGAAACTAAATCAAATCTTGATCACATTTGCTTGCTTTATTTTTAAAACTACTGTTTGTTTTATTTAAGGCATACCAGTTATTTCAAGATCAATAAAAAAAAATAGGGAATAGAAAAGTTTGAATATTTCCTTAAGCGGGCTTTCTGTTTTTGCCCTCAATTGAGTTTGTAATACCTTTTATCGGTAATTTTTGTTTATAATTATATTTTTAAAATTAAATCGGTTTTGCTTAGTAAAACTTTAAAAATACGCCTTATATTGAAACTGGTTTGTTTCCTTGGTTTCCTCCAGCAACCGCAGGTTTTTTTTCTAGTGATGTTTTTTCAGAGGTGTGTGGACGGTAGCACAACAACTTCGGTGAAGATAGCGTGACTTGATCGTGGTCATCCACCGTCTATTAGGGGAAGTTCAAAATTCCACGGCCGCGAACTTCCAGGTTGGGTGGGGTTAGGCCACGCTGCAACAACACCAGCAGCGCCCTTGGTGTGGTGAACCGTCCGTCCGCGATTTTTGTTTTCTTTTGTTTCCAGGCCTGATGTATGTTTTTGTTGGGAGGTGAGGTCTAGTTCAGGGGCAAGATCCCCCCCCCATTCCGGCGAGCTAACTGCCGAGCCATGCAAGCAGGCCGCGTCCCCGAACTAGGCATTCCAGTCCATTCCTTTTCCGATCTGTATCCTTCCTATTTCCTTATTCCTACCTAAGCCCCGTACCTACCATCCGTCCTCGCATCCTCTTGCCTCGCAACAAGTGCCAGTTGTACAATCATGGGATAAGATTTGATCCGTGGTTCAGGATTTTTAATTCACCGATTTAGGCAGATTAAAGGCTCTCCCAAACCAACGCGATTTATCGCTGCGACAAACGAAAACAACAATAACAACACGAGGTTGTCAAACAAAACAACACGTGGTTGTCAAACAAAACAACACGTTGTTGTTATTGTTTTCGTTTCTCGCAGCGAATAATCACGCTGGTTTGGGAGAGCCTTTACACTGATATGCATTTTAAAGCATTTTTATAAATCTTTCTCTGTGTGACCCGGCCTTAATTCCTACGACGAAAAACCAACAACAAACGACACGACACCCGCAAACCAAAAGTCAGCTGCAAACGTAATCGCTGTTCCTAAAATTGCCCATCGGATTGGCCGCGTTCATCACCACGTTTTTGACAGATCTAAAAATAAAAAAAAAAAAAAAACGTAAAGGCTTAACTACGTTCAACTTACTTTTGTACAAAACTAAACTAAATCCTTTGTATTTTTCTAACGCACAACTCATTTCTATCTTCTTTCTCAAGTTTTACAAAAGTAAAAGTTAGCGCTCTTAACTTTTACTTTTGTGCAAAAGTAAAACACCAATACACACAAAAAATCATTTTTAAAAGCGACTAGTAAATGTCGCTGTAATGGGGGAAATTTAAGGGAACAAAAATTTATTCAGGCATTTGTAGGGTTTTTATTTCAAAAATGGCAGTTACTTTCTGGCTTTTGTAGGGTTTTAAACACACCATAGTTTTAGGAAAATTTCTCACACGTAGATGTCACTAGAGTATGTGTGTATTTTTTCACTTTTGTGCTTTTTGCAAAAAGTTTTTGAATGTAGCCTTTAACTTTTACTTTTGTGCAAAAGTAAAACACCAATACGTACAAAAAATCGGGTTGGGTATAGCCCATCCCAGAACCACTGGTCCCAAGACAACTCATCCCACGCAATTCATCCCAAGACCAAACTGGTCCCAAGACAACTCATCCCACGGACAACTCATCCCGGATATGAAATTAAAAATTCCATCGGAGAAAATGGTTCGAGCACATAATAATTTCGGTAAAATTAGTTTTTCAGAAGGTTTGTGAATTTGAGAGGGATTTTTCTGAGAAGATTTTTTTTGCGGAACTTAAAAGCAGGAAATTGGTGTAGCACATATAAAAGCCAGTGTAGTAACAAATAATATAAAAATAGGACGCTGTTATTTGTGATTTGTCCATTAAGAATCTAGAGATTGGGTGGCATGTGGGATGGGTTTATTTAAGTACGGGGTCGGATACAAAAAATGTTATGTCATTGGTCATGAAAGGGTGGTTCGTAAAAATGTCAACTTCGTTGTTTCTTGACCGATTTCAATGAAACTGACATTGGTTATAGCTGACATAGAGTTATGAAGAAAAAAAATATTTTCAATAAAGGGTGATTCGTAAAAATGTCAACTTCGTTGTTTCTTGACCGATTTCAATGAAACTGACATTGGTTATAGCTGACATAGAGTTATGAAGAAAAAAAATATTTTCAATACAGGGTGATTCGTTAAAATGTCAACTTCGTTGTTTCTTGACCGATTTCAATGAAACTGACATTGGTTATAGCTGACATAGAGTTATGAAGAAAAAAAATATTAAAAAATATTTTCAATACAGGGTGATTCGTAAAAATGTCAACTTCGTTGTTTCTTGACCGATTTCAATGAAACTGACATTGGTTATAGCTGACATAGAGTTATGAAGAAAAAAAATATTTTCAATACAGGGTGATTCGTTAAAATGTCAACTTCGTTGTTTCTTGACCGATTTCAATGAAACTGACATTGGTTATAGCTGACATAGAGTTATGAAGAAAAAAAATATTTTCAATACAGGGTGATTCGTTAAAATGTCAACTTCGTTGTTTCTTGACCGATTTCAATGAAACTGACATTGGTTATAGCTGACATAGTTATGAAGAAAAAAAATATTAAAAAATATTTTCAATACAGGGTGATTCGTAAAAATGCCAACTTCGTTGTTTCTTGACCGATTTCAATGAAACTGACATTGGTTATAGCTGACATAGAGTTATGAAGAAAAAAAATATTTTCAATACAGGGTGATTCGTTAAAATGTCAACTTCGTTGTTTCTTGACCGATTTCAATGAAACTGACATTGGTTATAGCTGACATAGAGTTATGAAGAAAAAAAATATTTTCAATACAGGGTGATTCGTAAAAATGTCAACTTCGTTATTTCTTGGCCGATTTCAATGAAACTGACATTGGTTATAGCTGACATAGAGTTATGAAGAAAAAAAATATTAAAAAATATTTTCAATACAGGGTGATTCGTAAAAATGTCAACTTCGTTGTTTCTTGACCGATTTCAATGAAACTGACATTGGTTATAGCTGACAAAGAGTTATGAAGAAAAAAAATATTTTCAATACAGGGTGATTCGTAAAAATGTCAACTTCGTTGTTTCTTGGCCGATTTCAATGAAACTGACATTGGTTATAGCTGACATAGAGTTATGAAGAAAAAAAATATTAAAAAATATTTTCAATACAGGGTGATTCGTAAAAATGTCAACTTCGTTGTTTCTTGACCGATTTCAATGAAACTGACATTGGTTATAGCTGACATAGAGTTATGAAGAAAAAAAATATTTTCAATACAGGGTGATTCGTAAAAATGTCAACTTCGTTGTTTCTTGGCCGATTTCAATGAAACTGACATTGGTTATAGCTGACATAGAGTTATGAAGAAAAAAAATATTTTGATAACTAATTTTATTTAATATACATTTTTTTTCATGCAGGCTAAACGCAGGGGGGGGTTTTGGGGGTTCAAACCCCCGAAATTTTTGAAATGAGAAATTAAGGATTCATTTTCTTGAAAAAAAAAAAACATTGTGTCATTTTCGTGCTATAGGAAAAAAACAAGTTCTTCTACTTCTTTTTAAAAATATCGCATCGAGAAAATCAGTCGAGAAACCCTGAAAAATTGTTTCAGTTTCTATCGTTTCTCGAGTGTTTTGACGCATGCGTCAAATATGAACATGGGTCCATATTTCAATATTATTATGGCCCAAAAATAGGATTTTCCTCTGGAACAATATTTTTAAAAATTCACAAAAATTTGAAGCTTTGGTTAGGACTATTGTACTTACTTACCCAAACAGGGATATTTAATAAATTATGAAGTTGGAGCAAAAGTAAACGACTTTATTTTCATAATTTATTAAATATCCCTGTTTGGGTAAGTAAGTACAATAGTTCTAACCAAAGCTTCAAATTTTTGTGAATTTTTAAAAATATTGTTCCCTATTTTTGGGCCATAATAATATTGAAATATGGACCCATGTTCATATTTGACGCATGCGTCAAAACACTTGAGAAACGATAGAAACTGAAACAATTTTTCAGGGTTTCTCGACTGATTTTCTCGATGCGATATTTTTAAAAAGAAGTAGAAGAACTTGTTTTTTTCCTATGGCACGAAAATGACACAATGTTTTTTTTTTTCAAGAAAATGAATCCTTAATTTCTCATTTCAAAAATTTAGGGGGTTTGAACCCCCAAAACCCCCCCTGCGTTTAGCCTGCATGAAAAAAAATGTATATTAAATAAAATTAGTTATCAAAATATTTTTTTTCTTCATAACTCTATGTCAGCTATAACCCCTGTCAGTTTCATAGAAATCGGTTAAGAAACAACGAAGTTGACATTTTTATGAATCACCCTGTATTGAAAATATTTTTTTTCTTCTTAACTCTATGTTAGCTATAACCCCTGTTAGTTTCATCGAAATCGGTCAAGAAATAACGAAGTTGACATTTTTATGAATCACCCTGTATTGAAAATATTTTTTTTCTTCTTAACTCTATGTCAGCTATAACCCCTGTTAGTTTCATCGAAATCGGTCAAGAAACAACGAAGTTGACATTTTTATGAATCACCCTGTATTGAAAATATTTTTTTTCTTCTTAACTTTATGTCAGCTTTAACCCCTGTCAGTTTCATCGAAATCGGTCAAGAAACAACGAAGTTGACATTTTTATGAATCACCCTGTATTGAAAATATTTTTTTTCTTCTTAACTCTATGTTAGCTATAACCCCTGTTAGTTTCATTGAAATCAGTCAAGAAACAACGAAGTTGACATTTTAACGAATCACCCTGTATTGAAAATATTTTTTTTCTTCATAACTCTATGTCAGCTATAACCAATGTCAGTTTCATTGAAATCGGTCAAGAAACAACGAAGTTGACATTTTTACGAATCACCCTGTATTGAAAATATTTTTTAATATTTTTTTTCTTCATAACTCTATGTCAGCTATAACCAATGTCAGTTTCATTGAAATCGGTCAAGAAACAACGAAGTTGACATTTTTACGAACCACCCTTTCATGACCAATGACATAACATTTTTTGTATCCGACCCGTACTTAAATAAACCCATCCCACATGCCACCCAATCTCTAGATTCTTAATGGACAAATCACAAATAACAGCGTCCTATTTTTATATTATTTGTTACTCCACTGGCTTTTATATGTGCTACACCAATTTCCTGCTATTAAGTTCCCCAGAAAAATCCTCGCAGAAAATCCCTCTCAAATTCACAAATCTTCTGAAAAACTCTTTTGACCGAAATTATTAAATGCACGAACCATTTTCTCCGATGGAATTTTTAATTCCATATCGGGATGAGTTGTCCGTGGGATGAGTTGTCTTGGGACCAGTTTGGTCCTGGGATGAATTGCGTGGGATGAGTTGTCTTGGGACCAGTGGTTCTGGGATGGGCTGCGTTGACCCGCAAAAAATCAGTTTTAAAAGCGACTAGTGGATGTCGCTGTAATGGGGGAAATTTAAGGGAACAAACATTTATTCAGGCATTTGTAGGGTTTTTATTTCAAAAATGGCAGTTACATTCTAGCTTTTGTAGGGTTTTAAAAGAAAAATGGCGGTTACACACAATAGTTTTAGGAAAATTTCTCACACGTAGATGTCACATCAGCCGCGTTCAATAGAAAATCTGAAATTTCAGATTTATATAGCATGGTGTCTACACATGCAATATTTCATCGAAACGTTCTTGGAGTCGTGGCATATTCGCTCCGAATGATTTGCGCCAGAGCTTTAACCATTGACCTACTAGATATGGACTGCCAGGAGCCAACTTCACGACGGTACCACTTAAAACTAAACGCTGCCAGCGCCCCTTGGAGCAAAGCGGAAAAGTGGGTGTAACTTTTGACAATTAAGAAAATTCTTCAAACAATTCCTGTGTTTATTTTGTTTTTTTTTTGCGATAGTTTACCGAAAAATGTGATAAAAAAGCATTGAAAAGACCATAAATCATTACAAAAGCATAAAATTTTAATTGAAAATATTTTTTTCTTTCGATTAAATGGAAACAAAAGTAAAAAAAAAAGATGAATACTTCACCTCACCGATAAGTTCGGATAGTGGCAATGAGAACTAATCTTCACACTCTACAGAGAAAAATAAGCCGTCCAGAACATAAATTTTGGTTGCAGCATCAGCATTTTTATAAGCCCCTTTAAGTATGCTGTCTTGTTCCGCCTCCATTTTTCTCCGTACTTTATTTGATAGACTACAATTCGTAGTACGTATCAAAGGGGGAGAGGTTGGAAGATCGGTAACAAACCAGACTATTAAGTTATTATTATTTGTATTGTATTATTTATACTAGAATGTCAGTTTATTAGACTTGACCATTCTTTATTCCGTCAATTTCATTGATTTTTGAACAACAACAACAACAACAACTTAAGGGTGCTACCACCAACTGCTTACGAATTAATTTTGGAGAAAAATGGAGGCGGAACAAGACAGCATACTTAAAGGGGCTTATAAAAATGCTGATGCTCCAAATGCAATCGATAAACAAACAGCACATCTAGACCTGTGACGTCAGTGGTCAACGGTGGCAGAGTACGTAGTGTACACAGCTTCGAAGACTGAGCAAATCTGATGCGCGGGTTCAAATACCGCATGATGTGTAGAAAGTTTTTCAAATAAAATTGGATTAAGGCTCAGCACCACTATAAAGGAGACTGATGATAGGGCTTTGCACCCCTTGAAATAGCTATATCTCTAGCCAAACAAAAATAAAACGAATTAAAATACCCATATACCTATACATACCTAGCTATTGTTGAAATTGTATATTTATTTTTATTTTAAAAATACATGTACATACCAACTTATATACTGTATATTGTCAATCAATTTGTAAAAGCAAGTCTTATAAACAAATAAATTATATCTATCTATCTATCTATCTACTTATTTTATAGATATAAGATTTCTAATAGCAAATGTTACGAAACATGTTTTCATATTTTTTTTCTTGTAGAAGGTAACATGTTCTACAGTAATATCATGCAACCGACAACTCGTATGGCAAAAAGTGTCATAACATTTTTTATTAGAAATCTTATTCTATAAAACATTTTTGAAAAATTTCAACATTTCAGAGCTCAAGGCAAAAGTATTTCTTCTAGTATTTTTTTTTTACTTTTGACCAAATTTTTACAATGTTGATATCTCTTAGACGGTTAATTCAGGAGAATAGATTGTCACATAATGCATAACTTTACATGAATATATTTTCGAAAGCATATACACGTCTAATAAGTTATACGAGAAAAACCGAAATTTTCGCCACTTAACATCTTTTGAAATGGCCATATCTCTTAAACGGTAAGTGGAAAGAAGAACAAAGTCAGAATCTATAAAATTTAGGAAATCTCATGATCTTCAAGTTTTTAATGTTATCCTCTTCCTATGAGCACTCAATATTATGCACTCTCTAAAGGGAAGATCGCGACCCATGAAGCTTGTACTAGTCAAAAAATCGTTACATCTCAGCTCTAAGAATGTTAGAGTATCTCACGTAAGGTGTTAATCTAAAAGTTCAGCCTTACTGGAACTGGGGACACCACCGTAGATATTTCTTCCGCTAATTATCTTTTTAATTCAGTTTCTACAAAAAAAATTAAATCGCGAATAAATTATATAAATGTAAATATTCATTTTATTGTTTTTAATTGAGTCTTTACAGTTTAATATGTATGTATTGGTAGTAAATTTTTAAGAGGATTTTAAAGTTCATTTATTTGTAGAAATCTCTTCTTCAGAAAATATAGGAATGTTATCAGCCCCTTCTCTACCAACTAACATAATTTCACACGCAGATGGAACAAAGGCTTCCCAATAACCGATAAGCTTTAAAGAGAAAACAAAAGTAATAATTACAAGATTGTTTATAATTAAGCAGTTTTACTTGATGTTGATGGGCCATTTGATCTTCAACGTATTTAAGGACACTTGTTTTTATTTCCTTAATTCTTATAGCATCAAATCGGTTCATTTCTTTCTTAATAGTTATTGATATGTCATCAAACTCTTTTTGACACCGCTGAACTTTAGCTTCCCACTAAAATAAGTTCGATTTCAAAAACAAGAAAGGGTAAGTACATATATTTTAAAATAACTTTAATCCTACTTCATTAACTTCCTCTTGCATCTGCTCTATTTTATCATTTCTTCCTGCTATCTCCATCTTAGCTTTATTTTCCCGACGCTTTGTTAACTGCATTTGGGCGTATTGCCAGTTTTGGAAAACCTAAAAATAATTTTTGATTAAAAATTAGTGTAAAATCATGATTTTATTATACGAAAAATATATGGTAGAAATGCGAACAGTTTTTGTCACGCAAAAGAGGAAGCGGGCATAAAAGCTGACAGTATTCCATTATTAAATATCGCTGATAAAGACAATCAACATTTTAAAGAAAACATAAATTAGCAAAGAAATTAGTAAAGATAAAAAAAAAAAAAAAACAAACCAAAGCTAAAAATATGAAGCTTTAACTTAAATTTTCTAGTTGAAGCTAGAACGTGTATCATTTTTTTAATCACAGGAATTAAAGCTTAAGCTAGAATTGTCTAGATTTAGCTACTAGTAAAAGCTATGACTAGATAGCTTTAGCTTCTTTCAAAAACAGCTTTTACCTACTTTTTTTATTAAAAGACCCAATGTACATCTATTTTAACGGTAAGAATTAACAAAAATAAAAGAAAATTATTTTTGTTGTTGTTTTAGTGGACTGTGTTGAGTTAAATTCAAATGGAAGATTTTTTGCTTCCTTTAGTCCAATGCGTCTTTTATTTTAACGTCGATTTTACTCTTGTTTATTTTATTATAGGTATCTGTCTATACTGATATATTTTTTTATATTTTTGTTTATTAGTAGGTAGTTTACCACCTACTTTCCTATTGACTATTTCAAAGAAATTAATTTTCGTTGAAAGGTTATTGTTAAACGAACTTGGAAGCACCGAAACCGATAACAAGCGATCGCCAATTGAGAACTTACACCAAACGTCAAAAACTCTAGATGGGGGGAAAACAAACACACTATTAAAGGCGCGAACAGTATCGGTGTGTATTTCTATTTGTTTGTATTGTTGTTTTCCCCCCATCTAGAGCTTCTTTTCGATTAAAGAACTGTCAAAATTAGAAAAAGAAAAGACAGAGTTAGATTCTGGAAAAGCCCAATTACAGTGAGTGCAATAGGGCTCTTTACCAAATAGCAATATATCTCTCTCTCGTTAACTCATAAACGTTAAAATCATCACATTGTGGGCTTGACATGTTTTCACTTCGGTACAACATACTAAACTTCTAGTATAAAAAACCACCTTTTTTTATTTTTGCTTTCGTTCTTCGTTCGCATCTGTCAAGCCCACAAAGTTATGGCTGTCTCTTTTGATATTGACAGATTCGTAAAGTTCCCTATATACCTGAAGCGGTTATACCCTCTTCTCTTCTTAAAATTCTACCCGCCTTTTTCCGATTCCGGCATTTTTGATTCTTGGGTCTAACTTTAATGTGGTGGCAGCAAAACATTTTCACAAGCAGAAGATTAGAAATTGTAAAATTTAAGGAAAAATAATCAAAAAAATAAAGTAAAATATTGAATTTTTTTGAAAATTTAAAAATAAAAGTAAATTAATGAAACAAATTGAAACTCAAAAGAGAAAACTAAAACGTAAGTTGTAAATATATTTAAAATAGATTGTAAAACGAAAGACTAATTAAATTTTCTACAAGAACATTTTTCGAGGTTTGGAATCACGTGACCATTCCCACATCGACATCACCTCAAATTACCATCCTCGTCATCATCTTTATCTACAACTCTTCATCATGGACACCATCTCGAGTTATTTTCAATGTCATCATCTTCATCGGAAACTTATCGTAAGATCACCTACGTCGTCATTGTCATCAAAGTTCTTCTTCATCGACATCCACAACTTCAGCCAACTCATCACCAGTTCTCCAACGACGTCGTTTTCATTGCCGTCATCGTCTTCAGGAAGCGGATTCCAGTGATTGCATTAAGGCGCTTAAGGCCACGTGTGAATTGGTTTAAAATTTCGATTGAGTTTTATCCGAGAATACATTTTGAAGTTTCTACGTACAGATTCACCTCACTAGTGTCAAACATTAATCTTCGGATAAAATTTAACGCGATTTTAACCCAATTCGCACACGGCCCAAAGCGGATCACGGTTTACCCCTTAAACATAATGAGATGTCACTAAAATCGTTCCTTCATGTAGCAAAGGACGTCTACAACGGAATAGCGCGACTACACCACGACTAGCCTGAGCAGGAAAGAGAGAGTTGAACGATCCCATATATGCCATCTCAAGTGCAGCTTGTAGAGAGTAAAAAAGTTAAAACAGCTGCAGCTTCACATTGTAGGTAGGTAGAAGTGGCTGTCGGGAACCGACTCACGTAGGCCAATCAGTGGCCCGTTGTGATACCACATGGATCTAGGAGATACTTCCCCTACTCGTTGAACCATTTGGAGCTCCTTATGAAGCGTGCAAGATTGCTAATATCAGTATTAGCCAGATCATTTGGATCATTATAGTAGAAGTCTCCCAAATGGGTTCTACGTCTTTGGGATAGAGCAGGACATGAACAGAGAAGGTGAGGAACGGTTTCCTCCTCCTCCTCTTCCATGCAGCTTCTGCAGTAGTCATTGGCAAAGATGCCAAGTCGCGTGGCGTGTCTGCCTATGAGACAGTGTCCAGCTTAAATGCCTATATAACGGAGCTTATGTGCGATCTGTTTAAAGAAATCAGACATTTAGTGCGTTTTAGATCTAGCTTTGGCCAGATTTGTTTAGTCGCTATACAAGTGGTGATGTTGCTCCACCTAAGGTTTGTGCACCTTATAGCTTCTTGATTTACGACGGAATGCGAGACGTAAATTTAGTCTGTAAGAGTACACGCCTGCACCAACCCCGTAATCGGTTTTTGATCCATCAGTGTAAAAGTGAATCGATTCATCATGTAACAATACATGTAACTTGATAATCTTTACCAAAGTGCAATTGGGGGGTGGTGTAATCAGTGTTACTTGAAAGTGATCCGAAATAATCTAGAATAGTGGAGTGGCCAATTTTATTATTGATCCACTGTAAAGAGGCCTTGAGTCGAATGGCTGTGTTTGCGGCCGCTTGTTTGCTATAAATATCGAGGGGGATTAAATGAAGCAGAATGTCTAGTGCCGCAGAAGGAGTAGTACGTAGTGCTCCACTTGTGCACAAACAGGCTGCTCTTTGGACTCTCCCAAGTTTGTCGCTATATCCAGAGCGGTCTACCAAACAGATACACCGTATGTAAGAATCGGTCTTATTACCGAAATGTATAGCCAGTGAGTAATGCGGGGCTCAAGTCCCCATTTGTTCTCAATGGCTTTTTTACAGGAGAAAAGGGTTACTGTGGTCTTTTTGATTCTTTCTTGTATGTAAGGCTTCCAGTTTAATTTCTTATCTAAAATAAGACCCAAATATTTAGCTTCATCAGAAAATTTTAGTGGTGTGCCTTTAATAGTAGGGGGGTCAATATGCGGAATTTTATACTTCCTAGTGAAGAAGACAAAATCAGTTTTGTGGGGGTTTATACCCAGTCCACACTGATCCGCCCAGTGTGTTAGCTTATTGAGAGCTTCACATTGTAGCGCTGTATATTATTTTCGTATCTTTCAACTTTGACAGTGCTACATGCTGCAGCTTCACCATTGTGTTCGGCCAGTTAACCTCTGTAGGAAGCTACATATACTAAATAAATATTTGATTCAAACATAAATGTTGGGCTAATATGGGCTCTACTGTACATCTATTCCGACAAAGAGCAAAGTAGATATAGTAATGACGTCACTATATATAGCTTGCAAGCTTAAGCCCACAAATCCTAGGGTGGTCGAGGCTAGCGATCACTCTCTTCAAATACCAAATTATTTGCTCGGTTATGTGCTCTCACACTTACTCTCAAGAATTTGACGAAGCTAAGTCTGGATTTACATTGTTCAACTTTTCCCATAAGTTTTTTCCAGAAATCGGGTGAAATGTTCATATGGTCCCATTTTTCCAATGAGAATTTCTGTCGTTGCACTCTTCGGTCTTATTGCTTTCCTCTTCATTTTTCATTAGGATTTACTCACACCATCAAATAAACGACACATGTATACTAAACACACACAAGAAACTGGAAAGGAGGTGAAAGAGAACCAAAATAGGCTGGAAAAATCGGATGAGTTTTGCGGAACAACCGATTTCTTCCATCCCCCTCACTTCTTACCCTGCTCACCCAGGAACAAGTGATCGGAACTGGAAAAGTTGAACAATGTAAATGCAGACTTACTCAAGATTGTCTGGATTTACATTGTTCAACTTTTCCCATAAGTTTTTTCCAGAAATCGGGTGAAATGTTCATATTGTCCGATTTTTCCAATGAGAATTTCTGTTGTTGCACTCTTCGGTCTTATTGCTTTCCTCTTCATTTTTCATTAAGATTTACTCACACCATCAAATAAACGGCACATGTATACTAAACACACACAAGAAACTGGAAAGGAGGTGAAAGAGAACCAAAATAGGCTGGAAAAATCGTATGAGTTTTCGAGGAACAACCGATTTGTTTCATCCCCCTCACTTCTTACGCCGCTCACCCAGGAACAATCGATCGGAACTGGAAAAGTTGAACAATGTAAGTCTGGATTTACATTGTTCAACTTTTCCCATAAGTTTTTTCCAGAAATCGGGTGAAATGTTCATATGGTCCGATTTTTCCAATGAGAATTTCTGTCGTTGCACTCTTCGGTCTTATTGCTTTCCCTTTTCATTTTTCATTAAGATTTACTTACACCATCAAATAAACGACACATGTATACTAAACACACACAAAAAACTGGAAAGGAGGTGAAAGAGAACCAAAATAGGCTGGAAAAATCGGATGAGTTTTGCGGAACAACCGATTTCTTCCATCCCCCTCACTTCTTACCCCGCTCACCCAGGAACAAGTGATCGGAACTGGAAAAGTTGAACAATGTAAATGCAGACTAAATGCAGACTTTCAAGAGAATTTTCCAAGGGGAATCTTACTTGTCTTCCCGTAATGGACGACTTTCGACGTTCCTATATCTCCAGAGTTTTAACTGATAAATGATTACTATATCAAATCTATTTTGAAAAATATTCAAAAGAATTTTTGAGACAAAAAATTTTAATTTATAGTTTAAATCCTGGGAGTTATAGAGAATGGCGGAAGGAGACCACCACCACATGTATAATAAAGTTGTAAGGTAGTGGTGGTGTGAGTATTCTCCGGTTGAAAATGTATAAAGGCTGTTTCACAATGCGACGAGAAAACGAGACGTCAGCGTGACGAGATCTCTTCACAGGTGTTCTCTCTTTAAAACGAGTTTCAAACAACGAATTAATACATAATAAAGAATTTCTCGTCGTCACGTTGCGTCTTTTTTTACAATTTTTCGAACTTTACGACGTGACGAGACGACGAGAAATGCTTGATTATGTATAATTGTTGAAAAAGTAATAAGATTACTAGTTTTTTGCGCAGATTACCAAAGTAGCTTTAAATAAAAAGAAGTCCAGCTTGTTTGAGTGTTAACAGAGAAGAGAGATTTTATTCATTGTATTTTTGACATTTGTAATTATTCCGAATTTATAGCGAAAAAGCTGTATACACAATGATGAATGAAATTGGAACACTAATAACCAAAATTATGTTGCAACAGCCTCACTAGTGTTACAATTCAAAAATAAAAATATATGTTGTATTTCATATATTTTATCCGGGATCAGATCTTCATTTAAATGAGACGCACGCACTTCGGCTGTTATACAACGACTGACTTTATTTCATTATTCTGTTCTTAACAGTTTAAGTAAATAGCTTATATACTAGTTTAATATACACTGGGGTGTAAAAGAATTTATACATTACATCCCCCCGAACTTAAATGGAAATTTACTTAAATTTCTTATACTAACTTAAACTACCCAACACCAATTTATTTGCATAAAAATATAAATAATTTTATTTAGTTCAATTTATTTTCTTAAAATTTATATTTTGGTTTATACATTTGGAGTTGCAATCTTTTGGATTTTCGTTTTAAGGAAATTTGTTCGTTTTCTATTTTATTTTTTCGAAAAGTTCGGATCGGTGCAAATTTTAAAGTTTTAACGTTTGATTTTCTGAGCTAATTTAAATGAGCTTTACGATGAATACCATTTAAGCTTATTACATACAAAACATTTCCTAATTTCTTTATAACTGTTGCTGGTGACCAAACAACACTTGTTTTACTTTCAGCTCGATATAAAACATTTTCTCCAACTTCAAAATTACTAGATTTCAAAATTAAGCTACTATTTTCCTTAATAGAGGATTTGGTACTTGCATCTCTGTTTTCCCTATCCGTTTCGTTTCCCGTTTTCAAAAGATCCATTAATGTCTTAGGGCTAGTGTTGAATACCATGTTAAAAGGGGTTTCGTTAGTTGCTGTAGATGGCGTTGATCGATATTTTAAAAGAAAATTATCGATTTTATGTTTTATATGCACTGTTTTATTATTGGAATCTAACAAACATTTTCTTAAACTCGATTTTATAGTTTGGACACCCCTTTCAGCTAACCCGTTAGACTCTGGATGGTATGATGGGCTTTTAACCATCTTTATACCATTATTTGCACGAAAACTTGAAAACGCACTGGATCCAAAAGGTGTTCGATTTCCATACAAAATACAATCGTTGTGGACCGATAAACTTTTCTGCTTTTGAAAATATTTTTCAAACCCTTTTGGGACCGGTTTCGGGAAACCTTCTTATAAATATGAGTGTAGAAGTCTGAGTTGTTCTTCTTCCAGAGTAGCCACTCCGATTTCACTATATTGTAAGGGTAAATTATCGCTTAAGTTCAGAGAATTTACTTGAATGTCCTCAACATCAGTTTTGTTACCGAGAGGTAGACTTGACAACCCATCTGCATGTTGCATTTTTGATGCGGATTTATGAACCAGCGTATAGTCGTACATACTAAGAAAAATCGCCCAACGATGATTGCGGCCTGCAGCTACGGGTGGAGTACACTTTTTCGGATTTAAAATTTCTCTCAATGGAAGACTATCACTGTGGATTGAAAACTTTTTCCAATATATATATTTGTGAAACTTTTTTACAGCAAACACAATCGCAAGCGCTTCGCGATGAAGCTGGGAGTAATTTTGTTCAGAAGAACTAAGTGTGCTTGAAGTAAATAGCACTGGTCGCTCTTCACCATTTACCACATGCGACAAAATACCTGAAACACCGTAAGGACTTGCATCACAACTAACTATAATCTCCTTATCTGGATCATAATGAACTAATATTGAACTATTTAAAAGCAAACTTTTGCTTTTTTGGAAAGAATCTTCGCATTCTCGTGACCATTCAAACTTCGCATTTAGTTTCGTCAAATTATAAAGAGGTTTTAGCTCTGCCGAAAAGTTGTTAACAAACCGAGAATAATAGTTAATCAATCCGAGATATGACTTAAGCTGTTGTAAATTCCGTGGCGTTGGAGTCATCTTTACCGCTTCGAGTTTTTCACTATTTGGTTTAATCCCTCCCCCAGATATGCAATGCCCTAGATACTTAACTTCGCGACAAAAAAATTTACATTTCAATAAATTTGCCTTAACATTATAACTTTCTAATCTCTCTAGTACCTTCAAGAGAATCTCTTCACACTCAGCCTATCATCTTTCCCTCCAACAAGAATATCGTCAATAAAACATTTTACCTTGTCAATTCCAACTAAAATCTGATCCATCGTTGCTTGAAAGATTGCCGGAGCACATTTAACTCCATAAACTAAACGTTTGAATCTAAACAATCCACGGTGAGTGTTTATCGTTAGGTAATGTTGAGAATTTTCTGTAACTACTAACTGTGCATACGCACCCTCTAAATCAATTGTACAAAATACATTGCATCCCACAAAACTCACAATAATATCATCAAACCTTGGAAGGGGATAATGATTAGTCTCAACATACTTATTTATTGTGACTTTACAATCTACACATAACCTCACAGACCCATTTTCTTTTTGTACCACCACAATGGGTGAAGCCCAAGCGCTGTACCTGACTGGGAATATAATATCTTCAGCACAAAGTCTATCCAATTCTTTATTTACTAGCTCACGCAACCCAAAAGGCACTGTATACGGTTTACAAACAATTGGGGTGCTGTTTTGGCACATAACAAATTCGGCTTTGAAACTTTTAATAGGATTTTTGTTGATTTTAGAGAAAACCGATGGAAATTTTTGAATAATATGACCAGACATTGAATCCACTTCTTCTATTTGACTTTTAATTTGATTAATTTGGAATGTCGATCTCCAGTTCTTAAATATACAATCCATCCAAGAGCGCCCTAAAAGAGGTGTGAACTTCCTACTTGTGTTAACCAAATAAAGTTTAAGATTATAATTTTCACTATTTTTAATAGAAACTACCACTTCAGCAAAACCAACGATCTTAACTTGGTCCCCCGATATGACGTGAACATTTGTGACGCAATCAATTATTTTATTTTCAGGAAACAGATCTCTAAATTCGTCATAATTGATAACAGAAATGCATGCACCAGAATCTAATTCCATTTTGATTATTTTATTATTACATACACTCCTCGTCAACTGAATACGCACAAACATTTTTTAATATACTTTATCCATTTTTTCCAAACAGTGATGGTTATTATGCCATCTGTTGATGCTAACTATTCCCTTAAGATGTTAAGCAGATAATTCCGAAAGAATTATCCAAAAACAACCGTGAGTTTTTCTTCAACCACTTGCAAAGTGTTTTATATGCAAAGTAGGAGTTTTTTTTTTTAGTCAACTGAATAGGTACAACGCCATTTTCTTCGTTGTTTATAAGTTTTTTGGAGTGCTTGACAGTTTAAATTAACGATTTTAGTGTTTTCAGTAAAATTTAATTCTTGATTTCAAATTTTAAGAGAAATGGGTAGATCTACGTGTCTTAACAGTGTTGAAAAAGCTAAAATCGATTTACTTAGAGACCAAGGCCTAACTGGACGTGCAATAGCTGATAAAGTTGGCCGAAGTTTTAATGTAGTTTATTCTTACTTGAAAAATAAAGATGCATACGGCAAAAACATGAAGGGAGGTAAGAAAACAGCAACAACAGCAGCTAAGAGACGAAGAATTTTAAGATGTGCATCAAATTCTTCTGATTCTGTGGCAAAAATAAAACAAAAAGTCGGCGTAAACGCAAGTTGCTCAACAGTATTAAGAGTAATCAACAACTCAAGCCATCTTAAACGAATGAAACTTAAGAAAAAACCACCACTTGACGAGAGACGGAAAATGTTGCGATTAGATTTTTCAAGACTTCACATGAGTTGGAAAAAAGAATGGTATCACGTGGTTTTTTCAGATGAAAAAAAGTTTAATTTCGATGGCCCTGATGGGTTCAACTTCTATTTTCACGACTTAAGAAAAGAAAAAAGATTTTTAAAGCGCCATCATAGTCGTGAAGGAGGTGTCATGATATGGGGAGCAGTCAGTTATTATGGAACAGTTGAGCTCGAGGTTGTAACATCAAGAATGACAGCAGCTGGGTATAAAGTAATTTTGGAAAGAAATTTTCCTAAATTTTCTAACATCTTTGGACCCATAAACTGGACCTACCAACATGATAATGCGCCTATTCACTCAGCGCGCATAATAAAAACATGGATAGAGGAGCAACAAGTGCAGTTGCTTCAATGGCCGCCGTACTCACCTGATCTAAACATCATAGAAAATGTCTGGGGATGGTTAGTACGCAAAGTTTATGAGGGTGGTCGTCAGTTCGAAGACAAAGAAACCTTAATTTCTGTAATCAAATTAGCGTGGAGCGAAATTTCGTTAAATTACATTAAAAAGCTATACGATTCCATGCCGGATCGAATTTACGAAGTAATTAAAAATAAAGGTGGAAGTACCCACTACTAAACTTAAACAAAAACTTGTTTCATTCCATTCCAATACCAATTTTAATTTTTGTACCTATTCAGTTGACTCAAAAAAAAACTTCTACTTTGCATAAGTTACACTTTGGAAGTGGTTGAAGGAAAAACTCACGGTTGTTTTTGGATAAAACTTTGAAATTCTGTTATTTATATGTTACGAAAATTTTTACCATCAACAGATGGCATAATAACCATCACTGTTTGAAGAAAATGGATAAAATATATTCAAAAATGTTTGTGCGTATTCAGTTGACGAGGAGTGTATAACTTCTAGATATAATGCAGTATCTATTTTATTTATAAAACTTATGTTACTAAATTCTACACAATTAATATAATTCAAATTCTTATTGTCTACGCTACCATAATCATCATCTGTTGTCTCATCGTCATCATGCAGACCGTGTATGTTTCCTTTGCTTCCTTTGTTCATCCTATATTTGTTATGTGATGTGTTTGCGGAGTAACAGTTTCTCGATACATGGCCCCACTTATGACAGCGAAAACACTGCATATTCTGTCTCAAACGATTTCTTCCTCGATTATTGTTTTTGTTAGACGGAGAAGAAAAACGATTAGGTGAACGATCGTTTCTTTTTCGCGATGTATGTGAAAATTAAGGAGAAGTTGTTTTTCGATTTGAGCTTTTAGAAAGGGAATTATCATACCCCCCACGATTATAAGCTTGTAACTGATTAACACTATAGGGCTTTACACTGATTGTTTCCATCTCGTTTATTAACAGTTCTGTTGCCAATGCCTTTTCAAGCATATGGTCTAATGATTTGGTTACAGCATCTTCGTCTATTAACTTGGCTTGCACTTTTTTATTATTCAGACCCATAACAAATTTATCTTTTAATGCCGTCTCTAAAAATGACCCGAAGTTACAGCTATCGGCCAAAGTTTTAATCGACACTTCATACACAGAAATTGACTCACTGCCCTTTTGAGCACGTGACCAAAACTTAAAATGCTCCGCGGTGATGTTCTTTTTCGGTTCGAAATGTTTTAAGAGTTTTTCTATTATTTCTTTATACGTAAAATTTTCAGGTTTACTTGGGGCTACTAAAGTTTTCATAATTTTATAAAGTTCTATGCCTCCAAACCCAATTATAAATGAAACTTTATCTTTTTCTTCGGTAATTTTATTTAACCGTAACAAATGATCCATACGTTCACTATACGAACTAAAATCGTCACCAATATTATAATATTCGATGTTTCCCATCAGCCGTCCCATCAGCCATCAGTATAAAGGCACTATTCAAAATGTAGTATACTTTTTTTTTGGCTTTTTCATTTATTTTAACAACTTTAAATTTTTCTATACACGGAGGTTAATTTGTTTAATCCTCGTCGCCATTTTCATATATTTTATCCGGGATCAGATCTTCATTTAAATGAGACGCACGCACTTCGGCTGTTATACAACGACTGTCTTTATTTCATTATTCTGTTCTTAACAGTTTAAGTAAATAGCTTATATACTAGTTTAATATACACTGGGGTGTAAAAGAATTCATACATACATATAAAAAAAAGCAAATTAAAAAAGAAAATGAAAAAAAAATATGATACAAAAAATTTAATTGCCTAATCCAAATTTTGAAACGAATTTATTAAGCTTAAAAGAATTGACTGCCTTTGTTAAAATGTCTGCTACCATTTCATTCGTTGGCTTGTACTGCATATTCAGACCAATTTCATCTTCAGCATCTTGGTCCAAATGCTCTTGAATAAAGTATTTGCGCACATCAATATGCTTTGTACGCGCATGATAATTTTTGTTCTTTGCCAGGTGAAGTGCTCCTTGGTTATCACAGTATAGAGTAATTTTCTTCGAAGCCTCTAAAAAAATTTCACACTCGAAGCGTTTTAACCATAGTGCTTCTTGGATTGCTGATACCATTTACATAAATTCGGCCTCGGTTGAAGATAATGCTATCGTTGGTTGACGACGTGTTGCCCAAGAAATTGCTCCACCTTAGATTCGAAACACGTAACCAGTGGTTGAGCGCCGCTTGTCAAGGTCACCTGCCCAATCTGCATCGCAGAAACCAATCAGATCATGATCCTCGTTGGGATAAAATGTTAGTTTATAGTCGATGGTATCCTTTAAATACCTCAGCACCCTTTTTACAGCTATCCAGTGTGCCCTGCCAAAATTGTTGTTGTACCTGCTAAGAGCGCTGACAGCAAAACATATATCGGGACGACTTATTTGAGCAGCATACATAATACACCCAACTGCTTCTTGATATGGAACATTGGTCATTTCGCGACGCTCCTCGTCTGTTTTGGGAGACATTTCTTCTGACAGCTTTTGGTTGGGATCCAACTCATGTTTATAACGTATCACAATCACAAAGACCGAATCAATCTGATTGACATAGTGAACGATTTAATCTTTGACCATAGTGATTGAAATAATGATTGATTGAAAAGACCGAATCTTTGAAGCAATCAATCATTGATTGATTCGATCTTTGAAAATGAACGATTGACACAGCTCTACAGCATTCCGTTTCACCTTGAACACCCATCTACTATCTATAGCCTTCCGACCCGCAGGTAAATCGCATAACTTCCATGTGTCATTAGCTTTCAAAGACTCATATTCAGCTTTCATCGCATCTTCCCATTGCTCCTTCTCCTCACACTGCTTGGCTTCTTGGTAGGATCTAGGTTCGTTGACATCTTTAGTAGCCTCTGCTAGCATAGCGTATAAACTTTGAGTATTTCTCGTATTTTCACTACGTCTCGGACTTGCATCACCTTCATTGTTTGCGACTGGATAAGGTACAACCAACATCTCACTTGCAGCAACATCAAAATCGGTATCATTGACAGATGAATATGATGAATTCACATTGTCCACCGCCTCACTGAATTCATCATGTTCAATTTCATTTTCATCGTAGATTTCAATTACGGGATCAATCTGAATCTTTGATGGATAAGTGAGAATAATAGAATCATCTAAACGGTTACTCGGATCTGTGGTTCCATTTTTGCATCCACCCATTGACAATTCAGTTAATTGGTCAGGAAAAGCCTCACTGGAATCATCATCTGAGTCACTTTCATCACTGGAGTCATACTGAGGAAAGCCTTCACAAACTTCGTTTCTGCCATAAGGAATCTTAGATAAAGAAGAAGAGGGACTGAACTCCTTTGAAGTCGCTCGGACTACCTTGTCTTCAATAAAAGTAACGTCCCTACTGACAATAACTTTTTTCGTTTTCGGTTCATAAAGCCGATACCCCTTCGATTCTTCTCTGTAACCAACCATGATACATTCAGCCGCTTTTGGTGACAATTTATTACGCTGAACTTTTGGCACATGCGCCACAGCCTGGCAGCCAAACACACGCAGTATAGACAAATCAGGCTTTGCTTTGTCCATCGCTCTTCTGGTGTTGTATACGATAAAGGTCGACATGGGATTCGATTTATCAAGTATGCAGCAGTAACAACAGCTTCAGCCCAAAAACTATTCGCCAACCCACTATCAAAGAGCATACAACGAACTTTTTCCATTATTGTGCGGTTCATACGCTCCGCCATCCCATTTTGCTCGGGTGTATGTGGAACCGTGTACGTTGATGCAAAATGCCATGCTCAGCCATAAACTGGTCAAATTGTTTATTACAGTACTCTGTACCATTGTCTGTGCGAAGACATTTTATAGTACAGCCTTGTTGGTTCTCCACAAAACTCTTAAATTTTTTAAAAATACTGAATACCTCATTCTTGTTCTTCATTGGATACAAAAAGACCCGACGACTAAAGTCATCAATGAACGTGACGAAATATTCCGCACCACCAAACGATCGCACAGGCATAAATGCTACGTCAACTTGAACTATCTCCAAAACACCTTTTGCATGATTTTCGCTTGTCTCGAACGAAGAACGAACTTTTTTACCCTGCACACATGTTATACACTTCTCATCAGTACCCTCTACGTTGATGCAAAATGCCATGCTCAGCCATAAACTGGTCAAATTGTTTATTACAGTACTCTGTACCATTGTCTGTGCGAAGACATTTTATAGTACAGCCTTGTTGGTTCTCCACAAAACTCTTAAATTTTTTAAAAATGCTGAATACCTGATTCTTGTTCTTCATTGGATACAAAAAGACCCGACGACTAAAGTCATCAATGAACGATGACGAAATATTTCGCACCACCAAACGATCGCACAGGCATAAATGCTACGTCACTGTGAACTATCTCCAAAACACCTTTTGCATGATTTTCGCTTGTCTCGAACGAACTTTTTTATCCTGCACACATGTTATACACTTCTCATCAGTACCTACCCTCTATGAAATTTACACCCGTAATCGCCTCTCTCATCTTCCTCAAACTAGTATCACATGCATGCCCCAGTCGTCGATGCCACAAATTCTTTATCAAAAACGAATGTATTGCCACGCTTGGCCATCTGACTATAACTGACATCAAATTAGCACATATTTCTGGAATATGCAAAACATCTTTGTCTAGCACACTTCGATCACAAGATGAGCTATCGGTTCCAATGCACATCTTAATGTCCCCAGTGCGCTCAACAGCTAAATGAGAATTGTCACCCACAATGATTTCCCGTTTTGTTGGTTGGCGCATGTCTAAGATACAGGAACTATTCATTGTCATATGTGCCGAAGCACCTGAATCGATATACCACTCTGAAGATTTAGGCCAGGCGCGCACATTCAACTAAACAGTTTGGTTTCGATTTTGAGCACAATGGGGTTATATGGGAGTGCGCGCCAGTTTATGTGCGTGGACTCTCATTTAATCCTATAGTACTCAAAATCGAAACCAAACTGTTTAGTTGCATGTGCGCGCCTGGCCTTAGGTTGCGGCATAGAAGAGCATAGAAAGAGCTGATCTTGCTTTTTCTTTTTATTCGGACATTTGTTGGCAAAATGGCCAACCTCATCACACACATAGCACGTCACAGATTTGTTCACTCTAACCCTTTGCCCCTGATTTTTCTTTCTTTGCAAATTGTTGCGTTTATTTGCAATAAAAGCAGCGTCTACACCCTCATCCTTAGAAGCAACTTCTTGTAACAAACGATTTTGAACAAAGTCTAAGGTTAATTTATCCTTGGTGTTTTCAATAGCCATGACCATAGGGCGATATTCATCTGGCAGCCCAGCTAAAATAAGTGCCGCCACTACCTCATCACCAATTTCCAGTCCAGCTTTCTTAACCTTCATGGACATCAGAACTATCTTATGGACATACTCCTCCATTGAAGAGCAGTCTGTTTGCTTTAGCCCAACCATTTGCTTAAGCAAATCTACGCGACGCCCAATGCCAGTGTCCTCAAATGAAGCACAAATTGACATCCAAGCATCTTTAGCAGTTGAACACTTCTCTGTGTACGTGTAAAGTGTTGACGAAAGAAGCAAATTGAGCATCTGTATTGCCAAAAAGTTCTTGTCAGCATCCAACTCTGTCCCGTCTAAGCACTTCCAATGGCCTTTCGTAGCAAGATAGGCCTTCGCTTCCACCTTCCACTCATCAAAATTACTTCTGCCCAGAAGCTTCTTTGGTTTTCCCATTTTTTGCTTAGGAAAGAGGTTAGAATTTTCTACCAAGACGCTTCCCCGTCTCCTTAAGAAAATCTATACTATTATATAAAAGAGTAACTTTTTTTGTTTGTCAGTTTGGCTGTATGTATGCACTAAACTAACAAACAAACAAAAAAACTCTTTTAAAAAATAGATATAATACAAATTTCACTTATCTGGTATGCTATAGGATACAGCAGAAAAGAAAATTTTTGTTAAATACAGAATAATAAACAAATTAAAAATCGTATGGAAATTTTCTAAAATCAAGCATGTAGGTATTTTCCTTGCAAAATTCTGTTTTATAGATTTTCAATTCACATTTACTTCAAGCTCAATTATTTATAAGGAGGAGTTGTTTTGCCATGGAAAATTGCCTTTTGTGGCATGTGGATTTGACGATAAGTCAAATCCATATTTTTGGTGGTTGTTTTTGGGTAGGGTAATATCTTTGTTTTTTTTTTATTAGGGAAAATTTTTGATGAAAATTTAAGTGGTGGGCAGCTGGGCAGTAAAAAATCTTCATCGAAAAAAAGAAAACAATTCAAACCATGTGCAGTATAATGTGCCTTTGGTAGGTGGGAGTGAGATAGTGAGTAGAGTTGTTTTCACCGGCGACGAATCGTGTTTATATTTTTGTGTAATAGGAAAAGTTCAAATAAAAAAAAAAAAAACATCAACGGTAGGGATTTTTTCTCTATAGTAAGGAATGAGTGGAGTATAGGTATGTATGTAATGAGAGGTAGGTATAATATTTGCAGCAAAAATAAATGTGTTTGCTACTGAAATTGTTTGGTTTTGGTGGTGGGTGTTTGCTGGATATGGTAAATGGAAACGAACTTATTAGGCAAGGGGCGTGCACAAGGAGGGGTAATGGGCATTTAATGCACTCCTAATACAAATTATTTTTAATTTTTTTTTCTGAGTAAATTAAACAATCAAGGGCGCACGTAAATAGGATGGGGGGTGCTTATATTACATGTAAATCGGCTTAGTTAATTCACAACTTGAGTTCTAATTGTTGGATTTTAAGGTAAGACTGAAATTGGTTGGTTTGGCGGTGGGTGGTTGGTTTTTTTAATGCTTTATTTAGGTTAGGTACAAATTTTTTCATGAGGATAAGTGATGGTGGGGTGGTAAAAATATGTATTCAGGTTTTTTGGCAGTGAATTATTCTTCATCGTCAAAAAATAAAAAAAAAAAAACAATTCAAACCATGTGCAATGTGCCTTGGTAGGTGGGAGCGAGATAGTGAGTAGAGTTGACTGTTTTCGCGTTTCGCCGTAGACGAATCATGGTGATATTTTTGTGTATAGGAAGGTATGGTATGAATCACTAATACATTTGGTTTTCTAATTCATTTTGTTGAGTAACTACACAGTCAAGGGCGTAGGTAAGCAAAGGTGATTATTACGATCAAATCAGCAAAATTTACACCTTGAGTTCTAATGATCGGATTTTCAAGGTTCGAGATTTTAAATGAAGATTAAATGTAATGTGGGAACACAAGAAGACAAGAACGTGCGCAAGGAGGGATCTGGTTTCCAGAATCGGCTCAAATTTTTTTTTTTTTTAGGTAATACCTACCTAAATATGTATTTTTATTTTAATAGGTAGGTACCTACTTTATTTAGGTAGTACAAGTGGTAAAATTTTTTTGATGTTGATAAGTGATGGGTGGGGTGGTAAAAAATGTATTCCGGTTTTTTGGCACGGAATTATTCTTCATAGACGGCAATAACCCTTGCTGGGAAAAAATGCTTCGTTTTAAGAATATGGTAGGTAGGTATATGGTAGAGAAGAAGAAAAAATTTAACATTCCATTGATATTATTAATTTCTTTGTCAAGTGGTTACTAACAAAATTCACGGTCGTTCGTTCCTTAGGGGGTAAAGGGAGGTAGGTATAACATATCATACAAATAGTCTGATTTTCAAAGTTGTCTTAAAATTACGCTATAGGCAGGCAGGTAGGTGCATAATTAGGTGCATTACATTTTTATTCAAATGCAAGCCCACACAACCCACACACATAATTTTAGGAAAATAATTGTCAATGTTCATTGATACGTGTGGAGGCTTATTTTCAATGTTACCTGACGAAAAAAACGTCAATGTTACCTGACAAGTAACATGGATGGTGTGTAGCGCTCTTTAAGCTCAACATTTTTCGAGTGCTGATTTTAAATCATCTTTTTGGTCGATATTTGGTTGTCATAAGGTTTTACTAAAGAAGACCCGGGCAACGCCGGGTTTTATCGGCTAGTTATATATAAAAAGGCAAAATTTCGTTAAAAAAATGGAAAAAAAAAGTTCAGACCAATTTTTCTCAAAATTATGAAATGTTGCGCTGAATTGAATTTGTTATCAATGCAAATATCAATTTTGAATCGAACACAAAAAACCAAATTGATTAATGTCTTCTAGTTTTTGAAATTGAAAATTACTAAAATTACTTTTTATTATTATTTGTATTGTATTATTTATACTAGAATTTCAGTTTATTAGACTTGGCCATTCTTTATTCCGTCAATTTCATTGAATTTTGAACAACGACAACAACTTAAAGGTGCTACCACCAATTGCTTACGAATTAATTTTGGGTATTTTAATTCGTTTTATTTTTGTTTGGCTAGAGATATAGCTATTTCAAAGGGTGCCAAGCCCTATCATCAGTCTCCTTTATAGTGGTGCTGAGCTTTAATCCAATTTTATTTGAAAAACTTTCTACACATCATGCGGTATTTGAACCCGCGCATCAGATTTGCTCAGTCTTCGAAGCTGTGTACACTACGTACTCTGCCACCGTTGACCACTGACGTCACAGGTCTAGATGTGCTGTTTGTTTATCAATTGCATTTGGAGCATCAGCATTTTTATAAGCCCCTTTAAGTATGCTGTCTTGTTCCGCCTCCATTTTTCTCCGTACCTTATTTGATAGACTACAATTCGTAGTACGTATCAAAGGAGGAGAGGTTGGAAGATCGGTAACAAACCAGACTATTAAGTTATTATTATTTGTATTGTATTATTTATACTAGAATGTCAGTTTATTAGACTTGACCATTCTTTATTCCGTCAATTTCATTGAATTTTGAACAACAACAACAACTTAAAGGTGCTACCACCAATTGCTTGCGAATTAATTTTGGAGAAAAATGGAGGCGGAACAAGACAGCATACTTAAAGGGGCTTATAAAAATGCTGATGCTCCAAATGCAATCGATAAACAAACAGCACATCTAGACCTGTGACGTCAGTGGTCAACGGTGGCAGAGTACGTAGTGTACACAGCTTCGAAGACTGAGCAAATCTGATGCGCGGGTTCAAATACCGCATGATGTGTAGAAAGTTTTTCAAATAAAATTGGATTAAAGCTCAGCACCACTATAAAGGAGACTGATGATAGGGCTTGGCACCCCTTGAAATAGCTATATCTCTAGCCAAACAAAAATAAAACGAATTAAAATACCCAAAATTAATTCGTAAGCAATTGGTGGTAGCACCTTTAAGTTGTTGTTGTTCAAAATTCAATGAAATTGACGGAATAAAGAATGGTCAAGTCTAATAAACTGACATTCTAGTATAAATAATACAATACAAATAATAATAACTTAATAGTCTGGTTTGTTACCGATTTTCCAACCTCTCCCCCTTTGATACGTACTACGAATTGTAGTCTATCAAATAAGGTACGGAGAAAAATGGAGGCGGAACAAGACAGCATACTTAAAGGGGCTTATAAAAATGCTGATGCTCCAAATGCAATTGATAAACAAACAGCACATCTAGACCTGTGACGTCAGTGGTCAACGGTGGCAGAGTACGTAGTGTACACAGCTTCGTAAGCAATTGGTGGTAGCACCTTTTAGTTGTTGTTGTTGTTCAAAATTCAATGAAATTGACGGAATAAAGAATGGTCAAGTCTAATAAACTGTAGTAGCCGTGGCGTGATGGTTAGTGCGATGGACTGTCATGCCGGAGGTCTAAGGTTCGATCCCCAGCCTCGCCACCTATTTATTTAAAAGAAAAACGGCTACTGCCTCTTGCGAGGAATTGACAAATCCTCCAAGAGTATCTCCTGTCACAGAAAAGTGCCGCTCGTTAGCCGTTCGGATTCGGCAATAAACTGTAGGTCTTCTCCATTCCTGCAGACACGCACACAGGAATGGTTGAGAGTTGTAAGTCACTAGGCCCTAGTTCTTCATGAGCTGTTGTGCCATCAAATTTATTTATTTATTTTTAAGTCTAATAAACTGACATTCTAGTATAAATAATACAATACAAATAATAATAACTTAATAGTCTGGTTTGCTACTGTTAGATTCAGTGTATCCGAATCCGTTTATTATTATTTTTTTTAAATATTTTTCCAATAATAGCAATAATATCTCCTGTTCGCTTCTCAAACAATAATAATAATTTTATTCTCAATATTTTTCTTTTTGACAAAACATAAAACTTAAATGAAAACTTCTCATTTTTATAAAAACAAGTGAACCGCTTGTGGTTTTTATTAAACTATAAATTGAATATATCTAATATATATCTAATACTACCGATCTTCCAACCTCTCCCCCTTTGATACGTACTACGAATTGTAGTCTATCAAATAAGGTACGGAGAAAAATGGAGGCGGAACAAGACAGCATACTTAAAGGGGCTTATAAAAATGCTGATGCTCCAAATGCAATTGATAAACAAACAGCACATCTAGACCTGTGACGTCAGTGGTCAACGGTGGCAGAGTACGTAGTGTACACATCTTTGAAGACTGAGCAAATCTGATGCGCGGGTTCAAATACCGCATGATGTGTAGAAAGTTTTTCAAATAAAATTGGATTAAAGCTCAGCACCACTATAAAGGAGACTGATGATAGGGCTATAGCTATATCTCTAGCCAAACAAAAATAAAACGAATTAAAATACCCATATACCTATACATACCTAGCTATTGTTGAAATTGTATATTTATTTTTATTTTAAAAATACATGTACATACCAACTTATTTTTTTGAAATTATATACTGTATATTGTCAATCAATTTGTAAAAGCAAGTCTTATAAACAAATAAATTATATCTATCTATCTATCTATCTACTTATTTTATAGATATAAGATTTCTAATAGCAAATGTTACGAAACTTGTTTTCATATTTTTTTTTCTTGTAGAAGGTAACATGTTCTACAAATCTTGTAAAAAAAATAGATAAAATTTATCGTTTAAGAATTGTAAGCGAAAAAATTATATTTTTGACACTTCGATTTTTTGAGGGAGTAATATCATGCAACCGACAACTCGTATGGCAAAAAGTGTCATAACATTTTTTATTAGAAATCTTATTCTATAAAATATTTTTGAAAAATTTCAACATTTCAGAGCTCAAGGCAAAAGTATTTCTTCTAGTATTTTTTTTTACTTTTGACCAAATTTTTACAATGTTGATATCTCTTAGACGGTTAATTCAGGAGAATAGATTGTCACATAATGCATAACTTTACATGAATATATTTTCGAAAGCATATACACGTCTAATAAGTTATACGCGAAAAACCGAAATTTTCGCCACTTAACATCTTTTGAAATGGCCATATCTCTTAAACGGTAAGTGGAAAAAAGAACAAAGTCAGAATCTATAAAATTTAGGAAATCTCATGATCTTCAAGTTTTTAATATAAACCTCTTCCTATGAGCACTCAATATTATGCACTCTCTAAAGGGAAGATCGCGACCCATGAAGCTTGTACTAGTCAAAAAATCGTTACATCTCAGCTCTAAGAATGTTAGAGTAGCTCACGTAAGGTGTTAATCAAAAAGTTCAGCCTTACTGGAACTGGGGACACCACCGTAGAGATTTCTTCCGCTAATTATCTTTTTAATTCAGTTTCTACAAAAAAATTAAATCGCGAATAAATTATATAAATGTAAATATTCATTTTATTGTTTTTAATTGTATCTTTACAGTTTAATATGTATGTATTGGTAGTAAATTTTTAAGAGGATTTTAAAGTGCATTTATTTGTAGAAATCACTTCTTCAGAAGATATAGGAATGTTATCAGCCCCTTCTCTACCAACTTACATAATTTCACGCGCAGATGGAACAAAGGCTTCCCAATAACCGATAAGCTTTAAAGAGAAAACAAAAGTAATAATTACAAGATTGTTTATAATTAAGCAGTTTTACTTGATGTTGATGGGCCATTTGATCTTCAACGTATTTAAGGACACTTGTTTTTATTTCCTTAATTCTTATAGCATCAAATCGGTTCATTTCTTTCTTAATAGTTATTGATATGTCATCAAACTCTTTTTGACACCGCTGAACTTTAGCTTCCCACTAAAATAAGTTCGATTTAAAAAACAAGAAAGGGTAAGTACATATATTTTGAAGTAACTTTAATCCTACTTCATTAACTTCCTCTTGCATCTGCTCTATTTTATCATTTCTTCCTGCTATCTCCATCTTAGCTTTATTTTCCCGACGCTTTGTTAACTGCATTTGGGCGTATTGCCAGTTTTGGAAAACCTAAAAATAATTTTTGATTAAAAATTAGTGTAAAATCATGATTTTATTATACGAAAAATATATGGTAGAAATGCGAACAGTTTTTGTCACGCAAAAGAGGAAGCGGGCCTAAAAGCTGACAGTATTCCATTATTAAATATCGCTGATAAAGACAATCAACATTTTAAAGAAAACATAAATTAGCAAAGAAATTAGTAAAGATAAAAAAAAAAAAAAAACAAACCAAACCAAAGCTAAAAATATGAAACTTAAACTTAAATTTTCTAGTGGAAGCTAGAACGTGTATCATTTTTTTAATCACAGGAATTAAAGCTTAAGCTAGAATTGTCTAGATTTAGCTACTAGTAAAAGCTATGACTAGATAGCTTTAGCTTCTTTCAAAAACAGCTTTTACCTACTTTTTTTATTAAAAGACCCAATGTACATCTATTTTAACGATGAAGAGAATTAACAAAAATAAAAGAAAATTATTTTTGTTGTTGTTTTAGTGGACTGTATTGAGTTAAATTCAAATGGAAGATTTTTTGCTTCCTTTAGTCCAATGCGTCTTTTATTTTAACGTCGATTTTACTCTTGTTTATTTTATTATAGTCTATACTGATATATTTTTTTAGATTTTTGTTTATTAGTAGGTAGTTTACCACCTACTTTCCTATTGACTATTTCAAAGAAATTAATTTTCGTTGAAAGGTTATTGTTAAACGAACTTGGAAGCACCGAAACCGATAACAAGAGATCGCCAATTGAGAACTTCCACCAAACGTCAAAAACTCTAGATGGGGGGAAAACAAACACACTATTAAAGGAGCGAACAGTATCGGTGTGTATTTCTATTTGTTTGTATTGTTGTTTTCCCCCCATCTAGAGCTTCTTTTCGATTAAAGAACTGTCAAAATTAGAAAGAGAAAAGACAGAGTCAGATTCTGGAAAAGCCCAATTACAGTGAGTGCAATAGGGCTCTTTACCAAATAGCAATATATCTCTCTCTCGTTAACTCATAAACGTTAAAATCATCACATTGTGGGCTTGACATGTTTTCACTTCGGTACAACATACTAAACTTCTAGTATAAAAAACCACCTTTTTTTTATTTTTGCTTTCGTTCTTCGTTCGCATCTGTCAAGCCCACAAAATTATGGCTGTCTCTTTTGATATTGACAGATTCGTAAAGTTCCCTATATACCTGAAGAGGTTATACCCTCTTCTCTTCTTAAAACTCTACCCGCCTTTTTCCGATTCCGGCATTTTTGATTCTTGGGTCTAACTTTAATGTGGTGGCAGCAAAACATTTTCACAAGCAGAAGACTAGAAATTGTAAAATTTAAGGAAAAATAATCAAAAAAATAAAGTAAAATATTGAATTTTTTTGAAAATTCAAAAATAAAAGTAAATTAATGAAACAAATTAAAAAGAGAAAACTAAAACGTAAGTTGTAAATATATTTAAAATAGATTGTAAAACGAAAGACTAATTAAATTTTCTACAAGAAAATTTTTCGAGGTTTGGAATCACGTGACCATTCCCACATCGACATCACCTCAAATTACCATCCTCGTCATCATCTTTATCTACAACTCTTCATCATGGACACCATCTCGAGTTATTTTCAATGTCATCATCTTCATCGGAAACTTATCGCAAGATCACCTACGTCGTCATTGTCATCAAAGTTCTTCTTCATCGACATCCACAACTTCAGCCAACTCATCACCAGTTCTCCAACGACGTCGTTTTCATTGCCGTCATCGTCTTCAGGAAGCGGATTCCAGTGATTGCATTAAGGCGCTTAAGGCCACGTGTGAATTGGTTTAAAATTTCGATTGAGTTTTATCCGAGAATACATTTTGAAGTTTCTACGTACAGATTCAACTCACTAGTGTCAAACATTAATCTTCGGATCACGGTTTACCCCTTAAACATAATGAGATGTCACTAAAATCGTTCCTTCATGTAGCAAAGGACGTCTACAACGGAATAGCGCGACTACACCACGACTAGCCTGAGCAGGAAAGAGAGAGTTGAACGATCCCATATATGCCATCTCAAGTGCAGCTTGTAGAGAGTAAAAAAGTTAAAACAGCTGCAGCTTCACATTGTAGGTAGGTAGAAGTGGCTGTCGGGAACCGACTCACGTAGGCCAATCAGTGGCCCGTTGTGATACCACATGGATCTAGGAGATACTTCCCCTACTCGTTGAACCATTTGGAGCTCCTTATGAAGCGTGCAAGATTGCTAATATCAGTATTAGCCAGATCACTTGGATCATTATAGTAGAAGTCTCCCAAATGGGTTCTACGTCTTTGGGATAGAGCAGGACATGAACACAGAAGGTGAGGAACGGTTTCCTCCTCCTCCTCTTCCATGCAGCTTCTGCAGTAGTCATTGGCAAAGATGCCAAGTCGCGTGGCGTGTCTGCCTATGAGACAGTGTCCAGTTAAAATGCCTATATAACGGAGCTTATGTGCGATCTGTTTAAAGAAATCAGACATTTAGTGCGTTTTAGATCTAGCTTTGGCCAGATTTGTTTAGTCGCTATACAAGTGGTGATGTTGCTCCACCTAAGGTTTGTGCACCTTATAGCTTCTTGATTTACGACGGAATGCGAGACGTAAATTTAGTCTGTCAGAGTACACGCCTGCACCCACCCCGTAATCGGTTTTCGATCCATCAGTGTAAAAGTGAATCGATTCATCATGTAACAATACATGTAACTTGATAATCTTTACCAAAGTGCAATTAGGGGGTGGTGTAATCAGTGTTACTTGAAAGTGATCCGAAATAATCTAGAATAGTGGAGTGGCCAATTTTATTATTGATCCACTGTAAAGAGGCCTTGAGTCGAATGGCTGTGTTTGCGGCCGCTTGTTTGCTATAAATATCGAGGGGGATTAAATGAAGCAGAATGTCTAGTGCCGCAGAAGGAGTAGTACGTAGTGCTCCACTTGTGCACAAACAGGCTGCTCTTTGGATTCTCCCAAGTTTGTCGCGGTTTGTCGCTATATCCAGAGCGGTCCACCAAACTGATACACCGTATGTAAGAATCGGTCTTATTGCCGAAATGTATAACCAGTGAGTAATGCGGGGCTCAAGTCCCCATTTGTTTTCAATGGCTTTTTTACAGGAGAAAAGGGCTACTGTGGTCTTTTTGATTCTTTCTTGTATGTAAGGCTTCCAGTTTAATTTCTTATCTAAAATAAGACCCAAATATTTAGCTTCATCAGAAATTTTAGTGGTGTGCCTTTAATAGTAGGGGGGTCGATATGCGGAATTTTATACTTCCTAGTGAAGAAGACAAGATCAGTTTTGTGGGGGTTTATACCCAGTCCACACCGATCCGCCCAGTGTGTTAGCTTATTGAGAGCTTCACATTGTAGCGCTGTATATTATTTTCGTATCTTTCAACTTTGACAGTGCTACATGCTGCAGCTTCACCATTGTGTTCGGCCAGTTAACCTCTGTAGGAAGCTACATATACTAAATAAATATTTGATTCAAACATAAATGTTGGGCTAATATGGGCTCTACTGTACATCTATTCTGACAAAGAGCAAAGTAGATATAGTAATGACGTCACTATATATAGCTTGCAAGCTTAAGCCCACAAATCCTAGAGTGGTCGAGGCCAGCGATCACTCTCTTCAAATACCAAATTAGTTGCTCGGATATGTGCTCTCACACTTACTCTCAAGAATTTGACGAAGCTAACCCAAGATTCAAGAGAATCTTCCAATGAAAAAAAAAAAAAAAAAAAACACTCAATGTAATCTCCCCATACACAGGGGAATCTTACTTGTCTCTCCGTAATACTACGTTTTCACCGACCACTAAACCGAGATTTAGGTAGATTTACCACAAATCTCTTCACAAATCCCGTGATTTACCATACAAATTTTAATCTCCTCAAATCAAGATTTAAAATAAATCTCATTTAAATCTTCATAGGTAAAATTCGAACAGACCTATTCCCCTATTCAGCGCAATACAAGCTGCTAAAGCAAACTTGCCATCTCACTTCCACTTCATAAGAAAAATGACCCACCATATGCATTTTTAAAGATTCTGTCAAAATTAATCCATTTTGTAATCTTTTTTTCTGGTGAAAACACTATTTGGGATTTATGAAATCTAAACGAGATTAACTTGCAGTGAAAACGTAGTATAATGGACGACTTCCGACGTTCCTGTATCTCCAGAGTTTTAACTGATAAATGATTACTATATCAAATCTATTTTGAAAAATATTCAAAAGAATTTTTGAGACAAAAAATTTTAATTTATAGTTTAAATCCTGGGAGTTATAGAGAATGGCGGAAGGAGACCACCACCACATGTATAATAAAGTTATAAGGTAGTGGTGGTGTATAAAGGCTGTTTCACAATGCGACGAGAAAACGAGACGTCAGCATGACGAGATCTCTTCACAGGTGTTCTCTCTTTAAAACGAGTTTCAAACAACGAATTAATACATAATAAAGTATTTCTCGTCGTCACGTTGCGTCTTTTTTTTTTCAATTTTTCGAACTTTACGACGTGACGAGACGACGAGAAATGCTTGATTATGTATAATTGTTGAAAAAGTAATTAGATTACTAGTTTTTTGCGCAGATTACCAAAGTAGCTTTAAATAAAAAGAAGTCCAGCTTGTTTGAGTGTTAACAGAGAAGAGAGACTTTATTCATTGTATTTTTGACATTTGTAATTATTCCGAATTTATAGCGAAAAAGCTGTATACACAATGATGAATGAAATTGGAACACTAATAACCAAAATTATGTTGCAACAGCCTCACTAGTGTTACAATTCAAAAATAAAAATATATGTTATATTTCATATATTTTATCCGGGATCAAATCTTCATTTAAATGAGACACACGCACTTCGGCTGTTATACAACGCCTGACTTTATTTCATTATTCTGTTCTTAACAGTTTAAGTAAATAGCTTATATACTAGTTTAATATACACTGGGGTGTAAAAGAATTCATACATTACATCCCCCCGAACTTAAATGGAAATTTACTTAAATTTCTTATACTAACTTAAACTACCCAAAACCAATTTATTTGCATAAAAATATAAATAATTTTATTTAGTTCAATTTATTTTCTTAAAATTTATATTTTGGTTTATACATTTGGAGTTGCAATCTTTTGGATTTTCGTTTTAAGGAAATTGGTTCGTTTTCTATTTTATTTTTTCGAAAAGTTCGGATCGGTGCAAATTTTAAAGTTTTAACGTTTGATTTTCTGAGCTAATTTAAATGAGCTTTACGATGAATACCATTTAAGCTTATTACATAGAAAAAATTTCCTAATTTCTTTATAACTGTTGCTGGTGACCAAACAACGCTTGTTTTACTTTCAGCTCGATATAAAACATTTTCTCCAACTTCAAAATTAAGCTACTATGAATGAATGAATGAATTTTATTTTTGAACATTAAATTTTGATTACAATTAATTTTTTTTTCAAATTCTGTATAGCTATGGCTTAAGCCGTCAGCCAGATTGACATTTTTAATGATTTTGTTGTTTTAATTAATAATTTTTGATTTTAAAAAAGGTTTTACAATTAATTATGATAAACATATTATTTAACTTTTAGCAATTTTAATGATTTGCAAACATAAAAAGGTACGTGTTTTTTCGTTTTGTTCTAAGATAATTCTTTTTAACAATTTTAAAGTGATTTGCAACACAAATAGGAATAAAATAAGGAAACATTGTAGATTTTGATCGTTCCTAGCAATTTAAAAAATTGAAAACTTTGATGTTTTACAACATAGGATAGTTAAATCTATTCCTCCATATACTGGTTTCTGTAATCTAAGGCATCTGAAACATACTTGAAGAGTGAATTCCAGTTTGATCCGTTGAGTATGTGATTAACTTCCTCTCTCGATAGACTGGATTGATTGAAGTGTAGTCTTCTTATCTCTTGGAGAATTGGACATTTTCCCAGAAAGTGATAAGTGTCTTCCTTTTCTCTCAAGTTACACAACGTACAGTTAGTTGGAAGATCTTCCCTGTATGGCCTAAAATTCAACGGCAGCAATTCTCCTCTTGTCTTGAATATGGTGGTAATTAGCTGTATATAATTGTTTGCATTAAAATAATTCCGCTCATTCAAGCTATGGTTAAGTTGTTTATAAATCAATCTACTTGTCGAACATGATGCTTTCTCCATAAATTCTCGATGAATTTTCTCATCAGATTTCTGCAAAATTTCGTCAAACGCTACAGTCCAACTGTATCGGTCTTCCCACCTTAAGGACAGTTCCACATCTAGTTCCTCAGCCATTTGTTGCCATTTGAGTAAAAAGTTTGTTCTTCTATCTATAAGCTGTCGAAAAACTATCTTTGGAAGACGATGATCTGGAAGCTCGATTATTCTTAAAACATATTTGAAATGAAGCCTGAGAGTGTAGAACCAAAGGAGTGGCAGGCCGGTTTCGACATGAATCATATATGTTGGTGTGTTTGACGGCAATCTAAAGATGTGCTTAAGGAAATATCTTTGCAGTTTTTCCACTTCTTCGTATACTTCGTAACCCCATACCTGGCATGCGTAGCACAAAACGGATCTTGCTGTTGCTTCAAAAAGTTTATATTTGGCATTGAATGGCACGTCTTTTTGACCAAGTACATTCCTCCAAGAGCAGCTTAGAGCTTTCTTGGCATCTTTTAACTTATTTTGGAGGTGCAAGTTGAACGTCAGTCTAGGTGTAAGTGTAACTCCAAGGTAACGGTACTCTTTGACTACCTCCAGTTGATCAGAGCCTAGTTTCCATCTTTCATTACTCGCGTATCTACCATTATTGTTCCTGAACACCATGATTTTAGATTTCGTGGTGTTCACCACAAGATTCCATTGAAGACAGTACTCTTCAAGCCGGTTGATCATTAGCTGAAGCATATTGGGTGTTTCCGCCAACAGAACAATGTCATCAGCAAATAGTAAGCCTTTCAAGTTTAAGTTGCTAGATTCCATACCACCTGGCAAGTTCGTAATAAGATCATCCAAAAAAATGCTGAAGAAAAGAGGGCTTAGCTGACAACCTTGTTTTACTCCTGAGGAAGTTCCAAACCATTCTGAAATAGAATCTCCATCCCATACTGCTGCTTGGTTATTTGTATACAAACTCTCCAGAACCCGAAGCATTTTTAAGGACATTCCTTTGTTACTTAATTTCAGGAAAAGTGCTCTTCTATCGATCGAATCAAACGCTGCACGAAAATCGACAAAAAACGCATACATTTTTTTCCCTTTTTTAAGAAGCATCTTTCCAATATTCGTTAAAACAAAAATATTGTCTACCGTTGAGTAGTTCGCCCTAAAACCAGCTTGATATTCACTTATAAGCCCGTTTTGTTCTACCCAAGCTGTTATGCGGACTAGGAGTATACTGGTGAATAGTTTTAAAATTGTGTTTTGAAATGAAATTCCCCTGTAGTTACCTGGGTCGTTGACATCTCCCTTTTTGTACAAGGGAAAGATTATGCTCTTAAGAAGGCCTTCTGGAACTGTTCCTGTAGCGAATATATTATTGAAACCTACAGTGAGTATTTGCAAAAAGCACGCGGGAGCATTTTTGAAGAACTCAAAGGACACTCTGTCTTCTCCTGGCGCTTTGTTGTTTTTGCTTTTAAAGATGGCTCTTTGAACTTCTTCTACCGTTATTTCTCTATCCAATGATTCTTCTTGGGTTGCTGGGAAGGCAAAGTGGTATAACGTTGCAGTATCGTTTTTGTTAAGAAGTGATTTAAAATGGTTTGCTAAAACATTAGTATCCAAATCAATACCTTTCACATTTTTCGTGCCATTTAAGTATCTAACAATTTTCCAATAAGATTTGGAATCATTTATTTGTGAAAGTTCACCAGTTAATCTGTGTGTAAACTCTAAACGTTTTCTTTTGCAAAGTTCTTTATATGTTTTGTTACTTTCTTGGTAGATTTTTTTTATTAAATCCGTGTTCCTCTTTCTCACTAACTTTAAACATTTAAATGCTTTATTTCTTGCCTTTAAACAATCATAATCAAACCAGGGTTCCTTACCAGCAAACATTGATGAGCCTTGGAAGGGCTGAGCAGCATTCCTAATTGCTGACACACACACATCTGAAAATCTTTCCGGTACTAGATCTTCACTACGCAATCCGTTTGTTTCTCTACTTAGGTTTTGTTGATACAATTCTCGTTTAGAATCTTTCCATTTAAGTTTTGGAAGCAAGCTCAGGTTATTTATTAAACTAGGACCAGTCAACGTGTTAATAGTTGTAACCAATGGCATGTGATCGGAGTAGGTTTGTACATCTACTTTGAAATCCACTATGTAATTTACCCAAGCACCTCTTACAAGACAAAGGTCAATAGCTGAACAACTGGTTCCTCTAATAAACGTAAAGTTGCCCTCTCTGTCACTTTCACTTCGACCATTTACTACGATTAATCCAAACTCGTCACACATTTCTAGAAAAATGTTTGACTTCCTGTCCACTACTTTATCTTGTGTCCTTCTCTCCGCAGAAAGCTTTGAGTTTAACAGTTCGTTTACATTGTTTAATACTTGTGCTTCACCGATTCTAGTATTACAATCCCCTATTATCATAATGTTTCTTGGGTTGAAGTTCAAAAGAACACTGTACAATTCTTCAAAATCCTCGGACCAATTTGAACAGTTTATGTAGACTGGAATAATGTGTAGATTTTCCCTATTTAAGCAACATTCTACTAGGGTCGTTTCATTGACATCCATAAATTTACATATTTTTTGATTATGTAGCATCCTCTTTATACCATATATTGAACCTCCACTAGCCCTTCCTCTGGAAGACGATCGAGTTGCTGGAATGCAGTGCAGTACGTGATTTGGGAATTTATTTGTATATATATTTATATTTTGCTCTTCTAAAAATGTTTCATATAAAAAGAATATATCATAGCCTCTTAAAAAATTAAAAAAATCGTTAAACAATATCTTATTCTTGATTCCTGATACGTTATATGCTATTATACTTAGAAAATTATACTTATTAAAATTAACTACTTGGCTGACGGCATTATTATTAAAAATTATTTTGTAACGTGCGAACTGAGAATTGCACATCTCTAGCACCATTCATGATTGTACTAGATTGCCTGTTTTGAGCATCAAAGTCGCGCTGAATGTTGCCATTGACTGAAGACGTTGATGGGTTGACGTCGTCGTCGTCGAACAGCTGGGTTAGGAATGACATTCCTTCTGACGTGTTGCATTTCAATGTATTCGCTTCATAGTAATAAATGTTTTCGCCAATTATTAGCTTTTCCCCTGCGATTTTCGATTTAACAGATGGTTTTATTTTATATATTTGAGATCGTAGCTTTATTATATTACGTCGCCTTTCTCTCGCTGCCGCTGGATAGTCCCTGTGTATCGATATACCTGTGGCTCGGAGTTTGCCTGCTTTTTGCAATACTTTTATTGTTGATTCTTTTCGTTCCATTTCTACTACAACATTTGCTATTTTATCATTATTTGATGGTAAAAGACGAGCGGTTGAAACAAGAGTTTGATCGGTAGAATCAAGTAACTCCAAGCAAATATCTTTTGCTCTTTGCATATGATCAACTTGAGGGTGGGCGGGGATATGTAGAATCAAATTTTTTTCGTGTAAGATCTTTGAAAGCTGTTCGATTTGTTTCTCTAGCGCTTGATTTTTTTGCTCTAGGGCTTGATTATGTTGTTTAAGTGTAGTGATTTGCTTGTTTATTTGTTCCAAATCAGTTTTTGTTGCTAATTCTTTTAGTTTTTCGTCTAAAAGTCCAGACATGCAGGTTGTCATAAGCGACATCAACTTTTCTGCGGACATATTGCCAATGCTCATTTTTATTGTTGTTGTTATTACTTCTTATTTAAATTGCCGTATATTTATACAAGTAAATGTAGAGAAACTGTTTTCCCACCACTTTTTTTTTGTAAATAAAAGAATGTTTAAACTCACTTGGCTTATTTTTCTTATTTCCATTCGAGGAAGAAATATTTCTTTAATAAAGTTTGCAACTTTTAAAGCTTTGTTTATCACAAATAATAAGTAAATAACAAATTTTTTTCTGAGCACTTCAACACTTGACTTTCTCTTTTGAACGATATTTTTGGTCAATCTTAAGCTACTATTTTCCTTAATAGAGGATTTGGTACTTGCATCTCTGTTTTCCCTATCCGTTTCGTTTCCCGTTTTCAAAAGATCCATTAATGTCTTAGGGCTAGTGTTGAATACCATGTTAAAAGGGGTTTCGTTAGTTGCTGTAGATGGCGTTGATCGATATTTTAAAAGAAAATTATCGATTTTATGTTTTATATGCACTGTTTTATTATTGGAATCTAACAAAAATTTTCTTAAACTCGATTTTATAGTTTGGACACCCCTTTCAGCTAACCCGTTAGACTCTGGATGGTATGATGGGCTTTTAACAATCTTTATTCCATTATTTGCACAAAAACTTGAAAACGCACTGGATCCAAAAGGTGGTCCATTATCCGACACTATTGTATCAGGCAACCCAAAGTATGAACAAATTGTTCGCAAAACATCTATCAATACCCCTGCTGTAGTTGTTTTCATTAATTTTACATCCATCCAACGACTGAAACTATCCACAAGAATAAGAAACGTATTTTGGTTGAAATGAAAAAAATCAAGGTGAATTCTATTAAAAAATCATTTGAATTGGGCCAGTTACTAGTTTCGCGAGTACTTGGACTTCTTGAAGTTAATTCACAACTACTGCACTGCTTTACATAATTCTCTATGTCCTCGTCTATGCCTAACCACCACACATAAGACCGAGCTAGTGCTTTCATTCTAACTATTCCAACGTGTGTATCATGCAACAACTTTAAAGTCTCCCCTCTCATTTTCGTGGGAATAAGTGTTCGATTTCCATACAAAATACAATCGTTGTGGACCGATAAACTTTTCTGCTTTTGAAAATATTTTTCAAACCCTTTTGGGACCGGTTTCGGAAAACCTACTTTTAAATATGAGTGTAGAAGTCTGAGTTGTTCTTCTTCCAGAGTAGCCACTCCGATTTCACTATATTGTAAGGGTAAATTATCGCTTAAGTTCAGAAAATTTACTTGAATGTCCTCAACATCAGTTTTGTTACCGAGAGGTAGACTTGATAACCCATCTGCATGTTGCATTTTTGATGCGGATTTATGAACCAGCGTATAGTCGTACATACTAAGAAAAATCGCCCAACGATGAATGCGGGCTGCAGCTACGGGTGGAGTACACTTTTTGGGATTTAAAATTTCTCTCAATGGAAGACTATCACTGTGGATTGAAAACTTTTTCCCATATATATATTTGTGAAACTTTTTCACAGCAAACACAATCGCAAGCGCTTCGCGATGAAGCTGGGAGTAATTTTGTTCAGAAGAACTAAGTGTGCTTGAAGTAAATAGCACTGGTCGCTCTTCACCATTTACCACATGCGACAAAATACCTGAAACACCGTAAGGACTTGCATCACAACTAACTATAATCTCCTTATCTGGATCATAATGAACTAATATTGAACTATTTAAAAGCAAACTTTTGCTTTTTTGAAAAGAATCTTCGCATTCTCGTGACCATTCAAACTTCGCATTTAGTTTCGTCAAATTATAAAGAGGTTTTAGCTCTGCCGAAAAGTTGTTAACAAACCGAGAATAATAGTTAATCAATCCGAGATATGACTTAAGCTGTTGTAAATTCCGTGGCGTTGGAGCCATCTTTACCGCTTCGAGTTTTTCACTATTTGGTTTAATCCCTCCCCCAGATATGCAATGCCCTAGATACTTAACTTCGCGACAAAAAAATTTACATTTCAATAAATTTGCCTTAACATTATAACTTTCTAATCTCTCTAGTACCTTCAAGAGAATCTCTTCACACTCAGCCTATCATCTTTCCCTCCAACAAGAATATCGTCAATAAAACATTTTACCTTGTCAATTCCAACTAAAATCTGATCCATCGTTGCTTGAAAGATTGCCGGAGCACATTTAACTCCATAAACTAAACGTTTGAATCTAGACAATCCACGGTGAGTGTTTATCGTTAGGTAATGTTGAGAATTTTCTGTAACTTCTAACTGTGCATACGCACCCTCTAAATCAATTGTACAAAATACATTGCATCCCACAAAACTCACAATAATATCATCAAACCTTGGAAGGGGATAATGATTAGTCTCAACATACTTATTTATTGTGACTTTACAATCTACACATAACCTCACAGACCCATTTTCTTTTTGTACCACCACAATGGGTGAAGCCCAAGCGCTGTACCTGACTGGGAATATAATATCTTCAGCACAAAGTCTATCCAATTCTTTATTTACTAGCTCACGCAACCCAAAAGGCACTGTATACGGTTTACAAACAATTGGGGTGCTGTTTTGGCACATAACAAATTCGGCTTTGAAACTTTTAATAGGATTTTTGTTGATTTTAGAGAAAACCGATGGAAATTTTTGAATAATATGATGTTGCTGGGGACTTATTTTGGGAAAGGTGAGTATAGGGGTTAGGATTTGAGCAGGAAGCTGGACGACGGATGGAAATGAAACAGGAAAGCGGATAGATAGGTAATCGGGATCCGTTCAGGATAGGTATAGGAAATTTAAAAAGAAGGAAGGTAGGAATGAATCAGAAAAACCTAGAACCGGACACGGAAATCACATGCTGAGGTAAGTAAGGAGGGAAAAGGACGATTAAGGTAAGCTCTGTGCGAAACTGCGGTAGGTCAAAGGAAATAGAGAAAATAAATGCGGTGATAGCCATTTTATTTTGAAAAGGGCTTGTAATCAGGATAGAAGTGGTGACCGGGGGTTCGGGAATAGGATAGGGAAAAAGAATAGGAAACAGTTGGAGCGGAAGATGTCCCGAACGGGGGATAGGGAAGTCTGACCGTAGGACCTGGCACGCTGGCGACACTCGGCTTAGCTCGCCGGATTAGGGGGGATCTTGTCCCAAGATCAGACGGTGCCAACAACAAAAATACAAAAATCGTGCCAAAACATGAAAGGAAAACGAAAAGCCACCACCACTCACATACAGGTTTCGCTTACCGACATCCTCTTACCAATCGATTGTAGCTGCTGGTGTTGTGCAGTTACGCCGCCCTCCCATCCTGGAGCCCGTTGCAGGAATTTTCGGACTCCCCGAAAGCAGTTCCCGAAGGTTACTCTCAGACCATCCTCTCACGAAAGTTTTTTAGCCGCCCCCTTCCACCCCCTGAAAAATTCTCTTAACAGGCCATTAAGCGGTTTTTACCGCTTAGAAAAAAACTGAAGGAATTGGCGTGATTAACAAACATTTATTATTAAAGAAATAAAAACGATAAATAAAAGTGACTGACATTTACGACCAGACTCATATAATATACTCCTAACCATTAAAAATTCTAAGTATTAAAATGACAAAAATTCTTACACGCAAAATATGGAAGATTGGAAAAAAAATAACTTAAGGACAATTTTCTTAAGGCAAGTTCTAAATATGATAATAATAAAGTTGGACTTATAACTTAACGTTTTTTTTTTTTGTTTTATTCATTTTTTTATTATTTTTTTACTTATTTTTTTTTTTTTTTTTAATTTTTTTATTTTTTTTTTGAAAGAGAAAAAAAAGAAGAAGAAGAGAGGTTTGCGTGGCTTCAGCCCCTCTCCTAGACGCTTCTCTTTACCTATGTCCTCCTTTTTAAGGACAGATGTACCAACCGGGAACGTATTCGTAGACCCTACCTAAAAAGAGCTCTCATTAGGCATTCGCCTATCGAAATGAAACCAAAATGGCTGACGCGGCCGTAAGCGGCCAGGCAGAAAGCAAGGTTAGGTTTGGGCAACTTTCCTTCTCCCTTTGTGATTTGCAAAAAAAAAAATTATTTTAGCATTTACAAGGATTCGATTTCTTCAACTCCCTTTTTCCCTCTTTTTTGTTTTATGGTTTTCACCGATTCCTTATACCCTATCTTTTACAAAATCTAATAGAGCCTAACTCCTATCACGCCAAAAAAAAAAAAATTTTCTTTTTTATAATTTTTTTTTTTTCCACTCTAAAATTTATTTTGTCCCACTGTATCGCAGGAAGAGTAGCTCAAGCTGAAAATTTCTTGGTATTTTCCCACGTTTCGATGGCGTTCTTTCTTCACCGTTGCGCGGAATTTCAGGATTGGGGAGCGTTCTGTTTCTCTTGGGAATAACGGGCCGACGAAAAGGCTCCACAAAAAAAGGCACAATAAAATCTCTCGGCGGTCCGACACTAGCCTGGTCGGTGACCGCCAAAGTTTTCCTTGTATGGCTATCTAAACTCTTTTATATTAAAAATAAAAAATTTCACCATCAAACAAAATCACTACCTCACCACTTTTTCTCTTTGGTATCTAGCCTTAACGGCTTAAAAAGGTTGCACCGACTAAAATATTTTCGGTTAACTTCATATTTCAAAATACTAAAAAAACTTCCACTCTCACCTTTTATTTAGTTGGTCTTCCTTATCAAATATTTCCTTTTTAAATATACCCCAAGGGTTATATGTATAGCTCCTTCCAACCTGTATGAAGGTCATATATATGTATCAGTTCTTTGGTTTATATATATTTTAATTATTTTTGTCTGCATAATAAATTATTTGGGCTACTCCTGCTGTTTCTTTTGTGGAGTTAGGTAACAATATTTATCACTCACCGAGTATTAATTTTTCTTCAAACACCCAGTTGAAAAAAATTCAAATGAACTGGCAAACGGCTAACGACTTTCTTTAAAAAAAATGTTCGTTTTAAATTGACCGCACCGCCTTTTTTATTGTTCTTTAGAACCCAGTACTTGGTATTACTATGTGTCGGCAACTTTTCTTTAACCGAATCGCCCTTCACCACGGTTTTGATCTAATTGATTAGCCGATTTCGATCCGCAAATCCAAAACCCTACCTTCTTTCCATGTCTACCTACACATCCACCCATATACCGCTCGCTAACCCAACCGATTTAAATACCTGTACTATCCTACCAACAATTTGCTTAGCTTTATTCTTTCTACCTTTCTCCTCCCCCGCTAGCGATCCCGTAGTTTGTCCTATTTTTGTCCCTACACCCTGTTTCCGGACCTACCTTACCGATCTAATACTACTTCCTAGGATCCACTTTGACTGAATCTCGTGAAACTCAATGGGTTCCACCTATAATTTAATTCCGACCATAACTTCTTGAATCTGATACTATTTTCTACTTCAGTAATTTTATTTTACTTTTTTACAAAACAAAAAAAAGGAACCCCACCCCAGTGTTTCGACCACAGGATGCCGACATTCTACAAAACTACCTTAGTTTCCACATTGCGAGCATCTGACATTTGTAGAAATCATTAGACCAGTCAAGGATCACTTATAGTTATCTCTCTTCAGCGCCACCTAAAGAACCCTAAAAAAACTACCTCCTCTTACACGTCTACTAGTATATTTCCTTCATTCATTCATTTTTTCTCAAGCAGCCGCATACATCATCATGGCGGCTGCAACTTATGGATGATTGCTTATGTTTTTATGTTATATTTGTTTATAATTTCTTAGGTTTATGTAGTTGTAGTTTTTCTGTTCTTTATCGTTAGTTTGTTTGTCTTTCATATTTTGTTGATATTTTTATTTTTATTTTTTTTTTCAGATATCTGAAATTTCATCGCGACGTCACTACCAAGGAGGTAGAAAGGTGAATTTCAGCAAAGTGGGTTTCGGTAAGTACCAAAAAAAATTAACTTGCATTTTTTTTTTTCACTTTATTTTGTTTTAGATATTTGAGTTCCCTTTAACGCCTTCACCATACACACCACAGCACAGATGCTTGGTGGAATTACAGGTCTTCTATTCATCCAGTATTTTACTCTGGCTGCGCCATATGATGCTGAACATATAGTACAGGTGGGGTTATAAATGTTCCTATTCAATATAGACTAGGGGCGTTGGGAATCATTGGCGACAGAAGTAAAGAGCTTAATGGAGACCTTGCCCGGTGCGAAATGCCAGCGCCTTGAGATAGGTTACCGAACTGACCACTGAAGTTTTCTTTAACTTGCCAGCCGTTTTACTGCTCGACTCTGGGCAAAGACTGCCTCAGCTTTTCTTCACAGCTTTGAATACGAAGGCTCAACGGCGCGGCCTTACTTTCCTATTGTTGCATAGAGGCAAACCACTGAGGATCGTAACAAAACACCGGTTCTGAGGTCGACCGGTTCGCATCAGAGACGGTGGCCGATATTAAGATTACGGGTATTAACTAGTGCAGTTGGGGATGTGGGGAGTTCAACCCACGCTAAAAGCCGGGCATATTGAATAACATTATTCAAAGCCATTCTTAGTGCTATCACTTCGCGAGCTGGAACTATCGATGGTCTGTTGGTTGAGTTATCGACTGTTACTTCTCGATTGACTTATTTCTTTTTTTTTTTTTTTTCAGATTGACTCGTCTACCCAAGGTCGCCTCTCTCACATCCCACCTATCGCCCGTCGGACGCTTTTACCATTTACTTCCCGTCAGAGTACAATAGGTCGCCTTAGGGATCAACACATAAGGCGAAAGAAATATCGAATAAAATCGGAACATTTGCTCCCCACCTAATATGCCGCCCACCTGGCGTTAATTGGAATATGCGAAAGGGAATCGAATCCACTCTAAACAGGTGATACCTTCTTTACACAAAAAAACATGTTTTGTACAGGTGAAAAGAAAATGCTATTCGTTCAGGTATCTCGTGTATGTCGACATTATCACCCTATTCGGCTAAACCTTCGCGCGGTTTTTTTTTTTTTTTTTTTTTTATTTATTTTTTATTTTTTTTTTTTTTTTGCTATTCGACGAAGGGAAATCTTGGCTCCATTTTGTTGATATAAATTTCGGTAGAAAAACCAGGATTTAGACAATTAGATTCTTTTAAGAATTTCGAACATTAACGTCAATTTAAGTTTGTGCTCCAAAGACTGAAGATTTAAAAATATAATTAAACGTAAATGGAATGAAACTTTCACAATCGAATATTGCGATCGGATCGAATAGCCAAATAGGGCTGTATTTTAAGGGAAACCGAAAGTGTGGAGTTCCATTTGTTGCGAAGTGATATTCTTATTATCTTTTTTTTTTTTTGTTCTTTGGCCCCAGAGTTTTTCGCTTTATTTTTTTTTCTAGTGATCCGTCAAGGAACTTCGTAGGCTCTTCATACTATGCCTATATGTGCGATTATTTTAGAAGTAGGTTATTACTGTTGAATTTTTCTTTGGTGTTGAACAGTCATTGTAATTTCGCTCTGGATATAATTTCATTATATTTTGTTTGTAGTACGCGAGTAGAAAGGGACGTCGTAATTCAACATTTCACCTGCGTATCCAGTATTTCCTATGAGATCTAGACTAAAGTATAGCAAATGTGGTTGAAGGTTCAATCATCCTACTCTATCTGAGGATGTGTTTCCTCCTCAGGAAGGGGTAATCATTGAATTTGTTAATTTCGATTATGAATATCGTGTTTACGTTTGCGAATACGCTTTCATTAACAGAGCATGATTCCTATACACTTTATATTTTCTGAGTCTTGTAATTTTGCTTCTATTTAACTTCCTTTTAATAACTGTGCGTTTACCTAAAACTTACTTCCGAACTTTCGGACTTCATCGTGCACTTCCCTCCGTGTATCATATGTGTATCAATGCAAGAAATTAGGCAAGATACCTTTACTACTAACTGAAGTTACATTAGGTCTACATTTTTCTTCTTTTTTTTTTCTTTTTTTTTTTCTTTTAACGCTTAATAATACGACCGACGAGGACGTTTGCTAATAAATCTATAAATAAGTTAATACATCCATAAATAAATAACCAAATGCTTGCAAAAAACATGAATAATAATTAAACAGATAACCCATCACCATTTATAAACTAATAAAAAAAATTAAATCAACAAATTGGTCAATAAAAAAAAATCAGAACTGAAAATAATTTAATAATTAATTCAATAACTACAAATAAATAAATAAGTTAATAATTACAACCAAACAAATGTCCCACCAAACAAATAAACTACTAAATAAATAATTTATTAAATAAATAAATTAATAAATAAATACATCAATAAATAAATAATTTTATAAATAAATAAACAAATAAATCTATCACTAAAACTAAATAAATATGTAAATCTATGTAAATAAATAAACTCTAAATATTTAACAACTATATAACTATAAAAGATACTACTCTAGGGTATTGCACGGTAAAAAGTTTGAGGTAACGCTAAGTCTATTAGGTACTTATGTATGTATATCACAGATCATTTATTGCTTCATATCCTTTGCGTGGAATACACCTATCTTTTTGCCTGATAGGTTTTCCAATTCATACATGTTTTTGCCTATGCATTTAACTACCCGGCACTTAACAAATTTCGGGCAAAGCTTAGATGAGAGATACTTGGACGAATCACTAAGCACGAAATTCCGTCGAAACACCTCTTGCCCAGGTACGAAACGTACATTGCGGCTGCGAATATTATAGGTTTTAGCGCTTTTTTCATTTGCTTTTATAATATTCTCTTTTACTTTCTCACGTATGCACTGCAGTCTGTTGTGTCTCGGGAGAATAAACAGTTCACCATCGTTTAGGGCTTTCAGTTTTCTGACCAGTTCGTAGCTCTTGCCGTGTGTCATCATATTCACCCCGAAAAGAGTGCGCATGCGATATCACTGATGTGAATATCCCAGTCGCGTTGATCGTCTTTTAAGTAGGAGCGTATGGCCGCTAACAGCGTCATATTCACCCTCTCCGATGCGTTTGACTGAGGCGAATAGTTGGCAGTTTTAAAGTGACGAATTCCGTAACTTTGAAGGAGGTTCTCAAACTCCTTGGCTACAAACTGTTTGCCGTTATCGGAATGAATTATCTCTGGTACTCCAAAGGCATTAAATATATCATTTTTTAAAAATTTAACCACACTGGTTGTATTCGCTGAACGCAAAGGCTTTAAAAACACGTATTTAGACAAATGATCTAGGACCACGAATACATAAGCATTTCCTGTTCTTGATCTTGGGTATGGACCCAAGAAATCAATATATAATTTTTGGAATGGTAGGTCAGTTACGTAATTACTATCGATGGGTGGACGAAGAATCTGATTGGTTGACTTACTCTGCTTGCAAATTTCACATTTTGAAATAAAATTTTTGATTTGCACCGTCATATTCGGCCAAAAGAAATGCTGTTTTATGCGACATAACGTCTTCGCCACTCCCCCATGAGCAACTTGTGGTGGTTCATGTGATTGGCGAATTATCTCCTCTGACATACCTGACGGGATCCACAATCGCCATGTGTGATTAACTAAAGACTCATCGACATTAAAGGGAAAGGAACGTTTATAAACAAAATTGTCCTCAATTTTTAAATCTGGCAATTCTTCCGATCGACTTTCAACTGTTTTCAAGAGATCTAAATACTCTTCCGAACGAAACTCTTCTGACTCTAAGTCTACTAATGGTGCAATTTCGGCGATGTCTAGACTATCCAAGTGTGCCCGAGAAAGGGTGTCTGGCACGACATTTAGTGAGCCCTTCCGGTGCTCTATGTCGAAGGTAAAGGATTGAAGATCAAGACTCCACCTAGCTAGTCTGCCATTAAGGTCTTTCATATTCATCAGCCACTTAAGGCTGGAGTGGTCGGTGATGATCGTGAAATCCATACCCTCGACATAGGGCCGGAACTTTTTCACTGCCATGACCGCTGCCATACATTCTTTCTCGGTCACACTATAGTTCCGTTGACATGCATTTAGTTTTTGAGAAAAGTATGACACGGGAAATTCTTCATCGGCGTCGTTCTTTTGGAACAGCACTGCCCCAATTCCGGACTCGGAAGCATCGCATTGAATGTAAAATTTTCGAGTGAAGTCAGGATGCGTGAGTACCGGAGCGGTAGTTAATGCTACTTTCAATGCCTCAAATGCAGCTACCGCTTCATCAGTCATGCGAAATTTTTCATTTTTCTTTTCGTATAAAACGCCGATACCACCCTGCCAGACCCAGTAACCGACGAACCTGCCTCGGGTTTTTCGGCACTGGAAAATCCACTACCGCTTCCACCTTAGCAGGGTCCGTTTTCAATTTCCCACCACCAACGATGAAGCCCAAATATTTAAGCTCTTTAAAGCAAAATTTGGATTTCTTCACGTTGATGGTGAGATTCGCCTTCCGAAGGCATTCGGCCACTTCGTCTAACAGGGCGATATGGGTTTTGAAATCTGGGGCTATTATGAGCAGGTCGTCAAGATAAACGAAAACACGATCCCTGAGTCGTGCAGGGATCACTTTGTCCATTAAACGGCACAACCTTTGGGCTGCATTACACAAACCAAAGGGCATTACCGTAAACTGGTACAAAGGTCTCCCCGGTACCGCAAACGCAGTTTTCTCCCTACTCTGCAACTCCAGCGGTATCTGCCAGAATGCATCTTTCAAATCAACACTACTTATATAGTAGGTGTCGGGTAGACGACTGAGAAGCCCGTCGATATGAGGTAGTGGGTTGGCATCCTTTTTGCTTAACGCATTGACCTTTCGAGAATCCAGGCAAAAACGGTATTTTACGGTACCGTCCTCACCTGTCTTCTTGATAAGGACCACTGGCGAGCACCAAGGGCTCTTATTCTCCTCTATAACGCCGATCTTCAACATTCTGTCTAACTCCTGATACAAAAGGGTACAAAAGGTCCCCGGTATCAATGACGTGCTCCATTAGAGACTTCTTACCCCGACCATGACGGTCAAAATCCAAGAATTTCCCCTTGACCGCCTCCAGCTCAGATTGCTGCTCAATTGAAAGCTCATGTGCGTTCCTCACCTCTCCAGCCTCATCCAGAATTGAGACAGAGCTAACGACGTTCGGGGCGATTCGAAACGCTTTCCAAAAGTCGACCCCGAGGTATACCTCTTGGTCTAAATTTGGAACTAGATAAAACGTTATAACATGTTTCTGGTTTTTATACTCTATTTGTGTTGTAATTTTGCCGATAATTGCTTGGTTTTTCCCGTCAGCCGTTTTAACTCCCGATTTGTATGGCTGCATTGAAATTCCTAAAGATTTTATTACAGACATACAATTTTTCCCTAAAATACTCACACTGGCCCCACTGTCTAATAGACCTAATTTTTCTTTTCCAGCCATAATAATCTTGGCATACGGTCTGGGGTCAGTGCTAGTATCAACGACTGTGGACGAAATCTGTTCTCGAGTGCTTTTTCTTCTCTTGTACCTTTCGCGGGTTTTTAAAATTCTTTTCGATATGCTACTACATTAAAAATTCTTTCTCTTGCTAGGTTATACTCTCTTACTCTTACATGCAAGGGTTTTACCTCAGTCGTGTTACTTATATTATGTGGTTTATTCTTTTGGCATCTTTGTAATATTTTTATTTTACTTCCTACATCTTTCGTTACTTCTTTTGTATATTCTCTTGGGGGATCTGAGTCGAGCGCGGCTCCCCCAAGGACGTCGCACCCCTCGCCCGGTTTTCCGGACTACAGATGCGGCATTTCGGGGTTATGACCCCTTCTTGTCCGCACCTGTAACAAAATATATTCCTAACCGCCGATGGACAGTCCATAAAGGAATGACCCGAAATTCGGCAGTTCCAACAGGTCAACGACCTTCCCCCTCCGTGATCTTGCCCATTTTTCGGCCGGACCCCTGACTGGTGAAAGGCTGCCAGGTTTTTTTCCTGAAATTTAGGGGGGTCATCAACAAATTCCAATTCGTTGGCCAGATGTCGAGCCGGCGGTCGATTCGGCTTCGGCCCGTCCCTACCACGATCCGAAAATGCGCGTTCTGCGTCTTTACAGGCGGTTCTTAGTTGGTCTAGCGAGAAAACTGCCTGGGGATAAACCAGTCGCTTTATGCGCTCATTTAAATTACTCTTCAGCACGCGGACCAGCTCCCCTTCCGGAATCGACATCCTGAGCTGAGATTTGAGTTTGTTTACCGCCGCAAAATAATCCTCACTAGACTCCCAGGCACCTTGCTGGCGGTCCATTATATCCCTCATGATATCTAAATCCGTCTTCGAATTCTTAAACTGACGCATTAATGCGTCTCTCAGTGTTGCCCAATCGGGACTATAATATGACCGTTGGAATTGCCAATACCAGTCATTGGCGGTGCCTGAGAGTAGGAGATGAAAGTCTCGTAAAATCTCAGCCCAGGTGCAGCCGTGCTGGTATTGCATGGTCTCTACTCGGAAAATGAAATCCTCCACGGTGAGGGTTTCCGGTTTTCCGTCAAATTTCAGCCGCCACTTGTCCATTTTAATGGGAATCCGAGCCCCTCTCGGTGGCGGATACTCGAGCTGCCGATACCACCCACCTGGAGGATTCCCTGCATGCTGAGGGTAATGCTGAGGCCAAAACGTCTGGCTTCCCCCAGGTGGTCTCTCAAATTCCCTCTCCCCACGTTGCCGATTCGTATGAATGGGATAGTTACTATTTGGGGCGCTATTTCTCGTATAAGAATAATGTGATTCTCTTTCTTTCGGGACATTCTGAGCATGTTGTTTAGGGAGGGACCTTGGTCCATCGACCGGCGGCTTCGGAGATCTTTCCTCCAAGGGTGGCTCAGTACGAACGGTTTTATTGATGTCCCCCAAAAATTCCAGAAAATTTTTCCTGACCTCTTTTTTCAACGACTCGGAAAGGTCTTCTCTTAGAGAATTGGTGTACGAGTCGTACGCCTGAACTACAGCCAGGTTAATGACCGTCTTCAACTCGGCCGAAATTTTCAGGTGCTCGCTAGGTAGGGCCCTGGTATTATTATTATTTGGATCTATTTGTCCACTAAAAACTTCCTTTGATGGAATGCCCTCCTGGGGCGTGGGCGGCTTTGATATTTGCCGGCTATTCCCACCCGTTGGTAACGTCGGTGGGTGGGTTACTCTTGGTCTCGCTCCCGTCCCACTCATTAGATTTTCACCGTGAAGGTTCGACCTCCATGAAACGACCTTTTCGGTCTCTGTACCCCTACTGAGTGGGGCGTTTCCTGGCCTTGAGCTCAAAAACATGTCCCACTCGTACCGAGCCGGTCGAACATTATTTCCTACGTACCTCTGGGCTGTAGCTTCTTCAGCAAAATGCTCCCCTTGGAAGCTTATTGGTCTTGGTGTGGGGTCTACGTCCCAATCGATTGGTTCATAAGCCTGACCTAACAAGGAATCTCTTGGCCCCAATGACATGGCTCCCTTTGTGGAACTCGGACCCTTCTCGCCCTCTATTCCCAACGCCAAATCCCTCAAGGCTGAAATTGGATTCGCTATGCTTTGGTCACTCCTCTGAATTAGAGTGTCCGAACCTCTAGAGTGCCCCCCAAATGATGAAGACTCCAAGCCCGTCAAGCTGCTAAACGTAGGAGATGGTATTGTAGCGGTGCTAGGGGTTTTACTTGGGGGTTTCGGTGGGACTGGTGGAGTAGAACTTATCAACCGATCGCTAGCCGCTTGAGGGGTTGTTTTCTTGTTTTTATCTACCGGAGAATGCTGAACTAGCGACATGTCGATTTTATTTACTAAATTTTTTTTTGCGATTGATCTAGTTATTACCCTATTTCTCGTTGAATCTAATCGTTTATTAATTTTACTTTCTTTTTTTCTAGTTTGCATCCCTTGGACCAAAAAAATCCCAACTCGTTAGACCAGAGATGTGATCACCCTAACGATTTCTCACCCACTATATTTTATTTTATTTTTTTTTCCAAACTTGTATATTTAAATGTTGTTAAATATCAATTTTATGCAGATATATTTAACTATTATGATATGTATTAAAATCAATTATTTTATGGTCAGCACAATACTAGTAATTAATAGACCATAAACGAAGCTAAAGTATGTAACTACGTATATATTAGTATAATTCTTCAGATCGATCTCGATTTTACGAACTTTAAATCTGGTCACTGAAAGCAAATTAACTAGATGAGTAAAACCATGTATTTTATATAATCATCAGTGTGTTAGTGATTTTGTTCAGCTAAATACTTTAACGTTCCTTGAAATCGTTGCCTCTCGTTTGTTCGGACTAGGTGTATCAACAGCCTACTAAAAACTAAAATTGTAGCTAACAAAAAAAACGCTTTTTAAAACACTGGATGAATGTGCCTCTGACCATCTGAACGATCACAACGTGAATATATAAATATCTATCTATATAAATATCTATATAAATATCTATCTATTAAGACAAACTTATACTTGTTATTCCATTAACGATGTGGTAAATTTTTTTATTGTTTGTGTTTAGAGGTTAATACTCGATTAAAGTTTTTTATAGATTGTTTTGTTGTTGTTTTTATTTTCATAATGTGCGGGGGTGTGGGAGGCTTCTGTCTTCGGAGTTTTTTTTTTCTTTTGGATTTGTCTGAGAGTACTTCCCAGTGCATCTTAATTGTCAAGGTGTGTCGGGTAAGCGAAATATACTAAAAACACGACATAAATACATTACAGGCTCTCACATGATGCTGCCGTTGGGATTCTGTTGCCTCGTCGCAATTGATTGAGCGTTCTTAGGAGCTATCTCCATCAAGTCATACGAGTCCCTTCCCCCAACGGCAACTCCAAGTGAGGAGGATATTGAGGGCGTAAGTAAATCTCTGATGTTGTTGTCGAACCGAGATGTCTCGTCGCTGTTGACCCAGCGTTCTTACAAGCTATCCGTGATCAAGACATACGAGCCATCTCGCCCCGCCAACAACACCCTTCTAAAACATTGACGTTACCACCGGTTGTCAGGCCCGGAAGCTCTGCCGCGATTCAATAGTCCGTTTTGATCCTTCTATTTGAAGACTTGCAGAAACTTCCAGACCTGACCCAATGGTATTTTTACAAAGGATTTATCAGCTCCTGCTTCCGATGACACCATCCCACTCACCGTCGCAAATGATCAAGCATTCTCATTAGCGATCCTGAATCATGACATACGTTAAGTTAGATGATGGCATCGAGAACAAAATATCTGATTTGATGAAGGTACGGGACAAAAGACTAGGACTACACGAATGGGCGCCATTTGTTGCTGGGGACTTGTTTTGGGAAAGGTGAGTATAGGGGTTAGGATTTGAGCAGGAAGCTGGACGACGGATGGAAAGGAAACAGGAAAGCGGATAGATAGGTAATCGGGATCGGGAAGTAAATAGCTGCTGGATCGGGAAGTAAATAGCTGCTGGTGTTGTGCAGTTACGCCGCCCTCCCATCCTGGAGCCCGTTGCAGGAATTTTCGGACTCCCCGAAAGCAGTTCCCGAAGGTAACTCTCAGACCATCCTCTCACGAAAGTTTTTTAGCCGCCCCCTTCCACCCCCTGAAAAATTCTCTTAACAGGCCATTAAGCGGTTTTTACCGCTTAGAAAAAAACTGAAGGAATGTGCGTGATTAACAAACATTTATTATTAAAGAAATAAAAACGATAAATAAAAGTGACTGACATTTACGACCAGACTCATATAATATACTCCTAACCATTAAAAATTCTAAGTATTAAAATGACAAAAATTCTTACACGCAAAATATGGAAGATTGGAAAAAAAATAACTTAAGGACAATTTTCTTAAGGCAAGTTCTAAATATGATAATAATAAAGTTGGACTTATAACTTAACGTTTTTTTTTTTTGTTTTATTCATTTTTTTTATTATTTTTTTACTTATTTTTTTTTTTTTTTTTTTTTTTTTTTTTTTTTTAAATTTTTTTATTTTTTTTTTTGAATTTTTCTAAGTTTTTTTTTTTGTTTTTATATACTTTTACTTACTATTGATAGTTTTGCCGGGACTATTACAATTTTCTTAAAATTTTCCTTTTTTTTCTTTTTGGTTTAGAGCAGAAGGCTCGGGCCTTGAAAGAGAAAAAAAAGAAGAAGAAGAGAGGTTTGCGTGGCTTCAGCCCCTACCTGGCCCTCTCCCAGACGCTTCTCTTTACCTATGTCCTCCTTTTTAAGGACAGATGTACCAACCGGGAACGTATTCGTAGACCCTACCTAAAAAGAGCTCTCATTAGGCATTCGCCTATCGAAATAAAACCAAAATGGCTGACGCGGCCGTAAGCGATCAGGCAGAAAGCAAGGTTAGGTTTGGGCAACTTTCCTTCTCCCTTTGTGATTTGCAAAAAAAAAAAATTATTTTAGCATTTACAAGGATTCGATTTCTTCAACTCCCTTTTTTCCCTCTTTTTTTTATGGTTTTCACCGATTCCTTATACCCTATCTTTTACAAAATCTAATAGAGCCTAACTCCTATCACGCCAAAAAAAAAAAATTTTTCTTTTTTATAATTTTTTTTTTTCCACTCTAAAATTTATTTTGTCCCACTGTATCGCAGGAAGAGTAGCTCAAGCTGAAAATTTCTTGGTATTTTCCCACGTTTCGATGGCGTTCTTTCTTCACCGTTGCGCGGAATTTCAGGATTGGGGAGCGTTCTGTTTCTCTTGGGAATAACGGGCCGACGAAAAGGCTCCACAAAAAAAGGCACAATAAAATCTCTCGGCGGTCCGACACTAGCCTGGTCGGTGACCGCCAAAGTTTTCCTTGTATGGCTATCTAAACTCTTTTATATTAAAAATAAAAAATTTCACCATCAAACAAAATCACTACCTCACCACTTTTTCTCTTTGGTATCTAGCCTTAACGGCTTAAAAAGGTTGCACCGACTAAAATATTTTCGGTTAACTTCATATTTCAAAATACTAAAAAAACTTCCACTCTCACCTTTTATTTAGTTGGTCTTCCTTATCAAATATTTCCTTTTTAAATATACCCCAAGGGTTATATGTATAGCTCCTTCCAACCTGTATGAAGGTCATATATATGTATCAGTTCTTTGGTTTATATATATTTTAATTATTTTTGTCTGCATAATAAATTATTTGGGCTACTCCTGCTGTTTCTTTTGTGGAGTTAGGTAACAATATTTATCACTCACCGAGTATTAATTTTTCTTCAAACACCCAGTTGAAAAAAATTCAAATGAACTGGCAAACGGCTAACGACTTTCTTTAAAAAAAATGTTCGTTTTAAATTGACCGCACCGCCTTTTTTATTGTTCTTTAGAACCCAGTACTTGGTATTACTATGTGTCGGCAACTTTTCTTTAACCGAATCGCCCTTCACCACGGTTTTGATCTAATTGATTAGCCGATTTCGATCCGCAAATCCAAAACCCTACCTTCTTTCCATGTCTACCTACACATCCACCCATATACCGCTCGCTAACCCAACCGATTTAAATACCTGTACTATCCTACCAACAATTTGCTTAGCTTTATTCTTTCTACCTTTTTCCTCCCCCGCTAGCGATCCCGTAGTTTGTCCTATTTTTGTCCCTACACCCTGTTTCCGGACCTACCTTACCGATCTAATACTACTTCCTAGGATCCACTTTGACTGAATCTCGTGAAACTCAATGGGTTCCACCTATAATTTAATTCCGACCATAACTTCTTGAATCTGATACTATTTTCTACTTCAGTAATTTTATTTTACTTTTTTACAAAACAAAAAAAAGGAACCCCACCCCAGTGTTTCGACCACAGGATGCCGACATTCTACAAAACTACCTTAGTTTCCACATTGCGAGCATCTGACATTTGTAGAAATCCGGGTCAACGCAGCCCATCCCAGAACCACTGGTCCCAAGACAACTCATCCCACGCAATTCATCCCAAGACCAAACTGGTCCCAAGACAACTCATCCCACGGACAACTCATCCCGGATATGGAATTAAAAATTCCATCGGAGAAAATGGTTCGTGCATTTAATAATTTCGGTCAAATTAGATTTTCAGAAGGTTTGTGAATTTGAGAGGGATTTTCTGCAAGGATTTTTCTGGGCAAGTTAAAAGCAGGAAATTAGTGTAGCACACATAAAAGGCAGTGGAGTAACAAATAATATAAAAATAGGACGCTGTTATTTGTGATTTGTCCGTTAAGAATCTAGAGATTGGGTGGCACGTGGGTTGGGTTTATTTAAGTACGGGGTCGGATACAAAAAATGTTATGTCATTGGTCATGAAAGGGTGGTTCATAAAAATGTCGACTTCGTTGTTTCTTGACCGATTTCGATGAAACTGACATTGGTTATAGCTGACATAGAGTTATGAAGAAAAACAATATTAAAAAATATTTTTAATACAGGGTGATTCGTAAAAATGTCAACTTCGTTGTTTCTTGACCGATTTCAATGAAACTGACATTGGTTATAGCTGACATAGAGTTATGAAGAAAAAAAATATTTTCAATACATGGTGATTCGTAAAAATGTCAACTTCGTTGTTTCTTGACCGATTTCAATGAAACTGACATTGGTTATAGCTGACATAGAGGTATGAAGAAAAAAAATATTTTCAATGTGATTCGTAAAAATGTCAACTTCGTTGTTTCTTGACCGATTTCAATGAAACTGACATTGGTTATAGCTGACATAGAGTTCTGAAGAAAAAAAATATTTTCAATGTGATTCGTAAAAATGTCAACTTCGTTGTTTCTTGACCGATTTCAATGAAACTGACATTGGTTATAGCTGACATAGAGTTATGAAGAAAAAAATATTTTCAATACAGGGTGATTCATAAAAATGTCAACTTCGTTGTTTCTTGACCGAAATTCCTTCCCGGACAATATAGAACTCATCGAAAGAAAATGGTTCGTGCATATAATATTTCCGGTCAAATTCGTTTTTCAGAAGGTTTGTGAATTTGAGAGGGATTTTTCTGAGAGGATTTTTTTGCGGAACTTAAAAGCAGAAAATTAGTGTAGCACAGATAATAATAATAATTTATTATCTGTGGTTGTAGGTATAAAACTTTTGTTGCCCTCTTCCTCAGAATTGTTATTAATTATATGGAGAATTTCTGATTGTTGTAGAATGATGAAATTTGGTACAAAGGTAGGGCTTGCAATGCCTTCAAAGAAAAAAAAATTGAAATTGGAGATTTATCATTCAGTGGGCGTGGCATCCACCCATTTGTCTCACAATTGTTATCAATTATATAGAGCACTTCTGATTGTTGTAGAATGATGAAATTTGGTAAAAATGAATGCAAAAATTGAAAATTTAAGATTTTTTATTAAAAAAAAAAAAACCTGTATGCAACAAGTCAGCCGTAGAAAATAATGAACTATGAAAGTACGGTTTAATATCAATTATTTTAAGTAAATTAATATCGAAACAACTGTAAGTCATAAAAGCAGGGACGAACGCAGAAAAAATTTCGGGGGGGTTGAAAAAAATATGAGATTTTCATAGATATCTTATTTTATTACTAGGTACTCGTATTGAAATAATGTATTCAATAAATACATGAAATTTCACAAGAGTATATCCATACGTATGGTACTTTCACCATTTAAACAAGGTTCTCTTCATAATTCACTTCAAGTTTTAATTTAATCGCTCCTATCTGTAAAAAGCGATGTATTGTTCGATACAATAAACTAAGATTTTTAATCCCCCTCTTTATTCTAACACCAAACCGAAAATTTGATTCAAATTAATGAAATGAAAGAAACAGGAACAGAATCAAACTTTCTTTAGGAAAAGAACAAACTTCTATGTAATTCAATTAAAACACAGGTTCAATCGACCTTTAAAAACTTTAGCTCTTGTTATGGGATTGTGAAGACTAAAACTGACGTGTAGCGTTTTATTTTCATAATGAGCTAAGTGTTAAATTGATCTAGATACAGAATGTAATTAGTTTGACATTTGAAAAATGCTATAACCTCTTATGGGCTAAAGAACAGTCTTATGGGAGTTTTTTTTTCAGATTTAAAGAGCTTAACTCTGGATTTTGTTAGTTTTGTTGGAATTTGAAGAAATTATGGTAAAAAAATAAAGTCGTTTACTTTTGCTCCAACTTCATAATTTATTAAATATCCCTGTTTGGGTAAGTAAGTACAATAGTCCTAACCAAAGCTTCAAATTTTTGTGAATTTTTAAGAAAATTGCTCCAGAGGAAAATCCTATTTTTGGGCCATAATAATATTGAAATATGGACCCATGTTCATATTTGACGCATGCGTCAAAACACTTGAGAAACGATAGAAACTGAAACAATTTTTCAGGGTTTCTCGACTGATTTTCTCGATGCGATATTTTTAAAAAGAAGTAGAAAAACTTGTTTTTTTCCTATGGCACGAAAATGACACAATGTTTTTTTTTTCAAGAAAATGAATCCTTAATTTCTGATTTCAAAAATGGGGGTTTGAACCCCCAAAACCCCCCCTGCGTTTAGCCTGCATGAAAAAAAATGTATATTAAATAAAATTAGTTATCAAAATATTTTTTTTCTTCATAACTCTATGTCAGCTATAACCCCTGTCAGTTTCATAGAAATCGGTCAAGAAACAACGAAGTTGACATTTTTATGAATCACCCTGTATTGAAAATATTTTTTTTCTTCTTAACTCTATGTCAGCTGTTAGTTTCATCGAAATCGGTCAAGAAACAACGAAGTTGACATTTTTACGAATCACCCTGTATTGAAAATATTTTTTTTCTTCATAACTCTATGTCAGCTATAACCAATGTCAGTTTCATTGAGATCGGTCAAGAAACAACGAAGTTGACATTTTTACGAATCACCCTGTATTGAAAATATTTTTTTTCTTCGTAACTCTATGTCAGCTATAACCAATGTCAGTTTCATTGAAATCGGTCAAGAAACAACGAAGTTGACATTTTTACGAATCACCCTGTATTGAAAATATTTTTTTTCTTCGTAACTCTATGTCAGCTATAACCAATGTCAGTTTCATTGAAATCGGTCAAGAAACAACGAAGTTGACATTTTAACGAATCACCCTGTATTGAAAATATTTTTTAATATTTTTTTCTTCATAACTCTATGTCAGCTAAGCCCAATGTCAGTTTCATTGAAATCGGTCAAGAAACAACGAAGTTGACATTTTTACGAATCACCCTGCATTGAAAATATTTTTTTCCTTCATAACTCTATGTCAGCTATAACCAATGTCAGTTTCATTGAAATCGGTCAAGAAACAACGAAGTTGACATTTTTACGAATCACCCTGTATTGAAAATATTTTTTTTCTTCATAACTCTATGTCAGCTATAACCAATGTCAGTTTCATTGAAATCGGTCAAGAAACAACGAAGTTGACATTTTTACGAATCACCCTGTATTGAAAATATTTTTTTTCTTCATAACTCTATGTCAGCTATAACCAATGTCAGTTTCATTGAAATCGGTCAAGAAACAACGAAGTTGACATTTTTACGAATCACCCTGTATTGAAAATATTTTTTTCTTCGTAACTCTATGTCAGCTATAACCAATGTCAGTTTCATTGAAATCGGTCAAGAAACAACGAAGTTGGCATTTTTACGAATCACCCTGTATTGAAAATATTTTTTAATATTTTTTTTCTTCATAACTCTATGTCAGCTATAACCAATGTCAGTTTCATTGAAATCGGTCAAGAAACAACGAAGTTGACATTTTTACGAATCACCCTGTATTGAAAATATTATTTTTCTTCATAACTCTATGTCAGCTATAACCAATGTCAGTTTCATTGAAATCGGTCAAGAAACAACGAAGTTGACATTTTTACGAATCACCCTGTATTGAAAATATTTTTTTTCTTCGTAACTCTATGTCAGCTATAACCAATGTCAGTTTCATTGAAATCGGTCAAGAAACAACGAAGTTGGCATTTTTACGAATCACCCTGTATTGAAAATATTTTTTAATATTTTTTGTCTTCATAACTCTTTGTCAGCTATAACCAATGTCAGTTTCATTGAAATCGGTCAAGAAACAACGAAGTTGACATTTTTACGAATCACCCTGTATTGAAAATATTTTTTTTCTTCATAACTCTATGTCAGCTATAACCAATGTCAGTTTCATTGAAATCGGTCAAGAAACAACGAAGTTGACATTTTTACGAATCACCCTGTATTGAAAATATTTTTTAATATTTTTTTTCTTCATAACTCTATGTCAGCTATAACCAATGTCAGTTTCATTGAAATCGGTCAAGAAACAACGAAGTTGACATTTTTACGAATCACCCTGTATTGAAAATATTTTTTTTCTTCATAACTCTATGTCAGCTATAACCAATGTCAGTTTCATTGAAATCGGTCAAGAAACAACGAAGTTGACATTTTTACGAATCACCCTGTATTGAAAATATTTTTTTTCTTCGTAACTCTATGTCAGCTATAACCAATGTCAGTTTCATTGAAATCGGTCAAGAAACAACGAAGTTGGCATTTTTACGAATCACCCTGTATTGAAAATATTTTTTAATATTTTTTTTCTTCATAACTCTATGTCAGCTATAACCAATGTCAGTTTCATTGAAATCGGTCAAGAAACAACGAAGTTGACATTTTTACGAATCACCCTGTATTGAAAATATTTTTTTTCTTCATAACTCTATGTCAGCTATAACCAATGTCAGTTTCATTGAAATCGGTCAAGAAACAACGAAGTTGACATTTTTACGAATCACCCTGTATTGAAAATATTTTTTTTCTTCGTAACTCTATGTCAGCTATAACCAATGTCAGTTTCATTGAAATCGGTCAAGAAACAACGAAGTTGGCATTTTTACGAATCACCCTGTATTGAAAATATTTTTTAATATTTTTTTTCTTCATAACTCTATGTCAGCTATAACCAATGTCAGTTTCATTGAAATCGGTCAAGAAACAACGAAGTTGACATTTTTACGAATCACCCTGTATTGAAAATATTTTTTTTCTGCGTAACTCTATGTCAGCTATAACCAATGTCAGTTTCATTGAAATCGGTCAAGAAACAACGAAGTTGGCATTTTTACGAATCACCCTGTATTGAAAATATTTTTTAATATTGTTTTTCTTCATAACTCTATGTCAGCTATAACCAATGTCAGTTTCATCGAAATCGGTCAAGAAACAACGAAGTTGACATTTTTATGAACCACCCTTTCATGACCAATGACATAACATTTTTTGTATCCGACCCCGTACTTAAATAAACCCATCCCACATGCCACCCAATCTCTAGATTCTTAATGGACAAATCACAAATAACAGCGTCCTATTTTTATATTATTTGTTACTCCACTAGCCTTTATATGTGCTACACCAATTTCCTGCTTTTAAGTTCCCCAGAAAAATCCTCGCAGAAAATCCCTCTCAAATTCACAAACCTTCTGAAAAACTCTTTTGACCGAAATTATTAAATGCACGAACCATTTTCTCCGATGGAATTTTTAATTCCATATCCGGGATGAGTTGTCCGTGGTTTGAGTTGTCTTGGGACCAGTTTGGTCCTGGGATGAATTGCGTGGGATGAGTTGTCTTGGGACCAGTGGTTCTGGGATGGGCTGCGTTGACCCGCTTTTCAAGATGTTTTTCAAACTTAAATTTAATTTAATATTTTTCTACAGAATCTCAGCTCTCATTTGGTGTACAATACATGGCTCGATTAAAAACGCATAAATTAGTTGTAAGCAATAACATGTTCATTAAAATTTTTTCCTTCATATAGGGTTGTCACATTCATGCACCCATTTTAAAAGTGGCAACCCTATTTTTTTATTTTAAGTAAGATGTTAAATTTGATTTGACACTAGTTTCAACCTTTCACTCGATGAGATAAGTCATGGTCCAAAACCATTATTACGGAAATAGGGTTGCCAAGACCACGCACCCATTTTAAATTCGGCAACCCTATAAGTAAGTAAGTAAGTAAGAATTCATTTTTTGTTTCGCTATTTTCTGATACAATGTTTATAATTTTTTGTGAATTTTGTAGCTATGGTATTGCCGTCAGCAAAAATAAGTAAATACATAAATTATTGGTATAAATGAATTTTTCTTTTGAATGAAATATTTAATCAAATTCGGTTAAAAGTAACATCCTATATTTATAAATAATTTTCAAAAAAGAATAGTGGGTTTTCCAGTCGGAATCGTTTAGCACTGATATAGTTTTCTGCAGCGTCAAAGTTTTCTTTCCAAGAAATGTTTTTCTGTTGGCAGCGAAAATGGGGCATATACTAATGAAGTGATAACAGTCTTCCTTGGATTTCAAATTGCATAACGTGCAAAATCGGTCAAAACTGTTGTTGTAAGGAGATCCATTTAGCGCAAGGACTTCATATCTTGTTTTAAATATTAGTGATATTTCTAATTAAGTGAATCATTAAAGTAGTTTGATTGCATAAGGTTCAGTTACAGCTGTGAGTAAAGTAATCTGATATCTCATTTTCGAGCTTCTGTTATAAACCCATCGCGTTCAGAATTTTCGTGCGCTTGTATTATTTTGTACAGCTGTTCTTTTACATGACCCAAATTTAGTGAATTCAACGATACCACTTCACCGCAAGCGTTTCGTAGATCTTTCCATTTTGACACCCACCAGTCCACGTTTCTTAGCTCATAGAGTGCTATTCGTTTGATCAGTCGGTCATCGCGATGAGACAACACCTTGACAATGTAGTCTGCCTTTTAATAGTCCTGTTTCCATATAAAGCGCATAGTTCGGTGTTTTTAAGGGTAAATTAAAGAGTTTCTTTAAAAAGAATCTATCGACTCATATTCGTTGATTCCCCATACTTGGGCAGCATAGCAAAGTGAACTCCTAACAACAGCATCAAATATCCTGTATTTCGCTGAAAGCACTGTTCGTTGATTCGAAAAGATGTTTCTCCAAGATTTAACAGACTTTGTGAAGTTTTAGCTTTGATGGTCACATGATTGTTAAAATCCATGGTCTTATTGAGATTTACTCCCAGGTACTTATACTCAGAAGCGACCTCTAAAAGTTTTCCATTGAAGTACCAACTACATGTTGTTTGTTTCCGTGCAGATCTTGAGAACACCATTACTTTTGATTTATCAGCATTGATGGTAAGTCCCCATTTAATACAATAATCCGCAAGACGATTAATCATTAGCTGGAGATTGTCTGGAGACTCGGAAAATATCACTAAGTCATCAGCATATAAAAGGACACTTGTGGTCAAATCAGCAATCCGGATACCTCCAGGTAGATAAGCTTCAACATCATTTATAAAAAGGGCAAATAGAAGAGCACTTAATAGGCATCATTGCTTAACACCAGCATCCGTTTCGAACCATTCTGAATACGTTGATCCATCCCAGACAGCAGCTTTTGATTCTACATACATCTCCTTTACTACACGGATGAACTTCGAAGATATACCTAGTTGTGAGAGTTTGTAGAAAAGTGATCAAAAGCAGACTTAAAGTCTACGAAATGCATAAACTTTCTTGTACCTCGCTTGGAATGCTTTTACGATGGAGGTTAGTACGAAGATATGGTCTACGGTTGAGAAATTTTTTCGGAAGCCAGCTTGGAACCTACATTTTTCTTTCTATGTCGTCAAGCCCTATCGTTTGAGTGTAGTTCGAACCTTTTACTCGATGAGATAAGTTGGAGTCAAAAAAATGCACCGGAGGAAATGGCTCATTTTCGACGATGCACCCAAATTCTGCTAGGTAACCCATGTGCGGCGTTGGATTTGGAAATATCTATCGATTAAGTGGTATTAGAACCTTTTACCCGCTAAGATAAGTGATCCGACGCACACCGGGGCAGAATGACCCTATCGGTGGCAATAAATCAGCCAATACAGCTGGGGATCTAAAAACTTCTGGAAATGTTTGTAAAACCAATCTATTCATATTTCTGAACCCAGCAGTGACCACGCCCACCAAAACGCCTACTTTCTTGTATTAAGGAATTAAGAATTAAGGCTGTCAAATTCGGCCATAAAGTGTACTACAATGAAAAAAGGACCTACTTATATTTGTATTCAAAAGTACTTTAAATCAAAGGGGAAGCGTATTTAATTATGCGCCTTAACTTTTTTCGAACAACTTAGTTCCGATTAAAGTAGAAACGTTTTTAAATCTAATATACTTTTGTTTGTTTTAAAAACGGAGAGTATTTGCATCAAAGTTTGTTTTAGCAAGAACGCTATTTAACTAAACACACTTAACTTAAAAAAAACTTTCAGCTTTAATGATTAGGAATTTTTTTCTGGTTGGATATACTTCACACTAGGTATTCGCCATGAAATCTATGTAAGATGAACTTAACTTGATAGAAATTGCGTATTGACAATGTCTTTTCAGCATTTTATTCTTCTTTTTTTCAGCCTTTAATTTTTTTTTCATTTGCTTTTATTTTCTTTTTCAGTTTTCATTTCAGATTATTTCCCAATTGTTTGATTGTTTGAAGAAATTGCTGGCCACAAACATAGTGCTAGACATACAATCAACAAGCAAACGTATGTTATGTATGTAAATCAAAGTAAAATGGCAACAATTTGGGCCCAAACACTTTTCTTATTAAAATCAAAGCCGCGCGCCTTTGAATCAAATTTAAAGAGTAAAATAAGTAGGTATCAACGAAGTAATTTTAAATAACAAGTTTAATATATTCAAAGTAGAAATGCATTTAAAAGTAATACAAAACGTATTTGAAACAAAAGCGTGTTCCATTGAACTATTCAATATGCAACGTATTTAATTTAAATTACCTTTCTCTTTGGATTTTATTCAAATACGCGCGGCTTTAATTTTAATAAGAACGTGTTTGGCCCCAAATTGTTGCCATTCTACTTTGATTTAAATACGTTTTCTTTGATTCTATAATGTTTTTTGGCTCAGTGTAATTTAGTATAAATTAACATAATTACTTTTTCTTGTTCCTTTTTTTCGGGGATTTTTCTCATGCTTGTGATTACAGGATCAGAACTTAACAAGAATCTCTGTTAGTATTTTCTCTACTAGATTTTGGGGAATGATGCTCTCTATAGTTTTTGAAGTCCTTATTGTTTCTTGATTCCTCAGCTTCCTTACTAAATTGACAAATCGGTAGCAGAGAATTGGCTATTATTTATGAAGGGTTGGTGACATGTAATACCATGTATAATTTTCCTTTTAATATCTGACAGCGAAATGCCTAAACTTTTCTATATCAATTTCATAGCCTCTAGCCACAAAAATCATAATATGTAGTAGGTATTTTTTTTTATGAGCTCAACATAAATTTTTGTAATTTCTGTGAAATTTCGGAATTCTTAAGGAAACGTCTTGTCGTATTACCATCGAATTTCAAAACTCAGCCTTTGGTTTCTTTACTAACAAAGAACAACGACATTTGAATTCATTTTGTATCCTCTTTTTTTTTTCTGAAACAATAATCTTGTCATCCCCTGTTTAACTTAAACCTAGTTTGTTGAAGTTGAGTTCTTTTTTTAACTCCTCTTCAAGAAAAACAAACTGTGTTCGTAAATAACTGTTTTCGGCTGATCGCATTAAAGTAACAATCTCCGTCTGTGTTATACGAATTGTATTTGAACTTGTACTTAAGTTTAAAACAAATCGTAGAAATTCTCAAAAAAAATTAATTTTTTTTTGTTCAGAAAGCACATTTTTCAAAGACTTTACCAAAAACACAAAAATGCGCAGATTTTTTTTTAATTCCGTAAAATTAATAAGATGACCTACTGAAAAAACAAAAATCAAGCTTGGGACTGCTTGGAAACAAAACTTAATCGATCAATATTGCGTCTTAAAAAGGTACGACAGCATCTAACTGTTAAGCCCGGCGAAACGCGTCGTGCCTGGGCGAAACGCATTGGACTAAAGGTCGCAAAAATCTTCCATTTGAAAGTTAAGGATATCCCTGAAGGGGATTCCAAAAAAAACGCGAACGCCAGCCCACCGGGGCCGGCCCACTGTTCGACTTACAATTTATTTAAGCAAGTATTTCAATTTTTATCTAATCGTTTATTAGGCCAGGCGCGCACATGCAACTAAACAGTTTGGTTTCGATTTTGAGTACTATAAAATTATATGAGAGTCCGCGCTCATAAACCGACGCGTACTCCCATATAAGCCCATTGTGCTCAAAATCGAAACCAAACTGTTTAGTTGCATGTGCGCGCCTGGCCTTATACGTCCGTAAGGTTCTCTATCTAAATTAAGACTAACTCTAATTCTAAAAAACACAATATTCTATTGCCACACGATTGCTCGTGCAAGGGTAACTGTGTATTCAGCATTTCCTGACTGTGGAAACTACGGATGAGGATCATATTCGCCGTTGGCCTTCGCAAGCTCAAGTGCATTTACCTTTTACAGTAAAATGCACTGTCATCGATTAAATCCAAAGTCGTAGGTAAGTCAACCTTTTTGTATATCTTACACCATATAGTTTAGTTTAGTTTAATTTGTTTATTTCATCGAACAGAGAATACATAATTAATATATTTCCTAAAGATTACTAGATACATTTTAAGGACCATTAAGGGCACCTATAATAAATAATAACTGCTGCTTAAACATATCTCTATTATTAGAGTTGAAAAAATTAACATTATTACAAATAGCGTTAGCTTCTCTTAAACATCTTGTTAAAGGCTCATTAAGGCCATAATTCGATTTATGGAAAGGTTCAAGGAATAGACACCTGGGTCGCAGACACCTCGAAGGAGCATAAATCTCAACCAAAGACAATAAAAAATGGCAATTGATATGGTTATTTAATATGTCCCTCACAAACATAACCGAAAAATATTTACGACGAACTTCGAGATTAATTAAACCAAATAATAGACAACGTGAATCATTCGAATATTCCAATGTAAACGATGAACCAATGTCTTGTAAAACGTTTTTGAATATTTTCAATCCTTTCAGAAGAGGTTTTATAATAAGGGTTCCAAACTATCTAACAGTATTCTAAAACGAAACGTACAAAGGAATGAAACAGGGATCTTAGTGTATACGGGTCAGTGAACTTTTTAGAATTCCTTGATATAAAACCGAGGACTACAGCCGCAAACAACAGAAGGATTGTCACATCGGTTGCTGTATATGTATTCAACTTATTCGTGAGACCGCTTAGGATTTTTATGTTGTCCATACCCATATTGTGGAGATATTCGATGTCAATTTTATGTATTTGCTAAAACTGGTGGTAATGCTTGAAGCGAAGTAGTTGTTAGACTTTCAAATGTCATGTTGTTAAGCTGAATCGATTCGTTGTAAAGTTGAATCACATACGTGCCAGATAGCTCTTTCGAGATACCGTTGCTAATTAGCTCTCCATTAAAGTTCGTCGCGAATATGGTGTCTTCTTTAATTAATTCCACTATCATTGCGGTGTTAGAGCGTATTATACAACTAGCATGGCCATCCTTTAATAGTCGAACAATGCAGCCATCTTCGTCTAGTTTTTCTAGGGAGCTTTTGTCGTATACTGTTACGTTGCCCATATTAAGGCAGTTGGACGTTATTCCATACGTTTCCATAAGTTTCCTCGTGATTCGCCAAAACTCTGGAAAAAGGAAGATCTACTTGCTTCGCCTCAATAATTGATGCTCTGGTCAATAACAGATTATATTCAGCTCTACTGACCTTAGGCATTAAAAGGACATACAGCAACATAGTATCGTTGGTGAAAACTGACGGCTTACCAAATTGTAAAGCTTCTACCACGTTGGCATATGGTAAGGTCTCAACTTCACTGATGACCCTGTTGATTTCCTCTTGGTCCAGGAGATTAGTATTGACTATTCCACTTCTCGCCATCTGGCAGGCTCTAACGATTTCATTGACTTCTTCTTTGATCACCAAGAGTTCGTCTATTATACTCTGCTCATGTATAGCCCTGTTGGATGAAGCCACTTGATTGGCAGTGCTGTGTTGATGACCCAGTTTATCTTTTGCGTAATGTCCTCAGTTATCTTTAGGACCCTCTCGTTTATTTTATACTGTTGATTATTATTGCTAATTATATCTTCTTCATTTTTGAGGACCTTATCCCAGTCTGCTGCGTCGGGGTTACCCGCTAGCCACTTCCATGCGGATCCGATCTAGTTGATTGATCTTTGTTTCCTATGAGCTTTTCCTTTCAGGGAATCGAGACGTTCATGAAGTTGATTAAGATGATGACGTGCGACGATTCTTCTCTCAAGCTGCGTTATTTCTACTTCAACGGCTTCCGTCATTTTGTTTAGCAATACTTCAAATCCGTCCAAACGGATGATGTGCACTAGTTTCAAATGTCCATCGATGATCCAGCCTTGTCCTTCTCTAATCGTAACCATTGGAGACTTGTATTCGAATATGCTAAACCCTTGCACGGCCGTAATCAATAGAAAACTATATGATATATTAGATTGGTATTAAAAATATGAATGTACATATTTAGATAAAAGGAATATGAATGTATTTAGTATAGAATTGAAATTATATCTTAGTTTGTGTAATTTTGGTAAAGAAAGGAACACTTAAAAATTAAGGTAAGGTCACATACGACCGAAAAATCTTTCTTAAATATAATATTTACATAATGTCAGGTTATGATTTCATTACTTTTTTTTTTTAAAAAAAGGAACACTTGAAAATTAAAGTAAAGTCACATATGACCGAAAAATCTTTCTTAAATATATTTTTACATGATGCGAAATTAAGATTTAATTACATCTTTATTTTACATCGTTTCAAGTATAAAAGTTAATGACTTTATTAAATTTTTATTTAACATCGTTTCAAGTATAAAAATTATTTTGAGTTAAATCAATTCATTCAATTACAACAATCTTCAAACTGTTAGTTTTTTAGTTTTGCTTGTTTTGTTTTTTTTTTTTTTTTTTTTTGTGTGCTTTATGCATTAGAAACTTGGGCAATTTTGTGCTGTGTGCATTGAAAACTTAACTTGTGCAAACAAATTTTTTTTTACTTTTTTGGATACCAGGTGCCATTGCCCCTTTTTTTTATTTTTTCTATTATTTTTTTTTTTATTATTAAGCTCTCCGATGGGGAATTGAACCCCAGTCTCCCGCATAAAAGCAGGTGTACTAACCATTATACTATCGAGGAGCCTTAGCATTTTCACCGTGACTTAAATTTTTTATATGGGTCTTATGAATTCTTCTGCCCGTATCGGTAGTAATCGTTACACGATTATTCTTAGCCACTAAATTTTTCTGAAAAAGGGGCTTGTTCTTTGCCTTGATACCTCTTGATGCCGTGTATACTGCCCATAATTTCGTAATGGCCCTAAATAACAAAATTTCCGATTTTGAGTTTATGGCATTTTTGGAGATGGGGCGTTGCCCTGAGTCCAAAAATGCCATTAACTCAAAATCGAAAATTTTGTAGTTTTGAAATTCAGGGCGAATGGGATGCCTATCGTACTTGTTGGTGTTGCAAATTTCACAAGCTCTAACGTATTTTGTTATCAGGCTATTCATGCCGGGAAAATAGTATTTTTCGAGCAATTGCTCCTTGTTCTCACGGGCATTCCTGTGAGCTCTCTTGTGTTCATTCATAATGAGTTCACATTTACGATCTTCATTTTGAACATCTCCGACCACCCTTTGGGTGATCCTGATTTTATATTTCGTGAAGTGTTCAACAAAGACCTCTTGGAGCATGCCCAAGTAGCATTCTGGCATTTTAATACCATTAACTACGTTAGAGTTAAGCTTTTTCCTAAGTAATTAATGAGAATTTTTTTGTCGGGTTCTTCGATCGCAACATAATGTCGCTGGTACCCTGGATGTGGTTCTTCACAAATTTCCAAGCCTTTCCCTGCATTGAAGCAAATCTGATTACGGAAAACATTTAATGGTGCTAGAACATGAGGAATGAGGTCTGACGCATCTTGCTGAGCACTATGGGCTGTTTCGGTTGTCGAGCCGCTTTCAGAATTCGCGGTTTCTGTCGTAGATCCGCATTCAGATGGTGCAGTTTCTGTCATCGAACCATCATTAGCTAGATGAGAATCGGGTTGTCCGCCTTGTGTATCATTCCTTGGCATAGATTCATTAACTGAGTCCTGCAAGTGATGAATTTCGGTTCTAAGTCTTGAAAGAGCATCAGCCACGTAATTTGATTTACCGGGTTTGTAAACCAATTCGTAGTTGTACTCTTCGATTCTAGCTTTCCACTTTTTTAACTTGGCGTTATAGTTCCTGTTGCCTAACGAAAAGGTAAGAGGCTGGTGGTCAGTCAGGATCCGAATCTTTTTAGGCCCATACAAGTATAACCTAAGGTTTTCCTCACTTTTATTCAGTGACCTTGAAATAAAAGCGATTGGTCTATCTCCCCTGTTCACGTCCTGGGACAAAACGGCACCAATCGCATAATCCGAAGCGTCTGTTGTGAGGGTAAATGGCTTTTGGAAATCTGGAAAGGCCAAGATCTCTGAAGAAGTTAAGAGTTTTTAGATCATCAAAGGCCTTGAGGGCGTCCTGAGACAAATCAATCGGAACACTTCAAAATTGGTTAGCCTTGACCTGCGCATTCTCTCCCCTAGTGAGGTTTGTCAGAGGTTTGGCAATTTTCTCGTAATCGCGGATGAATTTTCTGTAATATGACGTGAGGCCAAGAAACGATTTGAGTTCCTTAAGATTTGCATTGTTCTGAATAGCAATAACTTTCTTAGAATCAGGTTTGATACCTTCAGGTGTGACGACATACCCTAGGAATTCTACCTGTTGTTGCATGAAATGGGTTTTCTCGAGATTGACTCTTAAGCCTGCCTCACCAAGTCGAGCTAGTACCGCATCCAAATTCTGAAGATGATCGTCAACTCCTTTACCAAAGACTATTATGTCATCTATATAGACATAGCAGGTTTTTCCAATAAAAGGTTTCAGGACATCATCGATCATCCTCTGAAAAATCACAGGAGCATTCTTGAGCCCAAAGGGTAATCTCAAGAATTCAAATTTCCCGTTATAGTAGAAAACGCGGTTTTCGGGATGTCGGATGGTTTCATCGATATTTGATGAAAGCCGGAAGTTAAATCAAGTGTCGTAAAGTACTTAGCTTCCCCAAGACTAGCTAACGTCGAATTAATGTCAGGGATAGGATAGGTATCCCCAATGGTCACACTATTGAGCCTCTTATAATCGACAACCATTCGATATTTTTTCGCCATCGGGTTTGGGTTTCTTAGGTACAACCCATATTAGTCCAGTCAACGAAGACTAAAATAAATGAAATAAACCGTGTAGTCTGGGTTATTTTTTTAAGTGGTAGGGGTGACCCTCAGGTCCAACATACCAAAAGTCCCCAGCCCAGGGCCGCGAGCTTAAGCCTGGAGAGGGGGTTAAAGGTCCCCTTTTTTAGTTTTTCGCGAATATTTCGAAAACCAAGGGCTTAACTGAAAAAGTCTGAACCAAGGAATTAAAGTAAATTAAATTTCCTACAAAAAATGTTATATATATATTTTCGCTTGGAGCAACATTAAGGATGATGTGGGGTGGAGAAATGTCAAGAAATCTAAAAAATCGGTCATTAGCCTACAAAATTTAGTGTTATAGATCAATTTTATCTAGAAATAACAGAAAAAATAAGTATATGTATTCAAAATTATTTCATTGATGATTTGAAGGGAGTTTATGGGGTTAAAACAGGTGGCGAGGGTTAGAATTTCCTAATTTAATTTATTTGCTACAGTGTTTGCATTCACTATGAAAAATACTGTTTCTTTAAAGGTAAAAAGTATAATGGATTTTTCCAAGTTACTGACCATGACTTTGTTAAATAATTTTCAGACATGTACTAAGAAAAAAATCATTTATGATAGGGGGATCTATGTCCCCCTGGTTATAAGGGAGGGACCATTTTCTAAAGCATTGACGTAAAGTGCATTAATAATTATTTAAAATCAATGGAAGTACCTATAATACAACACTATAGGTTTTTGAAAATCCAAGGACCTATTCTTTTATTTTGTTGCTAAAATAAGTTTTTTTTATTAAACAGGTTATACAAAAATTGAACTTCAATTTAAAGTTTTGAAAAAAAAATTTATAATGATTTTATTTTAAAATTTTTTTGTAACCAAGTGCTAAATTTTAGTTCAGTATTTATGGCCGTTGTTAATTCTTAGTCGAACGCTAAAAACTAGATAGCTGTAGGTCTTTCAGTTTTTGAAAAAATCAAAAATTATGGAAACTACTACTTTTTTAGAAAATTATTTCTCTTGTAAAACCATCACTTTGCCAACGAAGGAAAAATCATGTAGTCTGGATTATTTTTTCATAAGTTAGGAGTGATGCTCAGGTATAATATACTGAAAGTCCTCAGTCCAGAGCCGCGAGCTTAGTTTTTTAAATATTCGCGAAAACCTAAAAAAAGGGGACCTTTAACCCCCTCTCTAGGCTTAAGCTCGCGGCCCTGGGCTGGGGACTTTTGGTATGTTAGACCTGAGGGTCACCCCTACCACTTAAAAAAATAACCTAGACTACAAGATTTATTTCATTTATTTTTCCTTCGTTGACTGGACTATATAGGCGAATTATATGGGCTTCTAGAGGGTCTAATAGTTCCTTCTTCTAAGATTTTGGATATTTCTTTTTCAACCTCGTCTCTAAGGCATGCTGGATAAGGATAGCTTTTCGAATAAATTGGCTCATTCGTGCTAGTCCTTGTTTCTGCGAGAACTGACGTTTGGACGGTTTTCTTGGCATCAATCGGTCCAAAAAGATAGTTGTATTTTGTTATTAGTTTGCTCAACTTAATTTTAATATTTTCGGGAAGAAGAGGGTCTAGAGTAAAGTTGACTTCCATCGAGATCTTCTCCCTTAATGGAATTTCAATATTTTGTATCCTAAGGACATTAGTACTCCTATCGTTGTTGACTTCCATCGAGATCTTCTCCCTTAATGGAATTTCAATATTTTGTATCCTAAGGACATTAGTACTCCTATCGTTCTATCGTTAATAGCCTTAAGCTCTTTTAACGTATCGTCTCCAATAATACCGTCAAAAGACGTAAGGCCTGGCAAAACATAGAATTTCAATAATGTTCCAATGTAAAGTTTCTTAAAAAAACGTCCCTCGACAGATTCCGAAATATCGATCTCACCACCAGCTGATCGTACCAAGAAGGGGTTCTTTAAGCGCGTAGTCGGTTGTCCGATGTTTGGACTTACGAAGATCTTGTTCGCCCCTGTATCGACAAGAAACTTCAAGACCGACCCATCCCCCGTAACATACTCTATATATGGTACGCTGGATGCCCGTCTGTCATAAAATTTACCTCGTCGGCTACAGCATCCTCTGCTACCTCGGGATAGTTTTGTTCTTGCGCTTCGTATTCTGGTTCTTTTTGAACCTCCACATGGTATAACCTTTGGTGTTTTTTATTATTAAATTTGTCTGAACTTGCCTTGCGTTTAAACGGGTTCGGACGATTCGTATAAATAACCTGACGAGTTTGAATAGTCCGTTCGCCATCTTACGTTCTTACGGTCGGCTTTGGTCCAACTTTGGGAGTCGCACCATCATCGTGTGTAGGTGCATCCCAAGATTGTTTAAATTTCGGATGTTTATAGAATTTCTTTTTCGGCGGCAGAGATGGTCTTTTGTCCAAACTTCTGAAAGTTTGGTTAATAGGCGAAGTTATAAGATTAGGTCCAGTGGACAAATGGATCGCACTGTTCCTGAAATTAAGATTTTGCATTTCTAGGCACGCCGAGTACGCTTCCGGTAGGGTTTTCGGTCGCTATCAACATCCTAGAAATGTCGCCGTTAAGGCCCCTAACGAAGACATCTAGAGCTCTATTTCTATAGGACTCTACCAGTGCCTTCACAGTTTCCTCGCTATAGGATTCTGTTTTGAGTTTGTTGATCATTAAAGACAGCTGGTGGTTAACAGCCGCGTAAAACTCGTCTGCTGCTTTTCTGGCTTAGTTGGTTGAGCTGGTGTTCCAAGGTATGCATATCTCTTTTGTCTGCATAGTGCAGAGAGAGGCATTGCTTAATTTGGGACCAATCACTACTGAATATATTGTATGATGCCAAAGCAACATGGGCAGGTCCACACACCTTGCCGCGCACGTGCTGCAGTATTGCCCGATAAATGGGCTTACCGCTCACTATCTTGAAGTCCTTAAGGACATTTTCGACTGCGTGAACCCACGATACGTACTGGGTTGGATTTCCATCGAATACCTGAAGTTCTTTCACACTGTCAGGCAGACGAGAGATTTCTTTTAACTCTGCCTCGTTTTTCGGAGGGCAGAGCTCAACAGCAGATAAAGGCTGGTTGCCTTCATTATTTGGGGAACACGCTTGTCCGTTTTTTATATGAGCTAAACGCAATTCCCATTCTTTAAGTCGATTTCCATTAGTAGCGGAGGCGGATTTCCATTCTACATTAATTATACGCGAGTCCAGTTCCCTCAGCTGGACCAAAATATTATTAACTGCTCCAGTAATCTGAGTTACAGACTCTGTTAACTTTTCCATTCTTTTTTATAAGATTTATTTTTTCAACCAATACAGAGAAAGAAAACAGAACAAGAGAACTTAACAGTAATTATTTATTCGTATAGGAAGGCTTGCCTTAATATTTTTTCACTATTTTATAATACTTTCCTATGCACTAGTAATTTTGCATTCATGCACCTTCCAATATATTTTTTTTTCTATTTAAGATAGGCTTTGCCTTTTTCAATGCACTTATGCTTTTATACTATTGCACTTTTAAATATTTATTGCTTTTTTATCTTCAGACAAGCTTTGGTTTTTTTTTTTTCAATGCACTTATGCTTTTGCACTATTGCACTTTATTTTTGCACTGTTGCACTTTTAGGTATTTATTACTTTTTCTATTTTCTGATAGGCTTTGCCTTCTTTCAATGCACTTATGCTTTTGCACTATTACACCTTTTGATATGCAATTATATTATTCAATGTACATATATAGGGCAAGGATTTCCATGCAAATGTATATATTTTTTGATAACCTTTAGAAGCGTGATAGCAAATTATCTTTACGAATCATGAATTTTCCTTTAATATGGCATTCAACCGTTAGCGCATATTTTTGTATATTTTACTATAAATGCATATTTTTGTATATTTTTGCATTTCCTAATAATAAATGCATATTTTCAGTTCATATTTTCAAGAATATAACATAAAAACATCGGTTTTAAAGACTCACCCCATTAAATTTCTTAATTAAGAATCAAAGAACTGAATTGAAGATGCTGTTTTAAAAATTACCTACTGGTGTTTTTACGCAGTAAGACAAAATGAAGGATTTTCAACACTGAAAAATATATTTAAAGAACTCGCATTGAGCTTGAATGGTGAAAATTATTTTGAAAACTTTACTACCGATGAAACTTGTTCTTTGAGAAATGCATCAATGCATCAATGTATAAAGCCACATCAAGTTAGCACTACATACCTGTTTTGTCTTAAATATGAGAGCTACAAACTTTTTTTTGTCCACAACTAATTTACAACGAAAAAGCTACAATTAATTGCATACTAAGTTTTTTCAAATTCCAAAAATGTAGTGCTAACTTGACACTTGTAATAAAAACTCTCGTTATGCGCCACGCCGCCGCCGCCGTACGTACGATTAGAATTTTGAATTAGCCCTAAATATTTTTGCGAAAAATTCAAATTTATTTCCAAATAAATGTCTTAAAAAATATCTGTGCGCCGAAATAGGATAGCATGCGTTAAATATGACACAAAAATTTGTGTGCGCTCAGACGTTCACACTGACATATTTTTTTTTCGTCTATACAAATATTTGCGCTGAATACGACTCCAACGCAAATTTTTATTGATCTGGAAGCGGCTTAAAACATTCGAAAGTTTTGCTTTTAAAATAAAGATACGAGTAAAGGGTAAAATATTATGGTTTTAAATGCATATTTTAAGTGCATATTTATCATTTTTAAGAGCATATTTTAGGCGCATATTATCCTAGCCCTATACATATATATGAGTTTTCGTACTCAAGGTGGTCAAAATGGTCTACTGTGTTCTCATGGGTACAGTGACGTTCACTCTGAAGGAGCGTATTGGCCTTTGCACGGATCCCTTGGCGAAAAGGATGCAAAATTAACACCGGTCCCTGCTCGGGCGCCAGTTGAGGATTTCCCTGAAGGGGATTCCAAAAAAAAAAGAAAGGCGAACGCCAGCCCACCGGGCCGGCCCACTGTTCGACTTACAATTCAAACAAGTATTTCAATTTTTATCTAATCGTTTATTATACGTCCGTAAGGTTCTCCATCTAAATTAAGACTAACTCTAATTCTACTTAATTCTAAAAAATACAATATTCTATTACCACACGATTGCTCGTGCAAGGGTAACTGTGTATTCAGCATTTCCTGACTGTGGGAACTACGGATGAGGATCATATTCGCCGTTGGCCTTGGCAAGCTCAAGTGCATTTACCTTTTGCAGTAAAATGCACTGTCATCGATTAAATCCCAAGTCGTGGGAAATGCTTCGTCTTAACTTGAATTCAATTCAATACAGTCCACTAAACTAAACAACAAAAATATTTTTCTTTTATTTTTGTTATTCCTCTTCTTAGTACATTAGCCAGACCATGGGCATACAACAACAACATATTTTCTAGGTGCAAGAATGTAACCATGTTCGCCTAGAATAATACAATTTGCAGTGCATGTGCGCTGTAGATTTTATTAAGAGTCGGTAGTCTTCGACCAAAATATTGCGTCTTAGAAAGGTACGACAGCATCTAACTGATGACACCAACTGTCGACACCAACTGTCGTATTTTTGTTATTCCTCTTCTTAAATCGATCAATGTTTGTATAAAGAAGTAAAAAAAACACAGGCATCAAATAGGTTTTTTTATAGTTATTTTTTTTATATATTTTAAAGCATTTTCTCAAAAAAAAAATACTCTCAAATAGCTTAACACATAGCAGAACTTGAAGGCTGCATATAAGGAATTTTATTTTTTTACAACCGTAATTTTTTGTATACAAATTAACAACGCTTCACAAACCTCATCACAATAAACTGCAGCTATCTGCGAAGAAAAATAGCTTGCGCCGATGAATGTTATTATGCAAAATGTGTTTAAGATAACGGTTTAAAACTTTTACAATATTAACAGTCGGTTATTTGACTATTAAAAAAATAAAAATGGCCCCATACGGGCAACTTCATTTTTTTAATTATTTGCCACCGATTGGGCCATCTGCCCCATGGTGCGACTGTCGGCGCTTGGAATGGGAAAACAAAAATCAATCGTGAGTCGTTCATGCTTTGCTCACGAGAAGTATCAATTTTGTTTTAAAAATCTGCTTGAATTTAAAATTATATAACTAAATTTAGATACCTACCTTAACTCTTTCGTGAAACGCACTTTTAATAGCTGCAAACAAACCCAAGTAATCTTTAATTATTTCAGAAAAAATGAAGAAATCCGAGTTGGCCTGCGCAGATCGTAAAATTTCGATTTTTTCTTCAACATCTGCCATTGAAGAAAGTGCACGCGATAAATCTGTATGTTCCTCACAAGTGCTTAGCATGGCTGCAGATTTAGCGACAAGTTCAGTTGATGAAGCAAGTTCTTTTCTCGAGGATACTAAGTCTTTTAATGTTGTATGTAACTTTTGGAGCAGTAAATCTAAGTTCTCAACATCAGCAATTTTTTTATCGAACCACTGAAATGTAATATTTATTTAAAGTCAATTATTAATAAAGTGTTAAATAGCCTTACAAGGTCATTTTCATCCATTTTGTAAGTTATTTTATTAACGGTTTCACCCACTTTGTTAAACAAACGCATGACCCCTGCACCACTTAGAACCGCTGTGTTTATTGAACGGGGTAGTTCCTTATAAATTTAAACTTTTATAAAATTTATTTAAAATAATTTTTGTTTTGATTTATTCTTACCTGATCACTCTCCAAAAAATTTATAAAATCGAGATCAACCCTAAGCATGGGGTGTTGCGCAACTCTATTAAGAAATCGTTGAAGTGCTGCTCGTCGCACTTCAAGCCACTCCATATTTAAGTTATTGCCGGGGTCAGTTTGCTGCGGACTCATTTTGACTTTGGTACTACCTAAACAAACATCAGTATCGTATGAATATATTTAATAATTAGTGACAGCTAAGGCCGAGGGAATTTAACGAAAAAATGGAGGTCGGGCCTAAACAATAGGCGTGTTTTATTGGGAATCTATACATAGTAACCAAACCTCACATCCCGACCTGTGACGTCAGTGGTCATCAGTGGCGGAATGCGTAGTGCATACGGCATACGGAGTGTGTGAAGATAGCCCCCCTTTTTTTGATTTTGTTATTTTTGAAAGTTGTTCCGGATTTGTTCCGCATTGTTCCAAATTTTTTTTTTGAAAAATATTCAAAAATGGGGGTTTTAGACCCCAAAAACCATTTTTGACCTTTTTTTCGAAAACCGAAATTTTGAAAGTTGTTCCAGGTTGTTCTAGTTGTTCTGAACATTGTTACAACTTTTTGGAACTCTATGTTCAAAATATCGTAAGTTAGGGGCAAAATTCGAAAAAATTCTAGCCCCCCTTTTTTCGAAATTCGAATTTTTTAATTTTTTTTCTGGTTCAAAAAAGTGTTCTGAACATTGTTCCAAAGAATTAAAAATTTAGAAATTTTATTTTTAAAGATAGGGCCTTTCAAAGTTTTTTTTGAAAAATGCAAAATACGGCTCCAATAGTTTTTTTTTTTTAAACCTTTGATTAGGATTATTTGGCTATATATACATGTGTAGAGAAAAAATTGTAAATTGTTGTAAAATTGATGCATACTATAATGTCGAAAACCAAATTGAAAAAAAATCTTCATGTTTTTGAAATTTATAAAAATTCCATGAGCCCCCCTTTTTCAAAAATCCAAAATCGCAAAGTTGTTCCAAGTCAAAGCTTGTTTTGTGTGTAATATCCCAAGATTTTATCCAAAAATATAAATAACTAAGGGTTTGACCCCAACAAAAACTAGTAAAGCACTTCTTTCACTCCCCTGACCATCCGTTTCAAGATTTCAAAAATCCAAAACTTGATTACGATTTCATTACCAATAATCTAAACGGCTTCAAAATCTTGTTTATTTAAAACACACACCAAACAGACAAAATTTATTTTGCGGCCCGCTTTTGAAAATCGAACACAGTCCACCCCCCTACTCCCCCCCCCCCCCCCCACCAAAAAAAATTCAAAATTTTAAATCGTATTCCAAATTCGAACTGACGTACATAGGCAAAAACTCAATGTGATATGATTTTACACAAAAAAATAAAATTTAAAATCTTAAAAGCATGTAACACCTTTTACGATGTTAAATAAAAATTCTACTCTCGCCCCCATTTTTAAGAAATCCAAAATTCAAAAACTTGTTCCAGGTTGTTCTAGGGCTTTTCTAAATTGTTTCAAGCTTTCCGCTTCTTAAAATTGATTTTTGCTATGAAAAATTTCAACAAAATGCAACCCCGCCCCCCCCCCCCCCCTTTTTCAAAATCTAAAATCTAAAACTTGTTTCAAATTCAAAATCGCTCAAATCCAATTGTTCTAAAGATTCATGCAAAAATATTGAGAATTGAAGATTTTAAGCCCAAAAAACACTTTAAATGAAAAATTCTCATTATCCTTGCGCTGGCCCCCTTTTTAGAAATCCAAAATTAAAAAACTTGTTACAGGTTGTTCTAGGGCTCTTTTAAATTGTTCCAGGCTTTCGCTCCTTAAAATTGATTTTTGCTATAAAAAAAATTCCAACAACATGCTCCAACGCCACCCCTCCCCACCTTTCCAAAATCGAAAATCTAAAACTTGTTCCAAGTTCAAAATCGTTCAAATCCAATTGTTCCAAAGATTCATGCAAATATATTGAAAATTGAAGATTTTAAACCCAAAAAACATTTTAAATGACAAATTCTCATTATCCTTCGCTGGCCCCCCTTTTTAGAAATCCAAAATTCTAAAACTTGTTCCAGGTTTTTCTAGGGCTCTTCTAAATTGTTCCAGGCTTTCGCTTCTTAAAATTGATTTTTGCTATGAAAAATTTCAACAAAATGCTCAACCGCCCAGCCCACCCTTTTCCAACATCGAAAATCTAAAACTTGTTCCAAGTTCAAAATCGCTCAAATTTAATTGTTCTAAAGATTCATGCAAAAATATTGAAAATTGAAGATTTTAAGCCCAAAAAACACTTTAAATGAAAAATTCTCATTATCCTTGCGCTGGCCCCCCTTTTTAGAAATCCAAAATTCAAAAACTTGTTCCAGGTTGTTCTAGGGCTCTTCTAAATTGTTCCAGGCTTTCGCTTCTTAAAATTGATATTTGCTATGAAAAATTTCAACAAAATGCTCCCCCGCCCCTCCTTTTCCAAAATCGAAAATCTAAAACTTGTTCCAAGTTTAAAATCGCTCAAAATTCTGAATGAATAAGGGTTTTTCCAAGAGATGTTGAAGGGTTGATTTTAATTTGCAAAAGAGGTAAGGGTTATGCAAACTAAAAATGCACCTTCAAGAAAATGAGTACTTATTGGCGATTGTAACGAAAAACATGTGAACCCTTTCAGAATTTATAGCGATACAGGTCATTCACAAGAAAGAACAGGTAGGTAGGATTTTCACTTTTTATCTTTGTTAGACTATATGTAGGTAATGTCTTGAATTAAATATATTATAAGTGATTGAGAGAAAATGTTTTAAATAATAATATTGGTTGGGGATTGTTGAGGATGTCGATTGGTCAAATGAGATAAATCAAACGAAGGTTCGTTTAGGGGCAACGTTAAAAATGTAAGTACGAATGTTGCCAAGGTGTGTTATAGGGTGGGAGCAATGTACTTCGGGTATTGAACATCATATTACCCATTGCCAATGTCTTAAAGAGTCCGTCCGCGCTTGTGACTTGATCGTCAGAAATCCATATTTTATATATATATGTTCAGTCCAGGCATGATTTAATTTGTTATTCTCGAGTCTTTCTGATTTACAAGAATCCTCCCCTCCGACGAGCTGAGCCTCACCAAGCATGCCAACGTAATTTGGAAAACTCTAATAGGAGCATTCACTTGTTCCCTTATAAAAGGATAAAATTTGGAATAACAATTCCGAAACACCCTGTGAAACAATTTTCTTGAAATTCATTGTTTTAACATCGCTGGAAATTTCCGTCAAATAAAAAAAAAAATTGTAGCGATATCTTAATGCGTTCAAAAGTTATGATTTTTGCAACGAAGAAAGTCATTTTGGACCACAGTGCGCCGCCGGCCGGTTTTGGTAATGAGGGGAATAAGTTTAATTTTATAACTACTTCAAAATCGTATGGTTTTCAATTAAAGCTATAACTGGCCCTTTGAATGGTTTTTTTAATTTTGTTTTAAATTACCTATAATATTTTTTGAAGGTGCAGGAGGTATTATTTGACCAAGGCGCAGATATTTATCAACTAATAAATCATGAATTCCGAGAAAGTCGCTAAATCTTCGCAAGGTACTAAAGTCGGGGCTTTTGAATTTAGGAATTTTTGTTTTTGTTATAACTCTGTGTAAATATAAAAAAATGCATTATTCTAGGAAAAAAAAATTAAAAAAAAAAAAATACTTATAGGCCAAATACGAATTCATTCCATCGCCAACTTTTTGGGGCTCGGACACACTTATATCGATGCTGTCTTCATCATATTCAGTCGTCAAAATATCTTCAAGGCTTGTAAGAGATACCCTCCGCTAAAATTTAAAACAATATTTAATTAATAATACATATTTCAAATAACTTTAGATCTTATAGTAATCAAAAAAGAAGATTACCATATAATCATAAGAAAAAATTCGTTTATAAATACTAGCACCATAAATGGTATATTATTAAATAAATACAAATAGAAGGGACACCGAAGTAGCCGGCCACTTTCTAGATGACTAGGATAGCGTGCGGTTGTGTTTCTTTGATCTTTCCTTTAATAAATGTGTTTTGGTTGCAAAAACCCTTTTCAAGATGGTCTTTACTACCCCTAACTTTTAAAATGAAGTTAGTCCTAAGTAAAGATAAAACAACGAAAATAAATAAACCCTAGCATATCGCCCACTATGCAATTTTAAGTTGCTCGCTCGATCCAATTACAGTAGGTTAAATCATCGCCCACTAGTAACTTTCAAGCAAATTTTGCGAATTTTCCAAGATGGTGGCCAAATGAGAGGCTTTTAACATGAAAACCAAGTTTTATACTCATACTGAATAGTTTGTGATTAAATTTCAAGTTGAACATTTTTGAAAAAACTGTGAATTTTTTTCAAATAGATCTTTTCACAATTTTGCGTGTGATTAAGTGCCACCGATTTCTTAAATATTCAGTGGGCTTATCAATTCTTATAGTCAAATACTGAAAACCAGATGTAAAATGTTTTTAGTTTTTGGGAAATTAAAAAAAACGAAAGGTGCTCATGTGTGTTTTGTTTGTTGAGATAACATAACGACATCTAGCGTCATTATCAATTATGTCCACCAATTTATAACCACCATTATCATACACCCAGTTCCGGTTATGAATCTTCCGTCTTCTTGCTGTGAACGCCATACAATAAAGATCTCATTTCGTAACCTCTATATATCTTTATATATATTCATCAAACTTATTTACTCAATAAATAACTTTACATCATTTTGTCACCAAATTGATTTCTTTTTATTTTTCAATAACCAAAGTTTTAACAGGTTATGGGCCCAGGTAATCAATAATGGAGGAAGACAAATATAAAGTACCTTTGTTCGAGTTTTAGGCTCGAGGTTGATCTTGAGGAACTAGGCTTGGCAAAATTCATTTTATAATAGTCTAGAAAGTCTTGTAGAACAAATAGAAAAACCTGAAGTTGTCGAAAAAACCAAGCAGCAAGAGAAGCGTTGCAAGGCCATGATTGTACACAGAATCGCAGATGACCAACTTGAATACATTAAAGGCCGTGTCAAACAGAGCGCGGTCCGGCGGTCTTTGTAAGAAATTACAAACAAAATTTGCCCGCCGCGTTCTTCCTTCCATGTTGAAGTATTGACCGTCCCGTCGGCCCGCGTTCTGTTTGACCAGGCCTTAAAGACTGATTTCCAATGCCGCGTTGGGCGTCTCTTTGTGCCTGTTTACATTGTATTTTTGACGAACGGCGCATCCAGTGAGATGGGTAGATTTTGTGTGAGTAAGAAAGAGAAGGGTTAATTCCACCCAAATTACGCCGATGCGCCAGTTTCAATAAATGTTTTCGGATTGAGCATGAAGAATTTTTTTTGTGTGAGTGAGAGATACATGGTTGTTAAGGATGTGAGGTAGGGATGGGTAGATTGAAATGAAAGGATTTTTTCTCTGTAATGTAAACACGAGGAACATTTTGATGAACGAAAATATGCTTCATCAAAAATACAATGTAAACAGGCTCTTTGACAGATTTTTCTTTCAACGCGAAAGCTCACACATAGCAATTTACTGGCTGAACAGAATAGAATGACGGAACTGAAGCCGCAGACGGAACTGGAAGAGCTGTCAAAAAGTGTCGTACGTTATTTTTTTTACATGTCCACAATGGAGCTGTACAGCTTTGAAAGTATTTTGAAGAAAAACACAAGAATATTATTGTGTACAAGCTCAGAATTCACATTTTTTGTTTCCAATAATTTTCCCTTTGATAAATAATTTTTTTCGCGGTACAAATAACCACAATATTTTTTTCCGACCCAAAAAGTTGTCTTTTTTCTTCATACAAATTGAAACGTCAAAAGTGCCGTACGTGAAAAGTTAAAAGTTGGTGAACTCTTCCGTCTGCGTCTGCAGCTCCGTATGCGTCTACGTTCCGTTGTGTTCGCAACATTGAATTTGCGTGTATTCAATATTTTGACAGTCATTCCAGCTCCGGCTGCGGTTCCGTCTGCGTCACCATTCTGTTCAGCCCACTGATCTCTATAATACACTGGATAGTGTATTCCCTACAAAGTATAACAGTTTTTTTGACTCCAATTGAAGATGACATTTGGGAAGGCAGCTCCACTCTCTGACATCTTCTGAGCACAAAAAAATCATTTTGACGTAAGAACTAGTGATGCTTAAACATCGATAGTTTCCATTTTCGATAGTTTTGGAAAAAAAACTATCGATACAACGATAGTCGAATTTGAAATAAATTACCCAATATTTTGTTTTATTCAAATAAATAATTATGTAGCTTGCTCACTTTTAGACTAAAAAAAAAAAGAAATTATTATTATTATTATTATTATTATTATTATTTATTACAATATAAAGTAAATTTACATTATAATATAGGAAAATTTCAGCACTAGCTACCAGAGACTTGCGGCTGGAAATTATAAAGTTTGGAGGGATAAAAGTTAGTGATATATATAAGTATATGTATGGGGCTGTCGGGGGCCGGAAATCCAGCGAATAGGTATCCCAGTCCCCTACAGCCCCACACATGGCGGATAAAATACGTTGGTTAAATAATAGTATGTAGATTGAGAGTAACTAAAAGTTTATAAACGTTTTTAATATTTTCACATGATATTGTTGACAGAAGGTCGGTTAATTTTAGTTTAAAAAATAATTTAATTTAATTGCGTGTCCTGGAACCCATAGGAGGAGCATTTTATTTTTGAGTATATTATATCGGATTTTAGTTATTGTTGTGGTGCAGTTTTTGGTATTTATGATTGCCTTGAGTGTAGAGAGGCTATCGGAGCAAATCATAATGTTTTTATCTATTGTATTTGCTATTTCTGTGGCTTTCAGGATTGCGTAAGCCTCCGTGGAATAGATTGAGAAGTAGTTTGGTAGTCTTGCACTGTATAGAATGGCACCAGTTTCCGATACAATTGCGAGTCCAGTCCCAGTGTCCGATTTGGATCCTTCTGTGTAGAGATAATCGACCCCGATTGAGAACACCACTCATTTAGGTCGGATAGAATGCTATGGAATATTTCTTTAGTGCGGTTATTGTCGTTGCATTTTGATAATAAAATCAGGTCATCCGCGTATAGGCAATGGTCTACTTTTTTATATTTGGCTATGATTTCGCTTATGTCGTTATATGCGATTATGAATAAGGTCACGGAAAGAGGTGAACCCTGGGGAATTCCGTTATGAAGTTTGTATATAGCTGAGTAAAAATTATTTGCTTTTACTCTGAACTGTCTATTTGAAAGAAAGGATTTGATAAAAGAGAGCATTTTTGGACCAATTTTCCATTGAACCAGTTTGTTTAGAATAACATGAGAGCCGATTCTATCAAATGCCTTTTCAAAATCCAGAGATAAAATGGAAACATGGTTTTTGCATGATAATGCAGAGCAAATATATTCGTCTATATGCAATTAGTAGTAGCCGTGGCGTGATGGTTAGTGCGATGGACTGTCATGCCGGAGGTCTAAGGTTCGATCCCCAGCCTCGCCACCTATTTATTTAAAAAGAAAAAACGGCTACTGCCTCTTGCGAGGAATTGACAAATCCTCCAAGAGTATCTCCTGTCACAGAAAAGTGCCGCTCGTTAGCCGTTCGGATTTGGCAATAAACTGTAGGTCCCCTCCATTCCTGCAGACACGCACACAGGAATGGTTGAGAGTTGTAAGTCACTAGGCCCTAGTTCTTCATGAGCTGTTGTGCCATCAAATTTATTTTTATTTATATGCAATAAAGAGTCAATGGTACTGCGTCCGTGTTTAAATGCGACTTGGTTTAGATTTAAAAAATTATTTTTTTCAATAAACCAGAGAAGTCGTTTAGAAATGATTTTCTCTAAAAGTTTGCTAGTACAGGGAAGCAAAGATATATGTCTGTATCCTTTAGGGTCATTTAGTTTTTTAGCAGGTTTTAGTATTGGTATTGTACTGGCTACTTTCCATGACTGAGGTATTGTACCTTTATCAAAGATGGAGTTATATAGAAGCAACGGTGCATTTTTTAACATAGGGTATGATATGCGATCATACCCAGGGGTTTTGCCTTTTAGAGTGGATAAGCAGCATTCCATTTCAACAAAACTAATCTGTTTGTCTATGTATTTTGCTGATATGTTAAGATTTTCTGGATGGTGATAGCTATTGCGAGCTAGAAGTTTGGAGTTTAGGAAGGTTGTTGGGAAATTAGAATCATTAGAGTAGGTGGACCAGGTTTTACCGAAATATTCACAAATGTCTGATGGATCATAGAGTGTTTCTGATCCAGTTTCTAAAATTTGTATTGTAAAATGGGTATAATTACCGGATAAGGTTTTTATATCTGCCCACATTTTTTTGCTTGAAGTGTTTGGGTTTATATTTGATGTGAATTTTTGGAAGCATTCTCTTTTTGCTAATTTACTGTGTCTCCGGAATAAAGCATTCGCCTTGCGGTAGTTGACAAGGTTGTTGTTGTTGGGATGTTTTTTAAATAATTTCCAAAGATTTTGTTTGTTATTACGTAAAGAGGTTAGCTCAGAAGACCACCATAGGGTTATCTTCTTATGGGAAATATTTTTGGTTTGAGTGATGGATATGTTGGCAGCAGCGCGCAATGTTTTGTTAATAGAAGCGGCTTCTTTGTTTATTATAGGAGAAATAGGATAGTTGTCTGTGGTGTTTAGTATTATACTTTGGTATAATTTCCAGTTTGCTTGGTCGGTTTTAAATTTACAAGAAGGTTTTCTTGGAAATGATATACAACCAAGATCTATTTTTGTCATAATTGGGAGGTGGTCGCTACCGTGTAGATCATCTAAAATTTCCCATGAAGTTTTAGGAAGCAGTTGTGGTGACATGTGTCCATGTCTTGTGTGTCGAGAAATGTGCTGGTTTGCCATCATTTAAGACGGCTAGATTGGCGTTTAGGAGAAAATTCTCAAATTCCTTGCCTCTAGCGTTGGTAAACGGTGAGCCCCATAATAAACTCCAGCAATTGATGTCACCAGTAAACAGAATCGGAGTTTGGATATTATTAAGTATGTTAGACAAATCGGAGGAAGTGAATATTTGAGAAGGGTGGATGTATGCTGAGATCACGGTGATTTTAATGTTGAGATTGATTTCTATTGCAACTACGGATATGTTTGAGTAAATGGATAAATGTGTATGTGGGATAGATTTGTGTATCAATAATCCTGTACCTTGTTTGGCAGAGGTGTTTGATGAGAAGTTGTGAAAATAAGCTGTGTATTGTTTTGGGGGAGAGGGAGAGGTGTTAGTTTGAAGGTGAGTTTCCTGTATTGATATAATGGATGGATTATGGTCATTAATTAACAATTGTAGTTCGTGGCAATTGTTAAAATAGCCATTCATGTTCCATTGAAGAACTTTTAAATTGGTTTTGTATGTAGTGGCAGGCTTTGTACCAATATACGCTTGGTTATATTGGTTTAAGCAAGTGTTGGTGTTGTGGTTGTTGGAGTAAAGACTGGGACTCCGCTGTCCGTAAGGTGGGGCACCCGGGATACCTGAATGTCCCGGATGTCCCACCCTAGGGGCAGCGGAGTCTTTTGTGGTGGAACTAGTATTGAAATGCTTTCATCGTCGGTTTCTATGGGTTTGATATAGTAGTTATTATTGTTGACAAGTGATTGCGTGAATTTCGTTAAAGGTGAATTGGGGTTGTCTGCGGTTGAATCTGTGTTTCGGGGTGGAATGTTTGGTGGAATGTGAGTTGCTGTGTTTTTTACCGGAATGGGAGGGTTTATTTGTTGTTGTAAGTTAGATGTGCCTGAGCGACTGTTTTGTTGAGTAATTGGTTTGTGGTGAGGGTTCGGGACTGAGGTCGAATTTATTAGAATATTACTTGATTGAGTGTTTAAGTTGCCTTTTTTGTTATTGTTATTTGCTGTAGGTTTTCTGCTTGGTTTGTTAGTTCTACTTGAACTTGAACACCAGTTGGAGTTAAGGGCAAAATGTTTCCGATTAAAGAAGGATTGAGTGGTTGTGCGCTTGGATTAGCTTGAGGAGCCTTACTTAAAACTGTTGCATATGACTGCGAGGTGAGGAATTCAGGATTTAATTCCTTATATGCTTGTTTTGCTTCAAGCATCGAACATTTTTTAATTGTCTTTATTTTTAATATTTCTTTGGCTTTTGTAAAACTCTTACAGAGTTTTGAAGATGCAGGGTGTTCTTCCGAGCAGTTTGCACAATGAGTCCGCGTACATGAGTGAGGGTCTACTGGTGACATGTTGCAGTTAACGCAAGAAGGAGGATTTTTGCATCTCTTGGCCGTGTGACCTAAGAGTTGGCATTTTTGACAACGCATGGGGTTAGGGAAATATTCGATTACCTTGCAGTTATACCAGCCAATATTAACGGTGCTGGGTGGACGGAAGAGGTCAAAAGTGAACAGAATTAAACCTGTTGCGGTTGGGATGCCTTCAATATTTTTTTTGAACTTGTAGACCTCAGTTACGCCTTGTGCCTTCATTTCATTGACTATTTCTTCTTCTGAGACATTGGTAAGATAAGGTGCGTAAACTGTACCTTTAGAAGCATTGAGGTTAGTATCAAGGTACGACAGCATCTAACTGCTGAGCCCAACTGTCGTGCCTGGGCGAAACGCATGGACTAAAGGTCGCAAAACAAAAATCTTCCATTTGAATTTAATTCAATACAGTCCACTAAAACAATAACAAAAATAATTTTCTTTTATTTGTGTTTATTCTCTTCTTCGTTAGTATGAAGGGACACATTGATGTTACAGAGGTTTGATAGAGTTTTTTTTGATAAGAAAATGTCAGCTATTTTTTGGGATTTTGCTAAGACAAGCAAATTTCCATCACGTAATTGTGTTATATATTCATAACCAGTGCTAATACCATCTATAGCTTTTTTTAATAGGAACACACTGAATATGGATAAAGGTTTTTCACTATCGGTTGAGGAGATCACGATAAATTTTGGATTAGGGTTAGTCGAAAATGTAGGAATCGAGGGATTGAGATCTACATTTGTGTAGTTAGTTTTTTTTCTTTTTTTTTATTAGAGGGTTCGGTATGCAGATCTATATCTAGATCGCTAAACCGGTTACCCGAAAGCACGTGTGGCCCTGGGCCCATATTTCTGTTTTTTCACTATCCGATTTGTAATTTGAACTACAGTTAACGGAGGCGAATAAAGGAGAGAACGGAGAAAAGAATTTGCTACAGAAGACAGCGGGATAAGTACCAACGAAAATAAACGATATGCACACTGAGAAGTGAAACGATGCTATCGGCTTGAAGGATAGTCGGTGACTGAAAAGAAATTAAAAAATATGCGCCACCCTAAATCTTTGTGTTTTATATCCTTATGTAGGCACTATTCAACCTCCAAACGCGTTTAGCTTTAAGTGCCTCTATTCAACGTTGCATAAGTTTTCTGAATAACATTTTGGCGTTCAGAGGCATTATAAAGAGTATAGAACATTATGCACTCGTTATAATGCGATTATGAATTAGGCTGCAAGTATTTAACCATAGCCAACTCCAAACGAGTTTCGATTAATTTATTTTTTTGTGTCTGTGAGCTTTTTTAAGTACCTATCTGTGGTTTCTGTTTTTCACATATTTGATACTTGATGAGTTAAATAAAAAATTTGAATGTACCCCCTAAGAAATCACATAAAAATGCTCTGGACCAAATTTAAGGCAAATCGACCCTCTCGAATTTGGAATTATTGAAATTATCGATAGTTTTCGAGTTTTTTTTAAAAATTATCGATGTACGCGATAGTTTTTTACTATCGATAGACTATCGATGTTTAAGCAACACTAGTAAACACTGAGTAAAATTTTTGTTTGCAATTTATGTTTGTGGCGTGCGCTAATTGTGCTTAAAATGCATTTTGTAATCTTATAAAAATTTATTTTATATTCATTTTATGCAATTTGAAATTATTATTTGAGAATTCATGCAGTTAAAGCAATTGGAGTTTTGTTCAAAAACGGAGTCCAGCAACCGCAATGCATTAAAAAGCAAGTATGCGTTGATTTTTTATCGCCAAATATTGCTAAACAAATGCATTTACGATCCACCATTATTGGTGAATTAATTGCTTGGCTATTGGAGTTTATTTTTTTACACAGAAATTTAGTAAATCCAGAACAATATCGTTTCACATTTTCCACTTCTTTGACTTTTGACTTCTTTACTTTTTATATGCTATAAAGTTATACTGTTATACAAAAAAGTAGGCAGCTCCACTATAACAGTTCTTCAAATGGGGTCAACTTTCTTGTATGGATACGCTATCCAGTATATTATAGAGATCAGTGGTTTGCCCAGGTTTGCCTCACTGTGGTGCGTTCTTTTATGTTACTGTGGTTAACTATAGTTAACTATAGTTAACTTCGGTCGTTCCTTTAATTCAGAAAAGTTACTTCGAGTAACTTTATGACGTCATAAAATCGTTCCTAAATTCCAAAGTTAAAGTGTCAAACAGTAACTTTTTGTAACTTTTTCCAACTCATCTCCTCGTTATGAATAGAGATCTCTACCAAATTGTCAGTTTCAAATGACAGCAAAAACTTGGCACAATGACAGATGAAATTGGAAAGAAAAAATAAGGAGGGCTTATTTTAATTACAAAAATCTTGCTATTTTGTGCAATAAAAAAATTAAAATATCTTATATAAAGTATAAAAACATTTTTACTTGCATGTTTTCTATAAAAAAAGGAAAAAAACAATTCGAAATATTTATTTGCCTCCAAAATAAACCAAACAAATGGCTGCCACTTAAATGTCATTGTGCCAAGAATTTTAGTTTGACATTTAAATTCGAACAAGACAGAGATATATTGCTGTTTGTTAAAAAGCCCTATTGAAATAGTTGATGTGTCAAACACAGCTGAAATGCAATGGTGGATGTTTTGTTTACTTTTTGCCCTTTTGATTTGGAATTGTTTTCAATATTTTAAATATGTTTTTATCAATTTAATCGATGTTTTTTTGTCGAATTTGATTTTTGGAATAGTTTTCTTTTATTTTCTGATGCATTTTCCTTCTGTCGGCATCTTCTTTTTTTTATTTCGTCAATTTTTCATCGAAAATTCTGTCCCATAAGCAATGAAAAAAATTGCACTTATTTCTGTTCGATTTATACAAAACTTAAGTGCAAAAAAATTTAATTCGGAAATAGTACACATGCTATTTTGAATTCCTAATAATTATTTTTGCAAATAAATTTAATGCAATCATATTTTTTTCTTTGTTATTCATTCCAAATACAATTGGTTTTTTTTTTTTCAACCCCTTTCGTTTGACAGATTAACTATTGTTAACTCTGGTCGTTCCTAAATGAAAAAGTTACCAAGAGTAACTTTCTTAACTATGGCACATCAACTTTTATTTTTCACACATTAACCATAGTTAACCACAGTAAAATAAAAGAACGCACCTCTGATCTCTAATACACTGGATAGCATGAATGAAAAAAAAACAAGATTGCGCCATTTGCTTTCTGATTGGTGACAAATTATATGTAAACAAATATGGCCGCCAGTAGTTTGTTTAGTTAATCGATTGTTCGGTTGTGTTTTTTCCTTTCGTGCGCGTTTATTAATTTAAAAAATCAAAGTTTTCGTTTAGAAATACGATTATAAATACCGAATTAATATTTTTCATTTGAAATAAATGTTTTTTCATTTAAAATAAATCGCCAAAAGCAAATAAAGCGCTAATGTGTAAAGTAGAATAGATAATTCAGAACTTGTGCACTTTTATTACACTACACTTCACTTTTTATTAACTTTTGTTAAAAACTTTTCCCGGCCTTATTTAATAGGAAAAAATCATATTTTTGTCACCGATTGCGCCATACGTGCTGTCAATTACAACAACAAATTCATTTCTTCATATTCAGTTTCTTTGATTCTGCTTATACGAAACCTTCTCAAATCAGAATAAAGATCTTGTTGCAGCCATGGAACAAGACAAATTCATCATTAGAATGTCAAAGGATTCCCACTCACTGTTCAAGAGACACATACAGGATAAGAAGCTGGAAATCCTCGCTCAGATTGTGACTAAGTATCTCCTAATTGATACTTACGAAGGAACAGCACGCAGCAAGGCTCGGTGCGATGGCACAGCGGGTGCAATAATAGGCGAGGCTCTTCGCCAGGACAATAAAGTACTAAGTGTTGTTGATTTCTCTGTAATTCAATAATGACCTACTACAAGTGTACTCCGAGGTTGATTTTTTTATAGAGTTTGGAATCAAAACTTTTTATGCTCCTTTTAAAGGCATCGAGAGCAGATTCCAAAATGGTATCAACCACGTTTGTGGCACTGTCCATTCAATAAAGAAACCCCAAAACCTGTTTCAGTTTCACTGGCCGCTTTTAATAGAAAAGTTTAAATTTCAGCCAAAATTAATTATGTCAAATTCTCGTATTTACTTATAAAATTTGCATTGAAACGAAATAAAATAGATTTTTAATTATATTCGTTAATTTATAATTTATGCTAAGAGCTGTGAAGATGAAGTTGTATGTAAAAAAATTAACAACAAGTTTTATTAATGTCGAATTCCTTTTACCAAAAAAAAATGGATCTAAAAATAAGCATCCATTGTTTTTTTCTTTCAATACAAAAAATCGTTTTTTTCTTCTAAACAAATCGATTATTGTTTAAAGGAATTCGACATAAATTTCATTAATGTCGAATTCCTTTTAACAAAAAATTCGATTTTTTTTCTAAACAGAATAGAATTTTTTCTTTTAATACAAGGGATTTGTAGTAGCCGTGGCGTGATAGTTCACTAAAAAAATTGGAACCCGAAATCCGTCCGTTATCACTCCGAAAAGAAAAAAAACTTGTATACCTTTCATGTGGTTATGAAATGAGGAAGAGAGAAAAAAAATTCAACAAAAAAAAAATATATAAAATGTCGAGGCGGCAACCCTAAAGAGAGTGGGACAGGTGTTATTGTCCGTCTGTGGTGAACCCCCCACGCATCACCCCGTGACACGTCCGTAGCTTCCGCGTCCACGAAGATTTGTATTGTGGTAGCCCCCTAACTCGAAAATGGTCAAATTATCATAAGCTCACCCACTTTCACCTTGCCTCCTTGGTTCCCGCTTTTGCCACATCCACCCTTCATTGTATTCTTAACAATCCATTATATTTCCAAATAAAATTTCACCCATTTGAAAAAAAAAAATAAATCGAACAATTAAAGAGCCTTTATTTCACAAAAAAACGTTATAAAATTGGTTTATTAAATCAATTGTGTATAAAAAATAAAGGTATAAAATATCATAGATAGGTATAAAGAAATATTAAATATAAAAAAGAAATAATTGCTTCAAAAATGTTCCTTCATAACAAAATAATTTTAAAACTTACCGCCATATTATTCACTCGATACATCCAGATTTAAACTTAAATCCAGATGAATTTACATTGAATTTGTATGATTTACATCCAGATATAAGTTTTAATCTAGATGTTTTGAGTGAATAATATGGCCGTTAGATTTTTAAATAACTCCTTTTGAGTTTAAATTTTTTTTTTTCGTATAATTTCCAATATTTAAATTTGATAAGATTGAAAAAATAATGTAAACAAATTCACTTTTTATTTAGAATTAATTGAAATCCAACATTAAAATTTGATTCAAAATTTTGTTAAAAAAGTAATAGATCGTTATTTCGAATTCTATAGGTAAATAACCTATAGCCTACTTTTAAACAAAACTTCTCTTCCGGTTTCCTTCAAAACAAAATTAATAATTTTCCGGTGAGAATTATTTTGTTACTATTCCTGAGAGTATGCTTTAATTACTTTTATCCCTAAGATTTGTCGAGTATGAAATGCGATTAAAACAATTTTTTATCGCAAATGATCTACCAGAACCAAAGAAAGTACCACTTTTCTTAACATATATCGGGGCTGATGCATTTTCTGTACTTAGAAAAATGTGTGTTCCCGACGAGCCATCTCAAAAGTCATATGATGAATTAGTCGCAATGCTAACCAATTACTTCGAACCAGCTGTGAACGAGATATCAGAATCCTACAAGTTCTACAAAGTTAACCAAGATAACCTGCAAATCGTCGAGTAGTCAAACTAAAATCATTGGCACAAAAGTGTAATTTTGGAGATTTCATTCAGAGAGCGTTACGCGATAAATTTGTTTGTGGAGTCCGTGACAATAGTCTGCGCTCAAAATTTCTAAAGGAGCCCAAACTTTCTTTTAAATCGGCATGTGAAATTGCCATACATTGGGAAATAGCAGAAAGTCAAAATCACATGATAGAGTCCAAAAGTGATATCATAAACACCTTTGCAATCCGTCAAGAAAGGCATGCACCAAAAGCAACCCAGTTCAATCATAAAACCGGTTTTAAAAGAAATCAAAGTCGAAGTCACAGTCAGAGTCAGAGTCGCTCTTTTCGTAGCAGCACCAGTCAAGATCAGTCGTCATCATCATCATCAAAGTCAAACCAAGAGTGTTACCGTTGTGGGAGAATGCATAATCCACTAAGTTGTCCAGCACGTCAGTGGGAATGCTTTAAGTGTCACAAGCATGGTCACGTCTCACATAACTAGATAGATAGTGATAGATTTACATCTGTGTCGACAATGCTTGAGTCACTAAAATGGCTTAATATAGCCCAAAGGCTTTATATGATGGCAATGATGTTCGTCTTTAAAATAAAACACAACATGTGCCCCGAATATCTTCAATCCAGTGTTCCTGAAAGAAGAGTCATTCAATATAATCTCAGAAACATCGAAGAATTTAACATAATCCGGACTAGAACATCTAGAGCTCAAGCAAGCATTCTTTATATGGGACTTCAAGCATTCAACAACCTACCTTCTAATATCAGAAATATAAATAATTTTAATCATTTCAAAAACCAAATTTGTTTATATGCAAAATCGTGTATTAATTGAAATTCCTAGAAGAAAAAAAAAAAAAAAAAAAAAAATCATTTTGAATGTATAAATAATACCTTAATGTAAATTATTTTGTAAATTTTAATGGCTATTGAGCCAAATAAACTTCAAAATCAAAATCAAAAAAAAAAAAATGTCGTCAAAGCAACTATCAGCATGGGAGCCATCGCAAAGTTGTAGCCGAATTGTCAGAAGCCAGTAATTACGTAAACACTATCTCAACAAACACAATAAGCAAGATCAGTCAAGCAGCCACTGTTGAAGCCGTCATTGAAGGTGTTCCTATTATTATGGAAGTTGATTCGGGAGCTTGCTCCTCTGTAATTTCAGAAGATGAGTATAGGTCTAAATTTAGTCATATTGAACTTATAAAAACTAATCAAATATTGTTGTCAGTCACAGGTAAAATCATAAAATGTGCAGGAAAGATTAAAGTTGCAGTGTGTTTGCCAAACGTGTCAAGAGTTTATAATTTGAACCTAATAGTCATCCACAGTGAAAAGAATGTAAAGCCTTTGCTTGGTCGAGACTGACTTGATGTCGTTTATCCAAATTGGCGTAAGTTATTTTCTTTTGATATGAATTTCCAAGAAAATTGTGTAAAGAGTGTAAAAAATGAAAAAACAGAAAAATTAATTGAAAAGATAAAAAAAGAATTCCCTTATATATTCCCTCCGCTAGACCATTCCTTAGAAAATACTATACAAAATTTTACAGCAGAAATTGTGCAAGTCAGAGTGTCAGCCAATATTCCATAGTGCTTATGCAGTGCCTTATAAGTTGCGTGAAAAAGTGGAAGAAGAGATAAAGCGTTTGTGCGAAATGAATATTTTGGAACCAGTAAAGTTTAGCAAATTCGCCTCGCCGATTGTTATTGTGTCAAAGCCAAATAAAGGCATACGTATTTGCATGGATGCAAAAGTGACTATAAACCCTTATATCAAAACGGAACATTACCCACTTTCCAAAACGGAAGATATTTTCGCAAGCTTAGCCAATTGTAAGTTATTTTGCATAATTGACTTGTCTGGTGCTTACCAACAACTTAAATTATCCGAAAAGTCTAAGGAATATGTCACAATTAATACACATAAGGGATTGTTTCGGTATACCAGATTACCTTTCGGTATATCTAGTGCGCCAGCAATTTTTCAATCAGTGATGGACCAAGTCTTATTAAATACACCAAATGTCTCTTGTTATCTTGACGATATTCTCATTGGAGGTCAAGACTATCAAAGTTGTAATAAAACTCTTTTAGAAGTTTTAACAAAACTAAACCAGTTTAATATAAAGATTAATTTAGAAAAATGTAGATTTTTTGAAAAAAGCATTGTTTATTTAGGACGGCCACGTTCAACAGCAAATTTGACAGTTCTGAACTGTCATTTTTAGAGCTTCTGATTGGCCAGCAGTCATAAAAAATCAGTTGACGTCGATTGACATTTAGTTACGTTTCTTACGTTCTGAATTTTCAGATGAAAAATTCTATCTGAAAATTCAGATGACAGCTAAAAGCAACAAAAAAACAGTTCTTGATCCAGTTTTTTTTTTTTTTGTGTGTGGTCTGATCGTCTGGGTCTCGTATCGCTTTTCGGATTTTGATTTTAAAGTGCAAAAAATAATAAAAACAGAATAAATAATTTCAGACTTTTTTGTGCGTTCAGTGTTACGTTTTTCAGAACTGAATTTTTAGATCTGTCAAAAACGTGATGATGAACGTGGCCATTGCATAAGTGAAAAAGGAGTTTTTCCAAACCCAAATAAACTCAGAGCCATAAATGAAGCCCCTATTCCGAAAAATGTACAAGAGTTACAGTCTTACTTGGGTATGTTAAACTATTATGGGAAGTTCATTAAAAATGCTGCAAACGAATTGCACGATTTATATCAACTTGTTAGAAAAGATACCTTATTTGTGTGGAATGATAAAATTCAAAAAGTGTTTTGGAGTTATACGACCCAAGTAAGCCCATAGTGTTGACATGTGATGCTAGTCCTTATGGGGTAGGAGCTGTGCTATCCCATGTAGTAAATGGGTTCGAAAAACCTATTTTATTCGCATCAAGTACTTTTTCTTCAACCGAACAAAATTACTCCCAATTACATCGGGAAGCACTTGCTATTTTGTTTGGAGTTAGAAAGTACCATAAATATATTTATGTTCATAGATTTAAATTGTGTACAGATTGTCAAGCGTTAAAAGAAATTTTTAGTCCCAAGAAAGGGACATCAAAGATCTCAGTATCCAGGTTGCAGCGATGGGCTGTAGAGTTATCTATATATGATTATGATCTTCAATATCGTCCAGCGAATCAAAACTGTCCTGCAGATGCAATGTCGCGTTTGCCATTAAGAGATAATACTGGCATTGAGTATATTGGAATGTTGTCCACCGGTATGGGTAGTCCAGTCGATATAGAAAAGGTAAAACTATATAGTAAAGATGATGAAGTCATACAAAATGTTTTAAAGTATATAAGCCGTAACGCTTGGCCAAAAGTTCTTACAATAGAATTAAAACCATTTCATAGAATTAAAGGAGATCTTTCTATAGATAGTGGGTGTCTTTACTATCGAGAGAGAATAGTTATTCCTGTGTCGTTACATAATGAAATTTTGCGAATAATTCATTCAAACCATGACGGCGTTGTTAGAATGAAAATGATAGCGCGTAGTTTTGTATGGTGGCCAAATTTTGGCAAAAGTATTGAAAAATATGTACAAGGGTGTCCAAGTTGTCAAATGACTCAACATGTTTCAAAAGAAGTAGTAACTTCTAAATGGTCTGTACCCTTTCCAAAGAATTCATTTGGATTTCTTCCATTTTGATGGAAAAACGTTTTTAATTTTAGTAGATTCGTATAGCAAATATATAGATGTCCAAGGCTACGTTAAAACTGATGTTATTCAGTTATGTAAAGGTTTAAGGTCAATTTTTAAACGGTCCTCCGTTCAATTCCAAAATATTAAATGAATTTTGTACAGAAAATGGAATTAAATTGACTAAAGCACCTGTGTATCATCCACAAAGTAATGGTCTAGCAGAGAGAGGGGTTCAGACAATAAAATGTAGTTTAAAAAAATATATTTGCGATTCTAAACTTAAACATTTGGATATACAAGCCAAGCTCGATGCAATCATCATGGCTTACAATAATACACCTTCTACAACAACTAAGAAAACACCTGCATCTTTAATTTTTTCTTATAGTCCCCAAACAAAATTACATTCCTTAAAGAAAAAAGTATCTTTTTGTTGTTGATGGAAAAAAAAAAACAAATTTATGGGGAAAAATATAAGAAAAATGTAAATGTAAATAAAATTAAGTTCAGTAAATTCAAAGAAGGTGACAAAATATTCTATAGAAATCATTTTAAAGAAATTGTAAAATGGATTCCAGCCATAGTTTATAAGATTATAAGTCCATTAACGTATTTAATAAATGTTAACAATAGTATAAAATATGTACATCATAACCAAATTCGATTTTCAAAATTAAATGACAATTTTCATCCAGTATGTAAATCGGATGAATGGAATAATTCAAAAATGTCAAAGCCTGAAGCTTTAAATAACAAACAATTGAATAATGCACCTGAATTAGAAAATCCATTTACTTTAACAAACAAACCGTTAGCTCTTAGAAGAACTACAAGAACAAGACGCCAACCTAATAGACTAATTTATGAATGAATAATTGTTTTAAAAATGAATTCACAAATAATTGTTTATATATTTTATTAATTTAATATTTAAATGATATCATTTTATAAATAAGTATAATAATGACCTAAATATTAAATAAAAGGTGGAAGATTTTATATATTAGAAATCTAGTACAATATTTATACTCGATGTAAGATAGGGTTAATTGTAAGCTACGATCTATGTAAACCACTATGTATTTATCTTATCTGTCATTATAAAATAAATCACTTCCTGTTGAAATTGTAAAGCAAGCGATCATAGTTCTTTATTCTCCATCCACAGACATCTTTAAAAATATAATGATTAATAACTATTTTTAGAAAAGAGAGTGGATGCCACGCCCCCTGAATGATTATTTTAAATTCTGTGCTTAAATTGTAAGGCCTACTTCTCTACCAAATTTTATCATTCTACAACAATCAGAAGTGCTCCAAATAATTGATAGCAATTATGTGAAAGTGGGCGGATACCACGCCTCCTATATGGAAAATCCCAAATTTTGGAGTTTTTCCTTTACCTACCGATGTGCGAAATTACAAGATTTTACGGTGTCTAGAAGTGCTCCATAATTTTGATGATCTGTCAGTCAGTGAGTCAGTCAGTTACGGTTTTCGCGATTTTTGACGTCCTATATCTCAGGAACCACTAATTCTAGGGAGTTGAAATTTGGTAAGGCGCCTGTGCTCGCCTAGCTTAGCAAATATGGCGAGTTTGAAGTTTCTGACATTATTGGTTCCGAAGTTAGAGGGGGGTCGAAAAGCGCTTGAGTTTGTTCCTGTAAAAAGGTAGTAGTGCCGTGAACTTGGCTGGGCACTACCGTGCCCTTTGATAACAATTGTTCAACCACTTTAAATAATTAATTTACTATAAGTACTGAAAAAGTAACTGTTGTGAAGGTATCGAACAAATTTTGACATTTCACTCCGCGTTTTTTTATTTGACTGGAAATTGGATTGAAATTGTAGTAGATTCATGGAAAGCGTGGGGATTTTTTAACCAGAAGGTTAAATTGTTTATTGGTAGGATTCTATTTAAGCTTCACACTTCATTTTAATCTTACGTTTTACTAATAGTCGACATTAGTGGTTGATTATTAGTAAGGTCCATTAACACTCCAACAGAAGTAAACAATGAGCTGCTCATAACTAGTGAGGTCACACATCAACCGTTACCCGCTATTCTCCAACCCAAATCAAAAAATGCAATCGTATAGGAAGAACTATGACTGGAGCTGATGAAAGAATTAAGCATTAATGGTACATCGCAAATAAGTCTTCTAAATACCAAAAATACTATCCATTTGGCTACTTACATTGGCTTAACAGCGATACTTTTCATTCTATTAACAACTTACCTATTAATTAAATTCCTACAGAAAAGGGAGATAAGGAACGAAGAACCACATCCAATACCTAAAAATACAGCATCCGTGGTCACCTTGGGCTTAGAAGATATCTCTCATTTCTTAGGCTAATGTCACACGAGCGTCTTTTTCTGCGCGTCCATTTGGAAGTACGTCCTGAGAACCAAGAAAACTTATAGGAATGCACACGAGCGTCCACTTATTGGTTTCATCCGCGCGTCCAACTTTGTCGACTGTTTGATTCTCATGCCACGCAGATTGTAAAACGGCATGAGGGGTACTATCGTAAATTAGTATGGTCACACGAGCGTCTAAGTGGACGCGCTTCCGGATAGTATTTAGATGGCTTATTTTTGTGTTTTTTATTTTTATCTTTTTAGTGCGTTAATAGAACCAAGAAAATTTATAGGAATGGACACACGAGCGTCCACTTATTGGTTTCGTCCGCGCGTCCAACTTTGACGACTGTTTGATCCTCATGCCGCGCAGATTTTAAAACGGCATGAGGGGTACTGTCGTAAATTAGTATGGTCACACGAGCGTCCAAGTGGACGCGCTTCCAGATAATTTTTAGATGGCTTATTTTTGTGTTTTTTTATTTTTATTTTTTTAGTGCGTTAATAGATATTGTTGAAATTTTCACAGATAATAGAAATAATGTATCCAAAATTAAATTAATTAAAATTAAATTAATTCAAATAAAATTAAATTAAAATTAATTAAAATTAAATTAATTTAATTAAAATTAATTTTGGATACATTATTTCTATTATCTGTGAAAATTTTGATTACAAGGAACCATACTACTGACGAAATTTTGGGCTTTCTAGTGATTAGCGAACTGCCACTTCCCAAATCAATTAATGCCATAAATTTCATACCTTTTATATCGATTTCTTTTAATGTTTCTCTTGTTTGTCGGACACTGTTTTCTATTGTATTTACCGGGGCTCTATTCAAATACGGACAATTTTTCGTTTCGTGTGCAGTTGTCGAACACTTTTCACAGCGAGGTTTTCTTTGCGTTTGTGTACAATTTCTGGAGACATGACCGCGTTCGCGACAATTATAACAAACAGGACCTGAAGGGCGTTCCATCGTTTGTGATTGGAAAATTGGAGTAAGACGTGGTGCACCCACATGAGTACCTCCACTCGCACATACTCGGTTAAGGGTATGCAATAAATCAGAGCACTTTTGAAATAATATTGCCGATAGCATCCGACGTAAGCCATCATCGAAGTGACCATTAACTACATAACTTATGATTGCGTTGTCGTCTAAACAACCTCGACGACCAATAGATAGCACTTTATAGTAAAACTCGATAGTGGTTTCGTTCTTTGTCATTCGAGTTTGCATCATTTGCCTATGTACATCGGCTGTATTTATAACGCACGGGAAATCCTAAAGAAATGACGATACGAAATCCGACCAACACCGAAAAACATTTTGCGCATCCATCCATAATTTTGCGGCGCCTCTCATTTTACTTTGTACCGCGGATAATACTTATGTTTCACTCCATTGGTACGCATTTCTTAATTGTTCAATACGATCAATGAATTGCATCGATGACAAATTACCAAAGCACGGGTCGAATTCTGGCATAACATTGCAGGGGGGCAGCAAGCCCTCCCTTACATACCACACTGTTTATACACCGTAATTCTGGGTGCTCTAGGATTTACAGGTAAATTCTAGAATTTCATTATTTCGGATTTTTACGATATATGTTACCGAAAAAAGACGAAATAAGGAAATTTTAAAATTTACCGGTAAATCCTACCTTTTGAGCTCCAAAGTTGATTAACGAAACTTCAGTGATTTTAAAGCAAAAAACGAGCATTTTTCAAAGACGATTATTTTTATTTATATCTTTTGACTTTTTTGTTATTTTTTCTCCATTGGGCATATAAAACAAATTAAATTTTGGAAAAATAAAAATTAATTTAGTTGAAATTTTTTTTTTACGATTTTTTAAAATGAGTACCTTTTTTTAAGTTAAATTAAAAATTCAACTAAGAAACCCGGCTGGAAAAATGGCAAGTTTTTTGGAAGTTTAGGTAAGGCCCCGGCAAGTTTTCGGTAAGAAAACATGACAGGCCCCTATTATTACCTCGCTGAGAACGTTTATTTAAATAATGACTGTGAATCGGTGTGTCAAGTAGTAAAATCGCAACTGCAGACATAACAGAATAAGACAGAACCACAACTGATTTTGACATTTATCAGAAATCTGTTCTAGGTTGTTCTACCTAAAAAGCAAGTGCAAACAAACACACAGCAAAGAACAGCAAGCCAGAACAGTTTAGAACAGACAATTTTTCATTGAACGTGTTCTTTTTCTATTCTAAACTGTTCTGAACAGCCTCACTGAACATACCTTCAGCCTTTTACACATACTTGCACACACACTCACCTAAGTAAATGACATTAAATAAATGTCAGTTTAAATATTCAATTTTGCACGCGCAAGAATTTTTTAGTGGTCAGTGTTTTATAATAAAATAAAATAAATAAAATGGATCGCGGGTAATTCGTGAAATTAGTCAACTTTTATTATCTTGAACAAGAAAAAACGTGTTTTGAATACCTCCAAACCTCCCAATATAAGCAACAGAAAGCGCATCACCGCAGAATCACAAACGATGACACTACCGGACGCTGCAAGTTTTTAAACCGACACGTAAATGCACACAAACGGCAGGAATATAAGTACTATGAGAACTATGTTGTAGACAGGTCCAACCAGGATGACCACCAGTTCATCGGCAAGCTGAAACGTGGTGAGTACACAAGTCTTCGAAGCAACACAACAACAAGAAGAGCCTCTTGAAATAAAAACCGTGGAGAATATATGTGGAACAAATCTTGTTTTTACTTGTCAGGGCTTAGGCAGAATTTATCTGACGAGGCAAAAAGGTTCATAACTGGTGAGGGCCTAGAGAATTCCTATTGTAACCCTTGCTAGACCCTTGTTAGTAACAATGAAAAACTTGCCAGGGCCTTATTGAAAACTAGATTCTTTTTCCAGGCGGGAAAAGTTAAAAGTTAAATTTAAATAACTTCAAAACTTTCCCTTAAACCATCAAAAAATGTATATTTATTATTTCAAGAGGAAGACCTTTACAACAGTACCAACAGGCCTTATAGTAACAGAAGAAACCGAAAATTTAGACCAATGATTATTTTTTATTTTTTTTTTGTTTTATTAAAATTGAATTGGTATTTAGTTATTTATTTATAACTTATTTACAATTAATCAATTAGGTAAACAAATAAACTTAAGTTATACATTTAAGAGGCCTTTCCTTACATTTGAGGAAAAAACGAAAAAACGCTCATTCGCGATGTTACTTTACGAAGTCATTTGAGCGTGTATGACAATAATTTAAATAGCACATAAAAGAGTTGTTTATTGCCTTTAAACTGAAGGTATTATTTTTTTGATAGTTTGCACAAAACATAAGATATTTCAAAAAATGTACTGCTAAATTGTCAGATTTTTGCAAAAACTCCTTATTCCGATGCTACTTTTTGGGTAAATTAGTAACTTAATTAAATCTAGTCTTAAATTTAGTCTTATTTTGAAGGGTTTAAATAGATCTTTAAACTCCAGGAGTAAAAAAAAACAAACTTCAGCACCGTTTCGACAATATAATGATTTTAAAAACAGTAAAAATACTGTGTTTCAACACGTTTTTTCTTGTATGTAATTAACGAATTTTGCACCTGTAATGATGCCTGCTAACAAATTGATATTTCTTAAGTCAAGTTCAATCAAAAAATTCAATCAGTAATCGTGTTTTAATTATAAAACAAAATATTTTTAAAACATTTCCCCCAAACAAAATTATCAAGATTTTAGTTCAGACACAAATCATTTCATTTATTTTTTTCTCCAAGCGACCGCTAGAGTTTGTATGAAGAACAAAAAAAAAACAAACCGTGTGCATTTTTAGTTTGGTGTGCGCTGTATGGAGATGAGAAATATGGTTTGTATGTGGATAGCTATATGGCTACTTTGAATGCTTGGTGTTGGTGCGGTAGGCGTTTTGTAATTTTTGTTTTCTTATTTTTTTTGCCAAGAAAATGGGTATTTGGTTTTTGCGAAAAATCTCAATATAGGTAATTTGTGTTTTATTGAATTTTATATTTCGGTTGTTTCTGTAATCATGTTTTTTGATTACAAGTAACCATTAGATTTCTATAATATGTTTTGAAAGTTAAAATATTTAGGTAGGTACATATGTACATTATCTAGGTATGTTTAGTTTAGTTTGGTTAGGCAGAAAAGTAGTTTGGTATTTATAGTATACATAAGTAGATAGGACCTGGAGTAGGTATGTTATAATAATGAAGTGACTTTTTGTTTTCCGTATGTAGGTACAAAAATATGTAGGTATCTTCTTTACGTCGTGTATTTTTTTGTTCTCAGGTATATTTTCAATAAGGAAGCATAGGTGGGAAGGTAAGATTTCAGGTATAGGTACATAATGTATTTTTTTTAAATAAAAGTGAGAGTAGGTAGATGCCTACATAGGTATGCGAAATTAGTAGATACCTACCAGAGAATAAAACGAGTCGAGTACTGTTCACGAACATCGAATACTCACTCGAAAAAAGCGAGTTCAAACAAACAGAGTCAACCCAAAAGAGATGTTCACGAGTTTTCCTGTTCACGAGTATAATGACTCGTGATTCACGATAAATACTGAACGAAAATGAACGAGCATACCTTGCAACCGAGTTGAATGGGTCCGAATAAAAACGAGTCAAGCGCTCGTAAACAAAATGTTCACGATCAATGTGCTCGGATGTACTCGACTCGTAAGATGTGTATCTGAGGTTGGTGGTTGATGGGAATTGGGCTAGCTAAACTCTTCGGTGTAGCTGGCATATCGAATTGAATTTTTCTTTTGAAGCTAAGGAATAATAAAGAAAACTTTTATTTTTTGTTTGTATATTAACAATTCAAGAGTGGTGTTTTCCCACATAAAAACAAAATAGTCATCCTATTTATGCTTTTACCTAATTCACGCACTTACAGACATTGATAATTTGCATAGTTATGTAACTACATCTTCTTTTTCTTTTCAATGCAATAGCAATCAAAATACAGAATCCAGTTTAACTTCTTTCCACAAACCACCAACCATAAAAACGATAAATACACAAAAATACCTAAAATCTACCTACCCTACAACAACGAACGACCATATTATGAAGTATGTACCCCAGCGTTGCCATAATGTGCCCGATCGGGCCATTTGGCCCTATGTTTTTCATTTTGGCCCCGGGCCACCATGGAGTGGCCCGCACTTATAATTTTTTGTGTTCATTGGGAGTACCCTACAAAACAATCATTAAGTGCTTATTATAAATTTGACGGAAGCGGAATCCTTTCACGAGAAAAGATTAAAATTTTAAAAACCTGCAAAAATTCTCGTACATCGAACATCTGGAAATAAAATTTCAGCTTTTCTTATATTTTATGTTTAAAGCACAAAGCTTGGAGCTTGGAATGATTTAAACATTAAAGTTCAATTTATTTCAATTTTCTTTTTTTAATTTGTATTGTGTTTTACTCCATTTTGTTTTATATTTATTTACTGCTTTGATATTAATTTGTAGATCACAAGCAGATTACAATGTGGCTGTAAAACGAACAGCCGTTTTGACCAAGATCCATATGTACAACAACCGTGGTTTAGATTAGACTTTAAAAATTAAAGTTTAAACCCACCTGAAATCGGTCGGTTCAACCCTGGTACAAGCATATATTATTGGCTTTTATCATATCAATATAATTAAACACCAGTTAATCCGCCAAAATCAGTGGGTTAAAATTGCTGAACAAAGGTTTAAATGTTAGAACAATTCAAACATTTTTCCTCCGAAAAAAATCTCAGCTCTTATGTGAGATTTGTTCTCCCCCTTAAAAAATCCTTGAGCGCTCAGATGTTTCTTTCTAAATTAGAAGACAAATTTTCTATAAAAAATAATTAATAATAATATGTAAATTTGTTCGTGCATTATCCAAAACTACGAATTTCTACGAATTTTCAGCGAAAATACTTATAAAACAAAAAAAAAAATTGTGTAGAAATTCGAAGTTTCGGAAAGTACGCGAAAAAAGTTAATATAAACTTTGTTTGCCAAACTATTAGCGACAAAAGAAAATAAGAAAGTTTGTCTTAGGACCTACATATTTAAAAAAAAATTCTTTGACGGATTGTAGCCCGCACTTTAGGGAAATGGCCCTTAAAGTGGCCCTCAATAATTTTTTCTTTGTGGCAACGCTGATGTACCCATCCGCAAACAAAATGTTCACGATATTCACTTTGTTCACGATCACCTATTTTGGTTCGAGTATACTCGCTTTGTTTTGAGTACTCGAAAATATTTCCAATTGTTTACGAGCATTTTGCTCGTGGGTATACAAGTGCGAGAAGTTCACGAGTTCAAACAATTTATTTGTCTTTACTTGTGAGTATTTTAACTCGTGGATAACATTACTCGTGAGCATAGAAGCAGAACTATCGATTATGAACGAACATAAGGAAAAAGTGGAATTGTTCGAACATATTCGAACATGCTCTTTTTAATCTCTAATACCTACCTAATTTCAAATCACAATATGACATAACACTGCAGTTTATCAATTATATGGAATATCGGTATGAAGAGAGCTACAGACTAGACGTGTTATCTATCGGCTGGCAAAGTAATCAAATTATTCAACTCGTTTTGTGCGATTCGATGTATTTTTTAAACCCTACATACGAAAAATCATCAGTTATTTTAATCCAATCAATTAAATTCAGTGGCAAATGAACATTAATTTACAAGCTAACAATTTAAACCAATTTATTGAATCAATTGTGTTAAGTTTCTGCGTTTTTTTAATTTTTTTTTTTTTGCCTTATTTACTGTTTAAATCTCTGATCATACCTTTGAGAACATGTCAAACACAAAACGGTCTAGATCCAACTCCAATTCCAACCTTAACTCTCTATATACATCACCAGAATCAATGCAACAAAATATTGCTATAAACGACAACATAATGTGGGAAAAAATGGACGAGAAACTAAAAAGCCAAAGCGACCTCATAATTTCACTAATATCTGCAAAAATAAAAGAAAATAATGATACACTTACAGCACAAATTGAAAATAAATTTGCCCAATTAACAAAATCAATTTCCGAAATTAATGCAAGAGTTTCCCAACTTGAAGTTGATGCGTCTACGTGGAGCAGAGAACATACAAACGTCAAATCTGATATCATTCAAATCAACACTTCCCTATCGGATGTAAACAAAGTCTTTTGCGACAAGCAACACGAAATGTCAGAATTGAAACACCAACTTGCTGATTTCAAAATAAAACAAGAAGAGATTGAAAATAAAAATGTTTCGCGCGATGCAGTTTTATTTGGAATTCCTACCATCACGAATGAAAACATTAAAACTTATTTTACCCGCATCTGCCAAGTAATTAATATTGAACAACCGAACATCCAAGATATCTTCCGCACACGCCCGCGCCCGAATAGCAGCACTACCACTATCATCATCAAATTCCGATCTGCATATGATCGAAACTTTGTATTAGCCTCGATTGCAAGGTTTCGCAAAGTAAACAACAGACAGCTCAATTTAACCGACGTTGGATTAGATTCTAATTCAATTATTTATTTTCGCGAGTGCCTCACAAGTTCCAACAATAACATATTACATACAGCACTACAGTTAAAAAAACAAAATGCACTTTCTTCTGTATTTACAATGCGGGGTAGTGTGTTTGTTAAACTTCATTTACAAGGAGAGGAAATAAAAATCGAAAACATCGCCAAATTGCACGACATTGCCAGCCTAAAAGGATGATTTATGCAACATTTTAATATTTTTATTTTTTAGTTCAGCTTTTTCAAAAATTTTTTAAACTTAAAATTAAGATATAATTATAATTCAATTTTTATTTTTTCTGTATTTTGTATTATATTAAATTTATATTAATTTATTTCAAATTTTATTAAAAATATTAAATTTTGTTCTTTTTTTCTCATATTATCTACTTTTGTTTGTTCTACAAATATATATTTTGCTTTTATTTTATTTTACTTTTATAGTTTATATTTTAATTTTTATATTTTTCTTCATTTTTTTTTTTTTTTTTTTTTTATATTCAATTTCAAAAATGTTATTTTGCCTTAATATCATTATATTTCTCATAAATCTCCATTTCATTTATTTTCTTTTTTTCTTCTTTTTTCTTTTCCTCTATTTTTTCAGTTATTGTGTATTGGTCGTATTGAAGATCGACGGAACTTTTTTGATGCCCCTTTTGTTGCATGACTTGCGGTTTATGTCTTTTCCTATCTTCATATTGATATACTTCAGCTATGCAGCCAAGTGTTAATAGAGGGAATTCCGCAAATGGAGGTAATATTGGAATCTTGCGCACAATGGTGGATGTTTTTAGTGGTCAAAAAGATGGACTAAAGGTATGTCATTTAAATGCCCAAAGTTTGCCTGCAAAAATGGATGAGTTTAGGGATCTGTTTGAGGGTTCCAAGGTAGATGTTATTTGCGTAACTGAAACATGGTTTTGTAGCAAAATTGAAAATGTTTTCTATAAAGTGAACGGTTATAGGCTTTTTCGCGGAGATAGAGTGGGAAGAGTGGGTGGTGGCGCTGCAATTTATGTGAAAGAGGGGTTGAAATGCCGCCAGAATAGTATGTCCGCTGATGGGAGTGAAATAGATTATGTCTTTGCTAAAATGCAATCGGAATTGGTAAACAAAATTCAATAATCGATGAAAACTTAGACATAAACCTATTTGATAAAAAATTTACCACTTTACCGTTCCCAACTGTAAATTTCGAACCGACTAGTTCCATTGAATATCAAGATAACTCGTTAAATCAAATACTGGATTTCACGTGTGTAGATGATATCGAAATCGTTTCATGCGTGTTGTCTATTAAGTCAAATGCTGTCGGTTTTGATAAAGTTCACCCTAAGTTTGTTAAGATTATTCTCCCAGTAATACTCCCATCATTAGTGAACATTTTCAACAATATTATATTAACTAGTTTATACCCTCACCAGTGGAAAATTGCTAAAATATTACCATTTAATAAACCAAATAGTAAGGAATACAGACCGGTTTCTATTCTACCTTTCCTATCCAAAGTTTTCGAGAGAGTCCTACAGAAGCAGATAAACGCATATATTCGCTCAAACCATTTGTTATCTCCAATGCAATCAGGATTTCGAAAAGGCCACAGCTGCATTACGGCAACAATGAAAGTAGTGGAAGACATAAGAGAATCCATGGATGAGGACAAGGTAACATTTCTGGTGCTTCTCGACTTATCGAAGGCCTTTGATACAGTCAACCACATAAACTTGTGTAATAAACTTTCGAATTCATTTGGATTCTCCAATTCAGCGGTAACCCTTATGTCGTCTTATCTGAACCTTCGGAAGCAAGCTGTTTCGGTAGGACATAATACATCAGAATTTCTATGGAATAGTAGAGGAGTCCCCCAGGGATCAATCCTTGGCCCTATCCTATTCTCATTGTATGTGAATGAAATTCCATCCATTGTGCTATCTTCCGTACACACACATGTATGCTGATGACGTCCAGCTATACAAAAGTTGTTCTCTTGGTATGATAGAAGACGGTGCAAATGCAATAAATTGTGACTTAAAGAGCTTATCCGTATGGTGTGAGAAGAATGGACTCTTTTTAAACCCATCAAAAACAAAATGTCTGGTTATAAGCAAAAAGATGTTGGATCTCTCCTACTTTCCAGAAATAAACTTAAATGGTTCAAAAATTCATTACGTTGAGAAAGCAAAGAATCTAGGTATAGTATTTAACAGAACACTCACATGGAATGACCATATTAATTTAATTATTGGTAAAGTTTTTGGCAATTTACGTAAGTTATGGATATCACATAATTTCACCCCTCAAAAAACGCGTATGCTGCTAGCGAAAACACTTATTATTCCCATTCTCACTTACGGGTGTGAAATATATTGTAATTGCGATTCTATTAGCAAGAGAAGGCTTAACGTTGCTTTTAATAACACCGCGCGTTATGTATTTAATTTAAGGCGATATGATCGAGTTTCCAATTATTCGGTATTAATGTTAAATATGACATTTGATAATCTACTTGCTTTTAGGACACTGAGTTTTCTATTTCTATTGATACCCATCAACCTAATTACTTGTTTGAGAAATTACGCTTTGGGTCTTCGAGCAGGTCTCATCAACTCATTCATCCACGGTTTAATTCTTTACCATCTGAGCGACAGTTCTTCGTTAGCTCCATTCGTTTATGGAATTCCTTGCCAAGGCATATTCGTGGGTCCTGTGGCACTGGGCGTTTCTGGATTGAGCTAAAGTCACTCCATACGATCAATCGTCATTAATTTTTTTTCTTTCTCTATTACTATTCTTTCTTCCTAAATTTACTTATCTATCTCTTTTCCAATATGTTTGTAACTAACTTATAATTTATAATTTGCAGATATCTTTGTCAAAAACTTGTATACATCTTAAAATTAATATCACCTTATTGGTATAATACTGTTTTGCTGTAGCTCAAGGCTGTTTCACAATGCGACGAGAAAACGAGACGTCAGCGTGACGAGATCTCTTTACGGTTGTTCTCTCTTTAAAACGAGTTTTAAACAACGAAAAAATACATAATAAAGTATTTCTCGTCGTCACGTTGCGTCTTTTATTCATTTTTTCGAACTTTATGACGTGACGAGACGACGAGAAATGCTTTATTATGCATTATTTCAATGTTTAAAATTCTTTTTTAAGAGAAGGAAGCTACGAAGAGATCTCGTCACGCTCACGTCCCGTTTTCTCGTCGCATTGTGAAACAGCCTTCACTTTACTTGCATTTTAAAGCTTCACTAGTTATAAGATTATTAAGTCTTAATGTGTCAGCATTCCATAGAAATAAATAAATAAATAAATAAATAAATAAATAAATGAATTAAATTAAATCAAAAATGAATTTAATGTAGGTATATCGCAGGTGTATGTGCATATATTATGTATATGTATAGTATATATGTAGGTATATATGTATGTGCACATATGTAGGTATTTTTTTTAAATACCTACAAATAAATATGTTTTTTTTGTTCGTAGGCGCATTAGTCGCCTGAAAGTCTTCCATTTTACATGTGGATTCTTTTTTGGGTTGATTATTGAAAAAATGTTAGATTAAAAATGAAAATATACCTATGTACCTACCTACCTATACTTTCATGTATGTACATATGAAGGTATGTGAAATTTACTATTTCAAGCCACATAATGCTGCAATTTATGTATTGTAAATGGAAGTAGGTAGGTAAATTATTTCTTGATTTACTATGAGTAGGTACCTACATAATATTAAAAACTTTGAATGGTACATCTAGGTTGGTAGGTAGGTCTTAGAAACTAAAATGAAATGTATATTTAAAGCAATTTAAAGCCAATCTTCATAAAAAGATGAAAGTTTGTTCACCATTTGATTTTCCCAAAAGTCGTCATCCTTTTCTATTATTTCAAGGTAAAGATCATATTTGCTATCTATCTATCAGTTTCATTGAAATCCTTGGATTTTTTGAGTTTCTTATACCTATCCGTCATCTACTGTACCTAAATTAAGAAAAAATTGACTTAGGAAAGGTACGACATATTTTTTTTAGAAAACATAAAATAGAGAAGCTCTTATTTTTTTTTCCTTTTTATAGGTACTTTGTTCAACCCGAAAAAAAAAATAATACCACCGCGCTGCGCTACACCAACCAATTCTTTTAGAAAATTATAAAAGGTATTCTTTTTCTTCATAATACACATTCACATATCCTACCCTTCTGGTCGGAATCGTTATTTTCTCTAAATTGTATGTCTAATTGTAAATACATAACAAGTAGGTACATTTGCTTCGTCTGCGCTTACTCACTCGCTACCTGTTTTTTTTTCTTTCTTTTGCTTGAGTCTTGTGCGTAGTGCTTGTGCGTGATTCTCTGCTCTCACTCTCTGCACCATCGTTTGCGATTAAAACAGAGTACAAGCAAGAGTATAATTAAAATTGCAATGCCGAATCTGGTGAAGAGAGCTTACTACCACATTCAAATTCATTTACATGAATTTTGAGTTGGCTGGTCGGGTACACCTACCCTTAAGATAACAATGTAGAACATTGGTTGACTCGACCCGTCTGTACGTGACACCTTTTTTTATTTTTTTTTTCAAAGAAATTTAAAAGAATACCTTTAAAGTTTTTGCAAAAAATCGAAGACTAATGTACAAACTTTTGAAAAAAATTAATACATGACCTATCTAATCAATGTTTTGAAAATAAAAACCTTATAATAACAGAAAATTAGTTGAATTTGTCTGTAAGTGACCATGGAATGTTCCAATAAACACAAAAAGCGTACAATTGGTATCGAAATAATAAAAAGTGATTAATTTTTTACTGAGCACAAAGCAGACATAAAGAAAAGAAAACCATCGACAGGTCTTGCACAACACATAATTGACAGCGGACACATAGCCAATTTCGAAGAAGTAAGAGTACTGGACAGAGAAAAGAGAATCAATGCGAGATTTACTCTTGAGAGTTTACGTATCCAACAAAATTTGACAAGAACGATGAACACAAAGGAGGATAGAGAAAACACGATCATAAGCTACGCTTTAGCTATTAAATAAATAGCTGCAACTGAACTATACTGTGATAATTTTTGTTTGTCCTTTTAATGTATTAGTCTCCGTAAAATTCTGTTTGTTTAAAAATTAATTGTTTCAGTGTTAATTTATTATAATAGTAATAATTTTCCCTACAATCTTTTCTTAAAATAGGACTTCATTTATTCAAATTATAAATGTAAATTCAAAAAAATTTTAGCAAGTAAGTTTTTGATTTAAACTAAATTAAAATCAGTAAATAAATAGTACCTATCTTTTTACAAATGTTAAAGATCTAATAAAATTCCCCTGAAGAAGTCGTGGATAACGACGAAATGTTGGGAAAAAAATGAAATAGTTTTTTATTTGCATTAAAAATAAAATAGACCAAAAAAGCCTGCATATATACAAAAAATAAACGATAAAAAATTGGTCGCATAATATATTTCACATATAAACATCATCGGAGGGCCTGCCGAACAAAGCTTTTATTGATCACTAACATTATGAAACAATTCTTTGAACACATAAAAATGAAATACGATATAGAAACATGCATTACGTTGAAACATTGCAGCAAACAGAAGAAGAGACTAACCAAAATGAGGGAGACTTAAGTTCTTACTAAAATGTAGAGTACGGAATCATACCAAAACACATCATCAATACCACATCTAAAATAAAAAATAATTTTACAACCACCCAAATACATAAACAACTACAAAAGATTGAATATAAGTTCCCTACAAAAATTCTTAACCTAGAAATTAACCAAACAAACATATCAATAAACATAATAGGAAAGAATATATTTCACACAGATAACAAAATGCAATCTTTACTAAATGAAATAGAATATACCACATTCACAACAAAACAAAGCTTTATGTACAGCGAAATAGAAGCACTTATAAAACAAAACCATACTCTTAAAATTGCTAAGCTTAAAGAAACACACATTAATAATATGGGAATAGTTTATAACGATGAGTGGTTTGTAAACAAAACTGACATAGACTTTCCAATGGAAGTAAAATGGCTGCTTTCATTAGGAGAAAAATTTGCTATCCCAATTAACACCAAAAACTTTTCACCAATACATATAATTACAGGCGTAGAACAAAGCATTAAAACAATATAAAATGAAAGAGAAAGAGAAATAGCCCGATCAGCAATATCACATAAAATAATTAATTATAAAAGGAGAATTAAAAACACAACAGTGGACAAATTTATTTTAAAAGTACACCAGAAAACACAAAAATTCTTGCACTTACATAAAAATGAAAAAGTTTTAAAAAAAGCCGACAAAGGGAAAAAACAGTAATAATGTACAAGGAAAAGATTACAACAGAAAAATCACTGAATTATTAGAAGACAAGACCACTTGCAAAACAATGCGAACAGATCCTACCCAAAAACTGCAAAAAATTAACAATGACTTTGTAAACGATATATTTAAAAACAATCATATAGTCCAGTGGAAAAAAAAAAAAAAACTTAATTCATCTGCAGCAATTGCACCAAGACTATACGGACAACCTAAAATACATAAAAATTACTTCCACTTAGACCAATTTCTTCTTCCATTAATGTACAGTTCTACAAGATGTCCAAACATATACAGTGGTGTGAAAAACATTCCGGATTTTTTTGGTAAACTGCATTGATTGTTGGTTTGTGATATAAAAATGAAAAAATCAAATGTTTGCAATTTTTTTCCAATTTTTATTGAACAATTTTATTATTTAAAACAAAAACCATGGAACTTTATCCACCAAAACAAAAAAAAATTAAAAAAATTAAAGTTAATTCAAAATTTTAATGTGATGAACTAACCGGATTTTATTTTTTTGCAATTAACTTTTATTATTTATTTAATATTTTGTCCAGTAACCCCTGTTTTTTATCACAGGTCGGCATCGACGAGACATTGACTGGATTAAATTCTCGAAAACAGAAGCATGAATATTCTACCATTCATTTTTCAAAGCTGCAAAAAGAGAAGTTGTTTACGTGTGCTTTTTTTTCCCGACCCGCCTTTTTAAAATGGCCCACAAGTTTTCTATTGGGTTTAAATCGGGTGATTGAGATGGCCATTCTAAGACACGAATATTTTTAGTTGCAAACTACTCTTTTAGCAGCTTTGAAGAATATTTGGGGTCATTATCCTGCTGAAAAACCCAACGCAGAGGCATTTCTTCCTCTGCGTATGGAAGCATTACTGACTCCAAAATGTCCCTATATTGAAAACGGACCATAATTCCTGTGATTTGGTGTATAGGACCGCAGCCTGCTCCTGAAAAACAGCCCCAAACCATCACCGAGGCTCCACAGTGCTTTACTGTAGGGAGTACATTTGCAGACTTTACTTGCGTACCTTTTGAGCTCCTCACTGTCCTTGCACCATCGGAGTAAAATAAGTTGAATTTGCTTTCATCACTGAAAGGCACACTCCTCCATTTGCTTAAAGACCGGTTAAGATGATGTTTTGCAAATTCAACCCTGGGTTAAATGTTTTGATTAGGAATTTTAAGTCTTTCCCAAATACCTTTTACGGATTACCTTTTTTTACGATGTTTAGCAGTAAGAAGAGGTTTTTTAGCTGGTCGAAATGCAAAAAGACCGAAATCTCTTAAACGCTTCCTGACCGTACTTGGCCCTATGGGTAGATTAAGTTCATCACAAATTGTATTTGAAGTCGCAACAGGGTCTTTAAGCACGAAATTCTTTATGGTCGAAATGCAAAAAGACCGAAATCTCTTAAACGCTTCCTGACCGTACTTGGCCCTATGGGTAGATTAAGTTCATCACAAATTGTATTTGAAGTCGCAACAGGGTCTTTAAGCACGAAATTCTTTATGCGCCTATCAGTTTTAATTGTTGTTTTGCGAGGGCTTCGACCAAAATGATCTGATTCTACTGATTTTCCACTTTTAAATTTTTACTGATTTTCCACTTTTAAATTTTTTAATGATGTCGCAAACCTTTGACGTTGGAATTTTTAAGATTTCAGCGATTACTTTTTGTTTTATACCGGCTTGGAACTTTTCTATTATTTCGTATCGAATCGCGTTGCTATAACGTGTTTTAGCCATTTTATGCACTATATAATTTCAACTTACACAGCTCTCAACTTGTAAAAACGTTTTAATCTACGGCTTGAGTCAAAAGACTCGAAAAAACCGTTACTTTAAAATCGAGACTCGCAATCTTCTTGAAATCCGGTTAGTTTTGCACAGGCATGTAAGTAACTTTATAAAATAATTTTTTTTTATTGTTCTTGTCATCGTAGCATTAAATTTTTAAGGTTATTATTAACTTGTCTCATACTCTTTACAAATTATTAAAAAACTTATGGAAAGTTGTTAGTTTTCTACTTGAAAATAAATAAATAAATTTGATGGCACAACAGCTCATGAAGAACTAGGGCCTAGTGACTTACAACTCTCAACCATTCCTGTGTGCGTGTTTGCAGGAATGGAGGGGACCTACAGTTTATTGCCGAATCCGAACGGCTAACGAGCGGCACTTTTCTGTGACAGGAGATACTCTTGGAGGATTTGTCAATTCCTCGCAAGAGGCAGTAGCCGTTTTTTCTCTTAAATAAATAGGTGGCGAGGCTGGGGATCGAACCTTAGACCTCCGGCATGACAGTCCATCGCACTAACCACCACGCCACGGCTACTACAGTTTTCTACTTGGTATTAAGAAAATCATTACTATGGGAAAAAATACGGAATGTTTTTGGAAGCACTGTAGGTGACATTCTGAAAAACATGATTTCGGACAAATACAACGTAAAAAACTGTTACAATTTAAAAAAAAAACTAAAAGACATAATTTTAGACGAAGATGACAGACTTGTTTCATTTGACGTCATATCTCTCTTTACTAATATCCCTACCTATCTTGCTATAAAGATCATCATGAAACACTGGACAACAATTGAAAAATTTACAAAAATACCAAAAAACAATTTTTAAGAATGTTGGAGTTTTGTTTAAAAGAAAACAATTATTTCCAATATGAAAATAAATTATATAATCAAACCTTCCGAATGCCTATGGGGAACCCTCTGTCTCCAACAATAGCAGATATAATACTGGATGAGCTTCTTGACAGTGCAACAGATATCTTAAAAACAAAGGACATAACTATCAAACATATTTCAAAATATGTCGACGACATTTTCACCATTATCAAAGAACGAGACAAAGATACAATTTTAAAAACATTCAACAATTACCACACGAAAATTCAATTTAGGACAGAAATGGAACTAAACAACAATTTACCATACTTAGATGTCAGACTCTATCGAATAAATAGAAAAATTTTTTTTAATTGGTATTCGAAGTCAACATCTTCCGGAAGAATGATAAATTATTTATCCACACAACCCTATTCACAAAAAATCAACACTGCAAAAAACTTTATCAACAAAGTAATAGACATTAGCGATCTTAAATTCCAAGAAAATAACATAAAGACTATAAAAACTATTCTTAGAATGGCTAATTTTCCTAACTTTTTAATCAACAATTTGATTAAAAATAAATTGAAACAAAAAAATGACCCAACAAACAATACGACAACTAAAAACAACAAGGGCAACGCTAGGTATTACAGCATGCTATATATACCAAAACTCACTGATGGTAGAACGTTACACTCCATAATAAAACAAGTGAGGGCATCATATGCATACAAGTCATATACAACACTAAAAAACTTTTTCACAAACACCAAAGCTCCAATCGACAAAAATCAACAACACAATGTTGTCTACGAAGTAAGCTGCGGTGGAAAAGAAGGGGAGTCATGCAATTTGACATACATTGGAACAACCAAAAGACTATTAGGAATACGAATGACGGAGCACAAAGCAGACATAAAGAAAAAAAAACCATCGACAGGTCTTGCACAGCACATAACAGCGGACACATAGCCACTTTCGAAGAAGTAAGAGTACTGGACAGAGAAATGAGAATCAATAGGAGTGTTCAGTGAGGCTGTTCCGAACAGTTTGGAACAGTTTAGAACAGAAAAGAACAGGTTTTTGCTGTTCAGTGAGAATTTTCTGTTCTAAACTGTTCTGACTTGCTGTTCAGTGAGTCTGTTTGGAACAGTTTGGAACAGTTTAGAGCAGGATTTTCTGTACTTGCTTTTGAGGTAGAACAACTTAGAACAGATTAGAACAGGATTTGTGGGAAATGTCAAAATCAGTTGTTGTTCTGTTCTGTTCTGTCCTGTTCTGTTCTGTTCTGTTCTGTTCTGTTCTGTTCTGTTCTGTTCTGTTCTGTTCTGTTCTGTTCTGTTCTGTTCTGTTCTGTTCTGTTCTGTTCTGTTCTGTTCTGTTCTGTTCTGTTCTGTTCTGTTCTGTTCTGTTCTGTTCTGTTCTGTTCTGTTCTGTTCTGTTCTGTTCTGTTCTGTTCTGTTCTGTTCTGTTCTGTTCTGTTCTGTTCTGTTCTGTTCTGTTCTGTTCTGTTCTGTTCTGTTCTGTTCTGTTCTGTTCTGTTCTGTTCTGTTCTGTTCTGTTCTGTTCTGTTCTGTTCTGTTCTGTTCTGTTCTGTTCTGTTCTGTTCTGTTCTGTTCTGTTCTGTTCTGTTCTGTTCTGTTCTGTTCTGTTCTGTTCTGTTCTGTTCTGTTCTGTTCTGTTCTGTTCTGTTCTGTTCTGTTCTGTTCTGTTCTGTTCTGTTCTGTTCTGTTCTGTTCTGTTCTGTTCTGTTCTGTTCTGTTCTGTTCTGTTCTGTTCTGTTCTGTTCTGTTCTGTTCTGTTCTGTTCTGTTCTGTTCTGTTCTGTTCTGTTCTGTTCTGTTCTGTTCTGTTCTGTTCTGTTCTGTTCTGTTCTGTTCTGTTCTGTTCTGTTCTGTTCTGTTCTGTTCTGTTCTGTTCTGTTCTGTTCTGTTCTGTTCTGTTCTGTTCTGTTCTGTTCTGTTCTGTTCTGTTCTGTTCTGTTCTGTTCTGTTCTGTTCTGTTCTGTTCTGTTCTGTTCTGTTCTGTTCTGTTCTGTTCTGTTCTGTTCTGTTCTGTTCTGTTCTGTTCTGTTCTGTTCTGTTCTGTTCTGTTCTGTTCTGTTCTGTTCTGTTCTGTTCTGTTCTGTTCTGTTCTGTTCTGTTCTGTTCTGTTCTGTTCTGTTCTGTTCTGTTCTGTTCTGTTCTGTTCTGTTCTGTTCTGTTCTTTCTGTTCTGTTCTGACTATTTCTTCACTGAACAAAGCTAATGCGAGATTTACTCTTGAGAGTTTACGTATCCAACAAATTTTGACAAGAACGATGAACACAAAGGAGGATAGAGAAAACACGATCATACGCTACGCTTTAGCTATTAAATAAATACCTGCAACCGAACTATACTGTGATAATTTTTGTTTGTCCTTTTAATTTATTAGTCTCCGTTAAATTCTGCTTGTTTATAAATTAATTGTTTCAGTGTTCAGGTAAGAACAGGGGCGTACATACTCTCGAGGGTGGGCGCCAGGAAACTGTTTAGGGTCGTTTGCATTAACCGGAATGCTGAAAATTCTTCTTCAAAAATATGAAGTAAACACAAATTAAATTTCCAATGGGAAGTTAAGAAAGTTTTATTTAAAAATATCTGGGAAATCGTGACTTACGCCTGGATTAAAACCCAGAATTTTTTCAATAAAAGTTAGATATAAAAATATAAATTTAAATTGGATGAAACCAATTTAAACAAACAAAAATTATTAAATCAGATGCAACAAAGAAAAAAATTTAAGAACCAAGACCGCAAGGATGGACCGCTATCACTCGGTCCCGAAACAAAACGGATAAAAAGACTACTTTAAAAATGGGGTCACGCGTCTCACAATTTTGAGATTTTTTTTCTTTTTTTAAACGAATCAAGGGCCAACCGAATTTATATTTTACAACACTTTTTTTTATCAAACGAATAAAATCTAAAACAACACTCTACTTATCTTTTTTAAATCCTGTTCTTCCCTCTTCTTTCCTTGATGATTTTGCTCGCCCCGTTCTGGCGACTTTAAACTCCTTCTAATAAACTCCTTCTTCGAAAAACTTTCAAAACCTTTTTTTTTCCAAATAATTTTTCTTTCACAAAACTATATTCTCAACTTTCTTAATTTTCCTTTTCTTTAAATTTCTCAAAATTTAACAAAAACCTCTATCGGCTTAACCAGTCAACCAAGAAGTGGTTCGTCAAGCTTAGCCTTTGTCGTCTATTGGCCTCCTCTTTCACTCACACATACACACTCTCAATCACAAGCTTTCGTGGAACTCGGCTACGGTATCACTCCGAGGTTGAGCTCCAACGAAACTCTCTCTCACTCACACAATCACTGAATTCCCCAAGTTGTTGGTGCCGTCCCAAAACTTGACGAATCCAAGGCCGTATCTAGACATGTTCACAATAATAACTATTTTTGAGAAAAATAAAAAAAAAAAGAAACCATAAAAAGTTGAAAATACTATTCCGAGCATTCTCTCTGCTACTTAACTAAATTTAACTTTTCTGAAAATTATTCGAAGAGGAGCAAACATAAGTTATCAATCTTTTAGCAATTCTTAGGAACCGAAGGAGGAAGGCAAATATTCAAATCAAACTACCTAACGCGCAATCTACTATTCGGTGAGATAGCGTTTAGCGTTCCATTCATTTACGTCGGCCTATGTTATTAAGGTTAAATTATAAGTTAAGGAATTTAGGGCGGGCTCGAAGCCATGTTTAAAAAAAGTAAAATTAATTTAATTATATTTATGTTATGTTGTTCAGATATCCACTTTAAGCGTAAGTGTATGTTTCGTTCTGTTGTTGTCTCCGAATGTTGTTAAAGAGTATTATGGCACTGAGCTTCCTCGCTCTCTATATAGATGGCGTGCGAGTCTCCAGCTCATCCGCTGGCTCAACACGATCGAAATTAGTGGGTACCTATTTTGTCATCCTCTCCGAGCCACTCTCCAGCTCAATGAGGACAACGGACTCAAAATGTGGATCGAAAAATGGGAACAGTTGGGATGGAGGGGAAAACAGATAACGAGAGTAACATGGTCAGAAGAAGGTTTTAAGAACCAATCTTAAGAATGGTTTTTGTTGCGGTAAATCTTACCGTAACATTTTGTCCAACTGCATTTAACGTTCTTGTCTAATAGTCTGTGTAATTTTTCAGCAAACGTTGCCTTGTGATGTACAAATCGATTGTAAAAGTTGAGCAACCCAAGAAATGACTGCAATATTTCCTTGTTTTTTTGCTCCGGGGCGTTGTGTATAGCCTCCACTTTTGTTTTACTTGGTCTTAAACCATCGGCACTTATGTTAAAACCCAGGAATTCTTGTTCCTTTACAGAAAACATGCATTTGTCTCTTCGAAAAATGATGTGAGGTTTACGTAAGCGGTTGAATACTTCCTCGACCTTCTCATAAAGTTGTGCTTCGGTTATTCCAGAGATGATGATATCATCGAGATAAGCTATTACTCCTGAAATCCCTTTAAGCAAATTTTCCATAAATCTTTGGAATATACCAGGTGCAGCTGATACGCCAAATGATAATCTACGCGTTGAAAAAAAACCCTTTATGATTATTAATTGTTAATATCTCTACAGCCTGTTCGTCTACGACTAACTGCTGATATGCTTGTTGTGTAAGTCCAGTTTCGTGAAAATTGTTCCAGGTGATATTGCGACTAAGACTTCAGATGTAGTTGGTAGTGGATACGTATTGGTTTTGATTACTGAATTTACTGTGCTACGATAGTCTCCACAGATTCCAATTGAGCCATTTTTTTTTCGCACAGGTACAACTGAAGTCGCACATCTGGAAAATTCGACTGGTTCCAGGATTTCTTATTGGGCCAACTTTTAAAGTTCTTGCTCGACGCTATCTCTTATTGCAAATGAAACTTGGCGGTACTTTCTTTCGTTGAAACGTCACTGTATTCTCTGCATAACAACTGGATGCTCTGTTCTTCTTGAATAGCGTTCACACCGTGAACTGCTATATTAAGATGCGGAAACCAATTTCTACCTAGAAGACTTCTGCCATGCTCCTGAGATAACACGATAACTGGAAGATTCACACATTTTCCTTTGAACTCGACTGTTCGCTTTTCCCAATATCTCGAGTGCCTGTTTTGACCAAAGTCTCAGAGTGAGTTGTACCGTTTCGAGTCGTTTAGTTGAAGTACGGATTTTTTTCCAAATAGTTAGTGATATAAGAGAAAATGCAGCGCCTGAATCTACTTCCATTAGCTCTGCAATACCGTTTAATTTGACACTAGCAAAAATATTTGGTTGTGCGGTGTTAGATACGTCAATGTTGTTCAGTTCGTGTGATGTTTTAGGTGAAAATTCCATATCATTTTGCGAAGAACAATTTGTTGCAGATTCCTCCTCTAGAACTACGTTGCATCTGTTGGCAGTCTGCTTCTTTTTTGAAACAGGATTTTCTCAAATGTCCTTTTTTATTACAATATTTACATTTGATGTTCTTCCATCTACAACCCTCAGCACTGGGGCTATTATTCCCACAACTATAACAACTTCTTGATGTATCTGTGACAGCTGTGAAGGTTTTAACATTGAAAATGTTTATAGGATCGTTTTGACAGAGTTGTGGTGTTACCAAAATGATTAAATGAAATAAATTCAATAAATCACAAATGAACTCCAGCGTATAGGGCATCACAACGAAATTTTTGGTTGGTGTTACTAAAGAAATGACCGAAATGATTGAAATGAACACATGAATTTAGAATATGAAAAATGAACTCCAGCGTATAGGGGGACAACTATCAAATTTTTGGCTGGTGTTACTAAAGCATTACTAGAATGATAAAAATAAACAAACGAACACAAGCGATGAATTACAGCAGGCGTAGGTTTACAGGGAAAGAACGAAGAAAAGTATTGTTCGTCGTCAGCAGGCAAGCTTCAGTGGAGAATGGTCTTGAAGAAAGTGGAGAATGGTCTTCAAAAAGAGAAAAAAACAACAACAAGTACAAGAGTATTCAGAAGAAGACAAATGAACAGACAAGGCAACCAACAAAAGTGGATAAGTTAGGTACTCTGCCAGATTTTTGTATGTTGTATATGTGTATATGCATCTACATAGTTATGGAGGTAGGTAGGTTGTGATTTTGTGATTTATTTTTATTCCATACAGAATACAATGCGGTCTTATAAGAAAGGCCAGTGATGCATTTGAGTGCGCAAGCAGGAGTAGAGCTTGCTTAAAAACGATATTACCTATGCAATATGTAGGACAACCAAATATATGCCATTTGTATATTTACGTTTAACGTGCATATTTTGCCGTATTTTTGTATATCTTTCATTAAAATCATAATTTGTTCGGTGTCTTCTAATGTTTATTCAATAAATAATAAAGGTCTGTAGGGTAAGAATTACCAAAAAATTAAATCCTAACTTCAGGTTATGTCGAAAAAATTCGAATAATGGAAATTTGGGTAAGAGTTTTTTTTTCTTTTTTAAGAAAATTAACCTTTTTTTAGGTTGGTTAAATCGACTCGAACGATTTTATTCAATTTTTGAAATCTAGTGCTTCTAAATATTTTAAGGCCGTGTGTGAATTAAATTAAAATTTCTATTAAATTTTATCCGAAATTAAATTTTGAAGTTTCAACGTATACCTACAGATTCACCTCACTAGTGTCAAAAATTAAATTAATCTTCGGATAACATTTAACGCATTTCAGCCCAATTCCCACACGGCCTAAACAATAGGTATAGATAGCTTTATATTTATTTAGAAAATATTAACCTAAAATTAAAAAAAAAAAATCATGTTCCCAGTAATTCTGACCTTTTAACATTTCTTTCGTTGAAAGGTACCAAAATGTTTGTTAGCCACGAGAGCGCACGCTCGTGGGACTCACTCGTGTAAATTTTGTTTTTTATTATTTTTGGTTTAATTATTAATTATTTAATGTCTTAAATAAGCCCATGTAGATGAATTTAAACGATTCACCATTATAAAAAAAATGCATGTACCTATTTCAAATACGTTTTAATGGCTTTTAGCCCAAGCAACGTTATGGCCAAATCACAATCACGCGTTCGGTCGGTCGGGTTTTGATGAGCTTTTAATCGACTTTACGATAACATCTGTCATTAAGCGCGACCTTTAAAATTTGAAAACGAAATGTGGCTTCAAACTTCGGGCGTTGAGAAATGACAAATAAAAGTTCTGTTTCCTTACAATGGTATTTCTGAAATTCTTCACAGATAATAGAGAATTTTAAATGTCTCTGCATTTTATGTTTTCATTTAGGTTCTACAACCATTCAACCAATGGAAATAAATAGCTTTGGTAATAAAAGTATACATTAGGTATATGCTCTAATGGATGAACATGGTGGCTCCATGAGAAAGATTTCATAGAATACTGTGTTGCATGTTATGTAAATTTCTCATGGAGGCTACTTACATGTAGTATTCTGTAAAAAAAATTCTTGCCACATTTTGCTTTGCTCATAGAAAGCTATGGATAGTATTCTATGAAGCAGCAATTTTCCCGGTGACATCTGTGGGTTTGTTTCAATTTTTTTTTGTTTTGTGTTTTTTCGAATGTAATTAAATTTATTGCAGGTGCCAAAACTAAGTTTTGGTCTTTTTCTTATGGATTTAAGTAAAATTAACAATAAATCAATTCTTTAAATTGTTTTAACTTCATAACTTTGCCCTGTGAAATTTTTGAAACAAATGAAATAGAAAGCTATTAAAATGCCCAACCAACATTTTATGGTATACTATCGCTCTTTCTTTCTATCGAAAGTGACAGATAGTAATCTATAAAATATTTCAGGTGGAGACACCGTGTTAAAATTCGTGAGATACACTCACACATTAAAGTCTCTCATCCTGAATCCGAAAATATTAATTTATTGAAACTAGCGTACCAGCATATTTTGAGTAGAATCTACCCTTCTCTTTTTTACGAAAATAAAATCTCCATTCAGTAAAAAGCCCATGTAAACAGTCAAGTACCTACGTAAAAAATATCTGATGATATAAATCCCGTCAGACAAAACAATCTTAAGCTGAGGGAATTATTTTATCGCAAAATAGGCTTGCAAAAAGATTTGCACATTTAAATGTGGCGATGTTACGCCGCCGACTTAGTACATACACACTCTTGTCAAGTTTGATGTGTTGCAAACTGTCATCTTTGTTTTCCATATTCAACTATTTTCTTTCCATGAGCAATATTTTCTCTTTCCCACATACAGACAAAAATGTATTCACTCTTCAACAGAACGTGGTATACATATACCTACTGCAGAAACATGTTGGATTTCAACACAAGACACAATTCTACAAAAAAACACACGATACAAATCGTAATTGATATTACAAAATGTTGTGTAAGACACACATTTCTTGTGTCGGGATTTTATTTATTTGTAATCTATGTATGTATGTGAACATTGATTTGATTCAAGAAGAATATTCACATAAAAATAAAATACAAATTAAAAAGAAACAAGTTTAAGCGATAGCGCCACAAGAAACATCACTCATTAACAAAAAACAGAAGGCAAGTGTAAACTCGACTAAGAAGTATACACAGCGGAGTAAATAACTCTCCGGAACCAAACAAAAATTGCCTTAATCGAACACATCTAAAAAGAGGTAGACAGATACTTGCAAAACAGAGCATCAAAACAATTTGCTTTAGGTATTTTTAAATGAAATAAACAAGACACAAATAATACATTTCACAGAAAACCAATTTATTTTGTTTGATAAAATTTATAAAAATATACACATACATAATACTAAACATATCTCCTGGAATTATTATAAAAAAATCCAAATTAATTTCCAATTCTATACCACAACACAAACCAAATTTAGTTTAGTAAAGTACCTAAGATAATTTTTTTTTTTTTTTTTTTTTTTTAATAATACAAATTCTATATACTACTGAAATAAATCAGCCAAGTAGTAAGTAAGATAACTTTTATCACTTTTATCAAATGATTCACACGAAATTATGATTAATAATAAATGAATTTCTTGCAAACAAATTTTCTTATGTTTTATTTGTAATAAAACTAAATGCACAACTTTTGCATCCGACCGAAAGAAAAGGGAAAACAAACAAAATGGAAATTAACTACTGTGAGCTGTCAAAGCGCGACAAAATAGAAAATAGATCTATTCAGGCGTTGAGCTCGAGTTTACGATATTTACGATCTAAAGCGAGCATAAAGCTTGAGGTAGCATTTCAGATTGCCTCATAAGAATCCATTGTTTCTATTCAATATGTCAAAGTCGGCACGACCGAACGCGTGATTGTGATTTAGCTATAAAGCTTGAGGTAGCATTTCAGATTGCCTCATAAGAATCCATTGTTTCAATTCAATATGTCAAAGTCGGCACGACCGAACGCGTGATTGTGATTTAGCTATTATGTTCAACAATCTCACTTGTACACTACTTACATATTTTTTTTTGTTTTTAGATTTAACGTCTATAAAGCTAGCATATACACATTAGCATAATCAATTAAAACCATAACTAGAATTTTGTGCTATTATTTTTGTATTTTTGTAGCAAAACTTCTAAACCGCCCAGCATAATCAATTGAAATAAAAACTAAAAATATAAAAAAATAGCACAAAAAGAGCACAAAATTCTAGTTATGGTTTCAATTGATTAGCTAAAATATGCTAGCTTTATAGACGTTTAGATTTATGTCGTTCTTTTTAATGCAGTTACATTACATAGGTATACATTCCTACATAGAATATATTTTAACAAGCAATTTTGAGCATATTTTTGGGGCATATAATCATATAATTACAATTACTTGTTAAGTGCATATAATTGATTTTTAAGGGCAAATTATAAGCGCTTAAAACTGTTTTTAGGGCATATTTTTGTTCATCCTAACAGTTATATGAGTTTTGGTATCAGATTAAAAAAAAAGAAACGATTTTTTTGGTTGAATAGAAAAGTATGATGGGGTTAGTTATTTTTTGCCAAATCGAAAGTGACATTAAATACTAGAAACTTCAGAACCTATAATGGTGTCTGAAACAGCTTCTTACGTTTTAATTAATTTGTAAAGATTAGTCATGTGTTTTGTTTATCTAGCAAAATAAAGTCATTTTCAATGTCCCCATGGTTACTCAATGAGTAAAATCTGTAAATTTTTATCATTGGTCTGTGTACTTGCACAAACTCCGCTCTGTTGATCGTGTCACGAATGTCTACTACATTTTGTGTAGCCGCTTCGTGTGATATGGCAAGATCGTATGATTTCTTGAAATCCAGACCAGGTTCAGCGAAAAGACGTTTCTGAAGCGAAGGATCTGTGAAGCCGAAAACTATACGATCTCGTAGCATATTATCGAGCTCTTGTAAATTGCATAATTTGCTCAATCCACGAAGATCATTGACAAACACAGAAATAGATTCGTCGGGTAGCTGTTGTCTTCTATGGAAATTAAATCGTTGTACAATTTCATTTGGTGTCGGTGTGAAATGTGCATCAAATTTTGCAATTATTTGAGTGAACGTAAAAGCTTTTGGTGTCTATGGTCTTGTAAGGGATCGAATAATTTCATAAATATCTCCTTTTAAGCTGGAGAGAAAAGTAGTTTACTTTTTGGAATCTCTGAGATATCGTTGGCTTCGAAATAAGATTCCATCCGGGACCCCGATATTTGTGATTAGGAGATTCTTCTTAATTTTTAAACATATTTTTTATTTGGTTATACCTTCCAAACCAAAATCGGACTTTTTGCCTTTTTAAGGGCGTCTGCCTGGGTGTGACGACGCTTTAAACGTCTGGGTCCCCCATACTTATAATGAGGGGATTTTTTCTGATTTTTTGACATACTCTGTTTTTGGTTATACTTTCCAAACCAAAATCTGACTTTTTGCCCCTTTTGGGGGCTTCTGGCTGGGTTTGGCGACACTTTAAACGTCTGGTACCCCATTATTTGTAATGAGGAGATTTTTCCTGATTTTTTTGACATTTTTTTGGTTATACCTTCCAAACCAAAATCTGACTTTTTGGCCCTTTGGGCAAAAAAGTGTGGCGACACTTTTAACGTCTGGGACCCCAAAATTCTTAATCAAAGAGTAATTAGCTTTATTTTAAGTATATAAAAAGTGGTTATACCCTAACAAAAATCTGGAAAATCGCTGTTTTCACCGCTCCTTCCCTTCTCCCGGCGCACAGTGGCCCGTTTAGGCAGAAGTGCTTGCAAAATTCATTTTTCGGGTGGGTTTATAATGCAAAACTTTTACACTTTGTGAATTAACAACTGTTTGGAGCTCTAGTAATCGAAAAAATTATTTCATTTGTATGAACGGTTCGGCTTGTAGAGCCAGTCAAAGTTGACAAATATTTGAGGTGAGAAAAAAACATTTTCTTTTTAATTTTTTTTTTTAACTTTGAGTATAAATACTAGGAAAAGAGTATAAGTTAAACTTTTTTTTGTTATTTTTACTTGATATATGTGTTAATTGCTATGATCAAAAATAAAAAAAAAAATTATAAATTTTTTAAAATACTTAATTTAATGTTTTTTGAAACACCACTTTTTAGGCGCTTTTTCAACTTTACATTGAGTAGAAAAAAGTTTTTAAAAGTTGTCAAGCCGAAATGGATGGATAATGAATCCTTATACTGTATATCTCTTTATCTACAACCAAAAACTCAGCTGCATAAAGTTGCATAAAACTGAGCTAGAGAGATTTGATTTGAAAAAGTCAGTAATTTTTTCTGAGTTTTTTTTTTTCAAGTGCAAAAAAAAATCATGGAAAATATTATTTCTTTGTTTTGCAGGTATGAGACTTGGTTTTAAATAAAATGGTTTTGTAATTTAGAATGAAAACATATTTTATGCTTAGCTTTTTAAAACGGTTTTATAGCTTATTTCGTGTAATCCCTAATAAAACTTTTAAGTATGAATGGGTCACAGCCCATAGATCGAGAGTCAATTTTATAAACAAAAATGAGCAATGGTTATCTTCATCTCTCCATATCACCGGACAAACAGAAGTAATGTGTGATCTCCCAACTACATCAAGGTCATCAAGAGGAAGGCCAAGGAAGTCAGTCAATGAGTGCGCAACATTCACAAAAAAGCAAAAACTAATAAATGCAACAGAGGAGATAAGTACTGCAAATCTCTCTGATGCATTAGTAATAAGGTATAATAAAGATCATGAAAAGGCGAAGAGTGATGTGATCAAGGCAAAAGTCCACTTCGAGTCAAAAGAGTCAAAATATACTAATGACAATGCATTAGCTTTATTTATGGATTTGGGTCTATCAAAAGAAAAGTATAAAATATTGAGAACTTAGTTGAGAAAACACAATATCGATGTTCTGCCATCCTACAACACAATTACAGCTACGAAAAAAGAAGCAGTTCCAGAAAACAGCGAAGTCACGGAAATATCAGCTGTTCTGAAACTTCAAGACATGATGGATCATACTGCAAGGCGGTTTTTAAAAAGCAAAACAGAGGAACAAATAATTGTACTCCCAAGAAGTTTGACATTACAGGGTAAATGGGGCTGCGATGGATCATCTGGACAAGGTGCGTACAAGCAAAAAATTAATACATCAGATGGTGAAACAGACGCAAATATGTTCATGGCATCAGTTGTTCCACTCAGGCTCAATAGTGCAGATTGCGACCATTAGAGGAATCCTCGCCCATCATCGACTCATTTCTGCCGATCCATAATGTTCCAATATGCTAAGAGACCTCAAAAATACAACAGTCAACGATATAAAAAGGTAAATAGCAGATATTCAACCAACTATGTATAAAGCTAATGAAGCTATAACTATATTGGTGAAACACGAGTTCTTTTTAACTATGATTGACGGAAAAGTTTTAAACGAGTTAACAGAAACAAAGTCTACGCGGTCATGTCCGATATGTAAAAGAATCCAAAAAACTTCAATAACCAGGATGAATTAAATAACGACGACAGTCACCGACTAGCTCTCGTGCTATACGCATCTCTTGTCTCGACTGCTTTCTTTTCGCTTATTTTCTTATCTCTCTAATCACCGTTTAATCCTTAACAAACAACTTTCCCTTTCTCTTTTTCTCCCACACTTTCCGTACAAAGCCCTAATCCATCGCGTGTGCAGTGTTTTTCCACAAAAACCACATGGCCTCAGGGCCAAAAATGAAACCTGGTTGCCGTTTTGGCGGACTCTCTGAAGTCTCGCTATCGGAACCTAGTGCAAAAAAAAAAACAAAAAACTAACATACCATTTGATGACTTCCCTGAACTCCCAAGAATTAACTCTTCCAAAAATCCCCGATTCATCGTCATTTCCCCTGAAAACGAAAAACAACCACTTACGTCAATAAGCATTTTTGCACTTAGAAAAGCAATAGACGCAATAAGCGCAGAATACGAACAAATCTCTCAACTAAGAGACGGTAGAATTCTTATACTGACCAAAAACCAAAAAGTTGCAGATAAATTCGTCTCGAAAAAAAATCTTTCAGGCTTATGCGCTGTTTCAATCACTTTGCATAACCAACTTAACGCCTCAAAAGGAATAGTATATGCGCCATGTCTCATCAATGTGCCAGAATCAGAAATCGTTTCTGAAATGAGATCTCAAAACGTCACAGAGGTATACAAATTCACAAAATCTGTCGAATCCAATCCGAAACCAACCGGGTTAATGCTCTTTACTTTTGACGCATTCCAGCCTCCGGAGACAGTGGAGATAGGTTGGTATAAGGCCAAAGTAACCGAATACTTCCCTAATCCTCTGCGCTGTCGTAACTGTCAAATTCTAGGCCACACCATAAAAAAATGCACCATCCCCACGCCGATATGTAACACATGCAACCTGCCAATTCATGTTAATTCAAATGTGTGCCAATTGTCTTGCCCCCCATACATCTGACTCTAAAGACTGCCAAAGTATATCCAAATGAAGGAAATATTAAAAATAAAAACAAAGAAAAAGTGTACTATGGCAGACGCCAAACGCTTGTACAAAGAACAACATCCTATACAATCAAATTCCATTCAAAACTCTTTTGCAAATGTAGCTAACGCTAACTTAAATAAATCACAACCCAAAAGTACAAACTTACAACCTTCACAAAACAACAGCACATTCGTCACTCCTATCCACATTCCCTCAACCTCTAACAACGTGAACACCATAAACCCAGGACACACAGAAACAGCTCCATCTCCAGTTAGAACACTTCCTGCATCCACTGCAACCGATAATGAAAACACTACTAACAGTAAGCCAAACGTAAACAAAAATGACCCAAAATTAAACGCACTATCCTCGAGTACCTATATAAGCACCAACTCTAGTAATCAAAACACACAATTCAATTCACAAACAAATTACAAACCCATTACTGCGAACTCACCAATTTCGCAAACTACGCAAAATCTTATCAAAACTCACAGTTATTTTATTCGAAACACCGAAACGGATGAAGATGAATCAATATAAAAAACACAATTCAAACCCCAACCCTGACTCTGCTGACTTGAGGTTGAATCATCCAGGCTCACTTGGGAGCGTCGGTGCTTCAACTTCAAGGCAGCGGAGTCATACAACCTACCAACCTCAAATTACCACCAACACAACCTTAGAATCTCCAAACTACTTTAAAGCTCTCCAGTGGAATATAAAAGGATATATTAATAACTTCGACGAGCTCAATTTGTTAATTAAAGAAAGATCGCAATGTACTTTATCTCTCCAAGAGACACATTGTGCGTTTCAGTCCACTCCAATTTTTCCGAAATCTTATTCGGGTTATTTTTTAAACTCTCCTCAAAACTTAACCGGTAAGCAGGGCATAGCTCTTCTTATTAAAAAGAACATACCCGATGTACAAATCAGTATTAATTCAACAATTCTAACGCTTGTTGTACAGGTAAATTTAACAACTAAATTCACTATCGTCTCGATTTTTATATTACCTAAACAAGCTTTTTCCCGAGCTGATCTTGAAAACATTATAAATCAGATACAAACACCTATACTGTTTTGTGGTGATGTAAACGCGTGGATTGTTCTCTGGGGCTTTCCCGCCTCTAACCACCGTGGCACTATCATCGAAGAATTCTTAATGAAATCCGATCTAATGATTTTAAACGATGGCTCTCCAACGCACTTTTCAACACACAATACATTCACTCACATCGATATATCCTGCTGTTCAACCATTCTTTACCCCCTAACCTCCTGGTCCATATTAGATGACCTTCATAATAGTGACCACTTTCCTATTATAATACAGATACAAACCAGCCCAAACAAATCGAAAATTATTTATAGCCCTAAATTCAAAACCGATTTGGCTGATTGGGACCGTTACCAAATTATAACAAATAAATACCTAAATGATAAAATTCCTTCTTCAAATGTTAACAAAGAAGCCGCCGTTTTACAAAGGTCCATTCGGTTCGCAGCGAACAACTCAATTCCTCAAAGTTCCCCCACGCCCACTACCAGAACGGTTCCCTGGTGGAACCCTGTTCTCAAGAATCTACGTGATGAAAAAATGAGTGTTTGGAGGTACTTTAAAAGGCATCCTACGCTTTCTAACCTCATAGCTTACAAAAAATCTAAGGCTCGATTTAGAAGAGAAATGAAAATAAGCAAATCCAAATCCTTATCTGAATTTACCTCAGCGATCAATCCAAACTCTCCCGTCGCCAAAATCTGGCACAACATCCGCTGTCTCACTGGTAACTATGTTCCCCGTTCAATTAAACTGGAAACACCTACGGGTCGAATTTCATCAGCTTTAGATATAGGCAACTTCTTCGGAATCTCTTGGTCCAACCTTTCAAACGATAACAATTTCTCTGAATCTTTCAACGACTCGAAGGTCAACATATTTTCCAACACGCCATCTCAATGTCCTGGCAACTCATTAGCGAAACAAATTGAAGCCAGCATAACACATATAGAATTGGAGTGCTGCTTAAACGTTTTAAAAGGTAAAACACCAAGTAGGGACCGTATTTCTCATCCTTTGATAAAAAACCTACCTTTTGATGTTAAACATAGACTCCTTACGTTATACAATGAAATACTTAATACTGGCACCATCCCTCAAACTTGGAAAACTGCGTATATTATTCCAAATAAGCCAATTGACTCTATAGATAGATACCGTCCCATCTCTCTCATTTCATGCATGTCTAAGGTCTTGGAAAAAACAGTTGCAATACGTCTACATTGGTTCATAGAAACAAAAAAATTAATCAGAACAAACCAAGTCGCTTTTAAGCCCAATAGGGGCTGTTCTGACGCCTTGCTTCATATAGACCACTACGTTTCAAATGCTTTGTCGTCACGTAACCATGTTTCGATACTGTCTTTGGACTTCATGAAAGCCTTTGATAGAATAGGTATTCATATCATATTGAAAAAACTCCTTAATTGGGGCGTTGGTCCTAAAATATATGGTTTCATCAAAGCATTCCTTCTAAACAGGAAAATGTCCGTTAAAATAAACAATTCTTTTTCGTCTATACGCCCTCTTAACAATATCATACCGCAAGAATAACCTTTGTCGGTGGTGTTGTTTTTAATTGCATTTAACGACATTAGCACTATCATCGATAATTACAATATTCTAGATCATTGCATTTACGCTGATGACGTTTTTATCTTAAGTAAATTTAATGATTTGGAAACAACAAAAAATACTTTTTCAAAAGTGGTAAATGATATTTTTGACTGGGGTAATAACTCTGTTGCTAAGCTATCTCTGAACAAATGTAAGCTCTTACACATATGCCGAAGATTATCCTGTCCAAAACTTGACTTAGCAATAAATAATGTCAATATTTTAAGCGTAGAAAATTTAGATATATTAGGTTTAAGATTTAATTGTAAATTTAATTGGAAACCACATTGTGTAAACCTAAGAAAGAGCCTAGCTGCAAGAAGTAACATTATAAGCTACTTATCAAAAAAAAACTTAATGTTCATGTTAACACCTTATATAACATAACTAAATCTTTAGTGTTAAGTAAAATAGATTATGGTCTTTATATTTATGGCAAATGTCCGAGTACTACATTAAATCTACTAAAATCCCCCTACCACCAGTCGGCAAGAAGAAGTATCAACGCCTACCGCACAAGCAGAATCGACAACATCATGGCAGAAGCTTGCCTCCCCACTCTGGTACAACGGCAATCCGAAAGTTTTCCGAAAATCATTGCAAAACTTCTCTTTTCCTATGACTCCATCATTGATAGAGACATCGATTCAACGAGCAATTCAAGAATGTGTAAGCGCCATACATCTACAATTATCATCGCTTTATCTAAAGCCAAAGAAATGGGTCTACCATACAAACGCGTTAAATGTCACTCTCCAATTTTCCCACCCTGGCATATAAACCAAAAGTGTTTTGAACTAAAGCTAACAGAGTTCAATAAATACAACACCAATAGTAGACTCTACTATTCTGTTTATACAGAAACAATGGAATCTCTAAAACATGAAGGTTGGACTCCTTTGTTTACAGATGGGTCAAAATCCGCTGACAACACTTCATTCGCTGTAACAGAAGAAAACGGAACTTTGCTTAAAACAGGTATTTTATGGGAATATTCATCAATTTTTACTGCTGAAGCCTTGGCCATCCACGAAGCTGCTACAACGGTCACACAATCCAATTCCAAATTAGTAATATGCACCGACAGCCTTTCAGTTCTACGTGCCGTCTCCAACTAAAACCACAATAGCAGACTGATAAATAATATACGTGACCTTTTAATAAAAAACTCTAATAAACTAAAACTCATGTGGGTGCCTAGCCATGTTGGCATATCAGGCAACGAGTACGCTGACAAAGCTGCGAAATCTTGTAATAGATCACCCGTTTTCACCTTTAACATATTTTCAAAGAAGGACCTTCAAAGACACATCGACCAAATCATTAAAAAGAACAAAACTCGTAGCTGGAGCTGCTACGTAAATCATTACTCCAAAATAAATACTGATGGACTCACTCCAATCTACCCACGTTCTATATCCAGAGCAGCAGTAACAAATTTCATCCGACTTCGGTTAGGTCACACTACCCTAACGCACCAGCACATTTTAAGGAAAGAGAATCCACCACGGTGTCCAGTCTGTAACAACGTCTTAAATACTTCACACCTACTTGGCCTTACAACATGTCATACCTCTCAAAAAATCAATTCCATTTTGCCTGAAAATCAAGACATTTTTTCATTTTTAAATACTATTACTATCGAAAATATTCTAAAAATCGAAAAATACCTCAGTATTAACAAATTAATTGTTTAAGTAAATACTTTATTTTGTTTTGAGTGAAAGCTTTTGCAGCTAGCTCTTTTTCTTTACTATTAGCATTTAATTTGTAATTTATGCTAATAAATATTAATAATAATAATAATAATAATAATAAAATAACGACGAACATAATTACGAATATGGAATCTCTCCATTGCATGCTAGAATCAAGTGCATGGAATTTATTTTGAAACTTGCTTATACACTTCGACAAGAGGGAGAGGAATTTGATGAATCTATTGGGATCAAGGAGGCACAAATAATAAAAAAAATGAGAGATTCAAAGGCGTTTTCACGATGAGCTTGGACTTGATGTGGATAAACCAAAGCAAGGATTTAGAAATAGCAATGACGGAAACACTTCAAGGAGATTTTTTCAACAATCGGAGGCAACCGCTCGAATAACTGGGGTCAATGAAGAGGTTATAACTAGGATCAAAATAATACTTAATGTTTTGAATTGCAGGGAAAAAGTGAATACAGTTAAATTTGGAGAGTACACCAAAAAAACTGCAGATTTATTGAAACAAAAGTACCCTGAAAAACTACTAATACCTACTCTTCATAAAATTTTAGTTCATAGTCAAAATATAATCGAACATCAATCTCTACCACTTGGAGAATTGTCAGAAGAAGCCCAAGAGTCCAAAAATATAGACTACAAGAAATACAGATATCAAAATACGTGTAAAGTTTCAAGAATTCGGCAAAATGAAGACTTGATTAACATGCTAGCGATCTCATCCGATCCACTTATTTCTTCCTTGAGGCATGTAAGAACCCAAACTTATAAAAATGCTGATGCTCCAAATGCATTTGATAAACAAACCTCACATCGCGCCCTGTGACGTCAGTGGTCAGCAGTAGCAGAGTGCGTAGTGCACACAGCTTCGAAAACTGAGCAAATCTAATGCGCGGGTTTAAATACCGCATGATGTGTAGAAAGTTTTTCAAATAAAATTGGATTAAAGCTCAGCACCACTATACAGGAGACTGATGATAGGGCTTGGCACCCCTTGAAATAGCTATATCTCCAGCCAAACAAAAATAAAAACAGTCTATCGAAATACGGTATGGCGAAAAATGGAGGCGGAACAAGACAGCATACTTAAAGATGCTTATAGAAATGCTGATGCTCCAATTGCATTTGATAAACAAACCTCACATCGCGCCCTGTGACGTCAGTGGCAGAGTGCGTAGTGCACACAGCTTCGAAGACTGAGCAAATCTGATGCGCGGGTTTAAATACCGCATGATGTGTAGAAAGTTTTTCAAATAAAATTAGATTAAAGCTCAGCACCACTATACAGAAGACTGATGATAGGGCTTGGCACCCCTGGAAATAGCTACATCTCCAGCCAAACAAAAATAAAAGCAGTCTATCGAAATAAGGTATGGCGAAAAATGGAGGCGGAACAAGACAGCATACTTAAAGATGCTTATAAAAATGCTGATGCTCCAAATGCATTTGATAAACAAACCTCACATCGCGCCCTGTGACGTCAGTGGTCAGCAGTAGCAGAGTGCGTAGTGCACACAGCTTCAAAGACTGAGCAAATCTGATGCGCGGGTTCAAATACCGCATGATGTGTAGAAAGCCAAACAAAAATAAAAACGAATTAAGTACCAAATTCGTAAGCAATTGGTGGTAGCGCCTTTAAGTTGTTGTTGTTGTTCACAAATTCAATGAAATTGACGGAATAAAGAATGGTCAAGTCTAGTAAAACTAACATTCTAGAATGAGTACAATAATAATAACAATAACGTTTAGTTACGTTTATTCTGAAATTTCAGACAAAAAAATTTCAGCTGAAAATTCAGATGACAGTTGTTTGCGGTGGGGGAAGTGTAAAAAGAGCTGAAGTGCTAAACACCAAAATTGAACTTTATGATTTTCGAGGTGGTTAGTGGTTGATTTGTGCTTATAAGTTTTTATAATAAAATTGTAACACTTTGATTAAAAGATCTTTTTGAAAATTTTTTAGTGACTTTGAGTAAAAGGAATGATTTGTCTTACAAAAGTATTCCCATAATTCTCCATCGTATTATTGAGGAACAATTTTTCATTGAAGTTAAACCAAATTTACTGTATAATAACAAACAAATCTGTTGCTAATCTTTTTACGTAAAATTTCATCTACAAAGGTCATGCTAAATTAACACTTTACGAATATATAAAGTTCTTTTTTATTTCGCTTTAATGCAAATTGAATTTGACACAATGGCTTTTGACTGAATTTTCAAAATAAAGACAAATCCTGAAATGCAGAAAACAAATGCTCTTTTCAGTGCAATAAAGCGGATGAAAAATATTTTTCTGATTAAATTATTTGATACAGCTTAATTAGTGCACCCGTGCACCAATATCAGGCAGTTGATACATTGTTTTTTGTCACTTTATGTTTGTTTGCGTTCTATTTTTCATTATTTCAAGATTAATTTCATAAGCGAAAATAAAAATTCGCGTTTCTTTTTAAAAATGGGTCGTCGCAAAACAATAGAAGTTCGGGAACTGATTATTCACCACTATTAAAATGCACAATCTATTCGGCAAATATCAAAATGTATTAGTTTAAGTTCCTCTACAGTGCAGCATATCATGGAGCGGTTTTTAATGAAAATCGTGTAAGACAATAAATAAAATAAAATAAAATAAAATAAAATAAAATAAAATAAATTAAAATAAAATAAAATAAAATAAAATAAAATAAAATAAAATAAAATAAAATAAAATAAAATAAAATAAAATAAAATAAAATAGCCTGTCCGATGAACAATATATTTTTCGGAAAATTAAAATTAATCCTAAATTATCGGCTCCAAAACTTGCTACTGAGGTTCAGCAAGAATTAGACCATTAGCCGTGTGCATCGCGAAAGTGATTTTAATGGGCGAGTTGCCCAGAAACCAGAAACAAGAAAGAAGCTTGTTGAGTCCATACCGAAACGACTTCAATAAACTGCGACTTTGAATTTAACAGTGTTTTTAGGTTTTTATTTTTAGGTTGTTAAATACCAATATTTTTAAATAAATTATTGTTTTTTGTTGAAGTTAATTTGTTTTCCTTCTAAATAAAATTGAAATTTTTTCGATAATCTTTTTTAAGTTTAAAAGTTATTGCAACTTGAATTTTAAACCAGGCACTGTATCAAATAAGCTGTGATCCACTGTACAACACAGCAGCCAGTAGGCATTTTTACAAATACTAAAATAATATTTTGAACGGTAAATTGTATTATTTTTTAGTTGATAGCCAGCTGATATATTCGAATAAATATTATCTTTATCGCACAATCAAATGTTTTCACTATTCGCACCTTTAACGAGAATTTTAATTTTTCTGCATTCCAGATTAGCTGCCATTTTTTTTTTTTTTTGGTTTTGCTAATTTCCTTCTAACGTTTGCAGGAAATTTAGAATTAACTTGTTTAAATAATCTTTAATAAATTTTCCATTAAAATTGAGGGCGTTTACCTTTATTTTCAGATTACTATCACTAATCCATTTTATTTCATTAAGAGCATTTCTAGATGAAAAGCACTATATTTTTTATCTTGAGTTTACTTTTTCCGGTGGTTTGTTTGTGAACATTCAAATATATACATTAATGCATCAGTTTTTGATTTTATTGATATAAAGCCACTTACCTCAGTAAAGTTGGATTTTGATAGGTTGTTTACAGGCTCAACAGTTATATCAATATTATCTCCATTATTAATATTAATACTATCGAAGGTTTCTTTTAGATTGCTGCTTACTTCTTCTGACATTTTTTTAATAATTAATTGGAAATTTTTTTTTGTTTAGCTGTGCAACTACAATATTTTGCATCAAATCAAATTCGCAGTGCAGACGTCACTTAGTGTTGCTTAAACATCGATAGTCTATCGATAGTATCGATAGAAAAAACACTAACGCGTACATCGATAGTTAAAAACAACTATTGAAAACTATCGATAATTCCAAATTCGAGAGGACCGCATTTGTTAAGCGCTTAAGGCCGTGTGTGAATTGGCTTAAAATCGCGTTAAATTTTATCTGAAGATTAATTTTTGACACTAGTGAGGTGAATCTGTACGTAGAAATGTCAAAATTTAATCGAAATTTTAAACGAATTCGCACACGGCCTAAGCCTAGTATACAGTTCCTCCTCGAAAAAAAAATACATGTAATTCTTATGGGAGCGATTTTATTGCAAAAAAAATTTTTTCTGCTGAAAAGTTTTTTTTATTGAATTGTGAACTATCCCCAGAAATAAAAAATTATACTCACCACGATTCTTTTTCGTGCAAAATAATGTCAGTGACATTGTTTTGTGCAAAAAAATATAGTTTGTGCTTACACGGTGCCTCAAGAGTTATGACTCTTTATAAACCTAAATGAGAATGAAAGAGACAACATATCAGATAGTCATGACTCTTGAGGCACCGTGTAATATTCGACTAAGGCCGTGTGCGAACTCGTTTAAAATTTCGATTAAATTTTATCCGAGATTAAATTTTGACATTTCTACGTACAGATTCACCTCACTACTGTCAAAAATTAATCTTCGGATAAAATTTAACGCGAATTTAACTGAATTCGCACACGGCCTAAAAACAATTTTGTTTCACCACAGATATTTTTTTCCGGAAAAAAAGATTTTTTATTTTACCACAGTATTTTTTTTTATTCAAAAGAACTGTATACTAGGCTTTACGCGATACGATTATCGTACCGATTATCGTAGTCGCATGGGATGGTTGTATCGTGTGTGTACTCGAAGGTATCCGCTGTACCTAAATCGCACGTAGAATGCTATGTCCCCTTTCACACGAAGATACTAGTTGCTGGTGATTTTTTTGACGTTTTCTTTAAATCTCCTTAACAATCTCTTGTACCTTTCACACGCAAGCAACAAAAACCCGGAGATTTTCTTTATTTCCCTTTTAAACTACCTTGGGCCGTGTGTGAATTGGGTTAAAATCACGTTAAATTTTATCCGAAGATTAATTTTTGACACTAGTGAGGTGAATCTGTATATGGAAACGTCAAAAATTAATCTCGGATAGAATTTAATCGAAAATTTTAACCCAAATCGCACACGCCTTGGTTGAACCTTTGTATATAAAAACTATAGTACTCTCATGGAACAGAAAAAAGTGCTGAACATTCGCGGCAACTGGGGGCGCTGTTGTCGACATTAATTTGCAGAAATTGACGTTGCAGACTTGAGAATTTTCTTTGGACAATAATCGACAACAAGTAGCAAGAATGAGAGGATTGTATGATTTTTATTCCAATCTTACTAAAGGGAGTAAGGGCCATTTGCTGAAACGAAACTTAAATATTTATGTTCAACATAAGAGCTTATGTGACAGTTTACGCTGAGGAAAAAGTAGAACATAAGCGCTTAAGTTGAACATAAATATTTAAGTTTCGTTTCAGCAAATGGGCCTAAGGGAGATACATTAATCAGATGTTCGCGCCAAGGCAATGACGAAAATAAATAAAGAGGAGATGAATTTTTTTCTGTTCTTGCTTACGAACATTGTATATATTGTTTTTATTTGTGCTATGCCAACGCACAGAACACATATATGTGTACTGTGATGCCAACGGGGTATTATAGGTATACATATGAATCTATATGAAGATTTGATAGGTATACCTATTTGATATTGAATTTTCATTATTTTTGTTGACATCAGTTTCACTTGTTTTAAATCGTAGGTACTGCAATATTAGGAGTATGAAGGTAGGTAGGTAGGTGGGTAGGTAGGTAGGTAGGTAGGTAGGTACGTAGGTACATTCGTTAGGTAGGTATTATTATTATTATTCTTATGGAAAAGCTATTAGGTAGGTAGGTATACCTAGGTATAACCAAAATTTTCAAATTAATTTTTGGATTTTTAAAAAAGTTTCAATTGTTTTTTTTTTTGTTTTTTTTTTTTTTTTTGATAGGTACGGATAGGTATTTTCATTCGATATAAATTATAGGTACCTACATATACCTACAATGGTAGGTAGGTATATTATTCCAAAGATTTTCTTTAGACTTTTTACTTGCATGCGTCGGTTTTATTTAAAATTGGAATTTGGTGTTTTTAGGACATTTACCTGACATAGGTAGATAAATTTTTTAGGACCAAAAATAGGTAATTGTGCTTAGCATTTTTGGACAATCTCAAATCTCAATCTCAAAGATGGTTCAATACATTTTTCTAAAAAAAAATCAATACATTTTATTAGGTAGGTACATTGTATATAAAAACTATAGTACTCTCATGGAGCGGAACGAACGAGGCGACGTCTGGTGTGGCGAGTGTGCCGTAACTCATTTATAGAGCTTTGCAGACGTGCAGAATTGAGAATGGGTGGCAAATTTGAAATAATGCCAATAACTTTAACGTTAAAGAAACACAGAAGATAGGGAAGAACTTATACAAAATGTGTGAGAGTTCAAGGGAGATAAGAATACAATTACTTTTTGACATTCCTTTTGGCATTTTCTATACAAATAGGCATAATAAGGAATTTTTTGCTTTAGCATAAAGAGAACAAACAATAATAAGCAGTTTTTTTTTGTGCTTTTTTATCCTCACATAAAAAAACGTCCTTGTTAAATAAAACAACAATTTGGTTTACATATGTAGCTGTGTAGTGTTGTTGTATGTATTTAATGTGGACTTTTTTTAAAGGGAAAACACGGTAAGTTGTTAAATAGAAGGTTGGATTTTTTTTGCTTTCTATGCGGTGTAGGGAAAATATAAAATATCGTTGCAATGCCGACGGCATTTCAACTATCAATTTTAATATGGATTTTTTTAAAGGAAAAACACGGTAAGTTGTTAAATAGAAGGTTGGATTTTTTTGCTTTCTATGCGGTGTAGGGAAAATATAAAATATCGTTGCAATGCCGACGGCATTTCAACTATCAATTTTAATATGGATTTTTTTAAAGGAAAAACACGGTAAGCTGTTAAATAGAAGGTTGGATTTTTTTGCTTTCTATGCGGTGTAGGAAAAATATAAAATATCGTTGCAATGCCGACGGCATTTCGACTATCAATTTTAATATGGACTTTTTTTCAAAGCAAAGATAAAAATTATAATATAATATAATCTATATGAAGATTTGATAGGTATACCTATTTGATATTGAATTTTCATTATATTTGTTGACATCAGTTTCACTTGTTTTAAATCGTAGGTACTGCAATATTAGGAGTATGAAGGTAGGTAGGTAGGTGGGTAGGTAGGTAGGTAGGTAGGTAGGTACGTAGGTACATTCGTTAGGTAGGTATTATTATTATTATTCTTATGGAAAAGCTATTAGGTAGGTAGGTATACCTAGGTATAACCAAAATTTTCAAATTAATTTTTGGATTTTTAAAAAAGTTTCAATTGTTTTTTTTTTTGTTTTTTTTTTTTTTTTGGATAGGTACGGATAGGTATTTTCATTCGATATAAATTATAGGTACCTACATATACCTACAATGGTAGGTAGGTATATTATTCCAAAGATTTTCTTTAGACTTTTTACTTGCATGCGTCGGTTTTATTTAAAATTGGAATTTGGTGTTTTTAGGACATTTACCTGACATAGGTAGATAAATTTTTTAGGACCAAAAATAGGTAATTGTGCTTAGCATTTTTGGACAATCTCAAATCTCAATCTCAAAGATGGTTCAATACATTTTTCTAAAAAAAAATCAATACATTTTATTAGGTAGGTACATTGTATATAAAAACTATAGTACTCTCATGGAGCGGAACGAACGAGGCGACGTCTGGTGTGGCGAGTGTGCCGTAACTCATTTATAGAGCTTTGCAGACGTGCAGAATTGAGAATGGGTGGCAAATTTGAAATAATGCCAATAACTTTAACGTTAAAGAAACACAGAAGATAGGGAAGAACTTATACAAAATGTGTGAGAGTTCAAGGGAGATAAGAATACAATTACTTTTTGACATTCCTTTTGGCATTTTCTATACAAATAGGCATAATAAGGAATTTTTTGCTTTAGCATAAAGAGAACAAACAATAATAAGCAGTTTTTTTTTGTGCTTTTTTATCCTCACATAAAAAAACGTCCTTGTTAAATAAAACAACAATTTGGTTTACATATGTAGCTGTGTAGTGTTGTTGTATGTATTTAATGTGGACTTTTTTTAAAGGGAAAACACGGTAAGTTGTTAAATAGAAGGTTGGATTTTTTTTGCTTTCTATGCGGTGTAGGGAAAATATAAAATATCGTTGCAATGCCGACGGCATTTCAACTATCAATTTTAATATGGATTTTTTTAAAGGAAAAACATGGTAAGTTGTTAAATAGAAGGTTGGATTTTTTTGCTTTCTATGCGGTGTAGGGAAAATATAAAATATCGTTGCAATGCCGACGGCATTTCAACTATCAATTTTAATATGGATTTTTTTAAAGGAAAAACACGGTAAGCTGTTAAATAGAAGGTTGGATTTTTTTGCTTTCTATGCGGTGTAGGAAAAATATAAAATATCGTTGCAATGCCGACGGCATTTCGACTATCAATTTTAATATGGACTTTTTTTCAAAGCAAAGATAAAAATTATAATATAATATAATCTATATGAAGATTTGATAGGTATACCTATTTGATATTGAATTTTCATTATATTTGTTGACATCAGTTTCACTTGTTTTAAATCGTAGGTACTGCAATATTAGGAGTATGAAGGTAGGTAGGTAGGTGGGTAGGTAGGTAGGTAGGTACGTAGGTACATTCGTTAGGTAGGTATTATTATTATTATTCTTATGGAAAAGCTATTAGGTAGGTAGGTATACCTAGGTATAACCAAAATTTTCAAATTAATTTTTGGATTTTTAAAAAAGTTTCAATTGTTTTTTTTTTTGTTTTTTTTTTTTGGATAGGTACGGATAGGTATTTTCATTCGATATAAATTATAGGTACCTACATATACCTACAATGGTAGGTAGGTATATTATTCCAAAGATTTTCTTTGGACTTTTTACTTGCATGCGTCGGTTTTATTTAAAATTGGAATTTGGTGTTTTTAGGACATTTACCTGACATAGGTAGATACATTTTTTAGGACCAAAAATAGGTAATTGTGCTTAGCATTTTTGGACAATCTCAAATCTCAATCTCAAAGATGGTTCAATACATTTTTCTAAAAAAAAATCAATACATTTTATTAGGTATGTACATTGTATATAAAAACTATAGTACTCTCATGGAGCGGAACGAACGAGGCGACGTCTGGTGTGGCGAGTGTGCCGTAACTCATTTATAGAGCTTTGCAGACGTGCAGAATTGAGAATGGGTGGCAAATTTGAAATAATGCCAATAACTTTAACGTTAAAGAAACACAGAAGATAGGGAAGAACTTATACAAAATGTGTGAGAGTTCAAGGAAGATAAGAATACAATTACTTTTTGACATTCCTTTTGGCATTTTCTATACAAATAGGCATAATAAGGAATTTTTTGCTTTAGCATAAAGAGAACAAACAATAATAAGCAGTTTTTTTTTGTGCTTTTTTATCCTCACATAAAAAAACGTCCTTGTTAAATAAAACAACAATTTGGTTTACATATGTAGCTGTGTAGTGTTGTTGTATGTATTTAATGTGGACTTTTTTTAAAGGGAAAACACGGTAAGTTGTTAAATAGAAGGTTGGATTTTTTTTTGCTTTCTATGCGGTGTAGGAAAAATATAAAATATCGTTGCAATGCCGACGGCATTTCGACTATCAATTTTAATATGGACTTTTTTTCAAAGCAAAGATAAAAATTATAAAAAAAAACACGGTGGATAGTTTAATAGAAGGTTAGAATTTTTTGTCGTTAAAAGTAAAGCATACCTATTAAATATGTATAATATGGATTTTGGCAGTTGGTCAAATTCTTTTTTGAAGAGCAGAATTTTGAAACTAAAATTTTGAAAAAGCAGAATTTTGAACAGTAGAATTACGACAACTAGAATTTTGACAAGCAGAAATTCGACAAAAATATACCTACAATTAAAACAGATTTTAAAGAATCTGAATTTTGAAAAATTAAATTTGGAAATTAGATTTTCGAAACTCAGAATTTCGACAAGTAAAATTTTGAAAAGCAGCTTTTCGACAAGTAGTAGTCATATTTTAAAAAGTAAAATTTTGACAAGTAGAATTTCGTCAGGTAGAATTTTAAAAACTACATTTTTGAATCGCAGAATTTTGAAAATTAAAATTAGGTAGGTATGTATATTAATTATAAAATTATTGGCATTAATGTCAAGTTATTAATACATATACATATGTAGGTACCTAGACAACATACATACCTACCTTGTTAAAATGTTCACGATTTATTATTGAAATTTTAAAAATATTTATAAATCAATAATCTCCATCAGCTGTAGAAATTTCAGATTTTTAGAACCACCCATAAAAAAATACAAAATCAAAAACCACAAAAAATTGGATTTAAAAATGTACCTAACCGAAACCTCCGATTTATGGCGAATTATTTGCCAACCTTCTGTTTTGCAATATTCAACTTCTAACTCTCTTTGTAGAATTTTTTTTAGCTTAAAGCTTGCTTGTTTTAAAAATATCTATAGAATAAAATAAAATCAACTTTCTAGCACCTCCCATTTAGAATATAGTTTTTTGACCTTTAATCAAAAACACCCTACTTTACTTTATTTAAAATTGGAATATCAAAAAAAAATACAGTCTTAGTGTACCCCTAAATAAAATTCAGAATTTAATAAAATTTACTATATATTATTACAATACCAATATGCCAATTATATATATATATATGTATATATTGACAATTTTTTTTAATACCCTTATATATGTAGAGCTCCACTAAGAAGGAATTTTTTGAAATTCTTAAAATTAATAGGGTAAATTGGGGTAAATATAAGGTAGAGTCGGAATTCTATTTTCTAAATGGGATTTTTTAGAATTTTCAAATCAAATACATTCAATAGAGTTTTATTATATTAGAATGGCAAAGTTAATTAAAAAATTCTAAAAAAATTTTTTTTACCCCACAAACTTGGTTAAAATTCAAAATCGAGTTTTTTTTAAATAATTCTTATAGGTGTATTTTTTAGAATTTTTTCAAATACATTTTCAATTAGGAAATTAAAAATAAAATTATCAATGTTTATGGAATTTTTTGTAGGCGTGGTTATTGTGGGCGTTAAGAATTTTTGAAAACTCAAAATTTTTTTTTTCAATTTTTTCACACGTTTTATTTTTTGTCTTTTTAACGGGGTAATCTAAAAATTTGAAATAGGTGTAGTAGGGATTATTGATCCTAACATATTTTGAAAATTTCAGATTTCTAATGTGTCGTTAAGCAGAGATATTTGTGTTTGAAAAAATGGGCAAATCAATTTTTTATAGTTTTTTACAATTATCTTTTTATTTGTAAGTAGTAGGGAGTTGAAACTTAAAAACCAATCAAAAAATCAATAAAAATGCACTAAAATTGCATGTTTCGTTCGTTGTCAACCACCATGCACCAGTGGGAGATAACTGTTATTTTATCAAAATCCTAAAAATCAATTGATAGTGTTCGATTAAAAAATTCATAACTTCTATACTATTGTACGTCCGATCGATTCGGTTAAGGTCTTACAACAATCACAAAATGCATTCTATACGAAAGGGGGATGAAAAGCCGTCATCAAATCGATTTTCATTTTTCAAAATGCAAAACATGATAAAAAATTTCCAAATATCGAAAAATAATATACTACAAAGTTATAGCCCCAACATTTCTCTACAAAAAAGTCAGTGGTTGTATATATGTAAATACGACACGAGACGAGCCAGGGGCCATTTATTTGCTTTAAAGCCAAAAAACGGCATTTTAATTATAAAAACTAAATAAAATCACCGACTTTACCATCTTATAAAGCTAATAACTTCACTATTAGTTATCGGATCTTCTTCATGTTGACAAATATAGAAAGAAAAAATGTTTATCTACATATATATATAAAATTTATTGGAATACAAAAAAAAAGTCATACTAAAAACGTGATTTAGTCCAAAATCAATTCGATTTTTATTCTTTTAAATTCAAAAGTTGATGAAAAATTTCAAAATTTTTAAAAATAAATATGATATATATGTAGGTTAAAATATTCTCTAAAATAATGCCAAACAATGTTTTAAGGCTAATTCAACAGGAAAATTACTAAAATTCGTTTTACGCGGTTTTTACGATTTTAGTCAAAAAATGCAAAGACACGGCTTCATATATTATTTTTTTTCTTCCAAACTACTTAACGGACCTTAAATGTTATTATCTTAAAATACTTTCATTAAAACAGGTATAAAATTCATAAGAAAAGAATGTATATAATTGCACTACAACACCGAAAAAAATGTAAAAACAAATTGAAATAGTGTTTTTTTTACCCACTTAATTGATTAAAAAATTAAAAACTATATGTAAACTTGATCGTAGAGAAAAAAAATTATTAAAATATCATTGGGAAATATATTCTTTAAATATATGTAGAACATAACAAGGCCATTTATCCAACCGTTAATAATTATTTTTTGAATTAAATTGTTTCAAGACTTGGTTTTTTAGGCCAGCGCTTGCCTGATTAAATCGTTTATTACTTTTTATTTAATACACGCATTTAATTCAAATAACATTTTTTCACTTAAGAGTAAATAAGCGCTTTATTTTAATATATAAAAGATACCAATACGTGATGCCGTATTTACATAAAATGTGCCACAAACAAAATTTAACATAAAAAAATAAACCTAAAAATTGAAAATTGATTTTAAGAGAATTTTTTTTGAGAATTCTTTTTTTTTATATGTTGTTCCTGTTTTAAAAAGACAGAAGACAATTACTAGTAACTTCTAAATTTTCTCAAAATAAGTTGACAAAAAAACATTTTTTTTCTTCAATAGGTAAGTCATATCACATCACGTCAATTTTGTTTAAATTCAATTTTTCGAAAAAAAATTGATTTTTAAAAAATTATTTTAAATGTGAAGTAGGTACCTACCAATATATATAGCAATTGATTTTTTTTAAATTGGAATGCTAATTAAGAAAAAAAAACACTTTCCAAAAAAAATCCTAATTTTTTTTTGAAAAGTAGTGTTACACATGTTATCAATTATTTATTTTTAAATTTAATAGGTAGGTACAATATTTATTTTTTTTTTGATTGAAGGTATCCAAAATATTCTAGATAGTGTTAAAAACCATCTCAATACCATTCGTAAAAATGAACCAAGTCGTTTTCGAAATATTTGGTACCTACCTACCTATACATTTACCTATATGTACCCATTCAAAAAAAAAAAACATTTGAAACTTTTTAAAAATCCAAAAAAAAAAATTGAACATTCTGGTTACCTAGGTACCTACCTACATACATACATACTTGAATTTTTCAACCATTTTTTTCCGAAATTTTAACTCCACTAAATGGTAGCCTATACCACCCTATACCTACCTAATAAAATTTATTGATTTTTTTTTAGAAAAATGTATTGAACCATCTTTGAGATTGAGATTTGAGATTGTCCAAAAATGCTAAGCACAATTACCTATTTTTGGTCCTAAAAAATCTAGGTATACCTACCTATGTCAGGTAAATGTCCTAAAAACACCAAATTCCAATTTTAAATAAAACCGACGCATGCAAGTAAAAAGTCTAAAGAAAATCTTTGGAATAATATACCTACCTACCATTGTAGGTATATGTAGGTACCTATAATTTGTATCGAATGAAAATACTTATCCGTACCTATCCAAAAAAAAAACAAAAAAAAAAACAATTGAAACTTTTTTAAAAATCCAAAAATTAATTTGAAAATTTTGGTTATACCTAGGTATACCTACCTACCTAATAGCTTTTCCATAAGAATAATAATAACAATACCTACCTAACGAATGTACCTACGTACCTACCAGTGGCGTGGCGTCCATATAAGACGATTCCTATCGAGTTACCTTTTGAAATTCTTTCTTTTAACAATGTTTATCAAATAACGAGCAACATGAATTCTGAAGAATAAACATATACCTTTATTTGTTTATTCCTTACACCTGCACACAAAATCTCAACCACTCTGCCTGCCTCGTTACTCTACGCACACATACATATATCATCGCCTTCCCAAAGCAGAGCAAAGTAACCCAAAATATGTCGTGTTTTAAAATGTCTGGCTGGATGGAACAAATGTTTTTTCATTCCTTTTCTTCCGTTATCAATCATTCAGATACAAAATACGTTTTATTTTTTGCATAAGAAAGCGTGTTTTGAAAAGAGAGCGTGACACCTGTCTTCTCTATACACGCTTTCTTATGCCAAGAAATAACACGCATTTCTTCGGGTTATTAAGTGAATTTTGAATGTATCTTGCAGATCTGCAATAAGCGATATAGGAAATTTCAAGTAAAAAATCATCCACGCCACGCCACTGGTACCTACCTACCTACCTACCTACCTACCTACCCACCTACCTACCTACCTTCATACTCCTAATATTGCAGTACCTACGATTTAAAACAAGTGAAACAACATTTAAAACAAGTCAACAAAAATAATGAAAATTCAATATCAAATAGGTATACCTATCAAATCTTCATATAGATTCATATGTATACCTATAATACCCCGTTGGCATCACAGTACACATATATGTGTTCTGTGCGTTGGCATAGCACAAATAAAAACAATATATACAATGTTCGTAAGCAAGAACAGAAAAAAATTCATCTCCTCTTTATTTATTTTCGTCATTGCCTTGGCGCGAACATCTGATTAACATATCTCCCTTACTCCCTTTAGTAAGATTGGAATAAAAATCATACAATCCTCTCAATCTTGCTACTTGTTGTCGATTATTGTCCAAAGAAAATTCTCAAGTCTGCAACGTCAATTTCTGCAAATTAATGTCGACTACAGCGCCCCCAGTTGCCGCGAATGTTCAGCCCTTTTTTCTGTTCTAGGAGAGTACTATAGTTTTTATATACAAAGGTAGGTATAGGGTGGTATAGGCTACCATTTGGTGGAGTTAAAATTTCGGAAAAAAATGGTTGAAAAATTCAAGTATGTATGTATGTAGGTAGGTACCTAGGTAACCAGAATGTTCAATTTTTTTTTTTGGATTTTTAAAAAGTTTCAAATGTTTTTTTTTTTATGAATGGGTACATATAGGTAAATGTATAGGTAGGTAGGTACCAAATATTTCGAAAACGACTTGGTTCATTTTTACGAATGGTATTGAGATGGTTTTTAACACTATCTAGAATATTTTGGATACCTTCAATCAAAAAAAAAATAAATATTGTACCTACCTATTAAATTTAAAAATAAATAATTGATAACATGTGTAACACTACTTTTCAAAAAAAAATTATGATTTTTTTTGGAAAGTGTTTTTTTTTTCTTAATTAGCATTCCAATTTAAAAAAAATCAATTGCTATATATATTGGTAGGTACCTACTTCACATTTAAAATAATTTTTTAAAAATCAATTTTTTTTCGAAAAATTGAATTTAAACAAAATTGACGTGATGTGATATGACTTACCTATTGAAGAAAAAAAAATGTTTTTTTGTCAACTTATTTTGAGAAAATTTAGAAGTTACTAGTAATTGTCTTCTGTCTTTTTAAAACAGGAACAACATATAAAAAAAAAGAATTCTCAAAAAAAATTCTCTTAAAATCAATTTTCAATTTTTAGGTTTATTTTTTTATGTTAAATTTTGTTTGTGGCACATTTTATGTAAATACGGCATCACGTATTGGTATGTTTTATATATTAAAATAAAGCGCTTATTTACTCTTAAGTGAAAAAATGTTATTTGAATTAAATGCGTGTATTAAATAAAAAGTAATAAACGATTTAATCAGGCAAGCGCTGGCCTAAAAAACCAAGTCTTGAAACAATTTAATTCAAAAAATAATTATTAACGGTTGGATAAATGGCCTTGTTATGTTCTACATATATTTAAAGAATATATTTCCCAATGATATTTTAATAATTTTTTTTCTCTACGATCAAGTTTACATATAGTTTTTAATTTTTTAATCAATTAAGTGGGTAAAAAAAACACTATTTCAATTTGTTTTTACATTTTTTTCGGTGTTGTAGTGCAATTATATACATTCTTTTTTTATGAATTTTATACCTGTTTTAATGAAAGTATTTTAAGATAATAACATTTAAGGTCCGTTAAGTAGTTTGGAAGAAAAAAAATAATATATGAAGCCGTGTCTTTGCATTTTTTGACTAAAATCGTAAAAACCGCGTAAAACGAATTTTAGTAATTTTCCTGTTGAATTAGCCTTAAAACATTGTTTGGCATTATTTTAGAGAATATTTTAACCTACATATATATCATATTTATTTTTAAAAATTTTGAAATTTTTCATCAACTTTTGAATTTAAAAGAATAAAAATCGAATTGATTTTGGACTAAATCACGTTTTTAGTATGACTTTTTTTTTTGTATTCCAATAAATTTTATATATATGTAGATAAACATTTTTTCTTTCTATATTTGTCAACATGAAGAAGATCCGATAACTAATAGTGAAGTTATTAGCTTTATAAGATGGTAAAGTCGGTGATTTTATTTAGTTTTTATAATTAAAATGCCGTTTTTTGGCTTTAAAGCAAATAAATGGCCCCTGGCTCGTCTCGTGTCGTATTTACATATATACAACCACTGACTTTTTTGTAGAGAAATGTTGGGGCTATAACTTTGTAGTATATTGTTTTTCGATATTTGGAAATTTTTCATCATGTTTTGCATTTTGAAAAATGAAAATCGATTTGATGACGGCTTTTCATCCCCCTTTCGTATAGAATGCATTTTGTGATTGTTGTAAGACCTTAACCGAATCGATCGGACGTACAATAGTATAGAAGTTATGAATTTTTTAATCGAACACTATCAATTGCTTTTTAGGATTTTGATAAAATAACAGTTATCTCCCACTGGTGCATGGTGGTTGATAACGAACGAAACATGCAATTTTAGTGCATTTTTATTGATTTTTTGATTGGTTTTTAATTAAGATTGTGGAGCTTATAGAGGGCGTACATATGGAAATGAGGTATCAAAATTTTTGTTGTTAAACGGACATGCGAATTAAAGAAAAACGAAATTAATCGATGCACGCAGTGATGCGTAATTAATTAGATATGTCAAAGAAGTAAATATTTACCGCTATTTCCGTTTAAATGTTAAAAATAAATAAAATTGAAATGCAATTGCATTATACTCAATGAATTCTATTATGTGTAAAAGTTTCAACTCCCTACTACTTACAAATAAAAAGATAATTGTAAAAAACTATAAAAAATTGATTTGCCCATTTTTTCAAACACAAATATCTCTGGTTAACGACACATTAGAAATCTGAAATTTTCAAAATATGTTAGGATCAAAAATCCCTACTACACCTATTTCAAATTTTTAGATTACCCCGTTAAAAAGACAAAAAATAAAACGTGTGAAAAAATTGAAAAAAAAAATTATGAGTTTTCAAAAATTCTTAACGCCCACAATAACCACGCCTACAAAAAATTCCTTAAACATTGATAATTTTATTTTTAATTTCCTAATTGAAAATGTATTTGAAAAAATTCTAAAAAATACACCTATAAGAATTATTTTAAAAAAACTCGATTTTGAATTTTAACCAAGTTTGTGGGGTAAAAAAAAATTTTTTTAGAATTTTTTAATTAACTTTGCCATTCTAATATAATAAAACTCTATTGAATGTATTTGATTTGAAAATTCTAAAAAATCCCATTTAGAAAATAGAATTCCGACTCTACCTTATATTTACCCCAATTTACCCTATTAATTTTAAGAATTTCAAAAAATTCCTTCTTAGTGGAGCTCTACATATATAAGGGTATTAAAAAAAATTTTCAATATATATATATATATATATAATTGGCATATTGGTATTGTAATAATATATAGTAAATTTTATTAAATTCTGAATTTTATTTAGGGGTACACTAAGACTGTATTTTTTTTTTGATATTCCAATTTTAAATAAAGTAAAGTAGGGTGTTTTTGATTAAAGGTCAAAAAACTATATTCTAAATGGGAGGTGCTAGAAAGTTCATTTTATTTTATTCTATAGGTATTTTTAAAACAAGCAAGCTTTAAGCTAAAAAAAATTCTACAAAGAGAGTTAGAAGTTGAATATTGCAAAACAGAGGGTTGGCAAATAATTCGCCATAAATCGGAGGTTTCGGTTAGGTACATTTTTAAATCCAATTTTTTGTGGTTTTTGATTTTTAAAATTCCAATAATAAATCGTGAACATTTTAACAAGGTAGGTATGTATGTTTGCTAGGTACCTACATACATGTATATGTATTAATAACTTGACATTAATGCCAATAATTTTATAATTAATATACATACCTACCTAATTTTAATTTTCAAAATTCTGCGATTCAAAAATGTAGTTTTTAAAATTCTACCTGACGAGATTCTACTTGTCAAAATTTTACTTTTTAAAATATGACTACTACTTGTCGAAAAGCTACTTTTCAAAAATTTACTTCTCGAAATTCAGTGGTTCAAAATTCTGAGTTTCAAAAATCTAATTTCCAAATTTTATTTTTCAAAATTCAGATTCTTTAAAATCTATTTTAATTGTAGGTATATTTTTGTCGAATTTCTGCTTGTCAAAATTCTATTTGTCGTAATTCTACTGTTCAAAATTTTGCTTTTTCAAAATTTTAGTTTCAAAATTCTGCTCTTCAAAAACAGAATTTGACCAACTGCCAAAATCCATATTATACATATTTAATAGGTATGCTTTACTTTTAACGACAAAAAATTCTAACCTTCTATTAAACTATCCACCGTGTTTTTTTTATAATTTTTATCTTTGCTTTGAAAAAAAGTCCATATTAAAATTGATAGTCGAAATGCCGTCGGCATTGCAACGATATTTTATATTTTCCCTACACCGCATAGAAAGCAAAAAAATCCAACCTTCTATTTAACAACTTACCGTGTTTTTCCTTTAAAAAAATCCATATTAAAATTGATAGTTGAAATGCCGTCGGCATTGCAACGATATTTTATATTTTCCCTACACCGCATAGAAAGCAAAAAAAATCAAACCTTCTATTTAACAACTTACCGTGTTTTCCCTTTAAAAAAAAGTCCACATTAAATACATACAACAACACTACACAGCTACATATGTAAACCAAATTGTTGTTTTATTTAAGAAGGACGTTTTTTTATGTGAGGATAAAAAAGCACAAAAAAAAACTGCTTATTATTGTTTGTTCTCTTTATGCTAAAGCAAAAAATTCCTTATTATGCCTATTTGTATAGAAAATGCCAAAAGGAATGTCAAAAAGTAATTGTATTCTTATCTCCCTTGAACTCTCACACATTTTGTATAAGTTCTTCCCTATCTTCTGTGTTTCTTTAACGTTAAAATTATTGGCATTATTTCAAATTTGCCACCCATTCTCAATTCTGCACGTCTGCAAAGCTCTATAAATGAGTTACGGCACACTCGCCACACCAGACGTCGCCTCGTTCGTTCCGCTCCATGAGAGTACTATAGTTTTTATATACAATGGTTGAACGCACACAAACGTAGTGTAAAGAGAAACGTCAAAAAAATCTCCTGAATTTGTTGACTATGTCCCTTTTCACACGGGGCAACTGAGTTGCCGGCAACAATTAGTTCATTGGCGAGAAGGGCAGGAAGAAAGAGGGGGAAATGAAATCTCCCCGGTCAACAAATTCAGGAGATTTTTTTGACGTTTCTTTTTACGCTACGTTTGTGTGCGTTCAACCAAGGTAGTTTAAAAGGAAAATAAAGAAAATCTCCGGGTTTTTGTTGCTTGCGTGTGAAAGGTACAAGAGATTGTTAAGGAGATTTAAAGAAAACGTCAAAAAAATCACCAGCAACTAGTATCTTCGTGTAAAAGAGGACTATGGAGCGAAGACGGCTGCGATATCGGTACAACTCCAAGTCGGTACGATAGGTGTATCGTGTATTAAGCGCTTTATGATTTCCTAGGGGGGAAATTTTAATTTTGTATTTAGCTTATCTAGAACAGGTAGCTGCCGTATTTCAGTTTCTTCAAATTTTCTCCAAAACGGCTGTTACCATTTTGATTAAACCTTGTACCCCTCACACACGCCACATCGAACAACCACATCGACAAAGTATTTCGTTTTTGTATGGGCATTTACACGCCAATACGTCGATGTAGAAGTATATGCCAAAATCAGCTGTTTTTAATTATTTCCAATAAAATAATTATTTCGTTATGAGTCCAAATACATTTTTCTTGATCATTTTCCATTATTATTTGTGTTAGATACTTTTAATGAAATTATCAAATAACTATTCAGTGAATCTGAGATTAACGGGACCAAAAACACTAGTTGACAACAAAAACCGAATAACAACATAAAAAACTGTGTCGACGAACTAGTTCGCTCCTTTTCACACGCCATATCGGCTTATCGGCATACTACTTCGACTGCCAGAGATCGCACTGCTGTGTCGACACAATTTTCATTTCACACGACCAAAAACCTTACCGACAATATGCTTCGGTGAAGTAGTTCGTGGCGTGTGTTAGGGGCAGTGCTGGGGGGCATTTTTAACGGAATTCCCTCCACGCAGTCGGTAAATTCCCTTTTTTCCCACAAATATTTTCTTTTTTCCCTTTTTATTTCCCACAGAAAAAAAGTTGAAAAGTGGACTTAAAATGAAAAATATAAAAAAAAATAAAAACCAACAAAGCACATAAATAATGTTTAATTTGAATTTTTAAGAAATTAAAAAACAAAAAGACGAAAATTTTAAAAATGAAAATAATTTTTTTTTTTAACTTTTTAAAGCAACTTGATTTAAATAATTACTAAAAAAAATAAAAATATTAGCCCTTAAAACATCCTTTTATTTTAAATAATTTTTTCCATTATAAATTAACTTTTAAGAAAATGCCACCTCCAGCCTCAGGGGTGTTCCCCCATAGAATGACCTAAAAATCATCCCCCTAAAATGTATTACACGAAGTAGATGACACCCTGTATATTATTAAGTGCATACAAGTACCAAACATGAAGCAAATCGGTCCAAGCGTTTATGCTTTATTAACTGTGGAAGTAAAGAAGCAATTTATTTCTGGATATATCATGTTTTTTCTAAACACTAAAGATATATAACTGAACACGAATGTAGAAATAATCACTAAAGATATATATAATAGTACCTACTATATTCACGATCGATGTACCTATTGTGTAATTTATCAGGTGTTATAAGATCTTCTAAGAAATCATTCTGACATTTCTTGAACTTTATTTTCACTTGTTTCGAAGTAAGTGATTATAATTTTGTTGATTTGCTCTTTTCTGGGTAAAATTTCAAAAATCAAAGAATTCCCACAAAATGGGTCGGTTTTCCCTTTTTCCCTTTAGAGGTTAAAATTCCCACAAAAAGGGATTTTTCCCACGATCCCCCAGCACTGGTTAGGGGTAAGTGACCTATTACACGTTGACTCGTTAGTCATGACCAAAGAAACTGAATATAAAGAAATGAATCCTTCGTACGTTTCACCCTCCAAAACCCATTTGTTAACATTATTGTTTTTGTAATTTAATTTTGTGTCGATGAATAGATGTGAAATCCAACAACAATATAGCAGGGTGGTGTGAAGATAAATACTGTGAATGTATGAGTTTTATACCGCCATTTTTACACATACCTTCTCATTTCTTATAGTAGTAGCTGTGGCGTGATGGTTAGTGCGATGGACTGTCATGCCGGAGGTCTAAGGTTCGATCCCCAGCCTCGCCACCTATTTATTTAAAAGAAAAAACGGCTACTGCCTCTTGCGAGGAATTGACAAATCCTCCAAGAGTATCTCCTGTCACAGAAAAGTGCCGCTCGTTAGCCGTTCGGATTCGGCAATAAACTGTAGGTCCCCTCCATTCCTGCAGACACGCACACAGAAATGGTTGAGAGTTGTAAGTCACTAGGCCCTAGTTCTTCATGAGCTGTTGTGCCATCAAATTTATTTATTTTTATTCTCATTTCTTATCTGATAGAGCTTGTTGGCAAACTCAAATGACTGCCGATGCCGAGGATTCATATCTTTATAAATTCAGTATCTTTGGTCATGACTCTCGAAAATGAATGAGTGCGAAGGTGAAATCCAATCTTTTTTCTCCTTCGCACTCATTCAATTTCGAAAAGTCATGACTCTAGAGCACTGATCTCTATTATATACTGGATAGCGTATGCGTATCCATACAAGAAAGTTGACTCCATTTGAAGAACTGTTACTACTGCCTACTTTTTTGTATAACCGTATAACTTTATAACATAAAAAAGTGAAGAGTCTCATCCAAAAATACTGAATATAAAGATATGAATCCTTCGTACTTTCACCCTCCAAAACCACTGATCTCTATAATACACTGGATATCGTATTCATACAATAATGATGGCTCCATTTGAACAATTGTTATATTATGCGCCTAACCATTTTTTGTATAACAGTATACCTGTTTAACATATAAAAAACCGAAAATGACAGCGTCAATATCAAAGAAACTGAATAAATTTAGTATCTTTGGTCAATATCATGTAATTTTTTTTTCATTTCGTTTTCGCGACATCTTTGTTGTTTTTTCTTTTGCGGTAAACATATAAATCAATTAAGAAAATATTAAATAAAATACAAAATAAAAACTAATTTTCTGTGGAATAAAAAAAGAACATAACATATTTTCATATTTTGCACGAATTTATTACAAGGGTTAATATTTTTTTTGTTAATCACTAAAAACTTACTTTTAATTTTGTTTTTCCTCGTGAGTCACAACAAACGCCTGAATCTGAGTACGAAAATGAAAAAACTTCGCAGAATACGAAAATATATATATGAGTTAACCACAAATAATATTTACAGACAAACCTCAAATTATGCGGCTGACCACGATTTTAATCTTCAATTGGAACCACAAAAACTGTTATACATTGTAGGGAATACACTATCCAGTGTATTATAGAGATCAGTGTCCAAAACCCATTTGTTTACATTGTTGTATTTGTAATGTCGATGAATGGATGTGAATAGAGATCTCTACCAAATTGTCAGTTTCAAATGACAGCAAAAACTTGGCACAATGACAGGTTAAATTAGAAAAAAAAAAAAAGGCGGGCTAATTTTAATTACAAAAATCGAGCCATTTTGTGACATAAAAAGATTAAAATATCTTATATAAAGTATGGAAACATTTTTACTTGCAGTTTTCAATAAAAAAAGGAAAAAAAACAATTCCAAATATTTATTTTCCTCCAAAATAAAACAAACAAATGTCTGCCACTTAAATGTCATTGTGCCAAGAATTTGAGTTTGACATTTTAAAATGAACGAGACAGATATATATTGCTGTTTGTTAAAAAGCTCTATTGCAACGGGCACTGATCTCTATAATACACTCGATAGCGCATCATACCAAGAAAGTTGAAGCCATTTGAGAATTGTTATAATGTTGAGTTGCCTATATTTTTGTATAACGGTATAACTGTATAACATAATGAAATGCAAAATTTTTTACAAAATTGCAACTAAAATATTTTAAATTCACTTTTACAATTATTTTAAATTACAAAAAATCAAATTTACAAACAAGTGATGGTTCTTTTGCTTTTTTTTTCTTAGAAATTCCACTTTGGTTTTTTCCCCTCTTCGGTTGTAGTAGAATTTTTGAGATCTCAGCAACTTTAACTGTCCTTCTCAGCCTCACTGAACATACCTTAAGTGTTGAGTTGCCTCACTCAACCACTGATCTCTATAAACACTGGATAGTGAATTCATATAAAAATTTTGAAGAAAATTGAAGGAAGATTATAACAATGGGAAGGACGTGAAACGTCAGATTTTTTTTAATTATATATAACACTTATAACAGTTATTACAGTTTAGATTGACCGCGTTCAATCCATTACGTTAACATCTGAAAATTCAGATTTCTGAATTTTTGGAGCTTCTGATTGGCCAGCTTTCATAAAAAGTTAGACGACTTTTAGTAACATTTAGTTACGTTTAAGCCTTAACTACATTGGCCACTTTTTGCAAAATTACAAAAGTAAAAATATTTTTTTCCAGCTAGCGCAGTTGTTTTGTGAAAAAGAATACACACATTTTATTTCTAAACCAAAATTTAGGCTTTCTGCATCATTTTTATAAGTTTACCTGTAAGAAACACTATCCCAAAATGAGTTTCAAAATTTTCACTTTTGTACTTTTTCACTTTCTATTCTTATAGCTTTAACTACATAAACCACTTTTTGCAAAATTACAAAAGTAAAAATATTTTTTTTTTTCACTTGCGCAGTTGTTTTGTGAAAAAGAATATACACATTTTTTTTTAAACCAAAATTTAAGCTTTTTGCATCATTTTTATAAGTTTTCCAGTGAGAAATACTATCTCAAAATGAGTTTGAAAATTTTTATTTTTGTATTTTTTCACTTTTTTGGCTTATGTAGTTAAGCCTTATGTAGCTTAAGACTTTATTCGTAAATTTCAGACAAGAAAATTTTGTCTGGAAATTCGGATGACAGTTGTTTGTGGTGGGGGAAGTGTAAAAGAGCTGAAGTGCTACCATTAAAAGTAATACTTACTTATTTGAATGAAAGAACTTTTTGTTAATTATTTAGTGACGCTTTGAATAAAAGGAATGAATTTCTTACAAAAGTATTCCATCGGATTATTCTGGAACAATTTTTCATTCAAGTTAAAACAAATTACTGCAAAATAACAAACAATTTTAATTAAATTTAGTGCTGCTAATCTTTTTACATAAAATTTCATCCACAAAGCTCCTGCTAAATTATCAATTAACGAATATATAAAGTTCTCTTTTATTTCGCTTCAATGCATATTCAAGAGAAATTCATACGAAATACTCGTAACCGTTACTTAAAAAATGCTCTAATTTCAAAACTAATTGCTTCATTGGGGTGATTGAAGTGCTTTTTAGTTTTACTTAAGTCCTATATGCGATTTTTGTAAACCGTTTCCAATTCGATCAAAGATTCGAACAAAAATCCATACTAAAGTAATTTCGGCATTTGCTTGAAAGTCGAAAAATGCCGAAATTACTTTTGTATGGATGTTTTTTGGATCTTTTTTCGAATTGGAAACGGTTTAAAAAAATCGAAAATGAGAATTAGGTAAAACTAAAAACCACTTCAATCAACTTACTTACTTTTGTAATTCTAATATCAAAAAGTCATGAAGACTTAGTTGTGGCAATGTTTTTCCTGGGGATTGATTCAGTATAATTCTTCTCATTTTTATTTTTACAATCACATACTTATATATTACCACAAGGAGATAACACATGCAAAAAAATTCATAAAAATAAACTATTATATCTATATGTTGATGGTAGTGTCTTTGTAACTTGCAGAAAAAAAATATGAATTTCGTCTTTATCACAATCAATAATAGCTCGTAGAGTTTAACCTGCTGAAGGTTCATTCTTATTTTTAAGGCATTTATTGTCTTTGTTTAGTAAACCTATGACTTAGGTATCAACATTCATACGAAATAAATTCATCAATTTTATTTTGCTTCGCTGCCCTCCATAAACATACAATTTTCGTTCTCTGTAAATAAAAAAAATGTTTGTAAGCTGATATGGGTTTTATTATTTACTGTGAAAAACCATACAATGTGTTATTCGAGATTTTTTAGATAGATAGATTGGTAAGCCAAAGGATGATGACAATCAACGAGGATTTGTGTCCATGTCCATAGCAGAGTATTCGGGTTCCCCAGATGCAATATTGCTCACACTACTTGGAGTCAGAATTTTACCGCCAAACACATAAATCGTTCGTTTTTCGATGTCAATGCACATTTGATGATCATAGACAAGTTGACGTCCGCTTACTTGACTTGTGTTGTCACATATTTGTAACCAAGGACATGCACTGGTATCGAAAAAATAGAAATCACTCTTCGTATAATCGGTAATTCTGATTGAATTATCCAACTTTCGACTAAGAAAAAAGATATTTTCACTAACCGAGTCGAAACCATTTTATGACAAGAGCGAGCCGTAGGACCTCTAAATTATTCAGAGTGCTTAAAGTTTAAAGGCCATGTACAAGTCCTTATACGAAATACCCAAAAATCACTCATGTCTTGAAATCCATCTCAGCCTCCAAACAAGTTAACTAAACTTTTTTTTTATCCATTACTTACTGATGGCCTTCCTATATTTAGTATAAAACTAAAAGTTAATGCATATATTTTTAAGTTGCATCTAGGCTACTTTAGTATGTTAAGAACTCACCATATTTCTTTAAACCTAGGCCCATAAACATAGGATCGTTTTGTCCGTGTAATTCGACATACCATATGCTTAAATTAAAACTTGGTCCCCAAGACAAAAACGGCATAGTTTGAATTATAAAATTGGAAATTTATCACCTTCATCAGTATATCAAACTAAACAACTCAGGTATTGCATCATTTTTGAGACCACTGTAAAGAAAAATTTTTCATGATAAACTAAGTTATTGAATACCAAATATGATTTTTTTTTCAATTAAGGGCGTTAAATTCAGATCTATTTAGTAGTTTCAAAGATTACCTGGTGATGCTTTCTTCAACATCCAAGAGAATGTAGGCTCGTCCAGCGAGATTTTCTCCAAACGAACATTCTAAGCATTCTCGATCCAGAAGCCTATCCACTGATTCATCACTTTCTCTAGATCCTCAAGCAGCTTTGGACTGATAGCAGGAAAATCGTAGACGCAAATGTTTGTTACTGACATTACGCCAGGGTCGTTGTCTGGCTAAAATGATTTATTTTCAGTGTTCTCAACGTGCCAATCCAAAATGCGACCAACAAACTTAGAAATCTGCCTCTGCACAAGCCCAGTTTGGCAAAATGATTATAGCAAAGTGAGATAGCAGTGAACATCAAGATATTTTTCCAAACTTAATAAAGACTTCGTAGAGCCCAATCATTGGCTTTTCCGATACTTTTTTGGGTGTCGAAAGATGGACGAGCATCTACTTCGGTGGAAACTTGACCAGGGATTATTCTAAAAAATACACAAAGCATATCCATAGCTTCAGATAGTTCTTCCTCTTCGGTTAATCCAGCCTTGATTCCGTGCCTGACGGTATTGTTTCATTTTCGCAGCCTAAGTGATCAGCGAAAAACTTAAGTCTTAACTACATTGGCCACTTTTTGCAAAATTACAAAAGTAAAAATATTTTTTTTCCCGCTAGCGCAGTTGTTTTGTGAAAAAGAATGTACACAATTCTTTTTAAACCAAAATTTAAGCTTTCTGCATCATTTTTATAAGTTTTCCAGTGAGAAACACTATTCCGAAATGAGTTTGAAAATTTTCACTTTTGTACTTTTTCACTTTTTTGGCTTATGTAGTTAAGGCTTTACTTGCATTATAATATTGTTGTGTTCTCCAAATAGACAAAGTAATAAAGACGCTTTGGTTTTTATGGCTTAATTAGATCATTTTTATAAACAAAAATAAAATTAGAGCACAAAACCCAGAACGAAAAGAAAAACATTTTTGGCTGTCAGTTTGGAAAATAATTGTTATATAGTTATACTGTTATACAAAATTGTGCACGAGCGCACATATAACAGTTCTTCAATTGGCGACAACTTTTTTGTATGAATGCGCTATCCACTGTATTATTGGCACCAGGAGTCACGGCACCTGGCAGTCAGTAAGTGAACTACTAGAGGGGGATAACATTTTTTTCGATTTGTCATTTAATGTATTTCCCATAAGAGAAAACGAAAAAATTGTCTGAAAAACAATAATTTTACTAATTAATTTTATATGAACGGGTATCCATATAATAATTGCAATAGATTAATAATGTATGTTAGTTTGTTAATCAAGAAGAATATATACCGAATATAACTTCTTATTTGCTTTATTTTGCCCATAAAGAATGTAAACAAACGTGTATTGTTGTTGTTGTTTTATCAAAATAGATGAACGCCGGGAGTTGAAACGAGATCATGTGCGTAGTGAGGGAAGGATTTTAGGGGCAAAATAAATTATGGATTGAACTGAAATAGTTTTCTTAACATAGAAGTATAGATAGGTATATTGTAGGTATGTATTTGCATTTTAGTATGTGAAATAGGATAATAGGTATGTTTTATGTTTAGAACATTTTAACGTAAAACTTTCTAACAGAATATAAAGAAAACTTAAATAATTAATAGATACGGTAAATTTTTAAACACAGGATTGGAACAGCTTGTTAAGGGAACACATTCATAATTCACTTAAAATGTTGTTATTATTCTTGCTTTTTTTAGCATTTAAATAAAATTTTGTAAAAAGTACAAAACAAAGTAAAAAATAATTTTCGGCATTATTCGATTTAAAAAAAACAAAAAAATTTCACCAAAAAAAATAGTTATATGTATTTTCATAATTATGGGCAAAATTTCTTTAAAATTATCAAACACATTTTACACAGCACAAAATAAAAACAAAACATATTTTAAATAAAACTGGCTACGCCTCTGCCTTGCTTTTTCCTTAACTGGGTATCGTTGTTGTTGGTTATCATTGTGAGGATGATTTGTTTACACTTTTTATCTATAAATTAAAGCATTCTAGTTTTTAGTTTCGATATATTTTAAGCTCGATTCACAAACTCACGTGTTTTATTATTACATTGCAATTAAAATACTGATACCCGTTCATTTAAAATAAATTAGTAAAAATAATGTTTTCCAGACCATTTTTTCGTTTTCTCTTATGGGAAATACATTGAATGCCAAATCGAAAAATTTTGTATCCCCCTCTAGTAGTTCACGCGCTGATATGCAGATGGTGTCGAAAGCAATTTACCTGGTGTCAATAGAGATCAGTGGTTTTAGTCCGGAAAGTACACGAACAAACCTTAGATCAGTGACTTGCACACACACTATTTATAAATTGTCATTTTGTGCTTTTGTGTGATTCTGTGATTCTATGATTTTCTATTTCATTTGCATTCCGTTTTTGATTCTTTGCCTATCAAAATTATTTTTTGCTTTATTAAATTAAAATTATTTTTGACAAAATTAAATTTGACATCCCACACATACGTTTGCAAACAAAAAACAAATCCAATCTGCGTTTCTTTTGCCAACAAAATTCGTGATCCGGGATCAAAATCCCTATTTGCAAAAGAAAAACGACATAAAGTATCTCAGTGGTGCGTTCTTTTATGTTACTGTGGTTAACTATAGTTAACTATAGTTAACTTCGGTCGTTCCTTTAATTCAGAAAAGTTACTTCGAGTAACTTTATGACGTCATAAAATCGTTCCTAAATTCCAAAGTAAAAGTGTCAAAAAGTAACTTTTTGTAACTTTTTCCAACTCATCTCCTCGATATGAATTGAAATAGTTGATCTGTCAAACACAGCTGAAATGCAATGGTGGATGTTTTGTTTACTTTTTGCCCTTTTGATTTGGAATTGTATTTAATATTTAAAATATGTTTTTATCAATTTAATCGATTTTTTTTGTCAAATTTGATTTTTGGAATAGTTTTCTTTTATTTTCTGATGCATTTTCTTTCTGTCGGCATTTTCTTCTTTATATTTGGTTAATTTTTCATCAAAAAATTCTGTGCCATAAGCAATGAAGAAAATTGCACATGTTATTTGGAATTCCTAATAATTATTTTTGCAATAAATTTATTGCAATCACATTTTTTCTGGGTTATTCATTCCAAATATACAATTCAATTTTTGTTCAACCCCTTTCGTTTGACAGATTAACTATTGTTAACTCTGGTCGTTCCTAAATGAAAAAGTTACCAAGAGTAACTTTCTTACCCAGCGTCTCCATTAGCAATCTTCGAGGCAATAAATAGCTTTTCTTATTGCCATTGCCTTGAATATTGACAATGTCCCCTTTCACACGAAGATACTAGTTGCTGGTGATTTTTTTGACGTTTTCTTTAAATCTCCTTAACAATCTCCTGTACCTTTCACACGCAGATACAAAGTTGGAGGAGACTTGCTGTATTTTCCTTTTAAACTACCTTGGTTGAACGCACACAAACGTGGTGTGAAGAGAAACGTCAAAAAAGTTTCCTGAATTTGTTGACCGGGGAGATTTCATTTCCCCCTCTTTCTTCCTGCCCTTCTCGCCTATGAACTGTTTGTTGCCGGCAACTCAGTTGCCCTGTGTGAAAGGGGACAATGGAGACGCTTTGTCCCCTTTCACACGAAGATACTAGTTGCTGGTGATTTTTTTGACGTTTTCTTTAAATCTCCTTAACAATCTCCTGTACCTTTCACACGCAGATACAAAGTTGGAGGAGACTTGCTGTATTTTCCTTTTAAACTACCTTGGTTGAACGCACACAAACGTAGTGTGAAGAGAAACGTCAAAAAAGTTTCCTGAATTTGTTGACCGGGGAGATTTCATTTCCCCCTCTTTCTTCCTGCCCTTCTCGCCTATGAACTATTTGTTGCCGGCAACTCAGTTGCCCTGTGTGAAAGGGGACTTTGGCAATGGCAATATTGCCTGAAAGATTAAAGTCAATTATTGATTTCCATCAACCAGGCATTAAATTTTGACGTTTCGTCTTTTACAAAATGGTTTCTCCACGATTTTGAATAATTTCTCCTTCATTTTGAAACAAAAAATGAAAATATGAATAGGAGTGACCACAAATTAGTGATTAAAAAATTTATATTATCAAAAACCGTAAATTTATGATGGATTTACATGTATCTTCATCTGCAAACATCAAGAAAAGTGGAGCGGCATAGAGTGATACCAAAAAACCGAATGTGTGAAAGAGCACCACCATGAAGATGAACATGTTCGTCTTCGCTATAAATCTTCATCTGCGTTCCTATAATCAAGATCTCTGCATTTTTTTCTTCTATCTCTATCCACCAATCATGCATTTTATATTTTGTATCCCTTATTTTTTGCAGAACTCGCATGAAGATACATGTAAATCCACCATTAAGCTGTTGCTGTCGCCATTTTTATACGTAAAGTTTTTGACAATTGGAATTGCCTGGCCATGAAATACCCCACCCGAGCAATAAATTGCCATTGATATTAAAATTGCCATCGCCTCAAATATTGCCAATGGAGCCACAGCGTTAACTATGGCACATCAACTTTTATTTTTGACACATTAACTATAGTTAACCACAGTAACATAAAAGAACGCACCTCAGCTCAGATAGGGCTTTTTAACAAAGTCCCCTTTCACACGAAGATACTAGTTGCTGGTGATTTTTTTGACGTTTTCTTTAAATCTCCTTAACAATCTCTTGTACCTTTCACACGCAAGCAACAAAAACCCGGAGATTTTCTTAATTTTCCTTTTAAACTACCTTGGTTGAACGCACACAAACGTAGTGTGAAGAGAAACGTCAAAAAAATCTCCTGAATTTGTTGACCGGGGAGATTTCATTTCCCCCTCTTTCTTCCTGCCCTTCTCGCCTATGAACTGATTGTTGCCGGCAACTCAGTTGCACTGTGTGAAAGGGGACAAACAGCAGTATATCTCTGTCTCGTTCATATTTAAATGTCAAACTAAAATTCTTGGCACAATGACATTTAAGTGGCAGCCATTTGATGGTTTATTTTAGGAGGCAAATAAATATTTCGAATTGTTTTTTTCCTTTTTTTTTATAGAAAACATGCAAGTAAAAATGTTTTTATACTTTATATAAGATATTTTAATCTTTTTATTGTACAAAATAGCAAGATTTTTGTAAATAAAATTAGCCCTCCTTATTTTTTCTTTCCAATTTCATCTGTCATTGTTCCAAGTTTTCGCTGTCATTTGAAACTGACAATTTGGTAGAGATCTCTATAGCCTGTTTGTGTACCCATTGAACGTGGCCAGTGTTCCGCGCAGGGCGGGGCATAAACGATAAACTAAAAACAAAATAAAATAATTTATCGTTCGTGCCCATATTTCAACAGTTCCATCTTCCAGATTTAATTAATTAAAATTATCTATTAATCGAAAAAATGATTCCCAAAAAAATGCCTGTAAAAGATTCACACATCGTAAAAATCGCGGTCGAATTTCCTGAAAATGTAGCGCAACTTATTAACTTGGATCAAAGGCAACCGCTTACTGGTAAGGAGATTTTTGTATGTTTTTGCCCTAAATTATATACATGAATTTATTAAACGAGTCATAATGTCAAATACAAATGTTTGTCATAGACTAGACTGCTTACAGCAATTTTTGGATGTGGATGATATTAGAAATTCGATGATTTACCAATATACGTCTTTACTTTCGGTATGCAAATATGCTAGTCTTGCAAGCTTCGGTTGGGGCATTTGCAGATGATGCTGCATTGAAAATGCATTTTGTTTTAGAAGGAAGGCGCCACCTAAAAGGTCTTGGACCCCTATATTGTATGCAAGACGCCCTGAAAAATTAATTTTTTAGTTCGGCTTACATACAGAAGACCACCTAAAAGCTCTTGGGGCTCCCATGTTCATGTGTAGGTAGTGATGCCAGACGTCCCGCAATTTAATACAATGTCCCGCTAATGCCGCCAAAAATTCAAAATGCTATCAAGATTAAATTTATTTTACCATTATAAGTGTAAGTTTTATATTAGCCGCTCATTTTTCTCATTGAATGAAATAAAAACAAATATTTTGGGTGGACACATCCATATAAAGATACCAAACTTTTTCTGTAATTTGGCTTTGCCTACAAGCTGAATAATCAGATGACTCATCAGCTGATGTATAAGATTGCATAAATATATTTATGGTGACTGTAAAACCCTCCTTTCTATTTATGTATGAATGTTTGAATTTAAACTTTTATTAAAAGACCATGTACTGGATAAATTATAAACTTATAAAATACAAATGTAAAACAAAAAACTAGTTAAAATTTAAAAGTTTTTTTTTTATTTGCATAACAAATTATATACTTTTCAAAGTTTATGGAAAGGTGGATACTTTGTAAAATAAATTTGTCTCGCAAAGCAATTTTTCAAATCTAGCATCACTATGTGTAGGGTATTCAGCTCTTATTAAATATAAGCAGACTATATAATCGGTCCTATCACAGAATCCATCGTAGTCGAAAATGTTCTCCGAATGAAGAAAAAGCTATCACAGAATCCATTCGTAGTAGGTAGGTTCGTAGTGAAAAATCTCCGAATTTCGAAATTCGTGAATTTGATGTCACAGAATCCGAATGAAACGAAAATAAGTCATTCTTCTCTACGACAAGTTTTTACTATCGTAGCCAAAGTGGAATTGTTTGTATGCATGGAAAAATAAGTATTTTTCAAGAGTTTAAAATAAAACAGATAAATAAATACTTCAGTAAAAATGTCAATTTGATATAAAAAACTCCTATTCCAGCTCTGTAAACATATTTTTATGCAATCTAAAATCATCAACACAAAAAGATTTCACTTAAAAAAAAAAAAATTTGTTGATGTATAGGTACACTGCAGGCCAAAAGTTTGAGTCCACTCTCATTTTATGAAGAAAACCAAATCCTAGCACCGAAAGAAACTTTTAAGTGAAAAAATAAGTATGTAGAATTTATGAGGAATACCTATATTAAAAGCAAAATAAAGAGAAAAATATTTTTATTTTGTTGTTAATAGGTAATATATATTTAAAAAAGAAAAAAAAGGCTCAGACCGATTTTTCGTCGAAAATGCCTCTTTTGCATTCGATTATTTTTTTTAACAATTCTGGGCATTCCAAATATAAGTTTTTGAATGAAATATGAATCCTTCGCCAATCTTAATCCAGAGATCAAAGCGTTTTTTTCCAATATCTTCTAGAACGCCTCCTTGTTCATTTTTCCAATAACTTGAATCAAATTTCCCATTCCACTTGAAGAGAAAAATCCCCAGATCATCACAGAACCACCTCCTTGCTTGACGGTAGGAACCATACAGTCGGGAATCATCTTTTATTCAGCGCTGCGTCGAACGAAAAACCTCCGTTTTGAGCCAAATACCTCGAACTTAGATTCATTGCTCCATAAAACTCTGCTAAAATCTTTTTCTGTCCAGCCGCTATGCGTTTTTGCCCACTAACCGTTTCACCGTTTTGTGGTCGAAGAAGTGGTTTTCGAACAGCAACTTGTCCAAATAGTCCAGCATTCACTGATACCTCACACTAAAAAATTCAACTTTAGTGTGGTGAGTTTCGTTGTGACTTTTCTTGTGAGGATTGTGGGAGAATTCCAAAAATGTTATCGATTCACAACAATCCTTACAAGAAATAGTCACAAGAGCTTGTGACTTATAATTCCTCACAAGGGGAGAATTTAGCCTACGGTTGACCGTTGTCAACGACAGCGACTTATCCCGTGCTGTGTTTATTTCGGCACGTATTTCCGGTACTGTTTTTCACCTGTTTCGTTTGCTTGTTGTCACTATTAGCAAATTCTCGTGTTTTGTTGTAGATCTAGGTCGTCCTATGTAATTTTATTTACAAATTGTAATTTTTCAATATTAAACTTAATACTGTAGTAACGGCAAAGGCATTCTACTACTGATAGTGATACAAGTAAACAATTTAAAAAAAAAAATAGGTGAAGATTCTTTTGCTTTTAATGAAAATTATAGCTTAGGGACCAGTTTTAGCGATCAGGAAAACGCATCAGGAAAAAATTTCCTTTTGTATGGTTCAATGTTTTATTATACGATTTAAAATATCAAAAGGGATACGAATCGATGATAAATCAATTGAAATATATTTTCATTAAAAAAATTCAATTTGGAAGAAATACTTTGTCTAAAACAAGAAATTTCGTACAGAAAACGAGTTTCCATCAGGAAATGCATTCTTTAGAATAAATATATCCCCTAAAGAAAATTTTGCTTATGAAATAAATATTTCAAATGATTTATCATCTATTTGTATCATTTTAATATTTCAAATCGTATGATAAAACATTAAATTACCAAAAAGAATTTTTTCCTGATCGCTATAACTAGCCCCTTAGCCATATATACGGGTTATAGTGAAATCTTTTCATTGACACCGAGGCAGCAGTTCCTAACACTTTTATACTTTTATAATTTTTAATTTTTTGTGTAGGAAAATAATTTTCCAAAATTAAAAAAAAAAAACATTTTGATTAAAAAATGAACAGCAAAAATATAACATAACATAATAATGTTTTTACATGGCGCATTAAAAAAAAATTGTTTACAAGTTTTGCAAATAAGCAGTGAAACGGACTTGTTTTTTATTTGTAAATTACAACTACAAATTTTCTTAATTTTTTTCACTAGTATAAAAAATTTGTTGAAACAAAAATCCAGTTTTTAAATTTGTAATTGGTGTTTACAAGTACAAATTTGTGATTGTAATTATAATTTGATGAGGCCACAGGTATTTTTTTTGGATTATTACAACTGAATGATTTGACACAATACAGCTGATTTCAAAATTGAGAGTGAGTACGCTGAATGAGGCAATTGGTTATAAAGTTTTCCAATTGTAAAAAATCAAATTTTTTTGATCCAGATCTGTAAAGACACTGATTTCGACAATTTTCCCCTTCCAATGGGCAAAACAATTGATTTTTCTCCAAAAAAATCAATTTTTCAGATCTGGATTTTGCGGCAGATCTACCCCTCTTTATACTAACACCACTATTCACCAGTACAATTGACAACATAACTACCATGACAAAAATAAATTAAATCTGAAATCGTACCTCCAGTCGAATTTTAGGCAGAAATCTTAATTTACCAAAGGAAAACCCCATTAGTTTATATTTCAGAGCGCTCAGCAATTTTCCTCCGTCACTTTGAAGAACATAAGCAGGAGCATTAAATATAAACAAAACACTTTCTATTCCGCGATTCGTAGCGTGATAATCCGTTCGGAGATTTGTTAGGACGGAATCTGTGATAGGGCTGAATACCAAGATATTAGTCGTATTCAAGATCCTGTGCAACAAGTATAGTAAAATTGCAAATTGTAGACCGTGAACGCACTTTGTCTATTTCGTTGTAACACTGCAAAAAAAACACACACGAACAACAGCTAACAGCAAGAATGACATTTGGCTTGCTATGAAATACACGTTCGTAAATTTTACACCATTGTATTTTTCTGTTGCAATAGGGTTGAGGTATAGTAAAGAGTGTTGTAAGATTGTATTCAGTATATTTTGTTGTTGGAGTGTAAGAAAATGTTACACTTTTGCATTTTTACAACGATACTAGACCAGTTGTACCGGATCGTGAATACCTCTATTGTCTTCAGTATGTAAAAAAATGTTACACTTTTGCACTTTACAACTGTAGTAGACCAGTTGCACCGGATCTTAAATACCCCTATTGCATCTTAACCAGTCACTAAAAATCAGCTACATATAGGTGCGGTCGTCCGGGGGAAGAGAAGCATTTTCACGACAAAAAAAAACATCAGTCATAGTAATTATAATACACGTACGCGCTAAGTAGTAAGAATACACATCAGTATTAGGCATAGCAACTGACAGGTAAAATGCAACAAATATTGAATAAAAAAACAAACAGCCCAATTCTCAATGAAAATTCCCGGGGAAATGTTTCCCCTGACATACATATTTTTCTTCTACAGTTTGATTTATGTATCAAATACTGATAAAAAGCTGTTTGTATCATTCAGAACTCTCATTCCCACTATCAAGGGTAAAAAATTCAACCGGGGAATTCAGAATCGGAGTATTTTACACCCGAAATTTAGAATTGGGTTAAAAATGGGCTTTTACTTAATACTAGCGGCCCGTGCCGGCTTTTCACGGAAAGCACTTTACTTTAGCCAAAAAAAACTCTGCTGATCCGATCGCTACGTTACAACTTACAGAATTTTAAGTTGGGCTACCTTGAAGATAGCCTATAAATACTCTGAAAATGTGAGTACATCGCGACCAGACACCGCACTATGGGAACAAGGACGAAAATCAACTCAAAAACGATTTTGACGAATTTCATAGTTTCAAAAACCTAATATATGAAAAAGTTTCGGATGTACCATTTCATAATGTATATCTATTTTATGAATGACTGTAATTGTGATAATTTTGTCAACCCTATTATTACTAAGGTTATGAAAATTCAAAATTTGGGTTTTCCATATTAATTATCCCATTCAAAATTTCCGCTGTCTTCGGGGTCAGGTTGAAATTAATATTTTGAGCTTAAAAAAATAATTATTATAAATGGGGACTGTTGAACGCTGTCCAAATACCCATTATACAACTGGACCTGAACGCAACCCCCGCGACATATTCGAGTCACTTCTTTAAAATTATAGCAAAGGTACTTACCTGATGTCAACCCTGTATGAAAGTTAAATGGAGGTGAAACAACAAATAAACACTGGAAATTAAGAATTGAAAGTATATAGATGTGTTTTATTTCGAGGTGTTTTAGAAAGCGATTTTTTGAGTGATTTTAATTACGAACTATTTGATTTAAGATCGAACAGGGACCGTCGATAGTTCAGCTGGTAGAGGAAAACCTGTTTCTTCATTGTTACCCATTTACCTTGATCCTTGATATCTTCTTCATTTTCAATATCTTCAAATTGTTTAGATTATATTTTAAATGTCTTGATTTATTCAAATTCAAAATTTATTCTAATGTCGAATTCCATGCAACAAAAAAATCGGTTCTGCTTAGAAAAAAATCGATTTGTGTAGAAGAAAAAATCGAATTTTCTAGACAAATGAAATCTTTCATTTTCAGTAAGATTTACACGGATTTGCACACACATTACGAAGATTTGACTTTTTTTTATGTGGTATTCAATCATTTCAGATTTGGGGATCAAAACACAGACCAATCGTTGTAAATCGAACGAATCTGGATTGTTTTTGTTCATTTTTAACTGTGTTAGTTCTTTGTGTGGAGATTGGAAGATATTCAAAACACGTTTTACCGTAATAAAGATGAAAAAAACTGCACTAATTAATCGAGTCTATTTTATTTTATTTTATATTTTGATTTTATTTTATTATTAACACGGACCACAAAAAAATTCTTGCCATGCAAAATTAAATACCTATTCAAACTGACGTTTAGTTATGTCATTTATTTGGTGTGCGTGCAAGTACGTGTGAGAATCTGTGTAAATCTGCCATAAAATCGAGATTTAAAAGATCAATCGAAAAAAAATATAGACACCGCCAAAAGTGATCTTTTTTGGTTGAATCGAAGGCGGAATCTGAAAAAGATAAACTAACGCCATAAAAGTCAACTTTTTTTGGTTGAATCTATAACCACATTAGGAGTTATAAGTTATTGCCGTGGTGTTTAACAACACAGTGTTCGTCGTGTGTTTAAATAGATTTAAAACAAGTAGATCTTTAAAAATGTGTTTTATTTATCAAATAAGTGTTCATAATGAATTATAAGTGATCATCAGGTTTAATTAGCTGTGAATTTAAGTGCCCAAAGTCCATCCCTGCTTGCCGAAGCGTTCCTTGATTGATGGGTTTCGTGTTGGAATTTGTTTGTTTTTTCTACTTGTATAAACGCACAACTATTTTGCATTCAATCTCTGATATATATTTGCTTTAAATCGTACAAAACCAAGGTCCGCCAAGCTGGGTCCACCACAACGGAAATTCAAAAATCTAACTATTCAGGAATTAGGGGCTTATTTAGTACTGCAATCATGCCGCCAAGCTGGGTCCACCACAACCTCCCAATACAGTATTTCAAAAATTTTCTGATGCAGGAATTAGGGGCTAATTTGCGGCTAATTTAGTACCCCAATCCCGAAGGAGCCCCAAATTCCCTTCACCCTAAAACTTTTGGTGGACTCAGCTTGACGTCAAGCTGGGTCCACCACACCTCCAAATACACAATTTCAAAAATCTAATGATGCAGGAATTAGGGGCTAATTAAAATTAAGTTGATCATAAGCAATTTTGTAGTAGCCCGTGGCGTAATGGTTAGTGCGTTGGATTGTCATGCCAGAGGTCTGGAGTTCAACACCAGCCGCTTCCACCTTAAGTTTTTTTCGGAGCTACTACCTCTTGCAAGGAAGTGACAAATCCTCCAAGAGTATCTCTTGTCATAGAAAAGTGCCGCTCACCTTAGCCGTTCGGATTCGGCAAAAACTGTAGGTCCCCTCCATTCCTGCAGACATGTACACAGGAATGGTTGACAGCTTGTAAGTCACTAGGCCCTGGTTCTTCATAAGCCGTTTGTGCCACTAAGTTTATTTAATTTATTTAATAAATAAGCAATTTCCGCAATAAGGAAGTGTAGTTTCTTTGAAGATAGTGAAAAATGCATTGCTAGAGTACATCTACTATCTCAAATTGTTATCAATTAATAAAACAAGGTATAAAGGGGAGGTTTCCCTCAAGAAAATAGGTAGGAACTTCACGTTTAGCTGTATAGCATCCACAATTTTTCAAATATTTTATTCAAACAAAAGGATTTTGATTGAAAAATATTAGGCAAAAAATATTTGCTTGCTTTAAAAATTAAAAAAAAAAATCTTTGTACCTCAAATCCGCTACAGAAAATAAAATATCCACAATTTTACGGAAGGGTTTGGGAGAAACACTGGGGTGTATTTTAGAAATCATTTTTTTATTTTTTTTATATTTTTTTTGTAAGAAAATAAATGTTTAAAGTTTAATCCGTTTTAATAATTTTATAATTTATTGCCAAAAAAAAATATGCAAAAGTTTTTTTTATTAAAATAATAGAAAAAGGTTCTATTTCACATTTTTTAACAACATCAGCGCCGGTCATTTGCAAGAAAAATTTCCCACTCTTCTGTATTTTTTTTGTGTTGACTTCTTCTTCAATGATCTCTCATCTTACAAAAAATAAAAAAAATGATTTTTTGAATGGAAGGTCGCGGTGGGATTTTTCAACTGTGTGCAGTTAGGTAGTATGACGTGATGGAGAAGACATGTATAATTTTGCTAAGCTAACTTGAGGTTTACTTATGAATGAATGCATGGTTACATTATGTCTTTGTGTCGTTCGATGCGATCAATAGCCCCAAGATTTTTTGAGGCAGGTTAAGAATAAGGAAACTAGTAATTCTGAAGATGTTTTTGATAAAATTTTCGTGTCTGCGAAAAAATGAAGAAATGCGTATAGGTAGGTAGAAAGTTAGTAAGGTATCTATCATTTATTTTTCAATGGGGATGTTTTAAAGAAAATAGGAAAAAATCTATTAAAAATCTTTGACGTTCGCAAAATTTGAATACAGTTTTGAAGATAGGTTGATTCTTAGTAGGTACGTATTTTATGCATAAAGCTACATTAGCGCGGGTCATTTGCAAAAAAATTTGCAAAATTCAGTCTCACTGTTTTGTCTTTTGCGCTGATGTTGACTCCTATGTATTATCTATAGTTTTTTTTCTTCTCATCTCATAGGAAAAAATCTATAAAAAATCTTTGACATATGCAAAATTTGAATACAGTTTTGTAGATAGGTTGATTATTAGTAGGTACGTAACATATTTATGTAGGTATAAAGTGAAGTTTGCCTCATGATTGGACAAATTTGCTTGACTACTACGCCATCGTAAAAATATATTGTTTTTAACTTTCCATTGGAAATTATTGTAAATGGTCCGATTTGTCGGATCGAAAAATTGAACATTTCTTCAAGTTTCCAGCTCTGGAATATGTACCTACAAATTCATCGATTTTAATAGTTAGCCGCCAGTTATAGCTATCATTGAAATTCATCATTGAAAATTTTAATAATTAATTTCAAGACGTTTAGAAAGTAAAATAAATATTTTGATGCCAAAATCAAGCCTATGCCTTAATAAATATATTTATCTCTCAAAAAAAAATTTCAATTCGACCCAACACAAATTGACTTTCATTATTTCAACGATTGCACTACTTTATCAATGATCATTGAAATACAAAGATATTTCATGAGAAAGGTTGGGCCGAGTTTAGTTTTTTTTTTTTGGCCCAGATTTATTAATTAAGCCATAAGTTTTTTTTTAACATCAAAATAATCATAGATTTAGCACCCTAAACGTCTAAAAATGAATCATTAAAATTTTCAATGATAGCTATAACTGGCGCCTTAGAGATGCCTATGTAGTGTGTATACGTATGTTCGTGATCTTTTTTCGTCGACGATATCTTGAGAACAAATAAAGGTATCGACATTAAATGAAGTTTATTTTATTGATAATAAGGCAATAAAGTGTAAAAAGGGTTTTCAGAAAAATTCAATTAGCGCTTGTATTTTATTACAGTAATTAAAAAAGTTGTAAAATGGCTGACATGTGGAATATTATTTAAAAAAAACCTGCTAAAAATTGTTAAAAATGATTTTCGGCTCGAATATGTTGAGAACACACAAAGATATTAACTTCTGGCTTATATTATTCTATTGGTACACGAAACCATAGTTCAGGATTTGTAGAGTTTGTAAAAAAATTCAATTGACAGTTTTGACAAAACTATAAAAGAAACTGCTAAAAATTTTTTAAAAAATTTTTCGTGTTGCATATATTTAGAGCAAACAGCCCAACATTTGTTTTCGAAGATTTTGAATTAGTCCTTTTTTTATAAAAAAATAACATCGGATATTGATGGTATCAGTGTGGGTCACACACAGGTTCTTTTATTTATTATATTGAAATTTTCTCCTTACCAGACGTATGTTCATAAAAAAAAATTATAAAATATTTGTTTTTGTTTAATTGTAATTTGTAATTAGGCTACAGACTAGGGCTCCCAACCGTAGGTACTTATAGGGTGATTTGCATAGATATGGTGTAGAATAAAAGCTAGAGCATATAGGTTCGGTCGAAATTTGAGACAAGAAAAAAAATTGTATACGAATGAGGGTGTATTCCCTCTCGGTTAGCAATTTTCTAAAAAATTGTCTTAAAACAAACAAAAGGATATCGACTTCGAATAAATTTTTTTTACAGATAATTAGGCCATAACGTGCAGAAAGGATTTTCAAAAAAAATCAATTAGCGGCTTTTTTATTACAGCAATTTAAAAAAAAAGTTCTTAAAGGGCTTGTTTCTCGAATATCTCTAGAACAAATAATTTTATCGACTTTGGCTTGGTTTTATTCAATGCATAATGACGTACAAAAAAATTGGTGACTCTTTTTTTTTATTAAAAAAAAAACATTAAAAATTGTTAAAAAAATATCGAATATCTTGAGAACACATAAAGATATTAACTTCGGGTTAACTTTATTTAATACACAAAGTTATAGTTGATAACCGGTAGAGTTTCCATATAATTTTACCGTACACACAATGCCATAATTAGTAAATTAATCATGAACTGGTTTATCCTCGGTAATGTCGGCTGTTGATCCTCTCGTAGAACAGGGCTTCTTAATTGTGAATGATATCCTCGTATCGGTCGTCTGTGATGGCTCGAACATTCAGGTAGCGATGGCTGGGCTCTAGTTGTTGCTGGAGTAATTGCTGGACTTCCAAGTTGGGGTGGCTTTCCAAGTTCCCGATGATTTTCGTGGAGAGCTGAAGCATAAATTGATTTGTTGGAATCAATATCGCCTCTTCATAAAGCTTCTTATTTGGGACATATTTCCTCGTTACTGGATTCCTGTGAAGTCCTGTACAGCTCCGAAGTATCTTCCTCTCAAAGACTTGGGTCTTCTTCATATACGTTGGTGAAATGGTAAACCAGATGGGACAGGCGTACGTCAGAACGGGCCGGATCAGCTGTTTAGTCCCACAAGTTGCTGATATGCTCCTCAACTCTCCTGGCAGCGATTTCCGTTTAAAGGGATGTTGCATAAGTAAATGCGTCATCGGCATACAGTATCGTCTTCGTCCCTGGTATATTTGTGGGCTGGCCCGCTGTAAAAATGTTGAAAAGTGTTACGAATGAAATACGAAATTCCATAATAAGTTCCACACGCGCATATTTAATCACCCTGTGATCTTTGAATTCAAATATTTTTATACCAAATCCATTGTTCGAAAGAAAACTCAACCGGAAGCAATAAATCAAAATGTCTGTCCTCTAGCTAAGCTAGAATTAATCTCTCATCAATCGATCTCTTTTCTAGTGGCCACCATCCAGTTCGGAAATATCGCTCTTGGTAAGATAAGAGCCAATAAGATCGTTTTGATAACGTTGGAAATAAAATATTTCTTTCATTTATTTCAGTAGAGTTTCCAGTCAATGAAGTGGCACATAAGAAAAGCATATTTCTGAAACGGACTAAGCCCGAAAGTTCGCATAAAAAAAATCTCTGGTGATTTTTTTTTATATATTTTTTTTTATCTTCAATTTGCATCAAACTTGTGAAGGTAAAAATTTTTTTTTTCCTTTTTTTGTAAGTCCGTGTCATTAGAATAAGCCTACAAAATTTATTCTATTTTCCCATAGTCGATCGCTGATAGTTTCAGTAGCCCGCCAAAACTGTAATTCCATTATAGAGGCAATTGGCTGCGTCACGATCTTCACTGGAAGACGAGAACGGGGAGCTATACCGTTCTTTAACAAGAAGGAATTCACTCTCGTATTCACCGTTTCTCAGAAAATAGAGATTTGGTAACTTTTTAAGAACAAAGTTAGAAATCCCATCATTTCCCGCTGACTTCTTGGAGTTTCCACCATGTAAATTGTCGGACACTTCCTCGAAGGAAGTGAAGGCATCTCCAGTTTGTGGGTCCATTGCGGAGTTGTCCTCAGTGAAGTTGGTGACTGTGGTGTTGAAGGCTGCAATTTCTTCATAACCGCGTTCTACTTCCTCGATGAATTCAAGAAGGTGATTGGGTGGTCGATCCTTAAAGCTCCGCTCGAAATGTTTGGCGAAAGCTTCTGCTTTTTTAGCTGGGGTTGTTGCAGATCCTTCTTCTTTCCAACGAGCTGATTAATTTTCTTGAAAGCATCGGGTCCCGATTTGATGTCCTCAAACCCCTTCCTGAATTCTTCCTCCTGGTGATGTTTCACTGCCTGATTAAACATGGTGTTGGTGCACTGTAGTTCTGAGTATACACGTCTATACTCGTCGTTCTCTCTGTTGAATGTCATGTGGTATATCTCTGTCTCTGTCTTTGAGCATATATGGTCTGAATATGCTCCGGCAAATTCGCATAACGGTCCCTGCTGGTTCTTGGACTTTTCTGCCTTTCTAAGGCGTTGTTGACGGCTGTCTGAAATTGTTGGATGGCGCTGTTGATTTCGCTGTTGGTGAGGTTGCTTTTCGTTGGGATCTCCGGGAGACCTTCTTCAATTTCGGCTTGGAATCTTCTCCAGTTCATCCTGTTATACTTGATGTGAAGCTCTGGTTCTGGTTGTTCACAGAATATTCTTTCATTGAGTCTAACCTTGACTTCCACTGCTAGGTGGTCGGAATCACAGTCGTGTGCAACACAATTGTAGTTCCGGAGTTCAGGGAGAACGTTGACGAAATTCGACGTTACCAGAAAGAAATCCAAAAGAGATGGAGTTCTCGGGTAAGTCGGTTTTGGCTGTGACACAACAATCGGAGAGTGATGCTCGGGGTTTCCCTGAAGCCAGTCCACAGTTGCTTTCCCTTGCTGAGACTCAGCTGTGTCCAACCAGAGGGAGTGTCGACCGTTGAAGTCTCCTCCAATGACACAACAGGTATGCTGATTTGCCATGTTGTTGATGATCCCGAGGTCGTGTTGAATGTCGCTTCTTGTGGAGTTGCACTTGTTGTAAACTGAGACAAGTAAGTGTCTCAGACTCGGTCAGTTTGGTGATGACAACTGTTGTTTCCTTACATCTAAGTCCAGTGATCCTTGTCTGCTCGCTCCTGAGGTCCGTTCTGAGAAAAATTACTGTTCCTCTGCCACCCGCTGTTTTGTCCTCTCTGTAGTACGTGTATCCTTCTGTCTGTGATGTTGGTTTCCTGTAAGAAAATAATGTCGGGTTTTTTGGATCTTAGAAATATTACTAAGGATGTTCGTATGGCTGTGGAGTAAATAGAGTTAACGTTATATGTAATGATTGAAAGGTGGGTTTTTATACACATAATTCGCATATAAGTTTACCCAATATCATTGTCTTTTCTCTATCGTTCAAGGTACCGTAGTTGCTGAGAACTATCTGCTTCGCCTTCTGAAGAAGGAATGAGAGATCGGTTCCGAACAGTCTTTCGGTATCCTCAAAGATATTGAATGACGTTGATCCTTTCTTGCTTTCTTTGTTGGTTGTTGGTGTTTTGTGTGGAGGTACTGTCTTTAATGCTGCAGACTTCTGTGGGGCTCTTGGAGTGGGAAGTGGTGTTGAGGGATTGTATCCTTGCTTCTGTACTAGCTTCTTTGGTCCATTGAGCTTAGAGGCTGGTCCAACTGTTGCTGCGACGTTGGCGTAGGAGCGTCCACTTACAATAGCTTAAGTTGCTGACTGCACTGCAAATGCGTGTTTCTCCTGTTTTTGAGCTGCTGACTTTACCTTTTCGGCCATCTTTTTCTTCCTCATAGGGCATCCGTTGTAGCTTGTAGGGTGTCCAGTCTGTTGGCAGTTTACACAGTAACCTTTGTCATCGGTGATGCTATTGGTTGTCCTTTTGCATTGGCCTGGGAGATGGTCATCTCTGCATTTGACGCACCTGTACTTTATTCCACAGTTGCTAGCAACATGGCCGAATTTTTGGCAATTCTTGCACTGTGAGATGCTGGTGCTCTTGAATTTCTCCCAATGAACCTTCTGGTTCATAAGGAGAGTTTGCAAGTAAATAGATGGAATGTCCGCCGTCCTTTCAACTTCCACCACGAAGCTGTTGCATTTCTTGGTTGACTTGTAAGGGCTTACTGCTAACGCTGGGACTCCCTCCTTCAGTTGTTCGTCTTTGATTTCGGTTGCGTCGTGACTGTGATGAATTCCTTTGAGTACAAGAAGCTTCTTTTTGTCTTCTTTGGCCGTGTATGTGTTGAACTCAGTTTTTCCCCCCCTCAGTAATTCACGGATTTTCTGGTGGTCATCCTTCGTCCTTGTTGTAATGACTGACTTGTGATGATTAATGTTGTGAATTCTGAAGTTAATTCCTTGCTCCCTCAGGTTCTTGCTGATGGCGGCCACGTTTAGTGCAAAACATACAATTGGCGGCATCAAGGTGGAGCGTGGTTCTACAGCTGTTGGACCACTGCTGCTGGGCGGTTGTTGAGCATTGGATTCTTTCTGTTTGTTGGTTGGCTTGTTCGTAGCTTCGCTAACTTCTTGGATAAAGGCTCCTTTTTTGGTGATGTTGGTGGTGAAGGTTTCCTCTTCTGACGTTGTACCAATTGGAAGTTTTCTTCACAGTTGGAATCAAGGTCGACCATATTTTCGTTGTCATCGTCTTCTTCTTGTATTTCTGCGCTGTCTTCTTGGAGAGGTTCCTCCTCATCATCCGTGACCGCCTCCTCCTCACTCGCGGCTTCCTGTTGGATGGCCATGTCCTCTTTCCTGTTGTCTTCATACAATTGGTCGATGTCACTTAGTTTGGCGTGCATTGTAACCAGGAATTCTTTCCCATGTATCTTCATGCCTGCCTTGATCTGACTTTTCAAAGACTCGTAAGCCCTTTTTACGTCACTCTTCCTTTTCTCGGATTTACCCATAATGGGATTTCCAAGAAATGGTCTCATAGCTGTGGATTACAAAGGAAAACAAAGGATAATCCGCTTGGGAAAACCCTTTTTTGTATGCCAGGTAGCGCGCAGGTAGTCCTTCGCTTAACCCTTTTTGTAGACTGTATGTATCGGGGTAGTTTTTATTTCTTCAAGTAGTTGTCCGCTCACGACTGTTCGCTTCGACTGACTGTGACTGAAAGTGAATGACCACGAACGAACTAAAGTAGGTATCCTGTATCCAAAACATGGAAAAAAGAAAAGTTTCGCCACCAAACCTTAAAGAAAACAACAAAATACTTAGGAATAAAAAAAAAAAATGCTGTTCCTTTCCCCGCTAATAAATCTCAGCAGCATTACCTTCTGTCTTCCTGCTTTAGCTCACATATTGCTAGCTATGTAAAGTTCGCATACACAATTTTTTTTTAGTATTCGATCTTGTCTTGCTACTTCTCTGGCATTCTACTTGTGCGAATGTAATTTATTTCCCAAATTCACTGACAAACACGAATAATTCTACGCTGTCTCTGTGAATAACTCGCTGCATTGTGAATTGAGGAACGATGTTAGAACGAGAAAAAGATGAAAGCGTTTCTCGTCACGCTGACGTCTCGTTTTCTCGTCGCATTGTGAAACAGCCTTCACTCTGTCTCTGACTCTCAGGGCCAGTTGTACAAATTTACGCTGAACCGCAGATCAACTCAACTCGAGTTAAATCGTGAACCAGGTTCAACTTCGAGCGCGTTGTACAGTCGAGGTTCAGGTGAGAGTTAACTGAACTCGAGTTAAAGTCTATATACTAGAAAAATTGAGTATATAATATAGCTTACGTCAATGTCAAATGTCAGTCGATTGCTCGATTTGTGAATTTATCGCACAAACATCATGAGTTATTTCACAAGGTTTGCTCAAATCATTCTTTTAAATGCCGAATTCTAATGATAATCCTCAATCGAAAAAGAAAATAATGCTAAAAATAAGATTGTGACGACACAAAAATTCCAAGATGGCAGCTCGGGTGTATAAAATAAGCATACCTTGTATCTGTTTATCGTGACTGTCAAAAAAATTCAGTTTGAAGTGAGATAGCATGTAGAGGTACAAGAAACATTCTACATCAAAAATTATAATAGCCAATCACATCCTTGAACCCTGGCTGACTCTCAAGTTAACCCGCCGAAATCGGCGAGTTAAATTTTTCGTGGTTCAGCGGTGAGTTAAGTCTTAAACCTCGATTGTACAACACTTCATAGCAGTTGAACTGAGTTCAAATCTTGAACCACTGCTGAACCACGACTGTACAACTGGCCCTCAGGGCCAGTTGTACAAATATTTGATCCGTGGTTCAGGAATTTTAACTCACCAATTTCGGCGGATTAACTGTGGTTCAACGATGGTTCAGGCATGTAATTGGCTTTTAGTGCATATTAGAACCTTGAACCATCGTTGAACCTCAGTTAACCCGCCAAAATCAAATATTTGTAAAACTGGCCCTCAGAGTAATTTCCTTTTTACATAAGGTGCCTTTTTTGAATTCTCTTGTTCTTGTCTAACCAAAAATACTGAATATAAAGATATGAATCTTTCGTACGTTTCACCCTCCAAAACCCATTTGTTTACATTGTTGTATTTGTAATTCAATTTTGTGTCGATGAATAGATGTGACATCAAACAACAATATAGCAGTGTGGTGGGATAAATACTGTGAATGTGTGAGTTGTGAAGATAAATACTGTGAATGTGTGAGTTTTATACCGCCATTTTTACACATACTTTCTCATTTCTTATCTGATAGAGCTTGTAGGCAAACTCAAATGACAGCCGAGGATTCATATCTTTATATTCAGTATTTTTGTGCATAACCCTGTCTCTGGCTCTGAGAGAAAATAGAGTGATTTTTTCCACAAAAAGGACTGACTGAAGAAAAGGGAAATTAATTCTTTCACTAATACATTCAAATGCATCTACATGAAATCTGAGTTTGCTTCTGAAGGGATCCTACCCTTAAGGAGGTTTTTTTTCAACAAAAAAATAAACAATTAACGAAAAGATTGGTAAATAATTTTATTTGGATAAATTAAAAGTTTATACCACTTCACCTGCTTACAAAATCAGTTGCGATTGTAACAAGAAATAAAATGAACCTTAAAATAATTATTAGCAGCATATTTCCGTATTGAGAAAAAAATAGGAAACAGTTTTCTTATACAAATTTTGGACAGTTTACGTACACAGTTAAAAATTTACAGACACATATTCATGCATATTCATCTTTTTAATTTTCTGTAAAATTTTGTTTATGTTTTTAATCCAATGGAACGTATTTATTAATAAAAGAAATTAAATACAATAAAAATTGAAAAATATGCATCTTTGGATATGTCTTATATAAGTAAGTAAGTAATGTTGTGCTATATTTTTCGTTCGCTGAGAAGCACGATTCTCAGTTGGGTTCTTACCTATGTTTTCGTGTTATGTTTTTTTGTGTGTCCAATGTAATTAAAAGAATAAGTAATTTATTTTCCTTTGTTAATTTCTTTATTTACTTATTCTAGCTCTTATTCTATTACACTATTACACTTATTTTAGTTCTAATTATTAAAAGTTAGTATTCAAGATTTTTTAAGTTACATGTATTCAAGATTTAAGTTTTAAGTATTCAAGATTTAGATTCAAGATTTAAGTATTCAAGATTTAGAATTTAAGTATTCAAGATTTAGAATTTAAGATATATTTCAGACAACCCGTCCGACCGACTTGAATAACAGAAACAGAGTGTCCGATCGATTGCTCGTCACCCGACCCGACTAAAACTGAGGAAAATGCAACATCATGCACAAGTGTGCCTGTTTGTAGTTGCCATCTGGTGTTGGGGATCAATGCACCGTTCAATAGGTTGGAAAAGTTGGATATGAAAATAAAAATGATGATCTGGGAATTATGGGTTTTGTTTCAATGGAGCAGGCAATGAAATTGGAGAAGTTTAACGGATTGGGAAAGTGAATGGGTATGAATGAGTTTAAGTGGAGCGATCGTTGACTGTGTGGTTGATGACTTTGGAGGTAGATGGAATTTGTAAGTAATTAAAGGAAATGATGATATGGGAATTTTAAGTGGGTCGGATATTGGTCAATCAAAAGAAAATGATGATATGGGAATTTTAAGTGGTTTGTAGTTGGGCAATTAAAGTAAATGATGAATATAGGAATATGGAATATTGGTCAATCAAAAGGAAATGAGGACTGTGGGAATTTGAAGTGGCAATGGGTTGAAGTAAGTATGGGTTTAGAAGGTACGTACTTTACAACACCTCCCCCCTTAAGAACGAAACTAGTAAATTGGATTGGTGTGAGTTTCGGCCTTAGAAGATGGAATTGGAAGTGAACGAGAAAGGTTAGATGGAGCTAAACGAGGTGTAGGTGTTGGTAATGGTTCTGGAATTTGTTCTATGGCTTGGACTGGATTCGAGATTTTTATTTCTTCTAATGGCATGGAATTCGATATTTGTTTGTAGTTTTTAGAAGAAGTTAGAGGAATCTTTAATACGAAATTAATGTGGTTATCAATATACATCGGCATAATATGAAATATTGAACATGCAACCGCATCGCAACCTTTTTTTTGCTTAAATGCATGATGGCTGAGGCGATGATCCGACGATCCTCGGGGGGTGGAAATATTTTTTTTTTTCGTGTTACTAGACGGACACGGAACACGAAGGACTAGACATTTTGATATCTTATGGTTATGGATTGTTTTTCTTTTAAATTTCAGAAGATACCCATTTTAGTTTTTAAAGCGAATGTTTTTGTTGACGTTCTTTGATAGTTAAATTTCAAGGTTGAATTTGATTACAAAAAATCAAAACGCTCACATGAATAAAGAAAGGGTGTGTAAAGTAAGTGTAGGTATTTGATAGATAATTATATATTTGATCGGCCACTTCTATGGGATTTTTTGATAATCCATAAAAATTAAAGAAGCGAGGGGAAAAGTACTCTGACCATTTTCTAATTTTCTTAGTTCTTATGGTAGATTTCTAAAATTATTTCCGTGAATACAATATGATTTTTTAAAATCTATGGTTGGAAAGAAGATAAAAAGCAATTCGTAGTAGGTAAATGATAGGATAATTTGTTTAAAAAAATGTCGATAGAAAAATCGATTAAGTACCTATTCACAAATTTTTACTGAGTGAGTATCTACCTACTACGTATCTACTATGTATATTAGGGAATGAAAAGACATTTGATGAAAGAATATTTTGAAAACGGTTTATTTGAAAAATATTAAGGAGTTAATGTAGGTACAATGGAAATTAATTCGGATCCCGAAAGTCGTAGCTTCTAGTTGCAAGCGTTATTATTATTTTTGTCAAACAGAAATCTCTTATTTTGTTTTATTTTATTTTTTAATAAATCTGTTTTAGAGAATATGGGGAGAGTACTATAACTTTGGCCCCAAAAATTGATAACGGATTTTCGTAAAGGGATCAAAAACAAGAGCGGGGTCTATCTAGCCCCGTTTATGAGGTAGGGGATATTTTAGAACAAAATGACATCAAATGAAATAAGAAATTATTAAAATACGACGGCAACACTTACAATAAAGTCCTCTACCGGGTTTAAAAGCCAGAAATCTGTTCTTGAGTCCTATATATAAATTAAATTATTTAATTTAAATATAGGATTATAATTTTTTTTAATTTCTTAAAAAAATTAATTTTAGTAATTTCCAATTTTCTCAAAAACTAGTAGACATAAAACCAGTCGTTTTTTCTGTTCGATATACGCATTGACCACAAAAAGCCAATTTAGCACTTCATTTCACAATTTAAAAAAAAAACGGTCCAAACTTTGTTTTTTATTTTTTTAATCAAAATTTTAAGTTTTCATGCGAATTTTTTGAAAACTGTTGACTTAAATAATTAAATATAAATATTTAAATATAAGATTAAAGAACAGGGGGGTAATTTTCAAAACGATTATCGCTGACGTGATCGTCAATAATTTGCTTCACGTAATTCAAACACTATCTCCTCGTCTATCGTTTTTCCAGAGATTGTCAAACCATCATTGAAATGTCATAATAACAATTTGCGTTATTAGAACGAAGTTCTTTAGTGCACGGTTTGTTTGTAAGCCCAAAAAATCGGCAGAAATTTACATTAGATGGTGGTGCAATCGAATAGGTACTTGCTTCTTAACCGAGAGGTTCGGCCTTCGATTCCTGCTGGCGAAACTTTTTTTTTTTTTTAATTTTCATATAATTTGTATTTTTCTCAAATGTTATTTTGCAAAAGTAAATTATTTCACTCATTTAACTATAGTCGCGTACAAACTTACATACAATCACGAAAACAATTGCGAAACGATACCTATTTAGGTATCGTCCAAAGCCATCGTTTTGACGATAGCGTTTTGATGATAATCGACTTACGTGAAGCAAATATTTGATCGTCAAAACGTGATCGTCCAGACCATAGGCATTTTTAGGGTTACGTGTAGTAGGACTATCGTGGAAACGTTATCGTCGGGTGATAATCGATTTACGGAATGAGTCCCCAGATATCTGGCTTTCAAACCCGGTATGGTACTTTATTGTAGGTGGTGCCGTTGTTTTTTAATATTTTTTTTTCATTTTAAGTCAATTTGTTCTAAAATTGCCCCTAACTTCGAGATATGCCCCCCCTTCCTTAGTAAGAAATACTTGTTTTTAGCCCATCTTTAAAAAACCGTTATCAAACCGTTATCGTACTAGTGCCGAAAATAATTTTTGAAATATATTAATTTTCAAACTTACAAATTTGCAACAAAAAAATTTAAAAAAAATTCAGAGTTTTTTTTTGAATTTTATGTTATTAAGCACTAATTTTGTTTTTAAAATTTAATGTTTTATTTTTATTAGTTTTTTGTCAAAAACAGAAAACCAGATACGAAAATTAAAAACAACAGGGGGGGCAATTTTTTAAACGAATTGACTTAATACAGAAAAAAGTTATTAAAAAACAATGATAACCGTTACAACGGCATGCTATACTTTTTTGTACAGCAGAAAATTTTGTATGCCAGAAATTTTTTGCTTTTATCTTGTTTTTATATTAAGTTGTATTAGTGAACGGTTTTTTAAAATTTATTTTCAAACTTAAATTTTTGATGAAAAAAGTGTTCACACTGATTTTGTTCAGAATTGTAGAATTTTGTTTTTAAAATTTGATATGCTTCTATTAATTTCCAGTCAAACACTAAAAACTAGATGTCAAAATGTATTCTAATTTTTGAGAAAATTGAAAATAACAAAAGTAAGTTTTCCTTGAATTCGACTTCCATCCGTTATTTTGTTGCTCCAAAGATCCTATTTCTACTAATTAAGAAGTAAAGTAGATTTCGTTATTTTAAATTTTCTCAAAAACTAAAGACATTTAGGCATCCAGTTTTTAGTGTTTGACTATAAATATACTTCTTAATAACATACAATTTTGAACGAAGTTAGTTTGAACACAATTTTTATTCTTTTTTCATTTTAAATTTGAAAATTAATTTTTAAATCGTTTTCTAAAGTAACTTTATTTAAAATCAAAATAAAAGCAGAAATTTCTGACTTTACAGAAAAGTATAGCATGCTGTGTTAACCATTACCGTCTGTTTTAAGTCAATTCTTTTATAAATTTACCCATCCCGGTATTTTTAATTTTTTCAAAAACTAAAGGACATTTTAGCATTCGTTTTTAACTAAAAACTAATAATAGCATTGAATTTTGAAAACTAAACTAGTACATAATAACGTAAAATTAAAAAAAAAATCAGTTTGGAATTTTTTGTTTTTAATTTTTTTTCAAGATTTTGAGCTTGAAAATTAATATTTTAAAATTCCTTAAAACAGATTTATTAAAAATAAAATAAAACACGATATTTCTGGCGTTACTAAAAGGTATATCATGGCATTGTTACTGTAACTGTTGGTTTTTAATCATTTTTGTCTGTTTTAAGTCAATTTTTTAGAAAATTTCTCCTCCCCGACGGGAGGAAATAAACCACCCTCTCCGATACGCTCTACCTTTTTATCACACCTTAGGTAAATAACCTTGTATATATATACAGGTTGTCCCCTACTTCGTGCTTTATATATTAGGAGATGATTCCTGGGATCATTCTAAGAAAAATAAAATGCACGACTGGGTCGCACGAAATTCTTCGAATTTTTAAGATTGAGTGTAATATAAAACACAAAATTAATAGTTATAATATGTATTTGTTCATTAAATAAATTGAAGAATGGAAATTTGAATATGAAAAAAAGAATGAAAAACGTTCTTTAAATCGATAAAACAAGTACTTAAAATGTTTTAATCTTAGAATGAGGTTTGTCATCTCAATTATTGAGAAAATTTAAATTTATGCAAAAGAAATTTTAAAAATCATTGGAGCGGTTTTCTAAAAAAATAATTTTTTATATATAAAATTTCTTGAAATTTTTTAGAAAAAAAATTTGGTATGCCATTTTTAAGAATATAATAATACCATAATTTCAAAAATATTCATCAACGTTTTCAAAAAAATGATTTTTCCAAAAAAAAATTTTTACTTTTTTTAAAAATCCAAAAAATATATTTTTGAAAATATTTGTACGCAGTATTATTCACACTTGATAGGACCTCCTAAGCAAAAATTTTGATCAAAGTCGGTTAAGCGGTGGCAGGTACCGTTAATAACGGTTTTTTGTAAACTTTTTTTTTCACTGAAATATAGACCATACCACTACTAGTACCTACACACAAAAAATTTAAAAAAAAATCGTTAGAGCCGTTTTTGAGATAAATAACTTTTTTTTTAAACTATTGTATGGCAAGTACCGTTATTTTTTGAGCTATGAAAAAAATCTCGATTTCCCCTCTAGCAAATCACCTAAAAATCTTATGCTCCAAGTTTGAAGAAAATTGCTTCAGTGGACTAGGCTGCAGGCCGAGGTACAGACAGACAGACATCAGACAGACATACAGAAATACACACAGACAGACAGTCGGAATAGCGGGACCCATTTTTTTCGTGTTCTCTATCATCGTAATGTCAAGTTTGATTGTTATCTTGAGTTCGATTTTTCGCACGAATCCATAACTTGCCCTTTAGTATGTACTTATATCGCAAAATTTATTGCCGAAAAACTCTATCAGAAATCAGCCCTTAAAACATGAAGCACGAATTAGGGGACACCCTGTTATAAGCTGTGTGACGCCAGAACCCCGACCTCAACATTTTTTGACGGAACATGTCGCATTCGTTTGTCCACGTTTGTCCAGGCAAAAAAATCGTTTGTCCACCCTCAGGAAAAAAGTTATCAAGCTTTTCTTTTTTATAGCAAGTACCCCAAAATTAAAAAACGCCTCTACTGCCCACAATTTTGAACTTAGGAGGTCCGGACCAATTGCAATCGTTTGTCCACTGGCTCCTTATCATTGTCCACCCTTAGTTCAAAAATTATTCAACTTTTCTGTTTTATAGCACACGGCCTAAAAAATTAAAAAAAAATTTTTGCGGAATGGAACCAATTGCAATCGTTTGTCCACCGATTGTCCATGTTAGTCCAGAAAGAAAAAGAAAATTTCGACCCCTAGTTCAAAAGTTATTCAACATTTCTTTTTTATAGCAACACCCCCAAAAACAAAAACTCCTCTAAAATCCCCAATTTTTAACTTAGGTGGTCCGGACCAATTGCAATCGTTTGTCCACCAATTGTCCATGTTAGTCCAGAAAGAAAAAAAAATTTCAACCCTTAGTTCAAAAGTTATTCAACATTCCTTTTTTATAGCAGCACCCCCATAAGCAAACAAGTCGACCGAAAAATTTCGTTTGTCCCCCTTTGTTAAAAAAATATTATCAAAATGTCTTTTATATAGCAACAGTCCCATAAAACAAAACAAGTCGTCTACTGCCCTCAATTGGCGATTGGCATTTTCAAAAATATAATTATAATAAATAAAACAAAAGAAAAATTGGAATCAATTTTAAAGAAACAATAGTAAACGATTCTTAAATACCAAAAATTTGAACGTTAATTACTTTTAAAACATGTATATATGTATATTATTCATTTCCCAACTATGATAATACAATACTGCAAAACATAGTTATTATAATAAACATATTTAGTAAATTGAATTTGTTAATTAAGTAATCAAAGCTTTAAACTTAACAAGAGCAAAGATTCAAATTTGAAGTTGTATAGAGATTTTAGTTTCGCTAAATAAAACAAAAAGACGTGAAAAGAACTGCCTTATTTTCCAAGTAATAATAAAATATCTTTCTAGTAATTTTAAGACATTGTTGACTTAAAACAAAATAAGGATCGAACATTTCTTTTCTGGGCTAACATGGAATATCGGTGGATATGTTCCATTCTATTAAGTGAAATTTTAATTTTTAATGTTGGGTGCTATAAAAAAGAAATGTTGAATAACTTTTGAACTAAGGGTCGAAAAATTTTTTTTCTTTCTGGACTAACATGGAAAATCGGTGGACAATTGATTGCAATTGGTTCCATTCCGCAAAAAAAATTTTTAATTTTTTATGTTAGGTGCTATAAAAAAGAAAAGTTGAATAATTTTTGAACTAAGGGTGGACAAACGAAAATTTTGGACAATGATAAGGAGCCGGTGGACAAACGATTGCAATTGGTCCGGACCACCTAAGTTAAAAATTGGGGATTTTAGAGGACTTTTTGTTTTTGGGGGTGTTGCTATAAAAAAAGAAATGTTGAATAACTTTTGAACTAGGGGTCGATTTTTTTTTTCTTTCTGTACTAACATGGACAATCGGTGGACAAACGATTGCAATTTGTTCCATTCCGCAAAAATTTTTTTTAATTTTTTAGGCCGTTGAAAAGTTGAATAATTTTTGAACTAAGGGTGGACCAACGAAAATTTTTGGTGGACAATGATAAGGAGCTGGTAGACAAACGATTGCAATTGGTCCGGACCACCTAAGTTAAAAATTGGGGATTTTAGAGGAGTTTTTGTTTTTGGGGGTGTTGCTATAAAAAAGAAATGTTGAACAACTTTTGAACTAGGGGTCGACAAATTTTTTTTTCTTTCTGTACTAGCATGGACAATCGGTGGACAAACGATTGCAATTGGTTCCATTCCGCAAAAAAAAAATTTAATTTTTTATGTTGGGTGCTATAAAAAAGAAAAGTTGAATAATTTTTGAACTAAGGGTGGACAAACGAAAATTTTTGGTGGACAATGATAAGGAGCCGGTGGACAAACGGTTGCAATTGGTCCGGACCTCCTTAGTTCAAAATTGTGGGCAGTAGAAGCGTTTTTTAATTTTGGGGTACTTGTTAATAACTTTTTTTCTGAGGGTGGACAAACGATATTTTTGCCTGGACAAACGTGGACAAACGATGGACAAACGAATGCGACATATTTCGTCAAACAATTTTGAGGTCGGGGTTCTGGCGTCACACAGCTTTGTATATATGCAACTGCAACAGCTATCGACTGCTGAACTGAGAATAATGAAAAATTAAAAATGATTTGGAAAATTAAAATGAGAAATTACATTATGCTGATTTGATTAAAAAATACTAAGTTAAGAAGTTGAAAGTAATAAAAGTAATTAACATTGATATATGATTAATATTTCTACATATATATATGTATATATAACTAACTAACTATATATATATATATATATACAAGCGAAAGGACAAACCGCATTAGTAAACCAGTACAGTGTTAAAACGATCAATAATTCATCTCCATTTACTGCTTTACTAACAGAATTCCAAGAAATTACTCGTCCAGCTGGTTTGCCAAGAACTGTAAAGCACAAAACAGTGCACCATATCCGAACTACAGCTGGCCCTCCAGTATCTTCTCGACCTCGTCGTTTGGCTCCAGAAAAACTGAAAATAGCTAAGAAAGAATTCGAAGACATGCTTGTAGCTGGGACAATTCAACCATCTGACAGTCCCTGGTCTTCACCGTTGCACCTGGCACGCAAGGTAGAAAATGGTTGTATATATTTATATATGTACTACATATACATGAAATACATACATAGATCAGATTTAGAGAGGCTCATGCGAATTTTTGTTTTTTTTTTCAGACTGGGTATAGGCAGACAGAATAGATTTGCACTTGCAGATTTTTTGTGGTTGTCATCAATATGGATTTATTATATTTCTATTAAGGGTATTCAAATATTTATTTCTTTTTAGTGTAATTTTTTGAATAGGTACCTACAATGTTTGCAACTAAAAATCATAGGTGCGGAACGGATCACATACCGTATTCAAATGTTGCATATTTTCTTCATGTGGCACCAAGCGAAAGAATAATTATTTTAAATTTTCTCCCTCAAAAAAAAAAAAAAAAATCATCCCTTTTGATGACAGCCATAAAAATTTTTAAAGTTCAAAACTATTCTTTTTTCCTATATCTACCCAGTCTGACAAAAAAAAATCGCACCACCATCACGACCTTACCCTCTCCAAACTTTATTTGCACTGAAATCTGAAATATCCTCGAGTTGGATATGGATGTTGTTTGTCGTATCTGTTTCTATATCTTGTTGCATGTACGTTGTAGTCTTCATTGTCCTCTCGCTTCCTCGTGTATTAACAAAGGCAAACATTTTGCTTTTGGCTGCGAATTAAATGTTTCGTAGAAGATAAGGTGTTTGATAACCAATTCGACTTGCATGATCATAAAATAATCTAAAAACAGTGCAACTAAGGCCATCTACATCAAATAAGGGAACTAAACTCAATGAAGACCATATTCTACATCTGTATATATATCTCTTGTCTGTGACTAAAGTAATGTTTTTTCTGCGTAAAGTTTGCTCTTCTCAATTGCTTCTTAAAGTATACTACGGTCTTTTTCATTTGAAACTACAATATGGTATTTCTTGTTGGAGAGGTACTTATTATAACAAAATTCAGCCTCTGTTAGTTATCCAAAAAAGTGTTCTAAAAAAAATTTGTGGTAAACCCGGGCTCTATCCAAGCTTACCAATGTTTAGGAATTTGAAGATTCTTCCAGTCCGACATCTATACTGCTATAAAGTCCTAAACATTTTTTTATAGAAGGTCTGGTAATATCAATTTCAGAATAATTGCCAATTATAGTTTACGCGGAAATTTTATGAACCAAGTATCTATACCGTCTTTTCGTACAACTGCATATCGTAACTTTTATAGTGTTGCATCGTGTCGGATATTTAATAAACTCCCACATTCTGTCAGAATCCCAACTTCTCATGTGTTATTTGGTAAACATGTAAAACAATGGCTCTTTAGCCTTGATTACGAGAGTTTAGAATTTTTAATGAATTGTTCTATCTGCTGTTTTGCTGAAATTATTTAGTTTTAATTTTATTATTTAATGGTTCTATCTGATGTTTTGCTGAAATTATTTAATTTCCAATTAAATTTATCTATATATAAATTGTAACTGGATATGTTGTAATTTGCTTTTTTAATTAACTTTCTCATATTTCTTCTTTAAGAGTTACCCCACTTATTTTAAATTATTCAAATTCATGTTTTAATTTTTGCCTAAAGAGTGACACTAACTCTATTTTTTTATAAAAATATCTTTGTCACTTATTTCTTTTCTCTTAAATATTGTATTTGGATTTTAAGAAATAAATTATAAATCATCTCTCTCTCTCTCTCTCATCTGATGATAAAATTACAAATTAAAACTGGAATTAATTTTTTGATTAAAACTTTCTTATCTGATATAGCCCAAAGTGCACTTACCGAAAACGCCGCGCCACCGGCCGCGCCGTGCATAGAATTTTCCAAATCTAATGATAGCTGAACGTAGTAGCCCGTGGCGTAATGGTTAGTGCGATGGACTAAACAGATAAGGGAGCAGGCGACAAGGGTGGACTATCTCTACTCTGTTTTGCCTAGCTTAACGCAACTTAGAGGTTAAGGGCGCGCTGTAGAGCTAATCTTTTCCAATTGTTGAAAGACCAAAGCCAGATGTGCTTTTGGCTAGCGAAACCAAGCTAAACCAGAAGCACAAATTGACTAACAACAATTACAATATCGTTAGAAGAGATCGGCCCAACTCCACTCAAGGGGGTGGTGTCGCCATCTTCATACGAAAAGGCATAGATCATAAAGTCATATATAATAGTGATGCGCGAAGATTTCGGTTGCTTGAAGTTTGCGTCATATGCATTCCTCTCCAACAGGGGAAGCGGATGTATGTGATTGCTGCTTACGCACCGGAATCTCCTCAGCCAACTGATTTCATAACAGAGCTCGAAAAACTTTTCGAATGCTTAAGGCTGAACTCGGAAGAGAACTACTATCTGATGGCCGGTGATTTGAATGCCAAACATTCAGATTGGGGAAATCAAATAGAGAATCCTAGAGGTAACCATCTGTTTAATTGGATGGGTCAATACAGCATTGAGTATGGCATTGACCTGCTGGCTACAGAAAGGCCATCGTTTCCAAGAAGCGGTGCCTATCTTGATCTATTGCTAATGGACTCAAGACTGACAGTTACTAAGGCTGTGGGTCAACAATCAAGAAACTGTTTGCGGACGATCGAGTACGACAGTGATCACTGCGGACTCGCCGCCGTAATACAGCTTCCGAACGAGCTTGTGGAATTGGAGGAGTATGTGTCGGTGCATACTTACAATTACAGTAAGATGCGCTGGCCACGCTTCTCCAATGCCTTAGCGAGCGAAATCCGTTCAAAAAATATATCCCCACCAAATAACAGGAATCTTACAAACACTGAAATTGACGAATACTAAGAACAAATGGACGAGACAATCCAACGAACTATGAACAGAACAATACCGAAATACAAAGAACGAAACGCTAACGACATGTACCGTAAGGCGACAATCGACGCACTACACAGACAAAAAAGTGGACTGTTGACAAGACTTAAACTCTTATACCGACGGTTTACTGACTCACGAGATCTGGAGATTAGGACACTGAAGTCGTCAATCAAAAATATCAACCAATTGATCAAGGGGAATTATCGGTTGTCCATTAATTTGTATTGGGACAACAAAATTCGGGCCGTAAATTCCATCGACCCGAGTATGTTTCCCCAAATTAATAAGATCTTTAGGAGGAATGATCAAAACGATCTTCCGTGTCTTTAGCTCCAGAGGACGACAGAGAACAGAAACGTACTTCTGACAGCAGGCATAGACCCAGAGGACGCCGTCTTGGACGATGACCTCTTTATAATCGAAAATCCTATGGAGAAAGTGGAGGCTGTGGGGGCTGCTTTCCAGCAAGTGTACAAGGTGAATGCTAGCATTCGCCCGAACCACGACCTGGAAAACAGAGCCCTGCTTCACCACTTCTACCTTCGAAACGAAATTACGCAATGGCGATCGAAACATCGGTTTCACTGGGTTCAATGAAGAACACTTGGCAAATGCCATCATCGCCGAGCAGAATGGGTTAAATTCCCTGTTAATTTCGAAGGTAGAGCTCCAGCTCATCTTCGATTAATTAAAGAAAAAGAAGTCAGCAGGAGTCGATGGTATATCCAACGTTGTACTACGACATCTACCTCAGGAAGCAGTTGACATTTATACCACACTGTTTAACAACGCTCTGAATAATGCATATTATCCAGGGCGGTGGAAGACAGCTGTGGTGCATCCTCTCCCGAAAAAGGGAAAGGACAACTCCAATCCGGCGAATCTCCGGTCGATAAGTCTTCTTCCGAGTATCAGCAAGGTATTCGAGAAAGTTATCAATAGAGCTCTGTTCAAGTGGGCAGAGGACAACAATATCATACCGGATAATCAGTTCGGATTTAAGGCGAGACATGACACCATTCATGTCGCGTCTAAACTCGTTTCTGACATCCAGTGGAACAAATCCAAAAAGCAGTGTACGGGTGCCTGTCTGGTTGATTTGGAGAAGGCTTTCGACACCGTATGGCTAGAAGGTCTTTATCTAAATCTGAACAGACTTGGCATAAGTAAACCGCTATTATATATGCTTTATGACATGCTCAATGGTGAAAGTTTGTTGTCAAAAGTGGCAATGTAACTTCTACCAAAATCTTCGAAGTTAAAAATGGTCTTCAGCAGGGAGCGGTCAACTCGCCGATTCTCTTCAGTATTTACACCAGCGATCTGATAGGTAGTCTAACTCATGCAATTGCGTATGCCGACGATCTAATTGCGTACAGAACGGCCCCAAAAGTCGAGGTCATCAAAATTCTTTTGCAACGTGACTTCGACAAGATTCAACAATATTGCGATGACTGGAAGTTAAAAATTAACTTACAGAAATCAGAAACTATTCTGTTTAGGACTCCGTTGCATGGAGCCACAAGGGATACGAGAAAGAACTGGCGCAAGCTGGTGATCGTAGGGCCAAATGGACATCCACTGGCGAGTAAAAATGTAGTAAAGTACCTTGGCATCTGGTTAGATCAGTATTTATATTTCGACAGACATATAAATGCTGCTCTGACCAGGGCTAGGGGAGCTTTTGCCCTGACGAAACGGTTGTTTTATAGCAGCCGGCTTGACACCAGGGTGAAGGTGATTTGCTACATGGCCCTCATCCGGCCGATGATTGCCTATGGGTGCCCGGTTTGGTTCAACGTTGCCCCATCTCAAATGGAAAAGATTCGGGTGTTTGAAAGGCAGTGCTTACGTCGCTGCCTTGGATTACACAGAACACCAGAGTCGGAGTACAAACATTATTATTCCAACCTGGTTCTATACAACGGGGCCAACATAAACAGAATAGATAATTTTTTGTTGAAGCTGATTCGGGGTCACATTTGCAAGAGCGATGTCCTCGACAAATAGTTTAATTTTTGGGGCCTATTACCCCAACCAAGAATATTTTGAGAGTGTGCGTTTAAGCGGCTTTATTCCGCCCGATGCATTCCTCTACTTAGACAGTCGAGGGCTGATACAGGATAGATTGGCAGTTCCGCTAATCTACCACGTCGGCCGCGTAGAACTGTAGACAGGCGACTCCTATACAACCGAGACGTCCTCGCAAAAGGCGGCGCTGAGCGCCTTCGGTTCAGTAGGACTGTGTCCGATCGGGACCGAAGAGATAGGGTAAGGCAGGAGGATCAGTTCTGGTGGTTAAAAACTGACATATGATATGTGATATTTAATGCTGACTAATTCTTTTTGTCTTGGCCGGCTTACATAGGTTTAGGTGATTAGGTATAAGTAGGGACAGTCAGGGTGGCACCAAAAAAAAAAAAAAAAAAAAAATATAAAACCGCAAAAAATAAAACAAAAAAAAAAATTAAAAAACAAACGAAAATGCTTGCTGTGGCTGTTCTAGTTTTAAGTAGTTTTAGGTAGTTTTAATTAGCTTTAAGTAATTTAAGTACCTTAGCTTTAGTTTAGTTTTATTTAGTTTGTAAGTTTTATATAAAATAAAAAAATATATAAAGAAACCGAGTTTTTTGGAAAATTCTTCTCGGTAAAAAATAAAACCGACATGGAATTTAGTCTTAATTTAGTTCTTAGGCCGAAAGGCATTAGCATTAAGTTATTGTTTAGCTTAGAGCGCCCGCATGGGGCCAGTAAGTTAGTTGTAAGTTATTGATAAGTAGGCTAGTTTTTATGAATTTTTGTCTAGCTTTAAGATAGTTATAAGTTTAATGAAAAATGAATTTAAACAAAAAAAAAAAAAGTGCGATGGACTGTCATGCCAGAGGTCTGGGTTCAATACCAACCTTTACCACCTGAAGTTTTTTTCCGGGCTACTGCCTCTTGCGAGGAATTGACAAATCCTCCAAGAGTATCTCTTGTCATAGAAAAGTGCCGCTCACCTTAGCCGTTCGGATTCGGCAATAAACTCTAGGTCTCCTTTATTCCTGCAGACACTCATACAGGAATGGTTGAGAGTTGTAAGTCACTAGGCCCTGGTTCTTCATGAGCCGTTGTGCCACCAAATTTATTTATTTATATTTTTATAATGATAGCTGAACATTATTTTGTTTATTTGAGAAAAAAATAAAATAATTCCATATGACATTTGAATTTTGAATTCTCTGAGATTTCTCGCATGAAATTAAATCTTTACTGAGCTGAGTACAAATATTTTGAAGCAAAGGACAATAAAATAAGTTTATGATAGGAATTATGTATTACTTAGCTATAAAACAGATTTATGATCTTTATGAGCAAATGGGCCTTAGTAGTGTTTGTTGGAAAAATACGTTGTGTTTTTTTCGTGGTTGATGTGAGTGTAATGATGAGAGTAATTGTTCCATTCCATTTGGGTTTTGGTTTTCAGCTTTTGGTTGATATCACGGAGCAAATCAAGCAAGTGTCGGCAACAATGTTGAAGATTGGTGTACGGTGTGCTTGGGTAGCAGCTTTATCGGCGAACTCGTTGCCCTAGATACCCATATGGCTGGGAACCAACATTAGTTTTATATTCTTTTCATTTCTTATGTGGCCCTAACACCACCATAATGCACTTTAAAAATGCAAAAAAAAAAAAATTAAATCGCTCCAAATGTTTACATACAATTTTTTTTTGTCCAAACTGAATTTCGTTAGTCTGGCAGCGATACCGCAACCCTAACACTACCATAACGCACTTTCAAAATGCAAACATAATTAAAAGTTTTTCAAACACCTCAAAATTTGTTAATATTTGGTTGTAGACCCCTTATTGCATATAACGGCCTCACAACGTCGCTTCATGGAGTCAACCAAAGCCTGACATCTCTCCAACGGGATACCTTTCCATGCAGTCTCCACTGTAATCCACAGCTGATTATTGATAGTGGGTTTTGATGCTGCAACCATTTTTTTAACATCTGCCCAAAGGTTCTCTATTGGGTTCAGGTCCGGTGATTGTGCAGGCCAGTCCAAAACAGAAATGTTCTTGACCCGAAACCACTCCTTAGCTTTTTTACTGGTGTGCTTCGGGTCATTGTCTTGTTGGGATACTCATCTGATTGGCATTTCCTCCTCTGCGTTAGGCAGCATGGTTCCCTGAAGAATGTCAACGTAAACATTCTGGTCCATCACACCATTTATTCGATATATGGGACTTAAACCATGGTATGAGAAGCAACCCCATACCATGATGCTTGAACCACCATGTTTTACGGTTTTTCGCGTATACCTAGGCACGTATTCAGCGTTTGGTGGGCGTCGCACATATTCACGAGATCCAGGGCTGCCATACAAAACAATTTTGGTTTCATCTGTCCATAAGATATTTCGCCAATCCTGAAGGGGCTTATGAACATGGGTATTGGCAAACTGAATTCTTTTGGCAATGTGTTTTGACATGGATTACATGTATTTCTCGGACGGTTGGGTGTGATGTAGCGAAAAGAGGACCGTCACGAAAACATGTACCTCTCGCGCCCTACTGCTAAGTGACTGTTTGCACTACAGACATCCTAGCCTAGATATATCAATCGATATATAAAGATTGCGCAAAGATTATAGAGGAATTGTTTTATAGCTATCGTCTCATAGTTTCAGGTGATGAGTCATCGCGTTTGGGGTAAATTGCAGCTAAATAAGGAGTACTCAAACTAATTTGAGCTCAATTTCTTCGGATATATAAGTGCCACTGAAGTCATTGATATCTCATTCGAAAGGGTTTGAAAAAGGTATCTCCCATACCGTTAATTCACGTTATAGCATATAAGACATGTAATCCATGTTCGGTAGGTGCCACAAGGGCGATCTACCAAGGGTATTTTTTTTTTTGTCAAAAGTGGAACTTTTCTTGGGCTTCTGGCGTTGAGATTATTTCTTCTTAAAATTCTTCTGAATGTTTCTACACTTGCATTTAAATTTATTTGTTTTTTTTTTTTTATCTCAGTAGCAGGCAAGTGGGGTAGGGCCTTCGAGCATCTCACAATCCTCCTTACCGATTTCGGCGATAAAACCTTTTTTCTGCCGCGGGTTTCATGTTTTTCTTTATAATTCTTTGCATTTGAAATCATTTTTGCAGAGATTTTAAGTGTTTTTTGGATTTCTGCATAAGTTTTTCCTTCAGAAAGAAGTTGGCGAATGATTCGGCGTTTCTCCGGAGTGCAGTGTTTACTACTGCCCATACTGTAAGTGTATCTAAGTATATATGTGTAAATACTATGAGGCCTCGGAGGCTTACCTTGAAACTTGAAACGATTATACTTCATATATGCCCACGATCAAAGAAACAATACTAAAATACCATAAGCTAGCGAACACTGCTATTATTTTGACTGCTAAGACACACACTTTAAGAGCATTTTATTAATATTTTGGAGAAAAACCGTTATGTCATGGCGGTTTTTTTCGGAAACGAAAGGCAAAATCTTTTAGTACCAGGAAAGTAGTTGAAGAATGTAATTTATCGCTCATATCTTGCATTGTACTAGAATATATTAATCGCGAGGTTACACTGCTATTATTTTGACTGCCATATTTTTATCTGTCCAAACCGAAATTCATCGGTCTGGCAGCGATACTGCAACCCGAACACCACCATAATGCACTTTCAAACTGCAAAAAAATGAGCGAAGTTAAAGTCTTTTATACCTCTCCAAATTTTATGAGAATAATGCTAATATGTGTCCAATCTAAATTCCATTGGCAGCGATACTGCGGCCCTAACACATGCATAATACACTTTCAATATACAACAAAAAAAAAAAACAAATGGGTCAATATACCGCTCCAAAATTTGTTCACTAGTACTTGGTATCCAAACTAAATTCCATTCACATGGCAGCAATACCGCGGCTCTAACACCTATAATGCACTTTGAAAATGCAGCAAAAAATTCAAGTTTTTTTTAACCGCTTCAAATTTTGTACATTTATAAATATTATCTGTCCAACAATAATTCCAACGGTCTGGCAGCGTTACCGCGAGCATAACATTACCATAATGCATTTTTAAAATCCAAGAAAAATAAAAGTTTTTCAAAACGCTACAAATTTGGTTCACAAATAATTTGTATCTGCCCAAACTGAAATTCATTGGTTTGGTCTGGCAGCGATACTGTGAACCTAACACTACCATTTTGCACTTAAAAAATGCAAAAAAGCATTTTTTGAAGTCCATTATGGTAGTTTTAGGTTCGCGGTATCGCTGCCAGACCAACGAAATTCAGTTTGGACAAATAAAAATTGTATGTGAACATCATTTGGAGCGATTTAAATTTTTTTTTTGCTTTTTAAAAGTGAATTATGGTGGTGTTAGGGCTTAGGTTTATCTACCGAATTGATAAAATTGGGTTTGGACATTAACCACGTACTAATGAAAAAAAATTGGAGTGCTAAAAAAAGATTTTTTTTGTTGCATTTTAAAAGTGCATTATGAAGGTGTTAGGGCCGCACTATCGCTGACAGACCGATGGAATTTAGCTTGGACACATCTAAGAAATATGCTCACATTTTTGCGGTATAAAACACTAACTTTTCAAAGTGCATTATGGCGGTCTAAAGGCCGTGATATCGCTGTAAGGTTAATGGTATGTGGTTTGCACTGGTACAAATGGCATGCTCACAAAGTTTAAAGCGGTATAAAACTCTTTGAGTAATTCGTTCACCAGCTCTCGGTCTGTAAAGCATATAATGTATATTCTTTTGAAATGCGCCGCCCTCAAAATTGAAAACCAAAAATAGTTAATTTTTGAAATTTTCAATAAGAAGTAAACCCATATACAAAAATTAGGCGTGCGCGTAGATGTAGTTGGACTTTCGAAAACAACACATTTCACACTTAATTAAGTAAAATTTAATTCAAAAATTTCTGTTTTCTAATAGACGTTAACAAAAGAAGACAATTAAAATACATGAAACATGAGCGTGGAAGTGGGCGAGAAAAGTACACAATGTCATACATTACGTTTAAAAGAGCTCAAATACAAATTGTCAGCTTTTTAGGAAAGGAGAGAACACATTTACAAGAAAATAGTGTGTTTAATTGGGCGTAATGGCAGTTGGCGAATTTTACTAAAAGTACTTTTAAATATAATTGAAAGAGTTTTTTGTGTGATAATACACACGCAGCGTAGGCTCCAAAGCTTTCGCACCATCATATTAATATTGAAGGTTTGAATGAAAGAACTTATATGTTCAACGAAAGGTTGACTTGTGATAAGAGTATGGAGAAAAAAGAAAGAACCCGAATGAACAACAACAAGCTTGTGTATGGCTAGTAAAAATGCTAGTTGATTTAAATGCATTCGTCAAAGAATAAAACCTGCACTCGATCGACATGATCACGTGACCTTCGGTAGCGCAGTGTGTAGTGCACTTGGCCCGGAGACGCTTGGTCTAGGTTCGAGCCTCAGTGGGGCAAATGGTTTTTTTCGAATAAAATTGAACATAAATAGACTAAGCACCTCTAAGAGAGTCTGATGATCGGCCTGGCGACCGTGAAATAGCTATAACTCTAGCCTATAAAAGTTGGTGGTAGCTCACTCAGGTTATTGTTCTTTTATTCAAACCTTCAATACTTTTAAATATTAGAAATGATTAAAAATCGGTCGAACAGTTTTGGATTCTATATATCGTCAGTTCGGAAGAAAAACGACATAACTCAACAAATCTCATTTTTCAAAATATGCAAAAGCCAATTGAATTAAAATTTGAATTTAAATTTATCTATTGGAATATCAAAACCACGCAATATCTCATTAAGTTCCAAATATTGCAATAGAATCTAGTTTTTCCAACTGATAGTTTTTCTTTTATGCACTTTTATGCAATTTTAGCTCAAAAACTTAATTTGTTGAGTTGTGTCGTTTTTCTTCCGAACCGACGATATGTATTTCGATTTCGCACATAAAGATAACAAAAAATCTACGAATTTTGAGTTTTTAATTCTTAAAAAAAAGAAATTACCTAATTTATACTGCATACTTGCATACTTCGGTCCCATAGAGCACCGGCCGACGCACAGAGGTTCGTTCTTTTATGTTACTGTGGTTAACTATAGTTAATGTGTCAAAAACAAAAGTTGATCTGCCATAGTTAAGAATGTTACTCTTGGTAACTTTTTCATTTAGGAACGACCAGAGTTAACAATAGTTAATCTGTCAAACGAAAGGGGTTGAAAAAAAAATTGAATTGTATATTTGGAATGAATAACCAAGAAAAAATGTGATTGCATTAAATTTATTGCAAAAATAATTATTAGGAATTCAAAATAACATGTGCAAATTTCTTCATTGCTTATGGCACAGAATTTTTTGATGAAAAATTAACACAAATATAAAGAAGAAAATGCCGATAGAAAGAAAATGCATCAGAAAATAAAAGAAAACTATTCCAAAAATCAAATTCGACAAAAAAAATCGATTAAATTGATAAAAATATATTTTAAATATTGAAAACAATTCCAAATCAAAAGGGCAAAAAGTAAACAAAACATCCACCATTGCATTTCAGCTGTGTTTGACAGATCAACTATTTCAATTCATATCGAGGAGATGAGTTGGAAAAAGTTACAAAAAGTTACTTTTTGACACTTTTACTTTGGTATTTAGGAACGATTTTATGACGTCATAAAGTTACTCGAAGTAACTTTTCTGAATTAAAGGAACGACCGAAGTTAACTATAGTTAACTATAGTTAACCACAGTAACATAAAAGAACGCACCACAGTGGTTTCATTCTATGAACCAAGTGAAAAAAAGTCCATAAAAATTAAACGGATGGACCAATCTTATTAAAATTTGGCATGTGGTTCAATTGAGACAAGTTCTCAATATTGTACAAAAAATGATCAATCTGACTCGAACTAACCAACATTATTAAAACAAAAAAGCAATATTTACAATATTCCCAGCTACAAGATTGGGGAATAAAATTTTTTGCTAGCACAAACCGTTTTTGAGATTTTTGCAAAAACTTATTTTTATACCGGATCGATGAGGAACTCTCAGTTTTTAAAGAGTCCATGCCAAATTTCAGCCTCTAACTAATTTTTTCCTTGTAAAAGTCTATTTTTCCTGAACTATTCGCCAGTTCACGTTTCTGAGATCTCACTGAGCAAGCTCCGTCAGCTCCACTAAAAGTCAAAACCAATTCCATCTTTGTTTTATTTATTAATCAATCGCGACAAAAAATAACTCAGCAAGTGAATCCGAAAAATATTAGTGTCTGCTTTTTGACAGCAAAACTGAGGAATCTCACTGAGACTGAGGTCATTGAGATTTCAGAGTTTTTGTTAAACCTAAACTGGCTACTAAATTTTCCCTCAAAAATCGCTTAGAATCGCTGTCATTGCTCATTTTGTAGACAACTCCAAATTTCAATCGCTTTCAATCGGTTTATTAACTTACTCGCGCGGGTAAACATCGCTCACAGTACACATATTGAAGGTAATATATTGCGCATCTTTGAGAATCACAGTGACCTGCCTGTCAGAATTTACAAAAACAAAACACAAGTGTTTCTGAATCGCAGTGACCCTCGTCCACAATTTACAAAAACAAAATACAAGTCATGCGCAGTGTATATTTTAATCCATCAGATTATGATATACCAACAATGTATACCCTATAACAATAATATAATTAACAACAGCAACAGCTTCTCTGTATGCTTTATTTTCAATTTATAGTTCCCATGATAGCAGTTTTCTGCTTTCAGACTCAGCGACAGCGTTAATGTATTATGTTTCCTTTTTGAATTTCTGTATCATAGTATTTTTGTATATTTTAGGTATTTGTAAATTTAGCTAAGTAAGCATAATTATTGTATAAATAGTATTGTAAGCTAATAAAGTTTTATCATTTCTGATCAAAAGGTTGTCGAGTGTACTTATATTATATTATTATTGCTTCCCCCCACCAGTGGTAAGGGGCAATAATACTTCAGAACAGTAACATCGCAATAATTTAACAAACATACAAAGGTACAAGAACCTTTTGTATGTTCCACGGTTTGGTCAAGGTTTATGCACCCTGTCCAGCCAGTCGGTTCAAAACAGTTCCGACTCAACATGCAGAACTGAACAAAAATGAAAACTCGGAAGATATTACCTTCTATATGTGTACTGTGAACATCGCTGGCATCGAAACCACAATATGCAAAACACGTGTGTTTTCAAATTTAAGCGAGCATCGGTTACTTGCGCAAGTGAAAATCGCTTCCACCAAAATCGTAGTCTAATGTTTTAAGTGCTATACCTTTTATCTGGGCTTTCGGAAAAAATGCAATTTGCATGCACCATCTGCAAACGCCTAAACCACAGCTTGCAAGACTATAAACAAACAGCCTTTACTCAAAAACAGTTATGATTCGGTAAGAACAAGTTACTAAATTCTGAGAGGTCATGACCTCTCATCATATTCATTTTGAACACCCTGTGACATAGGTACGCTGCGGTAGGTTTGCAATAAGACACCGCAGCGTATTTTTTTGCGTTATTTTGACATAGTTCGATTTAGTGTTCATTCTTATTTCCATATTCTTTTACTTAAAGAATAAGTGTCGATCATTTTCGTACGGAAACCTTTTCTGAAGTAATAATATAAAAAAGCAAATAAAATTAAAGTTCGCAAACAATTGCTGTGAAAATAGAAAGTTGCGATGAGCGTCCTAAAAAATATATATCTCGTCTGAAATTTTACCAATTTTATTATTTCACTAAAGTCTAACTGAAAAACAATGGCAATGAACTTTACGCGCAAATGCTTGTTCAAAAATATATCAGATGCTTTAATTATAATCTCATTCCAGTCAAAACAAAAAATTAACTATTAATAATTAATAATTTAAAATCGTTTGTATTTTTTGCATTTCTTTTAGGAAAAATTCAAGAACTTTGCAACAACTGGAGTATAACTGATGCCGAAAACTATGCGCTTCAATTTTGTGAGTTGAATAATCATCGATTTGTTACTGAAAAAAACCGCACAGAAATAAAAAATGGTTCTGTTCTCCGGTTGCAATTATCTCCATCAAAAAAAGCTAAAGATACCCTTGAAATTCTTAAATCTGATTCGAAAACAGATAAAGTCAATTGCCTCAAAGAGTTATCCGCACTAAGTGTCGATTTAACTTTTGCCTTGGAATTTATAAAGGAACAAGGTCTTACACTATTAATAAATATGATTGAAGATACGAACACTGAAGACGAAATCCTAAAGTACAGTTTAGCAAGCTTCGTGGAATTAATGGAACATGGTATTGTTTCATGGGAAATTCTCCAAACTCGTTTTATAACAAGAAATATCTTTATAGTTTGCGATTTTGCAAAGTTCTCAAAAGTATGCGTCGAACGAGCATTATCAATTTTGGAAAATATTGTTCAGAATAGCGGGAAATACCTTCAAGTCGAGAATGATGTAACTTTCGAAGATATCCTTCGTTTAATGCAAGAATCAAATTCTTTGGTGATTCGTCAGAACACAATTGCTCTGATAAATGCCCTGTTTATTAAAGCAGACGATGCACGCAAGCGCAAAATAGCATCAATACTTAGTGAAAAACAATTTAGAACGGTACTGATTGCTGATGTTAAAGGTACCGAAATTCAACATCAGCTATATATTTTACAAACTCTTACACTAGGCCTGCTAGAAAATCGCATGCGTATGAAAATAAACCCTCAAGATCAGGATGCGTATGATAAAATAAAAGAATTGAAAAAAATAGCTTTTGACGACTACCCCATTGGAGCACCTATAGGTGAAGACCCCCGTCGAGGAGGGAATGTCAACTTTTCGCAGTATTATAAAAAGCTCGGGTTTAAGTGTGATGTCAATCCAGCCCAAGATTTTTCAGAAACTCCTCCGGGTGTATTGGCTTTAGATTGTATGGCGTATTTCGCTCGCAATTACACTCAACAGTATACCAAAGTTGTGCACGAAAACACATGTCGCGCGTATGAACATGAGTGTCCATTTGGAAGAACTTCAATCGAATTAGTAAAGATGTTATGCGAGTTATTGAGGATTGGAGAGCCTCCGTCGGAGCAATCCATGGGTTTCCACCCGATGTTTTTCGCCCATGACCATCCCTTTGAGGAGTTCTTTTGTATTTGCATAATAACCCTCAACCGAACATGGAAAGATATGCGTGCAACGGCTGAAGATTTCCAAAAAGTGTTAAGTGTTGTACGTGAGCAGATTAATAGAACATTGAAAGTCAGACCTGAAAATTTGGAGGACTTTCGTTTTAAAATAGGCCAACTTAACTATCAGGCAATTACTAATTTAAGGCAACAAGAGCGTACTTCGAAAGAAGAATGTGAGTCAACAGCTTCAGCAATAGTTAAACTTAAAGAAAAAATCAGTCCCGATGTTATCAATCTCATAAAGCAGCAACGATTGACATTCCTTGTAGAAGGAACTCGTTTTTCTAAATATTCCCGAGGTGTTCGCAGCAAAGATAAATTTTGGTATGCCAGGTTATCCCCAAATCATAAAGTCATCCATTACGGCGATTGTGACGAGAAAGCCATTCCGACTCTAGAAGATCTATCAAACAAAGTTTTAGTGATCGACATAAAGCAATTGCTTGTGGGGAAAGAATGCCCACACATGAAAGAGATGAGGGCTAGAAAATCAGCTGCAAATCTGGGCTTTTCGATAACGTTCGATAACATGGACCATTCGACACTGGATTTCGTCGCACCAGAAGAAATTATATTCAATTATTGGACAGATGGCATTAATGCCTTGTTGGGGCAAGAAATGATCAGTAAGCAAAAAGAGGATGACTTCGAAGTATTACTTTCTATGAAAATTAAACTACGACTACTAGATACTGAGGGTGTAGATATAAGTAATGGACACCCTGTTGTACCAGAAGATCCCCCAAATTATGATTTTTGTTTTGAGAATTAAAACAATATTTAAGTGATGTTAAATGCAAAAATATATTATTAAGAAAAAATATTTAAAAATTATATTTTTATTTTAGGTATTTTACCCATTTAAAGCCCTTCTAAACTATCCCACTGAGTATTAACAAATGTATAAAGAGTGGGAAGTAAATCAAATATGAAATGTGGAAACAAAATATGAAATTTCATTCCACACGACTTGACAGTCCATCTTACACAATTTTTCGTGTTAATACATGAACAATTTTAGGATGGGTTCTGCAGCCATTACACATTCTATCCCACTTGTGGATTTAAGGTTGAAAATAATTTTCTTCATACAAATTTGACAGTTGTATCCGGCTTTTCTTGACTTGTGGTAATTCTCGATGGGATACTGTGGAAGGGCTTTTATTAATAATAAAAGGCCTTCCACACTATCCCACTGAGTATTAACACATGTCAAAAAAGTGGGAAGTAAATCGTGTATAATAGTGTGGAAACAAAATATGAAATCACATCCCACACGACTTGACAGCCCATCTCACACAATTTGACATGTGTTAATACATAAAAATTTTTAGGATTGGTTCTAAAACCATCATACATTCTATCCCACTTGGGGGTTTGAGGTTATGGTGAATATGGCAAAATATGAAAATCGTTTTCTTCACACAAATTTGGCAGTCGTAAGTAATTCTATCACACTTTTTTTTTGACATGTATTAATACTCGATGGGATAGTGTGGAACGGCTATAATGAAGGTATTTCATATGATACTATTCTCGCGAATCAATAAATTGATTTATCTTTCACAAAACCAGTTTAATTTGTAAACTTATTCTAAATGATGTGTATCTTATGTGCATATTGGATGACTCAACTAAGTTGAGTTGGCTTCAGGCCAACTAAACTTTAAGACAACCAAATAAATTATTCATATTACGGAAGACAACTGCTTTCAGTTGAGTTTAATAAAAATGTTGCCTATTTAGAGGAGTTTATTTCATGTCAAAATCAGCAAACCAAATTTAAAGGAGCGTAAAAATAAAAGTTAAACTTAACAAAAATGAAAAGCAGACTTGACTTTTTCAAAAATTGTAGCGAAAAGGCTTCCTCAATTTTGTACGCACTAGAAAAAATACAAGGGAAAAATCGATTTCACAGGAGCTTCCAAATACTAATGTAAGGGCTTCTACTTACTCCTGTTTTTTAAATAATATTTTCTAGGTTTCAAATTTTATGAGCGATTTCAGGATGTAGAAGCTTTTGATGATGTTTTGAATCAAATCGAAAATATCTTTTATCATGTTAAGCGTTCTTTCAGCGATTCCGTACATTCTATATTTGCCAAGGCTGTGTTTAGTGGCAGAAGGAAGTTACTAATTCAAGGCGTGCGAGTTAAGGAAGTGAATAAGGATGTGGTCGAGGAATGTTTTGTATGTCTGTCCGAAATTAATTGAAGTTCAGTCAATAAACATTTTTATAAAAAAAATTCCCTTATAATTTTTATTGATGTCATGTATGTAAAAATCTATACTATTATATAAAAAAGTAACATTTTTTGTTTGTCACTTTGGCTGTATGTTTCCACTGAACTCACAAACAAACAAAAAAACCCTTTTAAAAAATAGATATAATACAAATTTCACTTATCTTGTATGCTATACGATACACCAGAAAAGAAAATATTTGTTAAATACAGAATAATAAACAAATTAAAAACTTACCGCAAAAAAAAAATCGTATGGAAATTTTCTAAAATCAAGCACGTAGGAAATCAACCGCCTTATAGGGAGAAACAAACCACTACCGGAAGTCTTGATGAGCAACAACACCGAGCTGACATCAACGGTTGACAAAGTGGAAGCCTTTGCCAACCACTTCGATCAGAGTTTTACTCCAGCGCCATGAACAGATCCGGCTTTTCGGAACGAAGTGGGGACGTCTATCCAACTGACTCAACAGCCAAATATGGAAATGGTGCAGTTTAATGCCACTTGCCCAGCTGATGATCCAAGGAACAACCAACAATTCTGTAATCCGGAGGAGATAGCAGATATCGTCAGCTCACTGAAACCAAAAAAATCAACTGGCGTGGATGGAATTTCCAACTACATTCTGAAACGACTTCCACAAGTTTTTATCATGGTTCTGGCAATTATCATAAACAACTGCATCAACAACTGCTATTTTCCACATAAGTGGAAGACAGCAAAAATCGTGGCAATCCCCAAGAAAGGAGCTAACAGCATAATTTCCAACTACAGGCCAGTTTCACTCCTCAACAACATCAGCAAGATTCTCGAAGAAGTCATCCTCAGGAGACTCAAGAAGTATTATGGCGATCACAACATCGTCCCCGACATGCAGTTTGGATTCCGTGAAGGACACTCCACACTGCATCCACTACTGAAGTTCCAGTTCGACGTCACCGCAGCACTCAACAGCCACCGAGCCACAGTTGGATGCTTTCTGGATTTCGAGAAAGCATTCGACAGCGTATGGATAGAGGACCTCATCCATAAGCTCCGACTCACTGGCTTTCCACAGTCATTAACAAAAATTTTCTTTTCTTTTCTTTCTTCCAGGAAATTCTTCGTGGAAATCGACAACTGTAAGTCAACGGTGAGAGACATCAAGGCTGGAGTTGCCTTGATCGAAGCTCGGACCCTTTCTCTACAGCCTAATGACATCTGACCAACCTGTGCCAACCGACTGTGAGATCCTTCTCTTTGCAGATGACTCCCTCACATATGCATCGTCAATATCGCCAGTAATAGCAGCCAGAAGAGTTGAAGCCCACACCAGCAGACTCTACGAGTATTACCAGTAATGGGGAATCCGAATCAACACTTCCAAATCGAAATTAGTATGTTTCAGGAGGCCCGTCACCAGTAACATCCGCTGTCGATTGGCGGCAACGTGCAGAAACCTGGTCCTGAGGTTTCCGGATGGAGCAACGATTCATGCCAAGAAGAACGCCAAATACCTCGGAGTCAACTTTAACGAGCTGCTGAGATTCAACCCACACTCTAGGGCAGTATTCGAGAGGAAGATACTCAGGATATGCACTGGATTACAATTCGATCATCAAAGACGAAAGCACTATACCAACAGGAGAATCTACGAAGAAGCGAACATCAAGCCACTGGACCAGTTCCTTGCACAAACTGCAAGGAAAATTATTACAAAAGTCGCCAGTCCCCTAACCCACTGATGAGAAGGATGTCCACCCGGGAACGACATCCCGAACCGAGATATCTGTGGAATGGATATGCTAGAGAAAATGCCAACTGACGATGAAGCTTCCTTTTATGCTGGCCAGGAGTCAGCGTTCTACCGCGGCTGAAAGCCGACCCCACCATCTGGACAACCGGGATTGAACAACCCGAGATGAACCTTGCCAACGACATTTAATTTTAAGCCATTTATATTATGTTAGCATAATTTGAGATATTTTGTCAACGTATTTAGTTAGGCCCCCTTTGTGCCAACAAAATATTTTTATAATCATTATATTTTAATAGTTTTAAGTTAACCAAATTGTATATATATAATGTTCAATAAACAAAATCTTGAATCTGGAAAAAAAATCGAGCCCCACAACCAGCGTTGCCAACCACTTTGGGCAAAATAAAGCCTCACTTGAGAAAAAAAAGATGGAAAGTTGCCTTTTGTGGCGGAGGTGGATCTGACTGGTTCCGGTAACTATCCGGTTCGACAAATCCATATTTTTGTTTTTTTTGGGCTGATTTCTACAATCGGCTCAAAAAAAAAAGTTGTTTTTTAGGTAAGGGGCCAGTTATAGCGATCAGGAAAACGCATCAGGAAAAATTTTCTTTTTGATAATTTAATGTATTATTATACGATTTGAAATATACAAATGGCACAAATCGATGATAAATCATTTGAAATATTTATTGCATCAACAAAATGTTCTTTGGAAGAAATATTTATTCTTAAAAATGCACTTCCTGATGGAAACTCGTTTTCTGTACGAAATGTCCATCAGGAAAATAAATAAGTACTTGTTTTAGACAAAGTATTTCTCCCAAATTAAATTTTTTTAATGGAAAACATATTTCATTTGGTTTATAATCGATTCGTATCCTTTTTATATTTAAAATCATTTAATAAAACATTGAACTACGCAAAAGGAAATTTTTTCCTGATCCGTTTTCCTGATCGCTATAACAGGCCCCTAAGGTAGGTTATTTTTGTTTTTTTATTTTTAGGGTAAGGAAAAAAAATTTTTGATATGGATAAGTGATGGGTGGGAAAAATTTTCATCAACAAAAAATAACAAAAAAAAAAAAAAAACAATCAAACTATGTGCAATGTGCCTTGGTACTTGGTAGGTGGGAGCGAGATAGAGAGTTGACTGTTTTCGCGTTTCGCCGTCCACGAATCGTGGTGATATTTTTGTGTATAAAGTTCATTATAAAAAAAAAACATAAACGGCTATATGAGTAAGAAATGAGTGGAGTAGGGAGTGTAGTAGGTATATAATATTTGCAGCAGCAGAAAAAAATGTTTGTATATACTGAAATTGGTTGGTGCGGTGGTGGGTGGTTTGTGATGGTGAATGGACACGAACTTATTTAGAGGCAAGGGCATGCACAAGGAGGGGTAAGGGGGCATTTATAACCCCAATACAAATTATTTTTCAATTTTTTTCTGAGTATTTCACAGTCAAGGGCGCACGTAAATAGGATAGGGAGGACCTTTTACATGCAAATCGGCTAAATTTACAACTTGAGTTCTAATTGTTGGATTTTAAGGTAAGACTGAAATTGGTTGGTTTGGTGGTGGGTGGTTGGTGATGGTGATTGGAAACGAACTTATTTAGAGGCAAGACCGTGCACAAAAAGGAGTGAGGGGGCACTTGAATCCATAATACGTTTTTCTTATTCTTTTTGCTGAGTCAAGGGCGTAAGGTAAGCAAAGTTAATGCGGGGGTGCTTATTACGTTCAAATCAGTTTAATTTACATCCTGTTCTAATGATCGGATTTTCAAGGTTAGAGTTTTTAAATGAAGACTAAATGTAATCTAACACATTAACGTGTGCAAGGAGGGGTCTGATTTCCAGAATCGGTACAAAAAAAATTTTTTGTAGGTAATATTTTTATTTTAATACTTATAGTAAAAATTTTTGGTGTGAATAAGTGATGGTTGGGGTGGTAAAAAAATGTATCCATGTTTTTTGGCAGCGAATTATTCTTCATCGGCGGAAATTTCGCTTGCTGGGTAAAAATGCTTCGCTGTAAGAAAATTATTGTAATGCAGGTAGGTGCACTGTAACATTACATTTTTATTCAAATGCGTGCGCAAGGAGGGGTAAGGGGACATTTGTGCCCCTACTAAAATTATTCTAATTTTTTTTGCTGAGTAATTTACAATCAAGGGCGTACGCAAAGGTGATAAGAGGATGGGAATTATACATAAATTTACAACTTTAACTTAAATTGTCACATTTTCACGGTTAGAGTTTTTAAACGAAGATAAAATTCAATGCAAAAAAAGAGGGTGCGAGGAGAGGTAAGGGGCACTTGCACCACTAATAAAAATTATTTTTTTTTGTTAAGTAGGTACGTAATTACACAAACAAGGGAGTACGCTAAATTTATAACTTGAGTTCAAATGTTAGGATTTTCGAGGTTAGAGTTTTTGAATGAAGATTAAATGCAATGTAACACAAGGGTGTGCACAAAGAGGGATAAGGGGCCGAAATATTATAAATGAAAGAAACGGTCACTGACTCACTCATTCATTCATCTGACTCATCATTGCGCAGGTTATACTGTAAATGATAAAAATATATAATAATAATAATTTTATGTAAAATGGGGTTTTTCTGATTAAAGGTCGAAAAACTATTTTCTAAACGGGAGAGCGTACAGTCTTCATATTAATTTTAGTCGATAGATCTTTTAAATATAAGGAAGTGATTAATTTAAAAAAATTCTATAAAATCTATGAAGCGAGCTTTAAAATGTTAAAAGTTGAATTTGGAAAAATAGACGTTTGACAAATAATTCGCCATAAATCGGGTGTTTGAGTAAGGGACATAAATTTTATACTATTAGAAAGATAATGAAAAAAAAATTATCTGTGTTTCAGGAATTTTTAATGTGATTTTTTTACCACACATTTTTTCACCCAATTTTTTGTGGTTTTGTATTTTTCATTTTTTTATAGGTCGTTCTAAAAATTTGAAATTTCTACACCTGATGGAAACTATTGATTTATTAATAGGTATATTAAAAATTTCAAATTTTTTCAAAACAAAATTAAGGATTTCTTTTTATGTCCTCACAACTTTTGTCAGCGCCTTCGAAAGCTAACGTTTAAATTGATATCTGAATCATAATTCTACATGCTTAACACAACCCTCACAATCCATTAAAAAATTTCGATCAAAACATTTCACAAAAATCTTGAAAAATGGGCATTTGTTCGTTGTTCAATGTCGGTCTTCAGTGGAGAATACATCGTTTTGGGTGAAATGTGAAAAAGTGCCGATTTGATTTTACTCTTTAGCTTCTAACTTTCGTTCTAATTATAGGATTTTATTTTTGATTACATAGGTTTTTATTATTTTTTTTCGAAATTCCAAAAAATTTTCATAAATCTACATTGAAAATTTTGAGCACCTAACTTTTTCGAGGGAGAATGAGAAAATACAAAAAAAAAAGCAATTCAAACCATGTGCAAGTGCTTTGATATTATTTGTGTAAAGGTATAGATATAATAAAAATTCATATAAAAAAACAAACAGTCGAGTGGGTAGGGATTTCTCAAGCAAGAAGAACATGAGTGGAGTAGGTATATGAGTAGGTAGCAGTGGCGTGGCGTCCATATAACACGATTCCTATCGAGTTACCATTTGAAAATCTGAATCATGTTTATTAAAAAACGAGCAACATTCATCTAAATTACTAGAAAATTCCCTAAATATGTCGAAGAAAACCGTGTTATTTTTGTCCATAAGAAAGCAAAAAAATAACTCGGTTTTCTGCGTCTTATTTCGGGAGTTTTAATACAAATAAATGGAGCAAGTCAAACAGAACAAGCTTGTTCTATCCAGCGAAAATTTTTAAAAGTTCTATTTGGGTTTCTTGTGGGGTATGGAGTTGTAGAAGAGAGAATTAAGTATGTCTCACTGTTGTATGAAGTTCATTGAGCAGGGTAGGGGTAGTTTTCTGTGCAAAAAATAAATTTTAATTCGAAAAATTAACACGCTTTTTTTCGTCTTATTTTAATAACTTTGTATGTGTCTCGCTGCGTTGCTGTGTGAAGGTTTTTCTTTAAAAAAATACAGTTCATACACCTTTTTATTTTATTGTAAAATTAAACTTTTATGACTCTTTCTATACAAAATTTGTAAATCAAAACTTATATCATGGCGTGGAAAGCGATATAGACAATTTAAGGTAGACATTTATAATTTAAGATTTTTTGCGACCTTTAGTCCAATGCGTTTCGCCCAGGCACGACAGTTGGGCTCATCAGTTAGATGCTGTCGTACCCTTCTAAGACGCAATTTTTTGTCGATGAATACCGACTCTTAATAAAATCTACAGCGCATAGGCACTGTAAATTATATTATTCTAGGGGAACATGGTTATATTCTTGCACCTAGAAATATATGTTGTTGTTGTAAGCCCGTGGTCTGGCTAATGTACGAAGAAGAGAATAAACAAAAATAAAACAAAATTATTTTTGTTATTGTTTTAGTGGACTATATTGAATTAAATTCAAATGAAAGATTTTTTGCGACCTTTAGTCCAATGCGTTTCGCCCAGGCACGACAGTTGGGCTCATCAGTTAGATGCTGTCGTACCCTTCTAAGACGCAATTTTTTGTCGATGAATACCGACTCTTAATAAAATCTACAGCGCATAGGCACTGTAAATTATATTATTCTAGGGGAACATGGTTATATTCTTGCACCTAGAAATATATGTTGTTGTTGTAAGCCCGTGGTCTGGCTAATGTACGAAGAAGAGAATAAACAAAAATAAAACAAAATTATTTTTGTTATTGTTTTAGTGGACTATATTGAATTAAATTCAAATGAAAGATTTTTTGCGACCTTTAGTCCAATGCGTTTCGCCCAGGCACGACAGTTGGGCTCATCAGTTAGATGCTGTCGTACCCTTCTAAGACGCAATTTTTTGTCGATGAATACCGACTCTTAATAAAATCTACAGCGCATAGGCACTGTAAATTATATTATTCTAGGGGAACATGGTTATATTCTTGCACCTAGAAATATATGTTGTTGTTGTAAGCCCGTGGTCTGGCTAATGTACGAAGAAGAGAATAAACAAAAATAAAACAAAATTATTTTTGTTATTGTTTTAGTGGACTATATTGAATTAAATTCAAATGAAAGATTTTTTGCGACCTTTAGTCCAATGCGTTTCGCCCAGGCAAGACAGTTGGGCTCATCAGTTAGATGCTGTCGTACCCTTCTAAGACGCAATTTTTTGTCGATGAATACCGACTCTTAATAAAATCTACAGCGCATAGGCACTGTAAATTATATTATTCTAGGGGAACATGGTTATATTCTTGCACCTAGAAATATATGTTGTTGTTGTAAGCCCGTGGTCTGGCTAATGTACGAAGAAGAGAATAAACAAAAATAAAACAAAATTATTTTTGTTATTGTTTTAGTGGACTATATTGAATTAAATTCAAATGAAAGATTTTTTGCGACCTTTAGTCCAATGCGTTTCGCCCAGGCACGACAGTTGGGCTCATCAGTTAGATGCTGTCGTACCCTTCTAAGACGCAATTTTTTGTCGATGAATACCGACTCTTAATAAAATCTACAGCGCATAGGCACTGTAAATTATATTATTCTAGGGGAACATGGTTATATTCTTGCACCTAGAAATATATGTTGTTGTTGTAAGCCCGTGGTCTGGCTAATGTACGAAGAAGAGAATAAACAAAAATAAAACAAAATTATTTTTGTTATTGTTTTAGTGGACTATATTGAATTAAATTCAAATGAAAGATTTTTTGCGACCTTTAGTCCAATGCGTTTCGCCCAGGCACGACAGTTGGGCTCATCAGTTAGATGCTGTCGTACCCTTCTAAGACGCAATTTTTTGTCGATGAATACCGACTCTTAATAAAATCTACAGCGCATAGGCACTGTAAATTATATTATTCTAGGGGAACATGGTTATATTCTTGCACCTAGAAATATATGTTGTTGTTGTAAGCCCGTGGTCTGGCTAATGTACGAAGAAGAGAATAAACAAAAATAAAACAAAATTATTTTTGTTATTGTTTTAGTGGACTATATTGAATTAAATTCAAATGAAAGATTTTTTGCGACCTTTAGTCCAATGCGTTTCGCCCAGGCACGACAGTTGGGCTCATCAGTTAGATGCTGTCGTACCCTTCTAAGACGCAATTTTTTGTCGATGAATACCGACTCTTAATAAAATCTACAGCGCATAGGCACTGTAAATTATATTATTCTAGGGGAACATGGTTATATTCTTGCACCTAGAAATATATGTTGTTGTTGTAATTCAATATAGTCCACTAAAACAATAACAAAAATAATTTTGTTTTATTTTTGTTTATTCTCTTCTTCGTACATTAGCCAGACCACGGGCTTACAACAACAACATATATTTCTAGGTGCAAGAATATAACCATGTTCCCCTAGAATAATATAATTTACAGTGTCTATGCGCTGTAGATTTTATTAAGAGTCGGTATTCATCGACAAAAAATTGCGTCTTAGAAGGGTACGACAGCATCTAACTGATGAGCCCAACTGTCGTGCCTGGGCGAAACGCATTGGACTAAAGGTCGCAAAAAATCTTTCATTTGAATTTAATTCAATATAGTCCACTAAAACAATAACAAAAATAATTTTGTTTTATTTTTGTTTATTCTCTTCTTCATTTATAATTTAGTTACCTATACGTTTTCGGGTGACTAATTTTTTCTTCGAGTTACCATTTGAAATCATCCACGCCACGCTACTGGTAGGTAGGTATATTGTTTGCAGCAGAAAAAAATGTTTGTACTGAAATTGGGACCACGGCGACGCCAGCGGGTGGAGTGTCGATTTTGACCAAAATAAAAAGGCTATCCGATGTATTTCTAATTGCACATTTCATTTATGCAAATAAAAAAAATTGCACACACCCCTTTTTTTTTTAGTCTAGTTAGCAAGTCTTAAATCCTGTGAAGTGCATAATTAAACGCATTTGAATTTCTTCAAATTATTCTATTTGGCAAACCAAGATGTTTAAAAAGAAAAGAACTCAAAAGCTCTGCTTTCGTGTGCTTGCATTCTTTGTGTGCACACATATTTATTTTGTGAACGTGCAATATAGAAACACACTAAAAGTCTAAAGCGGGACTGAACACTAATATAAACATAAACAACACATTTGTCAACTAGTAACAGTGTAAGTAAGTACACACAACCTAAAAGTAAAGCTATTCATTACTCTGTTATTCCAAATTTCATCCTTTTATAAGGGAACAAGTGAATGCTCCTATTAGAGTTTTCCAAATTACGTTGGCATGCTTGGTGAGGCTCAGCTCGTCGGAGGGGAGGATTCTTGTAAATCAGAAAGACTCGAGAATAACAAATTAAATCATGCCTGGACTGAACATATATATATAAAATATGGATTTCTGACGATCAAGTCACAAGCGCGGACGGACTCTTTAAGACATTGGCAATGGGTAATATGATGTTCAATACCCGAAGTACATTGCTCCCACCCTATAATACACCTTGGCAACATTCGTACTTACATTTTTAACGTTGCCCCTGAACGAACCTTCGTTTGATTTATCTCATTTGACCAATCGACATCCTCAACAATCCCCAACCAATATTATTATTTAAAACAATTTCTCTCAATCACTTATAATATATTTAATTCAAGACATTCTGATGCATTTTAAATTAATTTAAATTGATACGTGAATCTAACATATAAAAGGACTTAATATAAAAGGAACAAAACCCGAAGATAATAAAGTTATATAGAATCAAAAGAAATTTTTAGCAAATCAGGTATTAATAGATTTTGAATTTAAGTTTATATCATCACGAATGGATTAATGAAAAGATAAATTAAATATATGAAGAAAATAATTTTATAACATATAAAGAAGGAAAGAAAAATATCTGTTGCTATGAATAGAAAAAAACAATATCAAATCACTTACATGGGTCCTTGAAGAAAATGTGCGCACATGATCCGTAGTCCTGTTAGATTCAAATATTTTATATGAGCTTGGATGATTTCATTCACAACAGACACTTTTGGAAACAAAACTTATTAATAAAATTAGGATAATTAAATTAATGGAACTAAGTAAAGATAAGTTACAATATATAGATACTTTAAGATTTTAAAGAGTCTTAAATATTTTAAACAGGAAACCACTAACAAATTCGCTACGCGATGATGTTTTCAAATGACGTCACTTGTTGTATTTTTTTGTTTTGTAATTATTTTTCATTTAGTTTTTGTACCATAACTTGGATTACAGAGATTTGCACTGGGGTTTTACAAATTTGGAGATCTGGCACAGATTACACGAAGTTAGATTAATACGGCGGAGCTAGGACCTTGACTTGGGTGGGTTAATATGGTTGCTCCTGAATTGAATTAATCCGTATGAACACGTGTCAGCATATATGTAGGTATATATATGCATATATATATGTATATATACCCCTCACCCTCTTGTGTTGTCGATTTTCTCTTGCAACCTCAGCAATTATTTTGCAAAATTCCTGTTTTCTTTGAAATTGGAAAATTTTGGTTTAAACTGATTCGCCAATTTTTCAATCTGTATTTCTATTTATTTTTCTAGAAAATTCGAATCAATAATTCTATTTTACTTTTATTTTATTCAGCTTTAAAACTTTTCAAGAGTGAATATATTCGGAATAGAAAATTTTCGTCGAATAACTCGCTTGCTTGATTATTATTTCATTTGCCTTGCAAAATAGATTTTTTTTTTTTAAGTAGGGATACTAACAAGTAGTTTTGATTGAACATACCCTGTGACGAATCCCATTCATAACAAAGCTTCTTTGTTTGCGATTAACAAGAAACAAACAAAAAGGAAAAGAATGGGAAAGTGATGGAACGTGTGGCTCGACCCACGAAAAGCCGGGCCAATATTGCCATCAAGGTTTGATATCCTTAGCGTGGAATTTACCAATGTATTCGCCATTAAGTTTTTCTAAATCATTTAAGCAATTTCCAATTCGTTTTCGAATCCTACACTTGAGAAATTTGTGGGAGAATTTAGCATTTCTTGCTTCGACAAAGCTACTTTGTTCGAAATTTCTTCGGTAGACTTCTTGTCCTATTTTGAATTCGACAGGTCTTGACCTTATATTATACACTTTGGCTGATTTCGAATGTGCTGCATCTAAATTTTTGAGAATATTTTCTCGTATTTTATCGAGTCTATCAGAATTAATCAAGACGTTGACAGACGAGTCTTGTACGCATTTTATATTTTCTAGAATACCGTATGCCACTCCGTGTTGTATCATATGTTCACTCACTCACCGCTGAACCACGAAAAATTTAACTCGCTGATTTCGGGGGGTTAACTTGAGAGTCAGCCAGGGTTCAAGGATGTGATTGGCTATTATAATTTTTGATGTAGAATGTTTCTTGTACCTATACATGCTATCTCACTTCAAACTGAATTTTTTTGACAGTCACGATAAACAGATACAAGGTATGCTTATTTTATAAACCCGAGCCGCCATCTTGGAATTTTTGTGTCGTCACAATCTTATATTTAGTATTATTTTCTTTTTTGATTGAGGATTATCATTAGAATTCGGCATTTAAAAGAATGATTTGAGCAAACCTTGTGAAATAACTCATGATGTTTGTGCGATAAATTCACAAATCGAGCAATCGACTGACCTTTGAAATTGACGTAAGCTATATTATATACTCAATTTTTCTAGTATATAGACTTTAACTCGAGTTCAGTTAACTCTCACCTGAACCACGACTGTACAACGCACTCGAAGTTGAACCTGGTTCACGATTTAACTCGAGTTTAGTTGATCTGCGGTTCAGCGTAAATTTGTACAACTGGCCCTAAATAAACTTTTTGCTGTAGAGAAGGCACAATATAAAACAAAACTTCTTTGGAAATCCCATTAAAAGTTACGGGGATTTCACAAACAAAAACCAACAATATTTTGTTTCGCACCGTCAGCAGTGCTGATAGAAGATTTTATTTTGTTGATCTTAAAATTGTTGCGTTCGATGAATTGTAGACTTTCCTTGCCAAGAGCACTTACTGAAGCACCAGAATCAAGAAGGGATAACATTGATTCTGTACCTATCTGAACATTGATGAAAGGTCGTGCATCAGTGTTTGTGCAGATCATTGTCGATTCTATAGCTGCTCGAAAACTCTTGCGCTTCCTAAATCTTTCTCGTGCCTTTAAAATCTGTTTCGAAGGCTCAGTATTGAAAATTCTAGAACGAACTTTGTCATAGTTCAACTTTCTTTGATGTAAATCAACGTTGAATGGGGTATCGTCCGATGACGAATTTAAAAGGTGAGGAGTTCTTTTTAAAAGTGTTATATTTTCATATCCGGTGTCAGTGGTTGTTTCGTTATTCGGAAGATTGGAAGACCTATGGTCATCACAACCTTTGAAATTTAATGTTGGCTCGGGAATTTTGGGAATGAGCGAGCGTTCCCGGCAACCATCTCGCCCATCGATCGGTTTCCCATCAAATGTTTTTTGCATGTAACAGTAGTTACATTTTTTGTACCACATTTGTAGCAAAAAAGGTTGCGTTTTTCCAGGGGACATTCAAAGAACGAATGTCCAACAACATCGCAATTCCAGCATTGGTAGTTGGTGGTATCGCTTGTTCGATTGTGAATGAAGGCAGATACATTGAGATCATCATCGGTATTTTCTGTTCCGGTTCTGTAATCTTTTTCTTCAATTTCATTTATATTGGGTTTAGACCTAAAAGAATTTGTAGGGTATTGGCGCATTAAGTGTTTCTCGGCGCGTCTTGCAACTTCTCGAAGTTTTTGTAAATTAATATCATCATAGGCAAATAGCAAAAAACCCAGTGATTCTTTTGCGTTGCTTTTAATGAGTTCAATAAGTTTTTTATCACTCATAGGTTCATTTAAACGAGAATTCATTGTAACGAGAGCAGTAAAAAAGTCATCGAAAAGTTTTTTTTGGCCTTGTCGACGTTCCAACATACGTACGAGTTTATCATGATCATTTTCAACACGACTGAATTCACGTATTAATGTCTCCTTGAAAAATGGATAAGAAAAGGTTCGATTTTGTTTTGAGAATAGCCAAAACCACTTTTCAGCTTTTCCTTCTAATAAAAGATGGAAATTGGATAGTAGGTATTCCCATGAACACTGAGAGCGTTCCTTTAAGGTTTCCACCTTGAATATAAAATCGTGGACGCTTTCAATACCGTTGAAGGATATTTTCCATTTATCAATTTTACAGCTTTGGTCGAATCTGGTAAGAGAAGGTAACGGTTGTTGGTCAACCATCGATGATGGTTCGGGAAAGCCTCTAAAATTTGGAGAAGAGAATGAAAAAATATTTTCCCTTGGCTGATTTTGATTTACATTATGCTTAATGGTTTCAATTTGATTAGTTATTTCATTTTTAAAAGATTGAATATCTTTTATTAAGGCTTGTTGATTATGAATCATGGTTTTTTGAATTGTTGATATTAAGTTATTGATATCTTTTGAATCTATATCTTTCGATTTGGTTTGGACCTGAGGAATTTCAGTTGTGTCATGCATTCCTTTTTGAAATGCTAAAGAAGGAGCACCTGATGCCTCAATTAAACTGTTTATTTGTCTCGATCGGGAGATTTGATCTACCGTTGGTAAATCTACGACTTTATTTGGAGAGTGAACGACTTTTGGTATCGTACCCGTATTTTTTGGTGGAATACCATTTACATTAGAATCTTCTTGACTCAAAATCACTTTGGATGTATTTTTCTTTGAAGGAGTGTTCTTTTTCTTACTTGAACGTGGTGTCATTATTATTGAAACTGGGGTTGCTTTGGATATCTCGAAAGGTCAAATGAGTTAAATTACCAATGTCTTAATAATAAAAAAAATTTACTACTAATTTTAAAATTGGTCACAGCTACGTTCATACGACTTTTTTTTTTGTAATAAAGGCCTTGTGATCTTCAGAGAAACTATGTGAATTCAGAGAAACTGATCTTCAGAGAAACTATAATTACTAGTTTGTTGCAATATATAATCAGCTTCGGCTGTTACTACAGACTTACAAGACTTAAATAACTTTGTGAAAAAAAATAATTAAAAAGACTACGAATATTAATCATGCATAACTTTTCCTGATCAGAATTTGGAACAAATTGACTATGATTAAGAAAAAAAATATATGTATATTCGTGGCAGCTCGTTATCAAATTATTCAATAAACGGGACTCAGGAATTTTAAAAGAACTTATACTATCAAAATAAGCTTAAACGTTGGGCGCCATATCTGTTATTCCAAATTTTATCCTTTTATAAGGGAACAAGTGAATGCTCCTATTAGAGTTTTCCAAATTACGTTGGCATGCTTGGTGAGGCTCAGCTCGTCGGAGGGGAGGATTCTTGTAAATCAGAAAGACTCGAGAATAACAAATTAAATCATGCCTGGACTGAACATATATATATAAAATATGGATTTCTGACGATCAAGTCACAAGCGCGGACGGACTCTTTAAGACATTGGCAATGGGTAATATGATGTTCAATACCCGAAGTACATTGCTCCCACCCTATAATACACCTTGGCAACATTCGTACTTACATTTTTAACGTTGCCCCTAAACAAACCTTCGTTTGATTTATCTCATTTGACCAATCGACATCCTCAACAATCCCCAACCAATATTATTATTTAAAACATTTTCTCTCAATCACTTATAATATATTTAATTCAAGACATTCTGATGCATTTTAAATTAATTTAAATTGATACGTGAATCTAACATATAAAAGGACTTAATATAAAAGGAACAAAACCCGGAGATAATAAAGTTATATAGAATCAAAAGAAATTTTTAGCAAATTAGGTATTAATAGATTTTGAATTTAAGTTTATATCATCACGAATGGATTAATGAAAAGATAAATTAAATATATGAAGAAAATAATTTTGTAGTATATAAAAAAGGAAACAAAAATATCTGTTGCTACGAATAGAAAAAAACAATATCAAATCACTTACATGGGTCCTTGAAGAAAATGTGCGCACATGATCCGTAGTCCTGTTAGATTCAAATATTTTATATGAGCTTGGATGATTTCATTCACAACAGACACTTTTGGAAACAAAACTTATTAATAAAATTAGGATAATTAAATTAATTGAACTAAGTAAAGATAAGTTACAATATATAGATACTTTAAGATTTTAAAGAGTCTTAAATATTTTAAACAGGAAACCACTAACAAATTCGCTACGCGATGATGTTTTCAAATGACGTCACTTGTTGTATTTTTTTGTTTTGTAATTATTTTTCATTTAGTTTTTGTACCATAACTTGGATTACAGAGATTTGCACTGGGGTTTTACAAATTTGGAGATCTGGCACAGATTACACGAAGTTAGATTAATACGGCGGAGCTAGGACCTTGACTTGGGTGGGTTAATATGGTTGCTCCTGAATTGAATTAATCCGTATGAACACGTGTCAGCATATATGTAGGTATATATATGCATATATATATGTATATATACCCCTCACCCTCTTGTGTTGTCGATTTTCTCTTGCAACCTCAGCAATTATTTTGCAAAATTCCTGTTTTCTTTGAAATTGGAAAATTTTGGTTTAAACTGATTCGCCAATTTTTCAATTTGTATTTCTATTTATTTTTCTAGAAAATTCGAATCAATAATTCTATTTTCCTTTTATTTTATTCAGCTTTAAAACTTTTCAAGAGTGAATATATTCGGAATAGAAAATTTTCGTCGAATAACTCGCTTGCTTGATTATTATTTCATTTCCCTTGCAAAATAGATTTTTTTTTTTTTTAAGTAGGGATACTAACAAGTAGTTTTGATTGAACATACCCTGTGACGAATCCCATTCATAACAAATCTTACATAAACTTGAGGGAACTATTTTTTTTACCACAATACTGATTAAAAAATACCCCTCTCAAATCTCACCTAATAAAAGTAGGAACACGCACCTCATCGCCATCTTACTGAAAGCTGGTTAGCAAAAACAGGAACCAAAATAAAAAAAACACTTATTTAAACAGTGGTACAACGGATGGAATTTTCAACACCAAAAAGATCTTTAGGAGAAACATCGCCGGATTGTGTTATACCTTCAAGTGTTAAAAAGTCGTGCACTATGGCAAAAACAGCAACCAAAATAAAATAAACACTTATTTAAACAGTGGTACAACGGATGGAATTTTCAACACCAAAAAGATCTTTAGGAGAAACATCGCCGGATTGTGTTATACCTTCAAGTGTTAAAAAGTCGTGCACTATGGCTGAAGGCTAAAACCGCTAAAATTAACCTATTGTAACGATGAAATCACCACCTAACTACTTTCGGAACAAACAAAGAGCCAAGAACAAAAATACCCTTATCGAAGACAACAACCATCTATAAAAGTTCCCGAGAGAACGCGCCATCTCTCTCTGGAGGAAAATGCGCTGAATGGAAGAGTGGAGAGAACGCCATCTGACAGTGCTGGAATGGAATCTTCTAGATGGTTTTTGTGCCAGTACTTTCGAGTAGAGTCTCGAACCTCTCAGCTCACTATATAAGGAGAAACTTTTTGAGCACAGACACAGTTTATTTTTGAAAGCGAAAGTGTAAAGTTCAAAGTTAAAAGTATCCGGAAGTGAATTTAAGTTGCATACTATTGAGATTGATGATTAATAAAATATTTGAAGTGAAGTAAAGTGTGTTTAATTTAAAAAGGAAATAATTGACCGTTGACAGTTAAAAAGAAATAAGTTTTATATCAAACCGTGGTAAAACGTTACATTGGTGTCAGAATAAGGGATAAAACTTATTTTATCTGTGCTTTTAAGTAAATTAACTTAAAATAAAAAGTGCGTGTGTGTTTTTAAATAAATAAACAGACAATGGGTACAATTTTGAATGATTTAAATTGTGTTGAAATTAAAGCAGAACTAAACAAACGAGGTGTTCCTACTGCTGGATCAAAAAATGACCTCATTATTCGTCTGCAGGAACATTTAAGACAACAAGGTGAAAACCCAGACTCGTTTATTTTCACGATTGAAATGGAGGAAGAGCAAGTAAGTACTAGTTCAGATATGACCAATATGATGGCTCTGCTGCTCGCCCAGTTTGAAGAGCAAAGAAAAGAACAAAAGAACCTTCTCGAAGAACAAAGAAAAGACAAAAGAATCTTCTCGAACGATTTGAAGATCAACGCAATGAGCAAAAGAATCTTCTCGAAGGATTTGAAGATCAACGCAATGAGCAAAAGAATCTTCTCGAAAAATAAGAAAAAAATCTTCTCCAGCGATTCGAAGAACAAAGAAGTGAACAAAAGAATCTTCTTGAAGAACACAAAAATCTTCTCGAAGGTAAGCTTGATGCCTTCGAAAACAAATTTGTTGCTCTTGACAAGCGTGCTTACCTACCCAACTCCAGGAAAACCTTTCATTATTGACGCGGATGCAAGTAATGTCGGAATTGGAGCTGTACTGTCACAAGTCCACGACGGAGAAGAAAAGGTTGTCGCCTACTACAGTAAGGTACTTTCGAAGCCAGAACGGAATTATTGCGTGACCAGAAGGGAACTTCTAGCTCTGATATTGGCAACAAAGCACTTCCATAAGTACATCTATGGACAGAAGTTTGTTGGAAACGGTTCAACATACGAATGTTTTGATTAACAGCAAATTTAAAAATAACAGTCACAGTTTGAGAATGGTTGCAGGTTTCCGGTTATATTACTTTAAATATTGTGGATGGTATTGGATGGAAGTGGGATGGGCATGATTGCCGCAGTGCAAATGAATGGAAGTTGGATACAAATTATAGAGAAAGAGAAAATATGCGAGAGAACATGGTACTCCGCATCCATTTGGTGCAAATTTCGAAATGGTATGTCCTATAAGGAAAAGAGAGGAAAAAAAATGTTGCACACCAACACAGAGATCTAATTTATTTTACTTTTGCAACATGGAAGTGTTTCCGTGGGGGTTTTTACAGCCAATTTAGACTGAAAATCAAATATTGTCTAACATGTATTTTTCAAAAAATCAGAAAATAATTTTGATACCAAAAATGTAATTTTTCAGTCTATATTTCGGCCAGAAACAATACATCCCGAAATCACTTCCTGTGCCATTTTGAATGTTGATTTCTGATGCGCTGTCCAGGGTTACCGTCGGCTATAAAAGGCCCATTTTTTCGAGCTGATACGCTCTTTTTGATTTGGGATTCCTTTGCGGGCGCTTCACTTTTGCCGTGGCGTGTTAAAATACAAAAAAAAAAATGTTCGGGTTTTTAAACTTAAATTAAAAAGTAGTATTAATTTGTCGAAATTTAAGAAAGTATACAAAAATTAGATAAAAATCAATAGAACCGACATCGTAAAGACCGAAAGTTTAACCGAAATTAAAACAAGGAATAATTAAAATTTGTACTGCAAAGAAGCCGCGCTTTACCTCGAGAATAATCCGAGAAGATCCTCGCAATCGGAAATAAAACGAGTGTAAAAAGTACATAAAAGCTTATTATAATTACCCTCTCTGTGGTGCCGTGGACTTTCTTAAAGAAAAAGGCACAAAATAATAAAAATAATACTAATAAGTGTGCTTACCGTAATCTCCCTTTCCACCACAAGAAAAAAACCATAAAAAGTGATTATAACTATCGAAAGTACGTGTCTGGTATGTGAAAACATCCAAAAACAAAAAAAAAGACAAATAAAAAAATATACCCACCGTATGAAAAAAAAAACAAAAAAATTCGTGAAGTGAGCCATTTAATCCTAACCTATCCAAAAAAAAGTATAAAAAAAAAACAGAAACCCATTGATGATAACCTTACGCACTTAATCAAGTACTTAAAACTGCGTTACGTTCTGTACAAAAAAAAAAAAAAAACAGAAACAAAACTACTATTTAAAATCTGTATATCGAAAGATTTCCCGTCGCAACCCGTCCTAAATCGACACCCGAACCTGAGACGTCCAATTCCAATGACAAATCTAAGATTGAACGGAGTGCCATCATTCATCTCCATTCCATCAGCCATCTCCCGTATTAAAATTATTTTTTTAATTTTTTTATAATATTTTTATAGGTATTTTATGTGTAATACCTACTTAATTAAACTTCATATTTTTCCTAACATCATCGATTCAAATTTTAGTGATTAGAGTTAAATTTCTTATGTCGAATTCCTTTTAACAAAAATATTCGATTTTTTTTCTAAACAGAATCGAATTTTTTCTTTTAATACAAGGGATTTCTCCAGAAAAGTCGATTTTTTCTTCTGAACAAATCGATTTTTTTCTTAAAAGGAATTCGACATTATTAATGTAAAAGAAAAGAGAAATGTATATACTTATATATAAAAAAAAAATTATATCTTTATAGCAAGTCAGAATTCAACGCGTTATCAATTCCATTTTGTCAATAGTGGTACCGAATCAGTGCGTGTTCGTTTAACTAATTAAAAAAAATATATATATTTTTGTATTCGTGTATAATGAAACAATAACAGGTGATTGAGAAAAAAAAACCCACGCAAATTGAAAGTGACTTTGAAGCGGTGCACCCCATCAAAGGAAATATCATTTGAATAACAACAACGGTAAGTTTGTCTAAATATTGGATTTAAAAATGAAAAAAATGATAAATATATATTTTAACGTTAATTAATTTAACGAAATTCAGCTGATCTTTTTTTGATTGACGATCCACAAAACTTGATTCGATTCACAGTTTTTTTTTCATGCGGCTAGCTAAACCCTACAAATGCCAAAGCTAATTGTACTTGCTTTAAGATAACAATAAAATCAAAATCGAGAATGCTCATTATGTTCTATGCAAATTATTTTTTTTTTGTCAAATATAATTTTTCTTTTCGAATTATATGTAATTAATTCTTGTATTATTCTCAAAAAAAAAAAAAAAAGGGAATTTTAAATTAATTTTACTTTTATTTATTAGTTTGGATTAAAATTTGTGAATTAAATAAGATAGCAGATCATTATTGTGTGTTCCATTCGAAAACTGTTGACTGCTATATAAAGGAGAAATTGATAGAGAAGATTTAACATTCATATGTACGAAGCTTTTAGTTTATGTATTTTTTTTTCCCCATCGGCAAGACTAGATAAGTTTACTTGATTTGATTCAATAAAAATTTTTTGAATGTGCTGGTTTAGTATCTAAAAATTAAATATTGTCTTTTATTTCATGAATTTTACTGGTTTTATTCCGCTCCTTGATTGATTGTTATAAATATGGGAAGTTTTGATTCTTTGAACATTTTAGCTTATGAAACGGATGAGGATATGAAACCTAACTAAGATTATAAGCCGTTGGTGGATGTGACAGGGTAAGTGATGGGTGTGTTGAAGACGTGAAAAAAAAAATAAATATGAAAGTTGAAAGATTTATAATTTTAAATTTTGAAGATGGTGACTAGTTTAGATACATTGGGAAGATGTTAATATATTGAAGAGGGTGTTGCTTTGGTTACATCCATGATCCGTTGATTTTTTTTTTATTTTTCTTTCTTCAACAATATATTATAAAATACGAGGGCATAATAGCCATGGTCCGTTTCTTTTAGATACGTGTGGGTGGGTAATTCCCTCAGAGTGGCAACTCCATCTAGTCCTCTCCTCACAAGATTTTTTTTTATTTTGAAATATTTGACCTATCAGGACGAATTCGGGCTCCTTTTCTGGAACCCTTTCTCATCAGATTTTATTCCGGCATGTAATTCGTAACAACATCCGGTGCCGCGACAGCAAAGGACCTCCCCGCCGACGAGCTAGGACGCGCGAATGCTAGCATGCCACGCTGTCGTGTCCTGGGTAACCATTCCTTCCTGCTGCCAGAATCAGCCCATAGTTCCTGTAAGCTATGGGTTGTAATGGTGGTAAGGGAAGTAGTGGTTTCGGGGTCTTTTTTAGAAATATTTCTGCTATGTGCTACGTATTTCGGTTTAAGGGTTATAGCATCTCTAGGTGGTGAGATTGAGGAATATTCTATTGAAGACCCTAGCCGATAACACCTCGGTTCCGTTACAGGTGGCGCCCAACGTGGGGCTCGAATTTGTTCTATTTATATCCGATAGGAAGTTGAAGACCTTATTTTTTTTCCAAAAAAAAAAAGGAAAAGAAAGATAACATTTCTTTTCGACGATGTCGCTTTTGTTGGCAATTGTAACAATTACCTGTGTTTTTTTATTATTGTCAAGCAGGATGTAGAAATTTAGTTGTCCAGTAAGTGGGTTTGAACATTTTCCTCGCTTAGTCTGTTGCGACTATTTCACATACTTCAAGTTTGATCAGTAGCAATCACGAGTTTGCAAAAATTTTGGGCGAGTCCGTATTTTTCTAGTTTTGTGGGATATACATTTGCTTGCCATTTTTCATTGCTTTCTTTTAGTCCGCATACACCTCAATGCTTGTCCGGCAGTATAAGCTCTATAAGCTTGGTACTGTGTACGTTGCGAATTGAGGTCGGTCTAAAGTCGAACAATTTGTATGCCTTCAAAAATCCAACTTATTTTCATCGCGTCAGTGCACATACAAATAAGGAAAAACTTCAACTTATTAAAAATTTCTAGTGAGTACAACAAAAAAAAATATTAATCTTCATCTTCAAAGGAATCGCCTCTTCATTTCCTGTCACATTCACCAGACAAACCCATGAGAAGTTAATTCAAATTTATTATAGTAATTTTTTTTGTCCAATTTAGTTTTTGCCTGAAACCTTTTATGCCATACTATTAGTGTGTAACTTGAAAGGTTATGATTTGTTTCGATCCGATCGAAGTGATCCTAGAGGTGGAGGAGTTGCCATTTACATTCGAAGTTCCATTAGTTGTTAGATCTGATTTCTCTTCTCCAGTTGATTACTGCTTTCTAGAAATTTTGAATGGTCGAAACAAATGTTTATTACATAGGTGTAGTTTATCGTCCGAACAAAAACATTGACTTCGAACCAATGTTAAGAGTGTTAGAAAGCATATCCTCTATTTATACTGAAATTATTTTATGTGGTGACTTCAATTGCAATTTACTCAATAGGGAAACATCAAAATCATTTATCGAAAGAATGGAGAGCCTTAGTCTCAGGACAAATAATTTTAGTAATGCTACTCATTTTACAAACGATAGTGCAACACTTTTAGATTTATTCTTTACCAATGATATTGAAAATATATTGCTTTACAATCAACTTTCAGCATCCGCCTACTCAAAACATGACTTAATTTTTGCAACTTTTAATATTGTCCCCCGAACTGTAACCACAACATTTGAATACCGAGATTTTAAGAATATTGACTTGGCTCAGTTGGAATATGATTTACATGAGATTAACTGGCAACAAATATATTTAATGTCTTCCGCTGATGATCAGGTAACCTTCCTTCAAAACGAAATTGGCTACTTATTTGATAAACACGTAAAACTCAAAACAAAGGTACTTAAATATCAACATAATTTATGGTTTTCACAAGAAATTAAGGAATTGATTAAGCAAAGAGACTTGGCTTATAAACAATGGAAACGTTTCCGATTACCAGAGCTTCTTATATCTTTTCGTGTCATTCGAAACAATGTCCGCATAAAAATAAGAGAAGCTAAAGTCCGAGTATACTCAAATCACCTGAGTAAAGATCTACCTTCAAAAACACTTTGGAAAAATATTCGTGATCTCGGAGTTGGTCAACCAAAAGAAAAATTCCCCGTAAATATCAATCCAGATGTTCTCAATATTGAGTTTGCTAAAGTTCAATCCAATCCTCCAATCCAAATAGTAAATCCGACTGACATACTTGAACTTTCAAACATATCTAATTTTAACAGCGAATTTCAATTTATTAATATTGAAGAAGGTGAGGTAGTGGCCAACATCTTAAAAATTAAATCCAAGGCCACAGGCTTTGATGAAATGCATCCGACGTTCATTAAAATAATTCTACCACACATACTTCCTACTCTTACACATATTTTTAATACCATCATAACAACAAGTTCCTTTCCACACAGTTGGAAAACTGCGAAAGTCATTCCCATAGTAAAAAAAGCTGCCACTCGTTTAGCGCCTCCCGAATACAGGCCTATACTTTCTTTTATTTCCAAAGTTTTAGAAAAAATATTGCATAGTCAGATCTCTAATTTTATAAAGACCAACAATCTCTTATGTGTTAACCAGTCGGGGTTTAGGAAAAATCATAGTTGTGTATCTGCTCTACTTAAAGTTACTGATGATCTTAGGTGTGCTATGGATGAAGACAAAGTATCATTTTTAGGACTACTTGACTTTTCAAAAGCCTTCGATACGATAAACCATAATGTTCTTATTACTAAAATGAAAAGGCAGTTCGGTTTTCGGAGTCAGCCTCCAAGTTAATGCTTTCCTACCTTTCTAGGAGAAGACAAGCAGTAATGGTGGATGTGGCAGCGGTGACTGCTAATGTAAATGTGGCAGTGTGTTGACTGATGTAACTGTTGCATAAGTGATATGTGGCTCATCTAGGAGTTTGGTAAAAGGAGATCAGTAAAGACATGCACTGAAAAGGTTTATGAAAATAAAGTACAGAAATATTATATAAAGTATTTATTGCGTTGTCTTGTTATTTTAACAAATATAACCGATTATCACATTGGCGACGAGGATCGGTAAGTTCGAAACAATATAACAAGAAAAACATGAAAAGTGCATAAAATGTACACATACATATATGTAGGCAAAAGCCCGGAACCAAGAGTTCTCATTGAAGCTGTTTTTTTTTTTTTTGGTTACAGCATAGAAAACCAAATAAAGGTTAAAGAGTCCGTGAGACTACATCAAAAGAGTCCGGGAGACCATACCAAAAGAGTCCTTGAGACCACGACATAAATCACGGTCGGGAAGACCAAAAGAAAAGGTTGCAGACCATTTTATAAGCCGTCTAGAAGACAAGGCATCAGATATACGTACAATTCATGAAATTGTTATTCTCTTTAATAAGGTTGTATCTGTATAAATTATAAACGTAAAGAAATTGTTGCTTAATCTTAGTTTCTTAGGTTATAGAGACGTTAAACATGGAAAAATGGGATATTTCCCAGTTCAATTTTAAGCAATTTCAACCGCATCAATTAAGAGATGAATGGAAGAAATACATACGAAATTTTGATTTTATTGCAGCAGCAAATGAAATATCTGATAAGACAAGACTTAAAAATATATTTCTTGCAAAGGCAGGACCAGATGTTCAAAATGTTTTTTACACTATACCTGGGGCAGATGTGGCAGAAGATAAAAAAAATGGAGTTGATCCATTTGCCACACTTATAAGCAAACTTACAGAATATTTTGCACCTAAACAACATGACGCCTTTGAGAGAAACCAGTTTTGGACCTTTAAGCCTGCAGCAGGTGAATCTCTTGGTAAGTTTTTACTTAGAGCACAGGAACAAGCTGGCCGTTGTAATTTTGGCAAAAATGAAACAGAAAGCAGGGAAATAAGTGTTATTGACAAGACGATTTTATTAGCACCACAAGATTTACGTGAAAAGTTACTGCAAAAAGAAAACTTAACCTTAGACGACATCATCAGAATCGTTAATTCTCATCAAGCTGTGAAATATCAAGCTAGTCAAATGACAATGCAGGGAAATAGTTCCGAAGATATTGCGGACGTCAATAGGATCCAACACAACCCGAGAACTGTAAGAATTGAATGCACACGCTGTGGATCAAAAGGACACCAAAGTAATGATTCAAAGTGTCCAGCACTTGGCAAGGAATGCAGAAGATGTGGGAAGCCAAATCATTTTGAGATCAAATGCCAAACAAAACTTTATTTGAACGACAGAAAACGGAAAAGAAACGATAATGTGACTGATAGATGCAACAAGTTTCAGAAAGTAAATCATGTAGAGGAAATTTTTTTAAATAACAATGTTAACTTCATCACCGATGCAAATGACAGAGATGAAATTGTGTTAGTTCGTATTGGCGGTGTTTTAACAGAAGTATTGGTTGACTCAGGCACGAGAAGAAATTTAATTGACGATACAACGTATGAAAAACTACAACGTCAACATTTGAAGGTGAGCGAAAAACACAAAGCATCAGAATACGATTTTAAGGGGTACCTCAAAGATTCAGATCCTTTAGATGTGTTGGAGGTAATCGACACTACAGTGTCTATAGAGGATCATGGACAAATTATAGAAAAAGATGCTAGGTTCTATGTAGTTAAAAATGGATCTCAGCCATTATTGGGTTACACAACATCAAAAGAGCTGGGTATCGTTAAGATTGGGTTACCTAGTACCTTAATAGAAGCAACTCATTACATTAAAACCAATGAAAAACGTCCATTTCCAAAAATGAAAGGAGTAAAAGTACAAATACCAATCGATAAAGGAGTAACACCAGTGCAGCAACATCCCAGGCGACCACCTATTGCACTACAGACCAAAATAGAAGAAAAACTTAGATCACTTCTGGCAATGGATATAATTGAAGAAGTAACCGAATATAGTGAGTGGGCATCCCCTCTGGTAGTTATTGTGAAAGACAATGGCGATCTGAGGTTATGTGTTGATATGAGACGTGCAAATCTGGCAATTAAACGCGGAAATCACCTGATGCCAACATTTGAGGATTTCCTTCACCGACTCAAAGACGCCAAATATTTCACAAGGCTTGATATTAAGGATGCTTTTCATCAAATTGAATTGAAAGAGTCTAGTCGATACATAACAACATTCATAACGCATCTTGGAATGTTCCGATACAAAAGATTGATGTTCGGCTTATCATGTGCCCCTGAGATGTTTCAGAAGGTTATCGAACAAATATTGGCGAAGATTCCAAATGCCTTAAATTACATTGATGACATCATCATTTTTGGAACTTCCAAAGAAGACCTCGGAAAGACACAGGATGATGTCTTAAATGAATTTAAGAAATATGGAATTCTTTTGAACCATTCAAAATGCAAATTCTTGATGGATGAAATAGTATTTCTCGGACACATTATATCTGCCGAGGGTATAAGACCTTCCCCAGACAAAATATCATCTATTAAAGAATTCAGAACACCTCGAACGACAGAAGAATTAAGGAGTTTTCTGGGTTTGGTCACTTATCTAGCCAGATTTATACCACATCTTTCACAAATAACTTCCCCTTTACGACAGTTACTCAAATCCGAAGTTAAATTTGACTGGCAGCGGGAACATGAGAACGCTTTTGAGGAATTAAAGAATGCATTGTCGCATATGAATACTCTGAGTTTTTTCGATAATTCCCTTCGGACTCGGGTTATAGCAGATGCAGGTCCGGATGCTCTTGGGTCAGTTTTGGTTCAATACAGGAATTCCGGTGATGAGGTGAGTCCACAAATTATTGCCTATGCCAGCAAAAGCTTAACAGAAACTGAGCGACGTTACTGTCAGTCAGAAAAAGAAGCATTGGCCCTTGTATGGGCTGTAGAAAAATTCGCGATTTATTTACTGGGTAGACGATTCGAGGTAGAAACGGATCACCGTCCATTACAAGCAATTTTCAACTCTACATCTAGACCATGTGCCCGTATCGAAAGGTGGGTGCTACGATTACAATCTTTCGATTTCACCGTAGTGTACAAAAAAGGAAGTGAAAACATTGCAGATCCTTTATCCAGATTAGCAACAGGAGGTGATGACAAAGAATTTGATGGAGACAGTGAGTTTTTTGTTCTGGCAATCCTAGAATCAGCGGCTATAGATATATCTGAAATTGAAGAAAAGGCTAAAACGGATCTGGAGCTGTCGGCAGTAAGAACATCTTTACAAACAGGTCAGTGGGATTCCGTAGAAGCAAAAAAATACGCACCATTTCAAACCCATTTATGTGTGATGGATGATTTACTTGTCCGAGGAAATAAACTAGTAATTCCAAACGCTCTTAGACAACGGATGTTAAACTTAGCACATGAGGGTCATCCGGGAGAAACTAATATGAAAAAGCGATTACGTGACAGAGTTTGGTGGCCGGGAATTGATAAGGATGCAGAAAATTATGTCAAACAGTGTGAAGGGTGTCGTTTAGTTGGATTACCATCTCGACCCTTACCCATGCAAAGAAGAGAATTTCCAACAAGTGCATGGATTGACGTTGCCATTGACTTCTTAGGGCCGTTACCAAGCAGCGAATGGATCTTGGCTATTATTGACTACTATAGCAGATATATGGAAATCGAAGTTATGTCAACAATTACAGCAAAATCAACTATAGATAGACTGGACAACATTTTCAACCGACTAGGATACCCAAGAACAATAACTCTAGACAATGCAAAACAATTTTTAAGCGATGAATTCGAACGTTATTGCAAACTCAGGGGTATAACTCTCAACTTTACAATTCCTTACTGGCCTCAAGCAAATGGCGAAATAGAAAGACAAAACAGGTCACTTAACAAACGCTTGAAAATAAGTAATGCTCTTGGAAGAAATTGGAAGACTGATTTGAAGGATTATTTAATGTTATACTATACAACACCTCAAGCTACAACAGGCAAAACACCTACAGAGCTTTTCTATGGAAGAACAATTAGATCCAAGATCCCATCTGTAAGTGATCTAGAAACAGCCCCACCGAATACAGACTTTGCAGATAGAGATACTATCCAAAAGAGGAAAGGAAAGGAGAGGGAAGATGCAAAACGCTACGCTACAGAGTCCCAGATAGATGTTGGAGATACGGTACTGGCCAAAAGGATAGAACCATTAAGAAAGCTGGATACACCTTTCAAACCAAATGAATTCACTGTCTTAAACAGAACTGGATCTAAGGTAACTATAGAAGATAAAACATCGGGATCCCTTTTCGACAGAAATATTGCTCATGTAAAGAAGGTGTTGCCTATACCAACATCAGATGCAGACAGTTCATCTATGGTAGAAGATCAAGAAGCGGATTGGAGTTCTCAGGATATTACAGGGGATAAACCAGCACGTCCCATGCGTTTCAAAAGAGTGCCTGGTCGCTTTGATGACTTCGACCTCTCAGACAGGGATGATAACTTCAATCTACAAAAGAAAGGGAGATGTGGCAGCGGTGACTGCTAATGTAAATGTGGCAGTGTGTTGACTGATGTAACTGTTGCATAAGTGATATGTGGCTCATCTAGGAGTTTGGTAAAAGGAGATCAGTAAAGACATGCACTGAAAAGGTTTATGAAAATAAAGTACAGAAATATTATATAAAGTATTTATTGCGTTGTCTTGTTATTTTAACAAATATAACCGATTATCACAGTGGGAAAACATGTCTCTGGGTCTCTTGAACTTTTTTCTGGAGTTCCCCAGGAGTTACATATACATACTGTATGATGGTCATGCCAAACTACGAACATACTTATTCAAAAGTGCTTTGCAGCCACTCTGTTATTTATATCACTTTAGTAAATTTATCTGTTTTTGTTTTCATTTGTTTATTCATAATTATTTTTAAAATTAAGTTACTTTAAGTTTATCTTTCAAACTGAAAAGAAGTAAAAGAAAGAAAATAAATAAAAATTAAATACAAAACGTCTGGATTCTTCTTTTTTTCTCTAAACTTAAAATAATCTATTTGGAATTTAGCTATAAAGCTCCCTAACATAACTGGCGCAGTCGGTAAACAAAAATTTACCTTAAAATAAAAAGATGCAATAAATTGTTAATTTAAAACAAAACAGCTGAACTAAAATTAAAATTCAATCGAAATTTCATTATTTCATTTGCACCAATTCAAATCATCTCAAAAAGGTGAAAAAGTGAATGAAGTGAACTTAAAATAAAAAAAAAAAACTAAGAAAAAAAGCTTAGATCTGAAATTTAAGACAAAAAAAGAAAAAGAACTATCGAAGTGAATAAATAAATGTTCAAAATAAAAAAGACTATATAAAATCAAAAAAAAGACGAAACAAATTATTCAAGCCAACTTTAACAGCAGCAACAACAAAGAAGACATCCAAAAAGAAGCAGGTATGGAGCAGTGGAAAATTTTAGATTTAATTAAAAATATTAATCAGTTTACCGGATTACCGGAAGAATTAGATATATTTATTAAACAAATAGATTTTATATATAGTTTATGTGTTAATTTCGAGCCTACCTCAAAATTGTTTGTACAGTTGCAAATAAGGCAAAAAATTAAAGATGAGGCCAATATTATACTTATAAATAATAATAACCCAACTCAATGGCCAGACGTGAGGGCCATTTTAATAGCAAATTGTTCGATTAACGAAAGTATAGAATCTATCATTAACCAAGTTAAAATGCTACAGTTTAAAAGTTCTGTAGAAGAATTATTTGAAAAAACTCTTGATTTGCTGACAAAATTGAATTTGAAATCCAGTCTTTCTGAAGCCACTCCTGCATGGTTCAATAGCAAACAAAATGAATTCATGATTTTGAAGCTTTTTATAAACAAACTGCCTAATGATCCCAAACTAATTATGCAAGCTAGAAATCCTTCAAGCCTTATGGAAGCTAAGGCTATATTAATTGACACAGATAATTTTTATCGTTCTTTCCCAATTTTTCTTCCAAAATCTTTTTTTAATCAAACCAGTTCATCATCAAACCAAAATTTATCACGTCAAAACTTTCAACCACAAACAACTACTCAAAATGTAAACCCTAATTCACTTCAGAAACATTTAAGACAACAACATGATTACAAAAACTTTCATACCTCACCCAATAATATACAAAATTATCCACTTAATCCGCAAAATTTCACACAAAATTACCCACAAAGTTTTCGAAATAAATTCAATAATAGAAACAACAATTCAGGCTATGTTAGAGGTAGTAGAAGTAATTCTGGTAATTTTAAAGGAAATGAATCTGGAAATAACTTACAAAGACCATGTACTTCCGGATCTTATAACCAAAGCTTGAGAAACCGAGAAATGGAAGTAGAACACTATGAAACTCAAAACCCTCAAGGCAATGTTTCTTCAGAAGACTCACATTTTCAAAATTTTCAGTTAGCCACGTCAAATTTCTTCCCTATTTAATTGTCAGTACAATGTCAACTCCAATCAGGATACTAGTTGATTCCTGAGCAAGCACGTCATTAATTCAAAAAGGTCTCTACCATAAATCCTTCAAAACGGATCTTGAAAAGCCTATTCTTCTTAAATCTATTACGGCAAATATGTGTGTGAGCTCTAAAGTAACAATTCCACTTTTTAAAGAGTTTAATAGACCAACGACAAAAATTGAAATGCTTGAAGCAGAGTTAACTGGTGATTTTGATGGAATTATAGGATGCAATGTTTTAAAACCACTTCAGGCGAAAATTGACTTCGAAAAAATGCAACTAATTACAAAAGAAGCCAGCTTGCCATTAATTTTTGGCAATTACCCTAATTTGACACAGGAAGAAATAAATTTGTTTAATGATCAAATAGTCGATTTTGATTTCAAAAAACCAAATATAGATAAAATAATTGATAAATTAAAGATTGATTATCTCAACAAAGAAGAAATAGAATATTTAACCTGTACCATTCAAAAATTTAAAAAACATAACTCAGGGATCGACTCTTGGGCCATTGCTGTTTTCAATGTGCATTAATGACCTTTCAGCACAAGTTCAGAATTCATCCATTGACCTGTATGCAGATGACGTACAGATTCGCCTTAGTTGCAAACTGGGCATGATAGAAAATGGTGTTCACCAATTCAACAATGACCTTGATAACATTTTGCGTTGGTCTGAGTCAAATAACTTGAGGCTAAATCCCACAAAATCAAAATGTTTAGTTATTTACAAACAAAAGGTCGATCTAAGTTATTTTCCTCGTATACAGATTGGTCGACAGGAAATACAATATGTGGAAAAAGCCACGAATCTCGGAATATGTTTTGACTCCACTCTTAGCTGGGACGCTCACATACAACAGGTAATAGGGAAAATTTATGGGTGTCTTCGCAACCTTTCCTTTACAAAGCATTTTATACCACAACATATAAGACTCAGATTGGCAAAAACTTTAATTATCCCGATAATTACATATTGATGTCAGATTTTTAGCAGACATAGCTCAGAATCTAAAAGAAATTTAACTGTTGCATTTAACAATATAATTCGTTACGTGCACAATCTTAAACGTTTTGATCATGTATTCGTTTATAAAAAAAGTTTGCTAGGATGTACCTTGGATACATACCTAAATTATTGTACTCTACGAACTTTGAACAATGTCATTATAAAAAAGGAACCTGTGTACCTCTATAATAAAATCGTTTTTTCAAGCTCAATTCGGTCTTTTGTATTTATTCAACCAAGATTCACTTGCACTGCTTCAGAGCGCCAGTTCTTTGTTTGTGCTGTTAGACTCTGGAATTCCCTACCCATAGATGTACGAAAGCTTCGAGGATGCAATAGCCTTGATCGTGTTCTTTTTAGGTATTTGGCTGAAAATTTTTAAATTTTTAAATTACTATATAATTTTTTTTTTTTCTGTTAAATTTGGTAAACATTGAAACAAGCTCATAAAATGTTAAATACAAAGACTATCTTTTTAAGTCTTTAAATGATGCTCTTGTAAATTAAAAAAATTGTATTATCTGAAATACTAGTTTAGTTTGTTATATTTATTCATACAACTTAAATTAACTTAACTTTTGCTAAAAAAGACTTTAGTCTATTGTAAAAGATGAAATGAAATAAATGAAATTGAAAATTGAAATTAGTGTTATATTTTTTAGTTTATTTTTCTAAATTCAGATTTATGATTAGTTCGGTTTACATACATTTATATTCCCTTTTCCCTCATACAGTTTTTGCTTTTAAAAATCTTGTCGATTTAGTTTAATTTTTTTTTAAGTTTCGGAGATTGAAGTTTCGTTCAATTTTCTTTTTACATCTATTGAAAAAAGAGATACCTTTTTCCTTAATAATTTTGATTTTGATATTTTGGGTGTTCCATTCCTTGTGTTTTGAAATTTGAGGCAGGGCTAGAGCCGATATTGGGTCGAGTCACTTATGTCTTCTGGGGAAAGAGATTCCATACAAACACCTTATTTACGTTCAGGTCGTGGACGCGGTAAATATATCCCAAATCGACGTAAGACAATGCCACCCAAGAATAAACCCGATAATCCAGGCTTAGGGAATGGCTCGCAAGGAAACACACAGTGGTTGCAATTGAAGGTGTTAAAGGGGGGGTAAACAATTCACCAGGTGACGAGAATTGTCTGCCAACTGACAACAACAACCCTATCAGGCCTACAGGTTCGCAAAGCTTCGTCGCTGTACCACCGGAAAACCGAATTCAAGATTCCAGGAAAACTAACGATTGTCCTGATGCAAATTTGGCTTCTTATATACAGGGGATTGTCACAGCTTCAATTGGTGTCAGCAGGTCTGAAGAATTACGAGCCATTCCAAGGGAATTGGATATCAACAGAGCTGAATTAAAAAAACAGATGGCGGAGATCGTTCGCGAGACACTATTGGCAGCCACTCCTACATCTTCGAGTGAGTATGAAGTTTTTTTAATAGCAATCCATATCCAGATTCCAGATATCCTTCATTCGATCGACGACAAGATTTCGGATTTCCTTGTGACAGACCGTACTCACGTCAATTTGAGACGTTGTGGAGTGTTCGCTTCGACGACACGTCCAAAAGTATGCCTATCCGTGAATTTGTCTCTCGTGTCGAAATCTTACAGGAAAAGTACAATTGTCCTTGGGAAGAAGTACTCCGCAATTTTCATCATCTCTTGATAGGAACCGCTTCCGATTGGTATTTTGAATATTTACGTGAACATCGCCGAGTCGATTGGCTAACACTCAAAAATGCTTTGCTAAAACAATTTCAGAGATACGAAAGCGACCTCGAAATTTTGAAAGCGATCATGGATCGTAAACAATCAGCTCAAGAACCGTTTGACGAATTTTACACGTCGATAATTAATCTCAAACGACAACTACGTGAACCCATGAAAGATTCAGATTTAGTACCCATTTTACGGAACAACATAAACGCACGCCTTATGGCATTTGTGTATCCGATGAAAAAATGTTACAGGTGCGCTATGCCTCTCAGAATCGAACTAATTACGTTAGAAACGTACATGAAGTACATTGGCCAGCGGGAACGAACATCGACGAAAACTTTTTCGAACCCGAAAAGCTTGCTGCTTTTTCGTACAATCGTCTTTACGGTGCAGCCGGTCAAGACAAAAACTCTGCGAATAACTGTAAATGTTACAACTGTAAAGAGATGGGTCACCTCTCGACGAATTGCCCCACCAAGATTAGAAAGCATTTCTATTGTTACCGATGTGGTACGGAAAACTTCACGATTCGCGATTGTCCAAATTGCAATAATCCAAAAGGAAACTTCAAACCGAGCGTGATGCCGCCTGGGGAGTCACGTTCGACCCAAACGAACCCAGTTTAAACAAAAAAGATGCCTCGACAAACACTTCCACGTCTTTAGAAGCTTGTCGAGATACACAATCGGACACAAAGTCCAACGTAATCGAAACCGACAAATTTTCGTTACATAAAACCAATAAACATAACTCAGACTTATCTCAATCTCTCGGTGTCGAAAATTCAAATTCGACCAAGACAGATCTAACTCAGCCAAAACCCAAAATAATTTTAAAACCGGATACCCCTTCCTCACTCGAAGATAAACTTGAATTAGAACCTATACCTTTATATAAAAAGTCCTTTCAAGAAAGGCTATTAAATTACGAGAAGATCCGAAATCGTATCTTTAACCTAGAAGAAGTAACCCACCCTGAAATTCCGTTAAAAATACTTAAAGCCCGAAAAAGAAGCACGAAGAGAGCCGCATTCCGAGCCCTTGTGGAAGAAACAACTCTCGGAGGTACTCCCCTAGACCTTTGACCCTACGCCAAAATCACTATTAAGGGACGAGGAATAGCCGGACTTCTCGACAGTGGTGCCTCGATCTCCTGTCTAGACAAAGCTTGTATGGAGTTGGTCAAATCTCTCGACATTCCCATCATCAGCAACAAAACCGTTAAGAGTCAGTGATCTCCCTATTTCCTTCATTTGCAAAGCTTGGGTTGTGTTAAACCTCCATTGAAGAGCATGTGATCGATACAGGAGACGCTAAACCGGTGAAGCAACGACATTACCCCATGTCACCAGTGAATCTGGAGATAATCAATAGGGAGCTGGATCGCATGCTCTCTTTGGGAGTAATTGAAGAGAGCCACAGTGCTTGGAGTTCACCCATAGTTCTTATCAAGAAACCTGGTAAGGATCGAGTGTGTCTGGACTATCGCATGGTGAACTCTCTTACAAAGGGAGATGCGTACCCGCAACCTCTTCTCGAGAGTCTGCTCAGCCAACTTGGAGATACACATTACATGAGTAGTGTGGATCTCAAAGATGCGTTCTGGCAGATCCCTCTGGAGAAGACGTCAAGAGAGAAGACCGCATTCACTGTGCCAGGTCGACCTCTGCATCAATTCACCGTCATGCCTTTTGGGTTGTGTAATGCACCCCAAAGGTTGTGTCGGTTAATGGATAAAGTGATCCCCTCGGCGCTTAGGGAATTCGTGTTTGTCTATCTTGACGATCTTCTGATTATCTCCCCGGATTTCGAATCCCATTTGAAAATTCTGTCGTTGGTAGCGGAACACTTAAAATCTGCTAATCTGACTATCAACGTCGAAAAGTCCTTCTTTTGCTTTAAAGAATTGAAATATCTCGGATATATTATCGGACGACCCAGAAACAGGTGAGGAGATTTCTTGGTGTATGTGGGTGGTATCGTCGTTTCATCCGGAATTTTTCAGCTCTAGCAGCATCTTTATCGGACTATCTTAAAAAAGGAACCCAATTCCCAATTTCTCCAGAGGCTAAAGAGTCTTTCGAAGCTTTGAAAGATGCTTTAACATCTGCTCCACTTTTAAATACCCCTGATTTTGCCAAACCGTTTACGATTCAATGTGATGCCTCGTCAAAAGGTATTGGTGCGGTTTTATTTCAACTAGACGACGAACAAAATGAAAAACCAATCGCCTATTTTTCAGAAAAACTTAACGCTTGCCAACAAAAATACAGTGTCGGAGAGCAGGAATGTCTCGCTGCATTACGAGCCATTCGTAAGTTCAGACCGTATGTGGAAGGTAGTACCTTCACGGTAATTACCGATCACGCCAGCCTCAAATGGCTTATGAACTTAACAGACCTTAGTGGCCGTCTGGCACGTTTGTCGTTAAAACTCCAAGCATATACGTTTCATATAAAACATGTTAAAGGAACTCAAAACCTAGTGCCGGATGCGCTATCGCGAGCACACATGGATCAGCTATCCATCTCGTCAATTACCGATTCCCCAAACTTTAAATCCCAAGAATATATCAACCTCATTTCAACTATTACCAAAAACGATAAAAATCTACCCGACGTCAAGATCCAAAATGGTATTATATATAAAAAAATCTCCCCTTGCAAAAACATTAACTTAGATACTGATCGTCTTTGGAAAATTTGGTTGCCATCTGGTCTAACACATCAAGTCATTGCTCAGAACCACGAACCCCCAAATTGTGCCCATGGCGGCATTAAAAAAACCATAGAAAGAATTAAAGAAAACTACTTTTGGCCTAAAATGGCTCAGCAAGTGCGTGAGTACATCAGCCAATGTACTAAGTGTAAAGAAAACAAACCTCCTAATTTCACCACCTATGGGTTTACAACAAAATATCGAACTTCCATTCCAAAAAATCTATATAGATTTTATGGGCCCCTACGTGCGAAGTAAGAAGGGAAACCTTTATCTCTTTATTGCCCTAGACTACATGGAGAAGCGTACCCAATTCTCAAGCAGCTAAAAGCTTTAAGCGATGGTGAGATTGAGGTACTACCCTCTCCGAATGCAATGCAACTGATGAGAGGAAAAATTAAAGAGAAATTACATGAAGCGTATAAACGCAATGAAAAGTCGTACAATGCTAGGTAAGCTGTACGTGTATTTATGCCTGGAGAAGAAATTTTCCGAAGAAATTTCGTTTTGAGCAAATTCTCCAAAAATTTCAATGCGAAATTGGCAAACAAATTTGTTAAGTGTAGAGTTGTGAGTCGAAATAATAATTTATATGAAATACAAAACCTACAAGGCAAGAGAATTGGTATCTACCATGCCAAAGACTTGCGCCGATAGAGTCAGAGGTAGTTATCTTATGTACATATCAGCACAGTTTTCCAAACGAAAAACCAATCTGTTAAGAATTCAAATCAAGAACAACTGTCTGTGCAGCCGCATAAATTAAACCTTGTTCCTGTATATCGTTGCCAGGGATGCACTAGATTTTGAACGAACCAAAAACAGGGTATTTATATAGTAGAAAAACAGAATGTAATAGAATAAATGTGTGAAGCTGACTGTACACTGATCACTGAAAGCGAAGCGAGGTCAGATATTTCTTCGATGCAACTTTCTTCGTATCTCAGGTCGTGAGTCGAAATAAAATTTTGTTCATCTTTAAGAAGCACCACACATTTGAGTTTTGCTATTGAAGGTTAAGTTTAACCTCGTCGAACCGTTTTTCATGTCTTGTGTCAATACTGGCATTGACCCAATCCACGATTTTGTAGCGTGTCGCCTCGTGAAGAACTAGTGTAAACCATGAGCACTGATTTCCATTCGTTTTGGTTAAATCATGAAATGCTGGCATCACTTTTTTCACTTCCTTCGTTCACTGGACGAAGCCCGCCATTTAGAAACTCCTGATCCCTTAAAATAAAAAAAAAAAAAGAAAAAATCCTACTTACCTGCAATTAAGAAAATTTATGATAACCTGGAAAAAAAAATATACTTACCTGTAAAGAAAAATTATAATAACCTGAAAAGAAAAATTATACTTACGTGAAAAGAAAATTACATCTACCTAAATTAAAAATTACTACACCGGGAAAAATTTGTCTTATTAATTTACACAAAGAAAAAAAAAATTATAAAACGAATTACACTGAAAAAAAAGTCGGTTTAAAAAAAAAAAAAATATATATAATTAATAAAATTATTTAAGATATTAAAAGTGATAATATCAGCAGCCCTACTTTTAAATTACATCTTCTATCCAACACAGCAGGATACTTCGTGCGCACGGATAACCTGGAAACTGTAAGTAAATTATACTAAAACTATATTGAGCTGATATTTACATTATTAATGATATTACACATTATTATATTAAAGTAATTTTTTTTAAACAAAAATAATTAAATAAAAAAAAAAAAAAAAAACAAAAAACAAAAAGATACATTCATAACGTATGGAACACAAAAAAACATTCCTACCTTTTTTTTATACATCCCTACGGTCTTCCTTCGCCCTACCTTTATCATACTTACCGAGTCAACATAATTTTTCGTGTTCTTTTATCAATTTTGATTTTCACGCACGTAACGTCGTTTGTTTTCTTAATTTGAATTTTGATCGGAATTTCTCTTCCACCAAATTTCAATAAATTTTATAATACCAGATAAGACATTAAAATACGTCAGATGCAACTCACGTTTTGGATGTTTTTTTTTTATAAATAACCGGATTTACCATTGATTTACCTTATAGTTACCATAGATTTACCATATATTTACCTATTGATTTCAAATTAAAAGATTTATATTTACCTTGTGATTTAAATTTAAAGATTTACCTAAGACTTACCTATGATTTACCTTAGACTTACCTTATGCTTACCTTTGATTTAAATTGGATTTACTAATAACGTACTTTGAACTTGCATTTTCCTTCATTTCTTAAATATTTCTTAAATGTCTTGCATATGAATGTATTTCAACTTTGAAAAAAAAAAAAATTGAAATCTACTATTACTTAAGTGTAACTTAATTGTAAAATGAATAGATTTAATGCGATTTACTTTCGGCTTTTCTTTAAATATTTACCTTTATAGTATTATATAATCCGAATTCAATAAATCTTGTTCATTTTAATAGTGTACGCGATTTTTTTCTTCTTTGATCTTTTTTTGAATCCGTGAGAAATCACTAGAATGTTTTGATCAACTTTTAACTTGGGCGACGTACATAGGTCAGGTGATGCAGCAGTAAGATAAGGCACGCAACAAATTTTGGGACCGTCAACGAAATACCGGCTTTTGACGGCCATGGAGCCCTGACTCAGTTGTCAGTGGTTGGGTGGGTACAGCCCTGGGTTAATTACACCAGACCCAGAATTTTTTTTAGTGTTCGTGTTCCCTTAACCTTATCCCCATACATTAAAAGGACAGCTATGTTTTTTTTATATCCCCTGTAGGTCCGTTTTCATGAACATCGGTTATAATTGGAATTCGATTTTTTTTGAAAACAATGGACAGCGGAAAGAACCCCCCTCCCTCCGACGAGTTATAGCCGCGCTTAACGCCAGCATGCCGACAAACATCCGCAGGGTAAGGAAAACTTTGTTGAGAATTTTCGATTAAGTTTTTTTTTGTTTTCCATCCTACCCGAGTCCAACCCAGTCACACCCTGACACCACCGTTACCACAGCATATAGACTCCTAAACAGTAGCACGAAAAAGATCACTGTGAGTAGGGACGTACGTGTTCTAATACATTCAATTCAAAAGGAAGTTTCAGCAAAGACAAATTCAGCCAAAGTTCTTAAAGCACCTGTGAAAGAAATAAAGAAAGACTTTATAGAAGTTCTAGAAGATGAAGAGTATCTGGAAATAGTTTTGGGTAAACGAAAGAATGTGACTGAAACATATGCTGATGATTCTAGTTCACAGAGTGACTTTTATGGCTTTAATGATCTTTTTTCGGAAAATTTATTGACAAGCGACTCTAGCGAGGAGGAGAATTCATCCATTTATGAGTCTAGTGAAAAAGTAGCAGAGCGAAGAGTATCTTCAAGAATAACAAAATGAAAGGCACCAAACAGACTAATAAAAGAAATTAATATGCTTAATCACGTGAAAGAAGCTGATTCCACCAACTACAAGGAAGCCATAAGCTGTAGAAGTAGCGATTTATGGAAGCGAGCCATGAAGGAGGAGATGAAGTCTTTGTTGCAAAACGAGACCTGGGACCTTGTGAACCTACCTGCTGAGAGGAAGGCAGTCGGATGTAAATGGGTATTTAAATCCAAGACAGATTCATCGGTACCGAAAATTTTCAAGGCTAGTTCAGTTGCTTAGGGATTTCTGCAGCGGTATGGACAAGATTACGACGAAACGTTTGCTCCTGTCGTAGTCAAACAACTTTACGCACGTTATTGGTTGTAGCTGGATATAAGAAAATGCGTGTGACTCATGTAGACGAAAACCGCGTTTTAGTGCACTAGAGGAGACTGTATTCATGAGGGAACCAACAGGATTTGTGGTAACAGGCAAGGAACAGCAGGTATGTAAATTAAAGAAAAGTATATACGGGCTAAAGCAATCGGCAGGGATGTGGAACCAAGCAGTCAGTAAGGTTCTTCTTGAAGATGGTTTCCGTCAAAGTGATGCTGATCAATGTCTTTTTACAAAATTGAAAGAAAACTCTTATTTATATACTGATTTATATACTTGTTTACGTCGATGATTTTCTGTTGATAAGTCTAAGTCAGAAATTGATTGATGATGCAGAATCAGCTTTAAAGTCAAAATTTAAAATGAAAAAACTTGGTCCTATTAAAAATTACATGGTGCTTGAAGTTCGTCGCGAAGACGATGGTCATTTTTCAATAAGCCAAGCGAACTACATTGACAAAGTTATTGAAGATATGGTTCTTAAGAATGCTAAAGCTTCAAACGTACCTATGGATTTGAGCTACAGAAAAACTAATGTTGAACTAGATCTTCTATTGGATAATGAGAAGTACCAGAAATTCATTGGATGTTTCTTGTATTTATCCGTCAATTCTCGGCCGGACATCTCAGCTTCTGTGTCTATACTTGCTTCCAAGGTATCAAAGCCTTCAACAGAGGATTGGAATGAGCTTAAGTGACTGGAAAAATATCTGAAGGGGACATCTGAGCTAAGATAGATCTTGAGTCAAGAAAGCGCATCAAAAGAACTTTTCGGATACGCAGATGCAAATTGGGCAGAAGACAGAAACGAACGAAAGTCAAATTCCGGATATATCTTCAAGTTATATGGGGGAACAGTTAGCTGGTGTTGCCGTAAGCAGACATGCGTGGCCCTATCATCAACAGAGGTAGAATTTATTGCGTTGGCGGAGGCAGTTCGTGAAACATGCTGGTTGAAGAAGTTACTCAGTGACATCAATGAAAACTTCTCCGGTGCTGTTCAAATATGGGAAGACAACCAGAGCTGTTTAAAAATGTTAAGCAGCGAAAAATATAGCAACAGATCCAAGCATATAGACACCAGATATTATATCAAAAATTACGTTTAAAAGCAAATAATTAAATAATAATTACTGTCCAAGTGAAACGATGTTGGCAGATCTACTGACGAAACCGCTTTCATCTAGAAGAGTCAAAGACCTAAGAGCTAAATGTGGACTTGTTGAGCACGTTTGAGGAGGAGTGTTGGGTTATATTCAAACGCAGTCACCGTCTGGCATTCAACCCGACAACATCATTTGTCTCTCTGTATGCTCAATCTAGTTTTTTGCTATCAACAGTTACATTCTTTCACCGGTATTTTCTTTAATCTTTCTTCCCGGTATACCTCCCTTACTGTTCTGCTGAAGTGCGTTAAATAACTTGATCTATGGCCACTGGGCCACCTGTGCTTTCGGGGAACAGATTTAGCATGCTCGATAAGGAGCTGCGATCTGAACCCCACTTTAAAAAAAGAAAAAAAAATGCCAACAGTGAAATTAATGAATCACTCCCAATATATTCTGATTCGAATGACCCAAAGTTTATAGTGATCTCTGCAAGTGACAAAAAAAAACCCCTTTCCTCTATAAGTATATTTTTACTTAAAAAAGCTATCGATGGCATTAGCTCTGGGTATGAAAGTGTAACGGAACTACGCGATGATAGCCTCCTCCTACTTGTGAAATCCTCAAAAATAGCTAATCTATTCCTCGATCAAAAATCCTTATGCCCTATCTCTGTCAATCTTCACCCTAATCTAAACGCATGCAAAGGTACTGTTTACGCCCCAAGCCTGATACAAGTTCCCGAAGAAGAAATAATAAAAGAAATGAGCGCTCAAGGAGTCACTCAAATTTATAAGTTCCAAAAAACAACACCCGATAACAAAACCCGATACACCGGCCTTATGCTCTTTACATTCGACCGCTTTCGCCCCCCCACCACAGTTAATATTGGCTGGCACAATGTTAAAGTGGAGGAATATTTTCCTTCCCCCATGCGTTGTCGCAACTGCCAACTGCTTGGCCATACCACCAAAAGATGCTCCAGTTCACCTATTTTGTGAAACATGCAACTTGACCCCCCACCATCCCGATAAGTGCACCCGTACTTCATGTGCTAACTGTCACGAAAAAAACATCCATCGTCTTCAAAAACGTGCAAACATTACCTCAATGTCAAAGAAGTACTTAAAATAAAAACAATACACAAATGTACTATGGCCGACGCAAAAAAAAAATTCAAAGAGCAAAATCCGTTGTCTTCAATTTCGACAACATATTCTACAGTTGCAAAAGGCATTTCTTTGCCAAACACATCATCTGTTCAAACTTCCCCTCAACCTTCTCAAGCATACTCTCAAACATTATCCACACAAACAAAAACAATAACACAGGTCCCACAAATACAACCAACTTTAAACAATTCCCCTCCAAAAACATCATCCATTCAACAAACCAATACACCTAAAAACCTATTACAAAACTTGCCCACGGCGCCAGCCATTTGCGCTACGGTTACTCAAAGCAATGTATCAAATTCACTATCACCCCCTCTCAACTCCACCACGTCGCACACCATCGTTACTAATTCTAAAACTTATAGCCCACCTCGCTCTACAAAATCACCACTACTATCTTCAACAACACCTTACACACCCACACGAACTCAACCAACGAACCCACACTATACCCCAGTAGGAAAAGAAGCTGCACCCGCCACTTTTGTGCTCTTTTCTCTGATGAATTTAACATGGGCATGTCATTGGCGGTAGGCACATGCCACTTTCTTGATGAAAATTCAACAATGAAATCACTGGTTCGTTGGAAGTTGCTTTCTCACCAGTTTGGAATATGATGAAAAATATGATGAATATTAAACAGTGAAATCACTGCATAAATGTAACATGCTGATTCATCTCCTTATTTTCATCGATGAATAATGTGATGAAAATTCAATAGTGAAATCACCAGGTAACTGGGAGTTGCTTATTCACGGACTTATTATTGCCCGAGGAAAAATGTGAGGAATATTCAGTAGTTAAATCACCAATTACAAACGAATTGGTTTTTCACCACCTTTTTCAATAGTAGAATGTACTTCCCTTATTAAAATAAAAACTGATTTAATTTATGTGGTACCTATGTACCTAATTATTATCTTTTTATTGCATTATTATTTACATTATATAAATTAAAATAATTACAACAAATTATTAATTATTACAAAATTATTTATTGTGGCTCCTCGAGTAACCTATAGGAATAGAAAAAATGTTCAGTTTACAATAATTCATACATATGTATGTAACTATAAAGAGTTACTAACCTTGGCATTATTTTCCACATAAATGTAACACCCGCTTTCATAGAAAAAGAACAACTAACTTGAAATGAAAATATTAAACAAAAGAAGATTTCCAAAATGTTCAACAAGCCAAAAAATAAAGCACGCGTCACAAAAGAAATACAGAATAGAAGAAAAAAATCCAAACGAACACGTGATCATGGCATGTTGAATTGAAAGGGTACATATTTTTGCACTACAGAAATCATCACATTGTTCGTACCAGGAAAAAGAAAGGGCAATTTTCAGATTATCGTTACTTTTTCTCGAGAAGAAGGTTATATAAAGCAAACGACGCGATTAAGAATTAAAACTGAGAGAGAATGAGAACTGACTACTTTTCATTTGAAAACGTCGACTTTAATTCAGCATCAATTTCATGTTTGTGGCCAAAGTAAGCCAAGGAGAGTTTTCAGAACTCTTTCTCTCTCGCAGAGTATCCTTTACAAAGCAGACGAGTGGATTTAGAGAATGAACTGATGAACTTATGCATGACTTTTCGTCAATTGAATCATCGCTTAATTTTTCCTCTTTAGCAACTTTTATTTCCGTATTGAAATCAGATGGATTTTTTGAAACAAGTAAAAGAAGGGGTTGTTTGGAAATGGTTTCCAAGTGCAAAGTAGATAATGTGATGAAAATCAAGAACTGCTGAAACAATGCATTACTTTTTACTGATGTAATCAGTGCACACTGTTTCGGCTATGAAGTGGTACTTGAATTCAATGATGAATTCACCTTAATTTTTTATTGAAGACGAAATTTCCTGCTGGGACACAACCGATTCTTCCATCACCAATCTCAAATATTTCAAATACTCTGCTATCGAGCAGCACCTATTACATGACTGACAACAATTTTTCTGAGAGAAGAACGGGTCGGTTGCAAGCTTGTTTTTCTTGTCTCTTTTTTCGATGCTTGAACAAAACGAAATGTGTGCACTTCTTTCGCTCAGCAGTACAGTGAATACTCATGATATATGTAGTTCGAGTATTCATAAAATGTGTTTAAATGAATGAGTACTCATTTAAATTTCTACGAGTACCCACGAAAAGGAAAAGAAACAAGTACTGTACTCGTTCTATTATCAGAGAATGAATGATGTACTTGTTTTGTTTCTTTTTGTGAGTACCATCTTGTGAGTGCAATTGCTTAAATATGTTTTGCGAATTGAGTATACTGAAGTAGTGCAACCACTTGAGAATTAAGGCCGTGTGCGAATTCGTTTAAAATTTCGATTAAATTTGATCCCACATTAAATTTTGACGTTTCTGCAGTGGTGAATACAATTTCATCTTTTTGCTGTGTGAATTCAATTAAATGGGATTTTTTTAATTCTCATATTTTTCTTCCGTCCGCGAGTTTTGGAAAAAAGTAGAACACATTTTTTTGTAATACATTTCGCGAATCAAAAAATTAAACGCCCATTCTAATGAGTTCAAAGAGAGTGCTCTTACCCTGAGCCTGTTATAAAGAACGCTTATGGTTCGTATTCTGGGGTGGAATCGGCTAACGCGATAGTTGACTGTCGCGTTTTTGATTGTCGCTTTTGATTATCAACTATTCATTGCTCTGTGTAAATCGATCGCCAAAAATTTTTGGTTTATTGGCATCACTTGTAATTCTGTCAAAAATTAAATGTCATTTTTGAATTTTTTTGTCTGTTTGTTTTGTAATTGCAAGAAAGAAGTAATTTTTTTGTTCCCTGTCTTTAATTTTGTTAAATAAAATATGTGAGTACATTATACATACGTAATAAACAATAATAAGAATAATAATTTGGTTTTCTTTTAGGTGTCAATCAACAAAACAACAAATTTCCATTCTTTCAGAATTTATGGAAAAACATTCGGACCTTGCAAAATCCTATAACGCTACCTCAAGCTCTGGGCGGACAACCCAAAGACATTTGTGGGAAAAGTTAGCAAATATGCTTAATAGCAATGGACCGCCAACAAAAACAGTTGCCGAGTGGAAACGTGTAAGTAACTTTAGCATACATTTGTGAACCGGAATCAATATAAAATTAAAAAATTGATTAGGTTTGGACTCTTCGCAAATATAGTACCAAAAAAAAACTGACCCACAACAAAATGTCTATAAAAAAAACAGGCGGGGGTCCATTCGATGTAAAGCCTTTGGATGAAACGGAGGAGGCAATTATAAATGCATGTGGGATGGAAGCATCCGTAAGCGGTATTGAAGGAGGCATGACTTTGGTTGCAGCATTAATGGTATGTACCTATTTACATGTATGTTTATGTATTTAAATTTTTTTAATTTTTGCTATGCTTGTATTTTTATGTTAATAGAGAGAAATGAAGAAAATGTTCTTCCAACTGTCGAAGAGCTCCTAGAAGATCTCCACGGAACGCATCAAATTTCGGAAGATATTCCACAGCCACAGGAGACCCCGAAAATCCCATCATCAAAAAAAGTTCGATGCGAAGAGAACATTTTAAAGAAGCAACTGGATCTTCAGGAGCAGTTCTTTTCTCAACAAATTGAGAATGCTAATAAAGCTAACAAAACGCTAGTTGAGATTAGAGATGCCATCAGGGAGCTCAGTGAAAACAGAAAAAATCTAACATCGGCTGCTAATTGCCTCAAGACAGAAGAGCTGGAGATTCGTAGGCAGGAATTGGAAGTCGCAAAACTTGCCAACGAAATCAAACTTATGGAAATTAATTCAAAGTAATATGTATGTATATAAATATACATACATATACTACTATGTGTTCAACTTTGTTGATTTTACTTTTTTTTATGTGATTTAGGTCCATTTGCTGAAACGAAACTTAAGTATTTATGTTCAACTTAAACGCTTATGTTCTACTTTTTAGTCAGCGTAAACTGTCACATAAGCTCTTATGTTGAACATAAATATTTATGTTTCGTTTCAGCAAATGGGTCTTATTTATTTAGATTCATATGTAATAAGCTTTAGGAAAGCAATTGTATTACTTTAATTCATTTGATCTGATAAGTTTTCAAACTAATTAAGCCAATAAAAGACTGAAATTACTGTTTAGTAAATTTTGTTTTTTTTTTTTCTTTTAATGAATAAATAGTTGAAAATCATGAACCTATGTTCCAATTTTGTGTTTAGAGTTATAGTCTCATATATTTATCAGCCTTTTAACATTTAATTGGTCTCTGATGCCATCACGTATTCGTTTAGCTTCTCTATTAGCAAAACTATCTCCTTCTCCGGCTTGAGGAGTATGAATTTGAAAGTTCCGGGAAGTATCAGCTTCTTGTTCTATGGCAGGTACGTTAAGAGCGCAGCAAATGTTGTGCAGTGCAGCACAGACGTTTGTTATTTCGACGACTCGTTTCGGATTATATCTACACTTTCTTTCTTCAAGAATTATACGCCAACGAGCTAAACAAATTAAATTTCTCAGATTTATGCTACTCATATTTAAAGATAAACAAACTTTTTAAACGACCAATGCATCGTTCGACAATACTTCTGGCTTTTGAATGAACTTGATTAAAGTACAGCTCACGAGAATTTTCATTGGCGTTTCTGTACGGTGTTAAGAGAAAGGGTTCCAGGGGATAGCCACTATCACCTTTAAAGTAGTTATAATACGATATAGGGTTTTTTTTTTTTAATTTGCATATACATATTACCAAGTAGCCACGATGATCTTCCTCATAAAAATTCTCTTTCTAACACATCTCGTTCGTTACTTTGACGCCAAACAAAACTGTCATGAGCACTACCTCCGTATCTTGCATTTATAGCCATGATTTTTGTACTTTCGTCGCAAATCTGGTAGGGGGAACTTGATTATTTATTTCTTCAGTTTATTTATTATAAACTTACAATCATTGCATTAATGCTATGTCTTCCTTTTCGGTTGAAGAACATGTTTTCATTTTCCTTTGGTCGCAAGATCATAATATGACTTCCGTCAATGCATCCTATTACTAATGAATTGACCTTAGTCTTAAGTTTGTTACAATATTAAATTATTATATATTATATTACTACCAGGGATCTTAAATTTGTTGAAAAAATATTCTTTTGTTGATTCTGTGGGGGAAAACTTTATCATAAGTGGACATAGCACTGTTTGCATTTTGTTTATAACTGCGACACTAATTTCAGCCACAGTACTTTGACCCATGGGTGCAGACCAGTCAGCACCAACTTGTCGTTGATAACCACCACCACCAAGAACATTTAACGTTGCAGCCAATTGAAGAATAGGTGGAATATGCGTAGACCTTATTCCAGAAGGTAAATTGAGTAGCCGCAAAATGTGTAGAAAAGCTTCTTTTGTTAAACGAAAGTTTTTCAAGAATCTGAAACATGAGACATGAGAAACAAGAAATTTTTTTCAAGAATATCTATTTTTTCATACAAAGGTTCGAGTAGTTCCAAAATATTTGCCTTATTTCGTAGATTTGTTCTTATCAGTCGGACATTTCTATAACTATTTTCACTTCTCACTCTTCTTGAGTTTTGGAAAATTGCAATCGATGTAAACATTCTTATTTTATATATTTTAATGTTATTATTCTTAAGCACACACTTTTTATTATTATATTGTAATAAATTCACTAATTTGAAGCAAACTTCTTACGAAAATGAAATAAATGTATGAAAACGACACCTAAATAGCTGTAACTTGAAATCAACGAAAAAAAAAACGATTGTCGATTTGATAATCACCTGACATGGAGCAAAAGTATCGTTTTTGATTATCAACTATCAACTATCGCGTTAGCCGATTCCACCCCTGTTGGAAGCAGCTGCAGAACAAAAACACAAGACGCAAAAAACTCTGGCCGCTTGTGGTGGTCACATTGAGCTGGCAACTTTATTTAATTATTTAATGTTCGTTATCATTGCTACAATTAGCAAATGTTGTTCTTCAGATAAATAAAGGAGATCAATCCATTCATCTTTGAGATGTTATGACCTTTTGTATGGAGACTTTTCATTCAGAACGATGTGTTTTTTCAAAAATTTCATTTTAACCACCAGATTCGGGGTTCTATTTTGCGTCAATTTAAACTCTTAGCGCAAAAGAAGTTTTAACCAAGAGAACAAACAATGTTCTACTTCTACTTCTAGCTTCTACTTTTTTGCAAGCAAGGATCCAAGAGTCTTCATTTTGGCTCTAGAAACAAGATTATACAAATTGGCTTTGAACTTTTTCCTAATATTTTTAGAGTGAAATCATTTATTTATATTTTGACTTACCTATTAATGCATCTTCATTGAATATGCTGTTGGAAGCAGCTGCAGAACAAAAACACAAGACGCAAAAAACTCTGGCCGCTTGTGGTGGTCACATTGAGCTGGCAACTTTATTTAATTATTTAATGTTCGTTATCATTGCTACAATTAGCAAATGTTGTTCTTCAGATAAATAAAGGAGATCAATCCATTCATCTTTGAGATGTTATGACCTTTTGTATGGAGACTTTTCATTCAGAACGATGTGTTTTTTCAAAAATTTCATTTTAACCACCAGATTCGGGGTTCTATTTTGCGTCAATTTAAACTCTTAGCGCAAAAGAAGTTTTAACCAAGAGAACAAACAATGTTCTACTTCTACTTCTAGCTTCTACTTTTTTGCAAGCAAGGATCCAAGAGTCTTCATTTTGGCTCTAGAAACAAGATTATACAAATTGGCTTTGAACTTTTTCCTAATATTTTTAGAGTGAAATCATTTATTTATATTTTGACTTACCTATTAATGCATCTTCATTGAATATGTTCTTTCTTTGCACATGAAAACAAACAAAACCATTCGTGGGTGCTGGTAAACGTCAAAATTTAATCTAGCAGCACAAATTTAACATGCCCCCGGACCATGTTAAATTTTGACGTCTTATATTCACCTCAATAGTGTCAAAATTTAATTTTGGGATCAAATTTAACCCAATTCACACACGGCCTAAATGAATACATTCATGCAGACCTCTAGCCTGTTTCGAGGCTGTTTCACAATGCGACGAGAAAACGAGACGTCAGCGTGACGAGATCTCTTCACAGTTTCTCTCTCTTAAAAAAGAATTTTAAACAGTGAAATAATACATAATCAAGCATTTCTCGTCGTCTCGTCACGTCATAAAGTTCGAAAAATTGAAAAAAAGACGAGAAATACTTTATTATGTATTATTTCGTTGTTTGAAACTCGTTTCAAAGAGAGAACAACTATGAAGAGAGTTCGTCACGCTGACGTCTCGTTTTCTCGTCGCATTGTGAAACAGCCTTGATGATGAATCAATGTAAAACTAAAAATCTTAACCAAAATAATGACTCTGCGGCACAAGGATTGAATCAGGCGGGCACCTCTCGGGGCGTGCTTGATTCAACATCTGGGTCGCGGAGTCACGATCATAAGCACCCAAAAAAGCTAAAATGTAAGTATCTATTCAAAAAAATACATAAATAATATTTTTTGATTAAATGTTATTAACTAATTGAAGAAAATAGAATAAATATAGATTTGAAGATATTTTTGATGATTTTATTTTAAAGGGAAACCACAAATAAAAATATTAACACAAAACAAAATCAATTTGAAATTATGGTTGATTTTATGTGTTCTCATCCGGATTAATCAAAGGGCTATTTAATAATAACTGCGGACGCACGGAGAACTTCAAGTAATCTGTGGAAGCGTTTATCAACTGATTTAAACGCAGCTGGTCCACCAATGCGTGAAGATTATGCTTGGAAAAAAGTAAGCTTTTAAAAGTGTTGTACAAATTCAAAAATATTTATTTTAAAAATTAAAATATTTATTAGGTTTGGGCCGATTATCAGAATCAGATTAAGTCCAAATCACGAAAGTTCAGGAGGATCTTCAATGTTGTACATTAAGCAAATGTTATGAAGAGCACAACAAACATTTAAAATTTCCGTTACTTTCTCTGGGGCATAATGAAGTTCCCTCGCTGCAATTAGGCAGCGAAATCGTGCTTTTAAAACACCAAATACCCGTTCTATGGTGGATCTAGCCTTACAAAACTTTTCATTAAACAATGATTCCATTGAATTTTCCGGGGCATGTTGATATGGTACCAACATCCATGGTTCGAGTGGATACCCGGAATCTCCTATGAAATACAACGCTAATATCATAATTTTGTTTGTTTTTTATAAACAAATATGGTTACCAATAATCCAAGTTGATTTGTCTCCGTTTTTGAAGTTGTTTTCAAGGTATTGCCGTTGATTGGAAAGATTCCAAACATGTGTCAAACGAATATTATTTGACTTTTGTTGAATTTAAAATATCATTTTTGACAAAAAACCGCTCGAGTATAGGAACATTTATTCGAAAGTTGCAAAGGGTTTTTGGCAACATTTTCTTTCGATTCGAAAGTTATACAGAGTAACATTTGAAATTAGAATCGGAAACAACTTTCGAACAGTTTTTACTTTCGAATCGAATTACAGAGTTAGGCCCCAGCAAATATAGCAATCCCGCAAACTAGCGACAATTATCATTCAAAAACAGTTCCCTGGTGGAATAAGGAAATTAGTATACTCCAAAATCTTAAGCAAAAAGCTTGGCATACTTTTAAAAAATTGCCCACTGACTCTAATCTTATCTTAACCGGAAGCTGAACGCTAAGTTCCGTACAAATGTTAAAATTGAAAAAATTAAGTGTTTTGAAAAATTTACCGCGACCATTAACCCTAATTGCTCATCCCAGAAGCTATGGGCTAATATCAAATTATTAACAGGTTCTTATACACCGAATACTATTCACACAATTGTTACGGGTACCAAAGCAATTAGCCGCCCAATAGACATAACCGAGCATTTTGGTCAAAATTGGGACCAGCTTGCCGATGATTCGAATTTTAACTCTGCATTTGTAATTGAAAAATTCAAAATCCTTAACGACACCAACGTACCTTTCGATCCCAGCCCCTCCGCTCTTTGCATTGAATGCCCTATAAATATGATAGAGTTTATCTCTTGTTTGCATTCAGTAAAAGGTAAAACACCAGGTTTTGACCGCATTTTCTATGATAAGGTTTAAAACCCCCCTTTTTCCTTAAAAACAAGACTCTTGGCGTTATACAACATCTTTCATACAGGAATAATTCCGCATGCCTGGAAAGTAGCGAGTATCATCCCACTGTTAAAACCAAACAAGGACCCTTCTTCCACCTCCAGTTACCGTCCGATCTCGCTCCTTCCTTGTGCAAGCAAAGTACTGGAAAAAATTATCGCCAATCGACTGTCATGGTTCCTTGAGAAAGAAAACATAATTGACAATCGACAAGTTGGATTTCAAAAAGGCAAATCTACATTAGATTCACTCCTGCATCTTGACCATTTTGTCTCCTCCACTCTGTCTGAGAGAAACCATGTATCGATTTTGAGTTTAGATTTCAATAAAGCCTTTGAAGAATTGGAGCACACGTTGTCCTAAAAAAACTGTTAAATTGGAATATTGGCCCTAAAGTATTCGGATTTGTCAAATCTTTCCTTTCCAACAGATGTTTTCGTATTAAATACTCTGACATATACTCGAAAATCTATAAGCTTAAAAACGGTATCCCCCAAGGATCACCACTATCAGTAGTCTTATTTAAGGTAGCCTTTAATGATATCAGCAAAATCATAGACAGTTTTAAAAACATAGGTCATGTTCTGTACGCAGATGACCTTATCATTTTTTCAAAATGTAAAGACCTTAATATATTAGGAGCTACTTTTTCCCGCATTACTGAAGCCTTGATGGACTGGAGTGTACACTCTGGGGCTACCATCTCATCCCAAAAATCTAAAGTTTTTCATGTTTGTAAAAAATATAACTGTAACAAAACTATTGATGTAAATTTAAACAATAATCTTAAAAAAAATTTAAATTTCATTAAAATTCTTGGTCTCATATTTGACTCAAAATATAACTTTAAATATCAATGTACCTACATCAGAAAAAGCCTTACTGCCAGGGTTAATTTAATCAAATACCTATAATGTAAAACTAGTTTTGCCAATGTAAATAGTCTTATCAATATTGTAAAATCAGTTATTTTATCTAAAATTGACTATGGTCTCCCAATTTACGGTAATTGCTCCCAATCCTCGCTACAGCTCATCAAAACTCCGTATCACGTTACAGTCAGAACGAGTCTGAAAGCTATCCGATCAACACCTATTAAAAACATACTTACCGAGGCAGGCTTACCAAACTTAAACGATAGATTTTGGTACTCAACTTCAAGCATCATTTACAAAATCAACTCACCAATTCGTACACCTATCCAGAATGACGCCAAGAAGATCTTGCATTGGAAAAAAAACGCCGAAACTTCAATCAGCCCTATACAAAGCTCTTACATCTGGCAAAGAATTAAACATTCCAATTTTAATAAAAAATACCAACCAAAGCCGTCTACCCCATTGAAAACTTCCAAGCGAAGTCATTAACACAGACCTATCGAAGTACTCCAAATCATCAACCAATAATAACATTTACAAAACTTTATTCCTGAACATCGCAGACAACTACAAATCCCTGGGCTGGAAATTGCTTTTCACCGATGCTTCTAAGACTGAAAGCCATACATCCTCTGCTGTGGTTGACGATAATGGTTCCGTTGTCTCCAAAGGCTTACTACCAAACTTCTCTTCAATTTTCACCGCAGAAGCTTTTGCGATATTCAAAGCAATACAACACGCAAACAAAAAAAAAAACTGTCATATTCTCTGACAGTCTTTTTACGAACTCCGCTGTTAAACATATGTATCCAACTCCTTTGGTATAGCCGAAAAGATACGTAACCTTCTAATATCTAACAGCGAAACTTTAAAAATAGTTTGGATTCGTGGTCACTCCGGTATCAGTGGCAACGAAGCAGCTGATAGTGAAGCCAGGTCTGCGTTAAGGGAACCTTTAACTATGTTTTATCAGTGCAATAAAAAGGACATCAAAAATCTCATCCTCGACAATTGGAAATTTAGAAGAAAAACATCCTGGGATAGTTACAGCCACGCCTACAAAACCTTTAATCCTCAAGGTATTAAACCGATATACCCCTATAACATCTCTCATAAGAAACTGAGGATTTACAAACATCACAGCACAAACATCTATTCAAAAGGGAATCGCCTGCTGCATGCCACCTTTTCGATGAAAGACCCCCACTTTCCTTACATCATCTCCTCTCCTGCAAAAAAAAACTACCTCAACTACAAATAGCATTTCCGAACATAACCTCTCACACCTACTTTCCGATGTCAATTTCGATAACATTAATACTGTATTTAATATTATATCAGCTCTCAATCTAGAAAACTGTATCTAGTTCTTAATTTACAGTAAGCCTTACTTTCAATTTTTTTTTTAATCTATCTAGTAGAAAGCCCTGGCAGCTAATTCTAGTCCTAAGTTATTATTAATTTTGTTATTTACTTACATTTTAATAATAATAATAATAATAATAATAATAATAATAAAAATAATATTCAAACGCACTCAAATTTGCAAAACAAACAGTGTTTATCAAAGAAATCAAAACATATAGTTATCTCTTTCTCTTTTTGTTTTTTGCTAAACGTTTTTCATCCGTTATTAAATTCATTCCATGTTCAGTTGTGTTTAAGAATAGAACGCTTTTATAAAGATACTTTTTTATTCAATAAATACAATTTCATTATCTAAATTGATTTATAAGATTCATTTGTTGGTAAACTGGAAATTCACTTCGCAACATGAAGAAGGTATACACGTTAGAAACGTTGCAATAAGTTAAAAACTTTTTATTGACCTAAAGCCCGCTTTAACCAAATTTATTAATATTTTTTTTGTAGAACTTTGCCTTTCCTAACCTGAACCCTCTATAACTCAAGACCTTTGAAATGCAAATTTTTGGTGGAATCAGATAGGTTTATGAATAAAAAAATATAAGTATTTTTTGAAATTTTTAAATTATTTATTATTTATGAATAATTTTATAAAAGGGGGAGTGTAGCTTATAGGCAAAAATGAGTTACAACTTCAAGGAAAACTGTGAAATCAGGAGAAACGATATTTTCAGTCAAACGATAATAATTTAAACGAGAGATGGAAGTTCCTGAAACAATTTTTGTTTTTGGCATAGCATACATCTACGCCGCACTTCTCGCACATGGTATGAGTGAATCCAGTACACTGGGAACTTGCATCGGATTTTTTTTCGGCCCAATGAGGCCAGTGACCGACTTGACCTTGGGCGGACTGCTTGTGGTGATAGGTGTTGGACAGGTCCTTTTATGTTTTTTGGTTAGGATATCGCGGTCTATAGATCGGCGCGTTGTCAAAACGGTTTTTGAGCCCAATAACCATTAGGCGTCAGAGAGCCATCCCAAAACAAAATAATACCGAATGTGAATATTCGCATGGTTCATACAAAACAGTTCCCCTTGCTTTATAATGTAGCCTACAAGCTACAAACACTAAATATAATATCACCTAATACCAAAATACCTACCAAATTTCCAAAGTAAATTACAAAATCGTAAAGTTAGAACACTAACCTTACAGATTTCTCACAAAAACAAGCACAAACAAACATAAATTCTATTTCTTATTAATTTTTATTTCTTACCATACGCGCACTACTTGAAATTTTTCACTCCACTTATGGCATCCGGTTGCCTGGGAAAAGTAATGGTAGTTAGGCTACTTAGATTGTTTTGGATTGAAAAAAACAGAGTGTAGACGACATTCTACAATGCGTGAAAAGTTAAAATTGTAGATTGTTCGATAATTATGGAGGGTAAAACGGAATGTTGCTTGTAGTCTACACTATGCTATAGAGGGTTAAAAGGCGGGAATTTTAAGTGGCCCAATATCTTAAAATCATTTTTATATATTTTACTAAAATCAATAAAATTGAATGCTTTCACCACAAAGTTCACAATAATCATACATTAAGTGTACTATTCCACTATTTGTGATAATTTAGAATAAAAGAATAACGGAATTCTTACGAAATGTTGGGTGCAGAATAGAATAAGCCTTTTTATTAGCATTTAAAATTCAAATAAGGCATAAAAGCTTTTGTTTTTCTCCCTATGAAATATTTTACATACTATTTTTTCGGAGCGGCAGAATAGCAATGTTAAAAAAGTTCATACATAATTTTTACTTTAAAAAATAATAAAACCATTAAAAAAGCTAAATCTAAATAATGTTCACATTTTGGACGGATACATCTTTTGTTAGTTTTATATCTTAATTGAAATTACTGCAATGAAATGAAAGTTTCTATGAAATATACAATACAAATAAAACAACAGATGAGTTGCCTAAAAAAATAACTCCTTCATGAGTTTAAATATTAGATGAATATGAAAAATTAAATATTGGACGGAGTTACAGATATTAATTTTTTACGTCTATCTTTAAAAATTACTTTCTACTAACTTATACATGCACTTAATTGAGTTTTAAGAATAAGGATACAAATACTAAATGAAACAAGTGCTGCTGACACCGTCGTCCTAAAACTTAAATTATAAACAGAACAGTACGGACACTGTGAACTTCCACAAACTTCACAAATATTGAGTAAGTATGTCGGTAAGGAATCGAATATCGTTTCGTTAAAACGTTCTGAAAAAAAAAAAAAAAATTAAAACATAAAACTTTTAGAATTGCTGTTTTAAGTTACCTGGGGCATAGTAATCATAAATTCTCACAGGCAAGTAACGTGACATATTTGCCACGGGATACCATCTTTCAATTGTAAAATTCACACAAATATCTTCTTTGTCCAGCTTTATTAGTTACAAGTACATACAAATTCTAAATTAATTTACGGAAGTTTATATTTTCAAAAAATACTTACATAGTCGAAATAAAACATAACTTTACGTTCGAAATATTTAGCCTGCTTCAAATTTCTTACACGGTTACTAAGCACATATGAATCCAGTTTTTGTTGCTGAATATAATATCCAGTTGGAATAGTTACATCCAGCACAGCCATCCCCGAGCGCTCTGATTCATTTACATTAATCCAACTTGAATAAAAAGATGTTAAAAGTTCAGGTTAATCAATCAGGTACATAAATGAAAAAGTAGTCAAGTTAAAAAAGGCCTTTGCGGACCATCATATGAATATTAAGAAGGTTATAGTCGGATTCATCAGACTACCGCCAGGTAGAAGTGCTTGGCTAGAACGTTGTGAAGAACAGTGACGATTTTTGTTTTTAATTCTAATTAACATGTAAGGGTGGGCTCGCAATCTGTTCAAGAAGCCTGAACCAAAAAATTTGTTTTATCGGATAAAGTATGAATAAAATATTTTTAACTATCATTCACCGACTAGCTTTCGTGCCGACAAGATCGATCTCAATTGTCTGTGCATTTTTTTGCCTATTGCTATCAAACCTAACTGGTGTTAAAACCTTTCATTTTTTCCTTTGCACCATCATATGAATATTAAGAAGGTTATAGTCGGATTCATCAGACTACCGCCAGATAGAAGTGCTTCGCTAGAACGTTGTGAAGAACAGTGACGATTTTTGTTTTTAATTCTAATTAACATGTTAGGGTGGGCTCGCAATCTGTTCAAGAAGTCTGAACCAAGAAATTTGTTTTATCGCATAAAGTATGAATAAAATATTTTTAGCTATCATTCACCGACTAGCTTTCGTGCCGACAAGATCGATCTCAATTGTCTGTTCATTTTTTGCCTATTGCTATCAAACCTAACTGGTGTTAAAACCGTTCATTTTTTCCTTTACCCCTTTTTTGCTCACTTCGGTAAACCTCGTGTTACTTCATCTGTTGTGAACTAGTGCTTTTATTAAATTAATAACCATGGCCCACGGGCCAAAAAAAAGGGAAATCGATCTTCGTTAAGAAAATGAACTTCACAATCTCTCAAACCCACCAAAAAAAAACATACATTAGGATCTTCTATATTTTCGGATGAATATCCTGAACTACCTTAAACTTCCAACTTTAAGAACCCAAGATTCAGAATTATCTCCGACTAATTAAGATAAGCCCATCAAATTACTTAGTCCATTTTTATTGAAAAAAGCTATTGAGAATATTAGCAAAGAATTCGGGCACGCGTCGCAACTTCGTGACGGTAATTTACTTTTCCTAGTAAAATCTCAAAAAGTGGCGGGTGATTTTCTTAAAGTTTAATCCCTTGCAAGCATATGCCCTGTGTCAGTGAAATTGCATGATCAATTAAATTTTACTAAAGGCGTGGTTTTCGCACCATGTCTAGTCAATTTACCTGAAACTGAAATAATCTCTGAGATGTAATCACAAGGTGTGACTGGAGTCTACAAATTTAATGAAACTGAAAACGGAAATCAAACAACATCCGGCTTAATGATCTTCTGTTTTGATTTATTCACACTGCCAAAATCAGTAGAAATAGGTTTTTATAAAGCAAAGGTTACGGAATATATCCCAAATTCAATGCGTTGTAAAAACTGTCAACTGCTTGATCACACAAGCAAACGCTGCAACAGTGAACCAGCATGTGTTAATTGCTATCTACCACCCCATTCACTGACTGATTGTTTCCGCACCATGTGCGCTATTTGTAAACTTCCACACTCTGCCTCTTCCAAAGACTGCCCCGAATACAAAACAGCAAAAGAAATAATTACTATAAAAACCACAAAAAAATATTCTATGGCTGAAGCGAAACGTATTCACGGGCTACAAAACCCGAAATCACACCAATAAATACATCATTTGCATCAAAAACCAAACCACAAAATACACCTTCAAATAATCCACACAAACCCACAACACTTAACCAATCCAATGACACATCAAATAACATACTTCTTAATAAACGCCCAGCACCTAACCAAACAAATGATAAAACAAATTACCTGTCTCTAAATAAACCTAACGTTCCAAAAGAACTCCCCCAAACAACAATAGAAACAACACCCTCAATAATCAACACATTAACTAAACAACAAGAATTATCTAAAAATACAAGCTATGAAAACAACCAATTCAATACCACTACCCCCCAATAACCTTACAACACAACCCAACTCCAAATAACCTCAATTTTTATTCTTCTCCTATTTCCAATTTAACTTTAAATCTTATCAATACAAATGAATATTATATGAATACATCATCTTACTCTGATAACGACACTTAATCAAATAATAAAACTATTTAAATAAAACCAGCATTTCCGGACGTTCGGCCTGTCTATCCCCGTACACATAAAAAACCAGCTCACCTTAAACCTAACATTCAATCAAACTTTTATTTTTTTTTCTACCCTTTGCACAATATATGCATATGTATACAAAAAAGAACGCAAATTGTGTCTAAGGGCCTTTTATTTTCAATGATGGTCAAAGTTCTACAATGGAATAAAAAGGTTTTTTTTTGAATAATTACCACGAGGTGCAACTATTAATACAAGACCAAAATCCATCAATAATTTCACTTCAAGAAACCCTAATACCATTTAATCCAGTCCCAAATAAAATTACGATCTACACACCGAAACAATACAATGCTTATTTACCATAACTTCACTGCAAATAATACGGCCAAGCAAGAGACCGGACTTCTAGTACATAAATCAATTTATCACAAGCAGATCCAAATAAACTCCAACTTAGGTGCGTTCTTTTATGTTACTGTGGTTAACTATAGTTAATGTGTCAAACATAAAAGTTGATGTGCCATAGTTAAGAAAGTTACTCTTGGTAACTTTTTCATTTAGGAACGACCAGAGTTAACAATAGTTAATCTGTCAAACGAAAGGTTAAAAAAAATTGTATTTGGAATGAATAACCAAAAAAAAAATATGATTGCATTAAATTTATTGCAAAAATAATTTTCAGGAATTCAAAATAACTTGTTTACTATTTACGAATTAAATTTCTTTGCATTCAGTTTTGTATAAATCGAACAGAAATAAGTGCAATTTTTTTCATTGCTTATGGCACAGAATTTTTGATGAAAAATTGACCAAACAAAAAGAAGAAAATGCCGACAGAAAGAAAATGCAAAAGAAAACTATTCCAAAAATCAAATTCAACAAAATAAAATTGATGAAATTGATAAAAATATATTTTGAATATTGAAAACAATTCCAAATCGAAAGGGCAAAAAGTAAACAAAAGATCCACCATTACATTTCCGCTGTGTTTGATAGATCAACTATTTCAACTCATATCAAGGAGATGAGTTGGAAAAAGTTACAAAAAGTTACTTTTTGACACTTTTACTTTGAATTTAGGAACGACTTTATGACGTCATAAAGTTAACTCCAAGTAGTTTTCTGAAGTAAAGGAACGACCGAAGTTAACTATAGTTAACCACAGTAACATAAAAGAACGCACCACTTGTCTGCAATAGCAATTGAATTGGAATTGAAAACTAAAATAACTATTATAAACATTTACATCCCTCCAGACCAATCATTCACTGCTTCCGAACTAGAAAATATTGTAAACGGCTTTAAAACACCCGTTTTGCTTACCGGTGACTTTAAATGTTAGAGTTCCCCTTACAATAACAAAGAGGTAAAATATTTGAAAATTTTCTAACAAATACCTATATACTCTAACCTTGAAGATCCGATTACTAGAAGGAAAGTTATAGCCAACAATATCACTCGATGTTGAATTATTTTTCATTAATTTTCACTTCAGTAATAATTTAAAATATAGCAGTATGGTTGGCTTTCGAAGCTATAACTTTCGTCCTAGTAATCGGATCTTCAAGGTTAGAGTCTTTAAATTAAGCCAAAATATCAAACTACATTCTTGAATACAAATTTTTGAGGAGGGGTAACAAATTTCGCACGAGAGGGGTGTTTGAAACCGCCATCATTGTGATTTTCAATTTTTAAAATGCAAAAGTTGATGCAAAATTTTACAATTTTAAGAAATTATCTTCGACAAAGATATTTTACCAACCCTCCTCTACAAAGTTGTCATAGGTTTTGATGGAGTAAGTGCCACAGGAGAGGCAGGAGGGGTGTCTTAAAGCTAAACACACTATTGTACCCCATTACATGCAGGTGAACTTTGACAAACTATAACTTAAAGATGAAAAAAGTCCCAGAGATCGTTAATACCTCATTTTGTAGGTATTTTGATTCTGTAAAAGTTTTTTACTGGCCATTTTGTTACAGAAAAAAATCCAGACGATTAATCACATGAAAACAAAATGGCGAGCTGTTTCAATAAGGCTACTTTTTCCTAGCCCCTATTACCCCGAAATTTTTTTTATAATGTGGAGATGTTCCCAAACACATACAACAAAAAAATATTTGCCCGTTAAAACATGCAACTTCAATAATTGTTTTTCAATAAATCCAGTACACTATAAAGTTTGTGCACGTTTTTCTCAAAACCTATTGATTGTACGAAAAAAAGTGTAATAACATTTTTAATGTAAAATTACATAAGCTACAACTTTTGCCTTCACATTTTTTTAAGAACACTGATAGTTTTTGAGAAATTTGCGAAAAACTGAAATTCAACCCCCGTCAAATTTTAGCCCCGGTCCAAATTTAAGGTACTTTTTGGAAAATACTTAAGGTACAAAAATAAACATCTCCACCAAAATTCAGCTTTGTCGGAATTTTTTCGCAGTTTTGCCTTTTTTTTTGGTCTAATTTTCCTGGGCTACTAGGCAGTCCTCTCGGATTTATATGGAAGCAATCACTTCCCGAATGTAACAACCATAACACTGGGTCCACAAGCCCAAGTCACGAAATTCCGTCCAAAATTTCAAACTGACAAAGCGGATTGGCAGCTTTTTAAAATTTTTATTTCAAGATTTAGAGCACTTAAAAAGCAAACTCAGTAATTATGTTGATGCCAATGTGAAGTTGACGTCTCAATTAATATACAGGGTGATCGATATAAGATGCACCAAACTGCTGGAGCGAGTAGGTTGGTTAAGACAAGAAAAAACTCGTTTGGGAGGGGGTCTATTTCCCCCGTTTAGGAAGGAGGGGCAATTTTCTAAAAAATTGACTTAAAACAGAAAAAAATATTTAAAACAACGGTACAATTTAAAATGCCATGCTATACCTTTTTGGAAAGTCAGAAATCTCTTCTTTGATAATTTCATTTTAAATTAAGTTGTGTTAGTGAATAGTTTTGAAAAATTATTTTCAAAACTCGAAATTTTGAAAAAAAAAAAATGAAAAAAAAAGTTTCAAACTAATTTTTTTCAAAATTTTATGTAATTAAGTATAATTTTTGTTTACAAAATGTAATGTTCTTATTAATTTTCAATAAAAAACTGAAAACCGGATGTTAAAATGTATCTTAGATTTTGAGAAATTAAAAAAAAAGAGAAAATACTTTTGTGGAATTGAGGTCACTATACGACCAATTATTAGTAAAAGGAATTAATATCGAATCAAATACCGATGTCCGAAATCAAGATGTTAACCAAAACCTAGAAACAAACTTACGTCGAGATGAAAACCGCTGTCCTGATAATACTTTAATTCCAGATGATAATCGACGCCCAGAAGATTCCTTATGTCTAGAAGCAAACCGATGCCATAGAAATCACTTACTTCTAGAAGATGAAGATTTACAGAGAACACCTGAAGTTCAAGATCTTGATGAAGAGATGATCCGCGTAAATAAAGAAATGTTGCATAAACGAAAGGAGTTACAAGCGTTAAAAGATGAGTTGGGTTTAACTGCTACCAAGAAATTCGATTTTTTAGCATTCGAAGCTATGGTTCACCCTTTTAATGGCGATGAAACTTACGATATTCGTAAGTGGTTTGCAGACATTGAAGTTCAAGATCTTGATGAAGAGATGATCCGCGTAAATAAAGAAATAGAATTGTTGCATAAACGAAAGGAGTTACAAGCATTAAAAGATGAGTTGAATTTAACTGCTACCAAGAAAATCGATTTTTTAGCATTCGAAGCTATGGTTCACCCTTTTAATGGCGATGAAACTTACGATATTCGTAAGTGGTTTGCAGACATTGAAGACACTTTCCAATTGTTTGGATGCAATGAACGTGACAAATTCGTAAGTGTACGACGAATATTAAGTGGTACAGCGAAGCTATTCTTACGAACAACTGCTGTTCACACATATGATGATCTTAAGAATGCATTAATAGAAGAATTTGGCCGAGTATATACTATAAATGAGGTATTTCAAAAGTTGAAGTCACGAACTCTGAAGCCAAACGAATCTGTCAGAAGATACGTAATTGAAATGCAAGAAATTGCTTCACACGCCAACATTCCCGATTCAGACATAATAGAATGTACTATTGAGGGTTTAAACGACCGTAGCAATAATGTTGCTATTTTGATGAGTGCGACTTCTCTGAGACAATTTAAGCTACTATTAGATCGGTATGAGAAGAGACGAATGCGTTCATGTAGCGTGATAAAAAATTCTGTTCCTGCTGTACAAGGCGCTGTAACTGCTCCTACCTTAAAACCGACGAGTTCAGTTATTGTCAATAAATTATCGAGTGCCAGTCTTGAACGTATTCGATGCTTTAATTGCTCACAGTATGGGCATTATCAAAGCCAATGTCTGAAGCCTAAACGCCCACCAAGTTCGTGCTTTTTATGTCATGAAATTGGACATTTTCATCAAAACTGTCCAAAAAAGAAGTCCTTAACTGCTGGTGTTAGCAAAAGTCATGAAGAAGAAGATGATTATTCTCCAGATGACAACAGAATTGATGAAGAAGTAGAAGCGTTTCAAATGGTAAGTGTTGCCTTTCTTGATCAACGAAATAAGTGCACTAAGATTAAGTATTGTCTTTCTCTTTTTGCTACGGGGGTGGCCCCGGCGCAGTGGAAGTAGTGCTTGACTGCTAACCAGGATGTGTGGGTTCGAGCCCCAGTCTAGGCAGCATTCTTTTCTATATTACCTCAACTGAACGCCACCCCTGGGATTTAATGAGATAATCAAAACCTTATTTCTCAGTCCACTGTGCCAACAAAAATCTATCCTATCCTTCTATTCCTTCTAACATTGCCTAATTTATAAGACCCTAGATCTTACTGGCAAATATATGTGTGTGTTGTTTTTTTAAGTCCTTGTAATCTTATACAAAGGTCCTTGGTACCATTCGTTTTCGAAAGGAAGAAGCAAACATTATTCAAAGGGATGGGGAATAAATATTTATCTACGTATGGAACAATGAATTGTAAAATTAAATTTCGAGAAAAGATAATAACCCATAAATGCATTGTTCTTCCAGATGATGAATCTGTTATACCTTTGCTAATCGGACGTGATGCTTTATATAAATTTAACATTTACTTATGTCATTTTAAAAGAGTTTATAATATTGATTTATTAATGAAATTAAAAGAAAATGAAATGAAAAATAAATTAATAAGATTATCCAAAGAAACCCTTAGTGCACTTATGTCTTTTGATTTGTTGAAAAATCCAAACCAAGTAGATCGTAGTAGTGAAGCCCTTTTAGACTATATATTTAGAAATAGTGTTGTCAAAGAGGAAAATAAAATCAAAAAATGTAAAGTTCCGACGGAAGAAGTTCAGCCTATTTTTGATATATCGAAATTGGAATTAATTAAACTTAAAGATGAAAAGGAGGTAAATGACTTTGTTGATTTAGAACAATTGGTAATAGCAGTTGGAACTGACGATATACACAATTTTAAAGTAAATATAAATGAGTTTTTGGATCCAGCTCATTCAAATGCTATTAGGACTGCTCTTGACGAACATTTTTCGAAATTCAAAGAAGAGACAAAAGTGACAGATTATTGCATGAAGATTAATTTGACAAAAGATGTACCAATATACTGTCGACCTGGAAGGATTTCTTATTATGAACGTGTTGAAGTTCAGAAAAAAATTGACATACTTCTCGAAAAGGGTGTAATAAGAGAAAGTAACTCACCTTACGCATCAGCGTAAGAAAAACGGGGAAATTCGAATGTGCGTTGATTATCGTGGTTTAAATAAACACACAGTTAGAGATAATTTTCCTTTGCCATTGATAGAAGATTGTTTAAAATATCTTGCAAATAAAAACATATTTACAACCTTAGACTTAAAAGATGGTTTCCACCATATTCAAATTTCAGAAGAATCAATAAAGTTTACAGCGTTTGTCACACCCTTCGGGCAGTACGAATATGTGTATATGCCATTTGGTCTCAAAAATGCACCTGCTGTATTTCAAAGATATATTTATTTAACATTAAAACCGTTAATTGATCAAGGTTTAGTTATTGTTTATCTTGATGATATTTCAATTGCAACTAATAATATGAACATGCATATTGAGATTCTTGACAAAGTATTACAATTGCTAAGAAAAGCTGGTTTAGAATTAAACATGAAGAAATGTAGATTTGCTTTTAGTGAGATTGAATACCTTGGTTATAATATAAATAGTAATGGAATTCGTCCGAATAAAAATCATTTAGAAGCGATAAGAACGTATCCGATGCCCAAAATTACTAAAGAAGTCCAAAGCTGTAATGGTCTTTTTTTAGCCGCCCCCGTAGAATAATAAGTGACCGAGGAACTAGTTTTACTTCGCAAGAATTTAGTAATTTTATATGTAGACATAATATTGAGCATGTTAAAGTTGCTGTAGCATCACCACAATCAAATGGTCAAGTGGAACGAGTCAATCGTGATATAAAGGCGATGTTGGCAAAGCCAACCGAAAGTTACTGAACAAACTGACTGGCGACAAAGACTTACGAATGTAGAATATGCTATTAATAACATTAATCATGCAAGTACTAAAGTCTCGCCCAGCAAATTGCTATTTGGTGTTGAACAGCGGGGGCGTGTTGTCGATGAGTTGACTGAGTATTTGGATGAGAAGTATACAAATCCTCAAAGAATAGATTTAGATAGATTGCGAAAAGAGGCTTCGGAATCAATTGAAAAGTCACAATTGTATAATTTGAAATATTTTAATGAACACCATTCTATAGCTAAACAATTTAATGTTGGTGATTTTGTGGTTATCAAAAATGTGGACACTTCCGTTGGGGATAACAAAAAACTGTTACCTAAATACCGAGGCACATATATTGTTAAGAAAAAGATAGGTAATGATCGATACTTAATAGAAGATATTGAAGGATTTCAAGTAACACAGATGCCATACTTTGGTATTTTAGATCAACTAGATTAAAAAAATGGGTTGAACCTGGTATAGAAATCGAACAAAGAAGTTTGGATTTTGAAGGCAACACTTAAGTCAGTATAAGTATATGTAATAGTAGTATCGTAAGTACAATCGAGGTCGATTGTAAATTCAGGTTGACCGAATTGTAATAACCTTAACTTAATTGTAAAAACCTTAACTTAATTGTAATAACCTTAACTTAACCTACTGTATATTATTTTAAATATACTGTTTCACATTATTCTATTAAATAGCTTATGAAAATATTGTTTAGGAAAATTATTGAAAAATTATTATTATCAAATCAAACAGCAACATAGATTGTTCTTTTTAAATAAAATTATTATTCATTATTTTAAATATTGTTTGGATTTCTCTTGGACTTTATAATGAGAAAGTTTGGGCCGAAATGAAATTTTTTTCCGGCAAATATATTAATTAAGTTAAAATTGCCTTCACCTAGTCAAGGGAATACACCTGTTTTCGATCGCATTTCTAACCCTATTTTAAAAAACAGGCCATTGCCTTTTAAGCTACGCTAATTATCACTTTACAATAACATTTTTGATAGAGGTATTATACCACAAATATGGAAAACAGCTACGATCATTCCATTGCCAAAACCAAAAAAGAATCCTCTAGAATTAAATGGGTACCGCCCAATATCCATCCTCCCTTGCATGGGGAAACTTCTAGAAAAAATAATAGCTAAGAGAGTCCAGTGGTTCATCTAAAATAACAATCTAATTAGTAAAAATCAAGTTGCGTTTAAACATGGCCGTAGCACAACTGATGCTCTTTTATATGTCGACGAATATAGCCTGGGCACTGTCAACCAAAAACCATATCTCAATTTTTTCAATCCACTTCGTAAAAGCGTTTAAAAGAATCAGGATTCATGTTGTTTTAAACCAATTATTAAAATGGAAAGTAGGTCCTAAAATCTTTGGATACGTTAAATAATTCTTAACAAACATTAAATTCCGTACAAGAGTAAATAATGAATACTCAAATCTAAATAACCTTGAAAATGGTATACCTCGAGGATCACCACTTTCAGTGGTTATTTTTATTATAGCGTTTAATGAAATTAGTGATATAACATCGTTCTTAAAGCAATTGTACGCAATTCGCAACAGAGGTACAATTTTTCAAAAGTCTGTTCAACTACTTGCTTACGCAGATGATATTGACATCGTTGGGAGAACGAAGTTATCTGTTACCGGCGCGTTTGCAAGTATTGAATCGGAGGCGGAAAATATGGATTGGGCTGTTAATTAAGTAATCTCAACATCGTCGGCTCGGGGAAAACGTCACGATGAATAGATATAACTTCTAAGTCGTCCATGACTACCTACCTGGGCTCCACTAACATCGAAAAATAGAACTTGTAACACTTCCACGAAAACAAAATGCTCGAACGACTGATGTACGAAGACCAGATACATGAAAAGCAAAATGCCGGAAACGGCACATCCTCGATATACAAATGTAGTCAACGACAGATGTACGCAAGCGACACTACCTCTCAAACATATAGCTCGAACGACAGATGTACGAAAACCAGATCCACAAAAAACAAAATGCTCGAAACGACACATCCTCGAAATTCAAATGTATTCAACGACAGATGTACGCAACGACACTACCTCTCAAACAATATGGTTGAACGACACATGCACGAAAACAAGAAGTACGAAAAGCAGAATGCTCGAAATGACACATCCTCAAAATACAAATGTAGTCAACGACAGATGTACGCAAGCGACACTACCTCTCAAACAAAATGCTTGAACGACAGATGTAGGAAAACCAGATCCACGAAAAAACAAAATGCTTGAAACGACACATCATCGAAATACAAAAGCACTCAAGTGCGGATGTACTCGCGACACATGTACGAAAAATACACACTACTATTTTTTCTTGACTTTTGAGCTATGCAGAATGCGAGCATGTGGCTCTGTTAGACTTAACATAGAAGTGAGAGAATATGTCAGATTTAGCACAGAAAGAAGGAATTGTGTACAAAAAAAAAAGGAAGACAAGTGTTAATATTAAAATGGATAGGTAATATCTGTTATTGCTTAAATATCTATTTGTAGGTATGTACATACATACAATTCGTATTAGGATAAAAAAAAAGATGCCTAAGGAAATATATTATAATTTTAACACTGAGGGTGTAAAAAGGGGACTCCTTAAATAAATATGATGTTATTAAAACGAATAAACAATAAAAAAGAGTCATCAGCTAATTTATACGGGGTGACGATCGAATTATTACATGTTTGGTTACGTGAAATTTTCACCAAGTTTCCCACACTTCGTTTTTTTTTTTTAGCTATTAATTTTTGACACCGAAATGTGAAAATAGATTTTGACACCAAGATGTCAATTTTCACCTTTTCACATTCACAATAAGTTTCACGTTACCAAACAGAAACAGACTGCTTGTTTCGTATTGCCGCAATAGAAGATGAAACGAAAAAATAGATGTGCAATCCATAACTAAAGGCTATGCGAAAAATCGCCCAAAAACAAAACGCCCAAAACCTAAAAATCAGAAATCGCCCAAAATTATTGGGTGAACTTGCATAATGAAAGAAGACCCAAAAAATGAATGCAAGATCGCCCAAAAATTAAAATGAATAATCGCCCATTTTTTTTTTTTTTTTTATTAACAACAAAACGCAAGATCACCCAAATATAAAAATGAAAAATCACCCAAAAACCGATTTGGGCGATTCTTCATTTATTTTTGGGTGATTTTTCATTTTTGTTTTTGGGTGATTTTTCATAATGAAAAATCGACGAAAATAAAAAATTCTCCACAAATAATTTTGATGTAAACGCTGTAAGCGGAATTCGTTCTGCTTTCAAACGAACCGTAGAGAAGTAATAATTACCGCGCCGATCCCCCCCCCCCTCCCCCTCCCGCCGCAGCGGTCAAAACTTTGTTTTATAAAATTAGTTAAATCATTATCATTACAAATCGCGACACCATGACTGTTTTAAAAAAAACATTAGGTTCTAGAATTATGTCTCTTTAAACCTATCGTATCTCAATAGACATTATAATTTATGTCAACAAATCGAAATCTTTTAAAATCACTCACCAGGTTGAAATGCTCACAATTTTTAATAATACAACAACAACTTCTTAAATACTTTTAATTAATTATTACTTCTCTACGGTTCGTTTGAAAGCAGAACGAATTCCGCTTACAGCGTTTACATCACCTAGTACACTCCAAGTATTTATGTAAACAATTAAATTATTTTTGATAAATAAATCAGTTTACAAAAATACAAGATATTCTTTTTTATTTCTTTAGTTAAGGCGATATTTTTTATAGATTTTTTTATATATTATACATCAAAATACATTTTTTCTGTTTTCAGTTTTGGGCGATTTTTCATTATTTTTTGGGTGTTTTTGAAAATATATTTTTGGGCTTTCTTGCATTTTTCAAGTTCGCCCAAATGTTTTGGGTGATTCTTCATTTACATTTTTTTGCCAAAAATATTTTGGGTGATTTTTCATAAAAAAAAATATCTGTTTTGGGCGATTTTGCAATTAAAATTTTTGGGCGATCTTTCATTATGAAAAATTACCCAAATAGTGTAAAATGAAGAATCGCCCAAGAATAATTTTGGGCGATTTCTGATTTTTAGGTTTTGGGAGTTTTGTTTTTGGGCGATTTTTCGCATAGCCTAACTAAAGGTGGCGTGTGTATTACAGTACCCAAACATTTGAAGCTGGTGTTGAAAGGAAAATAGAAATAATAAAATGACTTCAACCAATAGGAACCCATGTTGATGAATTTAAAGCGAAAATGATAGATAAAGCTTTTAATGGTAGGCAAAAGGTTTTTTGTTTATTTATGGCTACTTTTGAATATGTGTATAAGATATTAAAATCAATAGACCTAATAGACCTAATCACACATTCTATCCCACTTGGGGGTTTGAGGTTATGGTGAATTGATTTTTTGGATTCAGGTGTGGAAGCAAAATATGAAAATCGTTTTCTTTACACAAATTTGGCAGTCGTAAGTAATTCTATCACACTTTTTTTTTGACATGTATTAATACTCGATGGGATAGTGTGGAACGGCTATTAGGAAGTAATGAAGTTATGGAAAGTCATATAATTTCTTATTCAACCATCAAACCGTTAAAATATGTTAAATTTACGAAAAGGATACAGTTTTTTTTCTACTAAAATTTTAATATTTCAATTTGAATTTGCCCATAAAATAGGAATAAGAATTTTCTATATCGCAAGAAAATAACAAACTCAATGTATACAATACTACATATACATACATATGTTATATATCTCGGTGGCCGCCACGCCACAAAGGCCAACCAACCAGCGTTGCCGGAAAATAATTTTTGTAAATGCCACCGCTGACAACAGAAAGTGCCATTTTTGGCCACTACGTGCCATTAACGAAAATTGTTAAAAAAAAAAGTTTTGTAGATTATTTCAAAAAAAATTATTAATTGCACGTCAAATAAAACTTGTAAAATACCAATAGAAGTTTGTGTGTAGTATGAAATGTTGGAAAGTTTCAGTCCTTATTATTTCATTTACTATACAAGTAATTTTATTACTTTATAGGAAAGGCGCTTTGTACTATGGGTTCCAATTTTGTTTTATTTTACTACACTTAAATCAAAGTGCCATTTTAATTCTTTGAGTGCCACAGTTCCATTTAAATGAAAAGGTGCCATACGTGCACGATCGTGCCACATCGGCAACGCTGCAACCAACCAATTTATTGGCAGATACAACTTAATTGCTTATTTTCTCTCTCATAGTTCAGTATTTTTCGATATTTTGTCTCTCATTAAACTTATATTGAAGTGATGTCGTATTTTATATTTAAAGGTGCTAAGAATTCATAGATTTTTGAACAAAATAATGTTGCATTGCGACTTCATTGTTCAAATCGAATCCAACATACTATGTTCAAATATAGTTCAAACTATCTATCAAACGAAATAGATGTGTATGTAAACAAAAGACATATTTAAAAAGAACCAGTTAGGGAGGAAATCTCCATTCACATAGGTGTAGAGAATCTATTAAGATAAAAGAAATGGGGAGAGAAGGGATAGCTAAGACCAAGTCACAAATTTCGTAATAATTTGAAGTAGGTTAAAGATATTGAATGCAGCCCGTGACGTATTAATTAGGTGGCCAGAGGTTTGCGGATTGAACTTGAGCCTTTTTAACTAAATAGTGTCATAATAAATAAAATTTGGAAAAAGGAAAAAGTAGAACAAAATTAATAAAAAGTACGTATACGCCCGAGTGCACTATAAAAAATAATAAACGGCAAAAGTTATCAAAAAAGTAGTTCAGGGCCCGTATTATGAATTACGAAAATAATTTGATCAACCAACACCAAAAAATTCCTTTTTTCTAGATTCGTTTTATTTTTCTTAAATGTCCCACAGCAAGAAAGGTTGGATTAAATATACAATTAGATTTTTAATTCATAACCGGTACACCCGAAAAAATTCGAAATTATTCACCTATTGTAGACGCGAATGGAACATAAATCTATTATGAAATTGGTATATCACTGCATTTGTGATAAATTGAATAGTTTCATGACAACAAATGAGATTATTTACAAGCACTTGATTTCACACATAATGTGGAATATCGCATAAAAAGGAACTTCTTACATGATCCCCCATCACTGTTTACGGCTATAAAGATCTGTCAAAATATTAGCTTTTGTAAATTTGTTGTGAATGTAAAATTGTTATCCTTCGTATTTATTATTAAAGTGTACATATTTCAATATTATCTTATTGTGAAAGTGAACAAACAATGTTAGAAATAAAAATAAAGCCAAAGTGTTCCAATTAGTTTTCGCCCATTCAAAAAATGATTTTTTGAAAAAAAATTTGAACCTTTTTTTAAATCCAAAACATATTTTTTTGAAAATATTTGTATGCAGTATTATTCACACTTGATAGGACCTCCTAAGTAAAAATTTTGATCAAAATCGGTTAAGCGGTTAACGAGAATATCGAAAATAAAAAAACGGTTCTATGGCAGGTAAGTTACAGTCGAGGTCCCTGTAAAAATAACAACAACAACGGCGGCTGACAACACAGAGCCTTTGGGATGGTTCTATAAACAACCATCGATTTAATTATGCATGGGTTTCGCAGGCATCTCAGATTACAGCATCACTAATATTTTGTAGACTAAACAAGAACGATCATGCATCCGGAATTGATGCCGATTTACAGATATATATATGTGGAGCAGATCCCGTGAGAGGAGGTATCGATGATTGAGTAGTCATTATTCTCGATTTCAACAAGATAATTAGCCAGTTCACATTTCTAAGATCTCACTGAGATCTCACTGAGCAAACTCCGTCATCTCCACTGAGCAGAAGGAGAAACTTGAACAAAATTTCTCCGCTAGAAGTCAAAACCAATTTCCATCTCTTTTTTATTAATTAATCAACTGCGACAAAAAATAATTGAGCAAGCGAATCCAAAAAATATCAGTCTCAGTTTTTTGACAGCAAAAGTGAGGAATCTCACTGAGGAATTACGTTCAGATTTCTGAGATTGCTGAGATCTCTGAGATCTCAGTGAGCTTGAGAAACCTGAACTGGCTAAATGCTCAGAAGACCTTTCAACAAGAAAGTCATCAGAAGACCTTTCAACAACATAATCACCAAAAATATAATATTATTGTAAACCTAAGTCTTTTACGAATAAAATCTTTTTAAAAAGTCTTTTTACTAATTCAAGACTTTAATTGGCGCAGTCGGTAGGATTGTTGTTCTATCGTCACAATATTGTGTAATCGTTCCGTGTTTATAAATATCAAACGTATATTGAAAAACTATATTACATGAACGATGTAAAAAGATAGTTGCAATCCAGTGATACGAACGCGATAATATAAAAAAAATTATTAACGAAAATAATAATTAAATTTTAAAACGCGATTGTAAACATTTTTTAAGTGTTATGAAATTAAACGCATATTAATTTAAATTTCATTTGAAAAATAAATAACAATAAAAAGTTAAAATCAGTGAAAAACATAGCAATTCAAAGATCCGTAAGGACAAATATTGCAAAATCTCGTAGAGAGAGTGTTTAATTGATTAATTAAAATTCATAAAAGACAAAAAAAAAAAGGTGAAAGAAAAATATTATGAAAAGAAATTATTGGTGACCATTGACAAAAGAAAAAAATTATTAATAAGAATTAAATAAAAGCATTTGGAAAGTGAAAGTAAATATTAAATATGGCTAATAATGAAGAACCAACTCTAAGTGCAGCAGAGGAGAAAGAGCAAGAATTTTTGCTAAGAGAACTCCAGCATATACCACCATTTAAAGGTGCAAAGGAGGACAACTTAGCCCTATTCATTTCATCGGTGGAATATCTTATGAATAAGATCCGAGGGCAACCGAACATCATTAAAGCAACTTTTGCAGTTCACCATAAAATACAAGGAGATGCAACAAGAGTGTTGAATGCACTACCACATCTAGCCCCATGGAGAGATGTCAAAACTAGTTTGGTGAGAAACTATAGTGTTAAGGAAAGCTATTTAAAATTAGCGCAAGAAGTAGGGTCAGTAGTAGAAAGAAATACAATTAAATTGTATGAAAAATTAGATAATCTATTGCAAAAAATACAAATAAAAGCACAACTTGAGCCTAATTTTATATACACTCAAAGTAATAATGAAATTTTAATACTAGAGGCTTTCAAAAATAATCTGACTTCTAGTCAAAAAGCAATAATTATTGCTAGTAAATGCTCTACTATGATGGAAGCATATGACTTGTTAGAGTCAAATTCTATGTTAAATAATAATGAATATGTTAAGAAGTCCATAGATACGAATAAGAATTTTGATGCATACCGTCCTAAACAGAATAATTTCGTACATAGTCCCCTTTCACACGAAGATACTAGTTGCTGGTGATTTTTTTGACGTTTTCTTTAAATCTCCTTAACAATCTCCTGTACCTTTCACACGCAGATACAAAGTTGGAGGAGACTTGCTGTATTTTCCTTTTAAACTACCTTGGTTGAACGCACACAAACGTAGTGTGAAGAGAAACGTCAAAAAAGTTTCCTGAATTTGTTGACCGGGGAGATTTCATTTCCCCCTCTTTCTTCCTGCCCTTCTCGCCTATGAACTATTTGTTGCTGGCAACTCAGTTGCCCTGTGTGAAAGGGGACATAGGTACAATAATAACAACAAAAATCCCAATTATGTTCAAAAAAATAATAATAATTTGGGAATGAATTCTGCTCAAATAAGGACAAATAATAACCAAGTATTAGGTAACCAAGGACAGAATCCTTTTAAAGAATACAAATTTGGATTTCAACATAATAAAAATTATAATAATAATTATCAAGGTCAGAATAATAATTATCAAGGTCAAAATAATTATCGAAACCCCAATAATAGTAGACAGATGAGGCAAGAACCCATGGAAGTAAATCGTCTTGACGAACAAAAAAATACTAGCGAAGAAATAAATTTTATTCAAGAGGGCCAACGACACTTCCTGTCGTAGAGCTTAATGTTCAACAAGAGAATATTAGAGTCTTAGTAGATACATGATCTACTATGACCCTCTTAGATAACAAGAAAATACAGTCCTGTAAAAGAATGAAATTAGAGAAAGATATTAAAGTGAACACAGTTAATTCACATATATATATAACAGAGCAAATAATAACAAATTTACCTATAGAGTTTAAAGAAAAAGCTACTATGGAATGGAAACTTATGAATTTCGAAAATAAGAATTTCGATGCGATCTTAGGATCAAATTTTTTAAATGCGATAGGAGGTATAGTGAACATGAAGAACAAATATTTAGAAATAAATAACAATAGAATTCCATTTATTAACTTCAAAATCAAAGAAAAAGAATCAATCAACTTAAATGATCAATGTCCTTTTTCTTATGATGAAGTAAATATTTTAGAAGGTAACTCAACGGATATGGGTAAACTTCTACATAAAAATCTTAATGAAGAAGAAAAAGAAATTTTGAAAGAATTTTTAATAAAAAATAATGATTTATTTTATAAAGATGGGGAAATGTTAAGCTCCACAACGCAGACAGTGCATTCTATTAGAACAAAGTCTGAAAATCCGATTTTTACAAAAATCTATCGGTATCCTAAAGTCCATGAGACGGAAATAAATAAGCAAATAAATAAAATGCTTAGAAATAAAATTATTAGAAAAAGTATAAGTCCATATAACTCTCCGGTATGGATTGAGAAAATTGATAATGCCGAAATAAAAAAATGGCGCATGGTTATCGATTATAGGAAATTAAACGAGGAAACTATTGAATATAAATATCCAATACCTAATATTGACGATATTTTAGATAAACTGGGACGAGCTCAGTATTTCAGTACGTTGGATTTAGCCAAAGGCTTCCACCAAATATCTGTTAAACAACAAGACATAGAGAAAACTGCTTTTAGTGTTCCTCAAGGGCACTATGAATTTTTACGTATGCCGTTTGGTTTGAAAAATGCCCCGGCTACTTTTCAAGCAATGATGAATGAAGTATTATCAGAATCTATAAATAAGATTTGTGTAGTCTATTTGGACGACATTTTAATATTTTCAACATCTTTAACGGAACATTTAATTAATTTGAAAATAATATTCAATCAATTAAGAAAATATAATTTAAAAATTCAAATTGACAAGTGCAATTTTCTTGTCAAGGAAACGAAATTCCTTGGACATACGATTACAAGCGAAGGTTTGAAACCCAATCAAGATAAAATTGAAGCTATTCAAAAGATTAAAATCCTAAAAACAGTAACAGAAATAAAATCATTTCTAGGATTATCGGGATATTACAGGAAGTTTATAAAAGATTATGCTTGTACGGCACAACCAATGACGAAATATTTAAAAAAGGGAACGAAAATAGATATTAAAGATTCTCAATACATTAAATCATTTGAAACTCTAAAGAAAAATATAATGAGCCCTCCGGTAGTAGCATACCCCGATTTTAGTAAACAGTTTGAGCTCACAACCGATGCAAGTAACTATGCAATTGGGGCAGTGTTATCCCAAGAAAAACACCCAGTGACATTTATAAGCAGAACTTTAAATGATCACGAACGAAAATATTCAACTACGGAAAAAGAATTATTGGCTATAATATGGTCAGTTAAATATCTAAGACCATATTTATATGGAAGGAAGTTTCAATTAAAATCAGATCATCAGCCTTTGAAATGGTTAAAGACAAAAAGTCTCGGAAAAGACATTTCTGGAAGGTTACAGAGATGGATACTTTCTCTTGGAGAGTATGATTTCGATATAAATTACTTAAAAGGTTCACAAAATACAGTGGCCGACTACTTGAGCAGAGAAATAAAAGACAGTGAAATTAATCATCTGGATGATGATATAGAGCTAGATACTCGACATTCAAAAGAAGAAGAATTGTTAGATCATTTTGTAATTATAGAAAAAGCTGTTAACTCTTATAAACAACAAATAATAATAAATCTTAATTACCAAGGTAGGAAAATAGGAATAAGACGTCTTAGTGGAAACAGAAAATTAGTTGAACTTTATCCTAAATTGATGGATTCTCCAAGTTTTGAGAGAAAAATGAAGAAAGTATTAGAACCTAAACAAACAGGTATATATTGTGAAAATGATAAAATATATAATATATTACAACAAAAAATAATTAAACTTTTTGACAAAAGTATTATGACATTTCATCGATGCAGTTATTTAGCAAAAGAAATGAAAACAGAGGAAGAAACTGCTGAGCAGATTAAATTATATCATGAACTAGAGACCAGTCATTCTGGCATTGAGGAAAATTATACAGGATTAAAAAGATACATCTATTTTCCGAAATTAAAAAGTATAGTTACTAAAGTAGTAAATAACTGTTCCATTTGTCGATTGAATAAATATGACAGACATCCAGTGAAACCAAAGTTTAAATTAACTGAAACCCCTAGTGATGTTAATCAAATTGTACATGCAGACTTATTTTTCCTGAATAAGCTAGCATTCCTTTCTACAATTGATAAATTTAGTAAGCGTGTCACATTCACTTCAATCCCTAATAAAAATATAGAAAGTATACATACAGCATTAGTACAGTATATTTCACAACATGGGAAACCCCTTAAATTTGTAATGGATAATGAATTTGATCAAATTTCTATAAATGCTCTATTCAATGATTTTAATATAGAAAGACATTTTACGACACCTCATTCACACACAGGGAATAGCCCTATCGAAAGAGCACATAGCTCAATATTAGATAAAATTCGATGCCTAAAAAATGGACAACAATTATCAGACTTAGAAAAAATTAATATAAGTTATAAAGCTGTATATTATTATAATAATGCTATTCAAAATATAAGTAAAAATAAACCATTTGAAATCCAAGAAGGCAGAGTAGACAAAGAAAAACTATATAAGACTTTAACTGAACAAAAGGAAAAGAAAATATCTCAATTAAATAAAAGTAGAGAAGATGTAGAAGAACCTGTAAAAGAAGATTATGTAGTTAATCCCGGAAGAAGGGATAAAATACTACCGAAATTTAAATATAAAACGACAAAAAGAGTTCACCCTGTAAACATTCAGAGAAAAAGGAAACAAACTAAACAAATTTCAAATGACGGCATGTCAGAACAGGAACAAAGAGTTAAGCCAGGAAAAAATATTGCATCTACAACAAGTTCAGTAACTCAAGATACTTCATCTTGTTCAGATTCTGAAAATATTCCAATCGCGATCTTAAAGAAACAAAAATAAATATGATTTGACCCATCGCCTTAGTGTTATTAGTAGTGACTTTAATAAAAAGTGAAATAACAGTAGAAAATATAAATATTAATGAAGGATATGCAAAAATAAGATTAGATAAAATCAAAATAGTTAAAGATTACAAACATATTCTACACAGAATAAATATTACTCAAATAAAAAATGTATTAACTGAGATAGAAAATAATATGAACAGTTTAACAAAAGTGGAATTTCCCGAGGAGATATTTGAAGAAATTAAATTAATTAAATCAGAAATTGAAAGTGTTATACAACATCGAGTTAAAAGAAGTTTGTTTAATTTAGGCGGAAGGTTTCTTAAGTTCTTATTTGGAACAATAGACGAGGAAGATAAGATAAATATTGAAAAAAGATTAGAAAATAGTGAAATAAACAATCATAATATTATAAATAACTTAAATAAACAAATAAAAATAAATGATATATTCCAAAATCGCATAAAAAAGATTCAAAACGAATTACTTTTTATATATAAAAATGTAAAATCTCTTAATATCAGTGTAAGTAGCATGTCATTTATTCAAATAATAATCGTGATGGAAATACGTGAAAAACTCTATAAAATTAAGGAAGTTATAGAGAAGATTCAAAATAACATCTTAGCCAGTAAAATAAATGTTATGGTTAATTCAGTTTTAACTAATTATGAAATTAACGAATATAATATAACCTTTGAAAAATTAAATAAAATAAAGTTATCTATTGCATCATACAATGAAGAAATAATTTTTATAATAAGTATTCCAGATAACATTGTAACTTTTACAAAATATTTTATAACAAGTATGCCTAATTCAAATAAAGAAGAATTGATAATCAGAAACGATTATAATATTCAACTAGAAGATAAAGAGTTTTTGTATGAAGAAAAAGAATATAAGAAATTAAAATTATATAAAAATTGTATACATTTAAGAAATTGTAAGAAACACATAAATAAAAAACATAATATTATACTTGAACTAAAAAGAGGTATATTATTAATAAAAAATGGTAATTTTAAATTAAATAATACTTGTAATGATAAAGATAAAATTGATATCACTGATAATGTATTAATAAATTTTTAAAATTGTGCATTAAATATTGATGAGACATTGTTTGAAAATAAAAATGAAATTGTAGAACAAGCTATTTATATGAATAATCCAATATTGTATAAAAACTTATCAGAAATATTTGAATATAAAGAAATTAAATTTGAAGATATCAAAAATATAGATAAAATTGAAGAAAGAATGTTAAACATTAAAAATCATACTAAGATTACCTATTCAATACATGCAATTATAATATTGTCAATCATTGTTATCATAATATTCTCAAATAAGAATAAGCTTATTAAAACTTGCTCCAGGAGTAGCAACAATTTAAAGGAGAGGGGAGTTACAGTCGAGGTCCCTGTAAAAATAACAACAACAACGGCGGCTGACAACACAGAGCCGTTAACAACCTATAAACAACCATCGATTTAATTATGCATGGGTTTCGCAGGCATCTCAGATTACAGCATCACTAATATTTTGTAGAAGAACGATCATGCATCCGGAATTGATGCCGATTTACAGATATATATATGTGGAGCAGATCCCGTGAGAGGAGGTATCGATGATTGAGTAGTCATTATTCTCGATTTCAACAAGATAATGCTCAGAAGACCTTTCAACAAGAAAGTCATCAGAAGACCTTTCAACAACATAATCACCAAAAATATAATATTATTGTAAACCTAAGTCTTTTACGAATTAAATCTTTTTAAAAAGTCTTTTTACTAATTCAAGACTTTAATTGGTACCGTTAATAACGGTTTTTGGTAAATTTTTTTTTCACTGAAATATAGACCATACCACTACTAGTAAACAAAAAAAAATTTTAAAAAAATCGTTAGAGCCGTTTTTGAGATAATTTATTGTATGGCAAGTACCGTTATTTTTTGAGCTAAAAAAAAAAAATCTAGATTTCCCTCCCCTCTAGGGAATCACCAAAAAATCTTATGCTCCAAGTTTGAAGAAAATCGCTTCAGGGGTTTAGGCTGTAGGCCGAAGTACAGACAGACGTTCACACAGACAGACAGACGGAATTGCGGGATCCACTTTTTTCGTGTTCTCTATCATCGGAATGTCAAGTTTAATTGTTATCTCGAGTTCGATTTTTTACACAATCCATAACTTGCCCTATAGTACCTGTATTGCAAGTAAAAATATTGGTTTTCCATTTTTGGCAATTAGATTGTGGTGTTGCTGCTAAATATCTTACTTTCAGTTTGTAGAGCATGAAATTCTCTAAGTAAATAGTTTTTCTACGTTTTTCTGTGCAAGCGGTCATTTAGAAGGTATTAAGATTTCAAAAATCAGCACAGGATGATGGGCAAGTTGGACTTTAGACCAACAGAAATGAAATGAAAGGTTGTTTCGTGTACATCATTTTTTACATTATGGGGGCAAAACCCAAAACCGGCGAAAAACATAGATAGAGTCAATTGAATGACCTCATATATACCCGAAATTATGTGCTTACGCATAGACTTAAGCTTGAATTTCAAGGTAGAAATTTTGTTCACTGGTTTTTATATTCGTTTATCATAAAATTAGGTCTAAGAAATAAAATAAATTTGATGGCACAACAGCTCATGAAGAACTAGGGCCTAGTGACTTACAACTCTCAACCATTCCTGAACGACTAACGAGCGGCACTTTTCTGTGACAGGAGATACTCTTGGAGGATTTGTCAATTCCTCGCAAGAGGCAGTAGCCGTTTTTTCTTTTTTAAAAAAATTAGGTCTATTGATTTTTAATATCTTATACACATATTCGATTCCATAAAATAATTTTTGGAACAACAAACCTTTTACCTACCATTAAAAGGTATATTTATCATTTTCGCTTTGAATTCATCAATATGTGTTCCTATTGGTTTTAGTCATTTTATTATTTCTTTTTTCCTTCAACCAACTTCAAATGTTTGGGTACTGTAATACACACGCCACCTTTAGTTATGGATTGCATATCTATTTTTTCGTTTCATCTTCTTTTGCGGCAATACGAAACAAGCAGTCTGTTTCTGTTTGGTAACGTGAAACTTCTTGAAAATTTTCACGTTTCGGTGTCAAAATCCATAGCTAAAAAAAAACGAAGTGTGGGAAACTTGGTGAAAATTACACGTAACCAAACATGTAATAATTCGATCGTTACCCCGTATAAATTAGCTGATGACTCTTTTTTATTGTTTATTCGTTTTAATAACATCATATTTTTTTTAAAGAACCCTTCTTACACCTTCAGTGTTAAAATTATAATTTATTTCCTTGGGCATCTTCTATTTTATCCTACTACGAATTGTATGTATGTACATACCTACAAATACATGTTTAAGCAATAACAGATATTACCTACCCATTTTAATATTAACATGATGTGTCGGTTCGAGCATTTTGTTTTTCGTGGATCTGGTTTTCCTACATCTGTCGTTCAAGCATTTTGTTTGAGAGGTAGTGTCGCTTGCGTACATCTGTCGTTGACTACATTTGTATTTTGAGGATGGGTCATTTCGAGCATTCTGCTTTTCGTACACCTTGTTTTCGTGCATGTGTCGTTCGACCATTTTGTTTGAGAGGTAGTGTCGTTGCGTATATCTGTCTTTGACTACATTTGAATTTCGAGGATTTGTCGTTTCGAGCATTTTGCTTTTCATGTATCTGGTCTTCGTACATCCGTCGTTCGAACATTTTGTTTCAGTGGAAGTGTTAGGTTCCCCGCAAAATGACATCAGCGCAGAGATCGGACGAAGAATTACTCTTGCCAATCGCTGTTTCTTCGGGCTAAGAAGGCATTTGAGTAATAAAGCGCTCTCTCAGAGAACCAAGGAGACTTATATAAAATCCTAATCGTCCCGGTCCTGCTATATGGAGCAGAAGCATGGACCCTGTCAAAAACGGATATAAATCGGCTTGGGTGCTTTGAAAGGAAAATTCTTCGGGTGATCTTCGGTCCAGTATGTATCGATGGAGCATTAGATCAGGCGGCGGCAATACTAAATTCTCACCCATCGATATAAAGAAAATTTTGCTTATGTAGCGTTAGACCTTCACTAGGTGATATAGAATCAATCATGTCGAAATGCTTTTCTGACGATTGTAAGGAAAGTTTGTACACCAACCCTTCAGCATTTTTTTGTTTGCAATGGAAAATATTGTAAGAAAAGCTTCTATCCTATTTGCATTGGGCTGACCAGAATAGCCACAAAACATATAGCTGATAATTTGAAACGATTTATATTTTTATGCGATTCTTGTTCCGTTATTATTATAATTATTGTACTATTCATACTAGAATGTCAGTTTATCAGAGTTGACCATTCTTTATTCCGTCAATTTCATTGAATTTGTGAACAACAACAACAACTTAAAGGCGCTACCACCAATTGCCTACGAATTATTTTTTTTGATAATTAATTCGTTTTTATTTTTGTTTGGCTGGAGATATAGCTATTTCAAGGGGTGTTAAGCCCTATCATCAGTCTCCTTTATAGTGGTGCTGAGCATTAATCCAATTTTTTGAAAAACTTTCTACACATCATGCGGTATTTGAACCCGCGCATCAGATTTGCTGATGTTTGCGAGGAAACAAAGACTAGAAGATTGTTGACGATTTGAGTAAACTAGTACGTCCAACCCTTGAAATTCGAGTGGCAATTACATTATCCGCAAACTGACAGAAACTTATTTTGTAGGTAGGTGTAGTTGATATAAAATTCCATTTTTTTTTTCATTTTTTCCATAACTCGATCTTAGCTATAACCTACATATGTCAGTTTCATTTAAATTGCTCCAGAAAAAACAAATTTGACATTTTTATGAATCACCCTCTTTGAAAATATTTTTTTTTGTTCAGTTGCATCGAAATCGGTCAAGAAACAACGAAGTTGACATTTTTCGAATCACCCTGTATTAAAAATATTTTATTCTTTCATGTCTCGGTCTCAGCTATAACCTATGTCAGTTTCATCGAAATCGGTCAAGAAACGACGAAGATGACATTTTTATTAAACGCCCTTTCATGACGACAAAAAATATTTTTGTATCCGACCCCTTTTTTAAATAAACCCATCCACCATGCCACCCAGTCTCTCTAGTACCTAAGTTAACACACGCCAGCGACATTGACCTTCGGAAACGTGATCCGTTTGAATGTCGATGAACCGAAAATGAAGTATTCATGGGAACCTGCTGATATTGCACAACGCAATATGCCAACGAACATCCGGTAGATGAAATAGCTTGCTCAGCATTTCGATTGGCTGGGCAGGTATCCAAAAGGTGGGTTAGGAAGATAAGTCTTTAGGCAGATGTAGACCTAGACAGTAGACTTTAATTAGCGATCTAGTTAAATAAAATAAATAATTCAATATAACTGTTAAAACCGTTGTTTTAATGTAAGTCGAACAGTGGGCTGGCCCCGGAGGGCCGGCGTTCGCGTTTTTTTTTAGGATTCGTCTATCGAGAATCCCTAATTGGCGCCCGGGCAGGGACCGGCAAACTGCATCCTTTTCGCCTATGAATCAGTGCCAATCAGGACCAGGACACTTTTTAATAAAAGTGATCGTTACTGTACACATGGGAACACAGTCGCTTTTCTGGATCTTGAGTACGACTTTCCGCATTCACATGGGAACATGCGGATATTCCAAAAGGCAAAAGGATGTGGTGTGAAGATTGTTCGTGCCATAAGTAGGTCGGGTTTAAACGACTAAACGGAACTAACACGACACTTCCTTGCCGGTTTCCGTTTCAAAACCCAATGGAATAACTTCCTTTTTTTCTCTCAAGCAGATAGTGCGGCATTATTAATAAAATGAATTGCGGCATGATTAATAAAATTAATAATCTGTGTTGAAACTTAAAAACAAATCTAATTTTGAAAAAGAAAGTATGATACATATATCATCAGAATTTATTTGAAATAATTGTGAAAAGAAAAGTTATCTCAAAAGATAAAAAAATTCACCATTCATATAAAATAATTGTGAAAAGAAAAGTTTAATTGAAGAGCTCAAAATATTGAAAAGAATTGTTTTCCGAATTTATTAAAAAAAAAATTTTTAATAAGAAATAAGGTTAAGTTAAAAATTTTTAAAATTTATTTAAAAAAATAGTCCTTAAAATGGACGAGTTGAAAAAATCTGTACAAGATCTGACCGGTGAGGTAAATCGCATTTACGAACAACTAAAAACTGTCGATAATAGAGTAGTGTCGCTCGAGGTTGCAAACAGAGTGAGCGCGAGTAGTGGTGATGCTAGTGCAGGGGAAACGCCCTTAGTAGGCCCAAGAACGGAGGCCGAACTAAAGGAGATTAGCAAGCTTCCGGACAGCGTTAAAGAGCTTTAGGTATTTGATGGCAATCCGACACAATATGTGTCGTGGATCCATAATGTGGCGTCGATTTTAAGCGACTTTAAAATCGTGAGAGGTAAGCCTATTTATAGATCGATAATGCAACATATTAGAAATAAAATTAGGGGAAATGCGGATACCGCGTTATTATCCTACAACATATTTGAGGACGACTGAAACGCTATCAAGAGGTGTCTCTCGCTACATTACGCAGACAAGAGGGACATTAGGACTCTTGAGCACCAGTTGAGCCAATAGTCTCAGAGGGGGAGCAAAATTGATGAATTCTACGCCACGGTAAATCATCAATTCTCCCTCATTATCAATAAGATAAAGACAGAGACTTACTCTGGTAAACGCTCTCATAGAAACCTACCGCAACCGTGCGCTAGATTGTTTTATACGTGGGCTGTCTGGTGACCTTTCTCGAATGTTAATCATACAAAAACCTAAGACTGCCTGAGGCCTAGAAGTTCAAAACCTGAACTTCAGGAGCAATACTATTCATAACCCACACTTACCTAATTCCATAACTGCTCCAATTAATCAATCCTTTAGACCAATGAATACAAGACCCACTGATATGAGGCCAACGATGCCACCGAAAAAATTCTCGCATCAATTACGGGAAACAACAAAGATTATATAATACTGAAACGGTATCAGAACAAGCAGCCTACGATGATGAATATCAACCTGAGCAAGAAGCCTACGACAATGAAAATCAACACGTAGTCGAGGACACGGTTGAAGACACCGTAAATTTTATGACGGGCGCCTCTCCAGCGTTCCATATATAGAGTATGTGACGCAGGAAGGCACCAGCCTAAAATTTTTGATAGACACCGGTGCTAACAAGAATTTTATAAGTCCTTCAATAAACCAAAAAACCAACAAATTAGTGAAACTATTTTCTGTACGCTGCGCAGGAAATATAACCGTCAGCAAAAAAGTTTCCGGGAAATTTTTTGAAAAATCAGGCAACCATACTATTTTAACATTCTATGTACTCCCAAGATTAGTGTCGTTCGACGGTATTATCGGCGACGACACGCTCAAAGAACTAGAAGCGGTAATAGACCGAAAAAAACAATACCTTGACTCTCAAACCTGGTATTGTTATTCCCCTTCAGGCTCGAATTCCTACGCAGGTAAATGCCGTTCTTGACTAAATTCTTCCGGAACATGTCAGAACAAAGATTCGTGAAATGATTTATAAGTACGAATCGATTTTTGGACCAATTGACACAAATGACGTAATAAGAACAAATGTGAGAGCAGAAATTAAGCTGTCTTTTCTCAGGGCGAATTGGGAAAGGATCGCCCAATAGCCTACATCTCAAAATCTCTCAGTAAATCAGAAGAGGGATATGCCACTAATGAAAAGGAGATGTTGGCAATTGTGTGGGCACTTGACAACCTCCGCTCATATCTCTATTAGACTAAGAGCCCACAACAATTTTTGGGTGTGAAGTATAGCAAAAATTCAATGGTGCAGTTCGATAGGTCTTTACTTTCTATTCTCAAATATGCAAGTCTTGCAAGCTGTGGTTGGGGCGTTGCTGCAATAAAAATGCATTTCTTTCTGAAAGCCCAAAATAAAAGGTATACCATGAAAACAACTATACTTAATAAAAGAGCTGAATACCATATACATGAATATGGGGGTACAAGACCTCTTAGGTAGGCCTTCTGTATGCAAGACGCACTATAAAAATGAATTTTCAAGTGCGTCTTGCATACAGAAGGCCTCACCTAAAAAGTCTTGGACTCTTATATTCATATGAGTGTCAAGTTAGCGAAACAACATTCACCGATCGAAAAAATTTTAATTGGGTAATTAGCCGTTAATTAGTCGTGAATGAGTTGTGATAATTTAGAATTTGTCGTTCGATGTTTTCTATGTTTTTTTTGCTGCTTCGCTAAATTGATATCAAGTTAGCGAAGCAGCACCTCAAAAAGGGGTAAAAACGTCTTATAGCGAATAGTTTATTGCTTAATAATTTGCCGTTCAGCAGTTCTGAATGATTTGTGACAATTTTAATTTTGTCGTGCAATGTTTTCTACGTTTTTTTGTGCTGCTTTGCTAACTTCGTGTCAAGTTAGCGAAGCAGCATCTGGAAAACGTATAAAAACTTCTTATTGTGAATGTTTTACTACTCTATAATTTGCCGTTAATTAGTCGTGAATTAGTTGTGACAATTTAGAATTTGTCGCTCTATGTTTTCTATGTTTTTTTTTGCAAAAAAGTGAATTTCGTGTCAAGTTAGCGAAGCAGCATCTGGAAAACGTATAAAAACTTCTTATTGTGAATGTTTTACTACTCTATAATTTGCCGTTAATTAGTCGTGAATTAGTTGTGACAATTTTGAATTTGTCGTTCTATGTTTTCTATGTTTTTTTTTGCAAAAAAGTGAAATTCGTGTCAAGTTAGCGAAGCAGCACCTGGAAAACGTATAAAAACTTCTTATTGTGAATGTTTTACTGCTCTATAATTTTCCGTTAATTAGTCGTGAATTAGTTGTGACAATTTTGAATTTGTCGCTCTATGTTTTCTATGTTTTTTTTGCAAAAAAGTGAAATTCGTGTCAAGTTAGCGAAGCAGCACCTGGAAAACGTATAAAAACTTCTTATTGTGAATGTTTTACTACTCTATAATTTGCCGTTAATTAGTCGTGAATTAGTTGTGACAATTTAGAATTTGTCGCTCTATGTTTTCTATGTTTTTTTGCAAAAAAGTGAATTTCGTGTCAAGTTAGCGAAGCAGCACCTGGAAAACGTATAAAAACTTCTTATTGTGAATGTTTTACTGCTCTATAATTTGCCGTTCATTAGTTGTGAATTAGTTGTGACAATTTTGAATTTGTCGCTCTATGTTTTTTTTGCAAAATTGTAAAATTGGCCTTAACTTAGGGAAACAGCCTCTGGAAAACGTGTACAAACTTCTTATTGTGAATGTGTTACTACCCGTGAATTAGTTGTAACAATTTTGAATTTGGTCGCTCTTTGTTTTCTATGTTTTTTTACAAAATTGTGAAATTGGCGTCAACTTAGCGAAAAAGCTTCTGGAAAACGTATAAAATCTTCTTTTTGTGAATGTTTTACTACTTAATAATTAGCCGTGAATTAGTTGTGACAATTTTGAATTTAGTCGCGCGATGTTTTCTTTTTTTTTTTGTAAAATTTTGAAATTGGCGTTAACTTAGCGAAAAATCCTCCTTTTTATTAAGTTAGCGAAGCAGACTCTGGAAAAGGGGTAAAAACTTCATAATATTGAATGGTTTATTGCCATTCATCAGTCCAGAATAAGTTGTAACAATTACAATTTTGGCGTGTAATGTTTTTTATGTTAAAAAGATATAGTTTAATCTCGTACTGTATTAATTAAAAGAACTGAAAGAACTCTTTAAATATTACAAAAAGAATTCTATTTATATTTAAATCTTAAAACGTAGTACATGATTATATTATAAATATTTTTGAAGAAAAACACACAAAGAGCATTAAAAAATTGCAACTTCAATGTTAGAGCTCTGGCGCAAATCATTCGGAGCGAATATACCACGACTCCAAGAACGATTCGATGAAATATTGCATGTGTAGACACCATGCTATGTAAATCTGAAATTTCAGATTTTCTATTGAACGCGGCTGATTTGACATCTACGTGTGAGAAATTTTCCTAAAACTATTGTGTGTAACCGCCATTTTTCTTTTAAAACCATACAAAAGCTAGAATGTAACTGCCATTTTTGAAATAAAAACCCTACAAATGCCTGAATAAATGTTTGTTCCCTTAAATTTCCCCCATTACAGCGACATCTACTAGTCGCTTTTAAAACTGTTTTTTTGTACGTATTGGTGTTTTACTTTTGCACAAAAGTAAAAATTAAAAGCGCTTTAAAGGCTTAACTACATTCAAAAACTTTTTGCAAAAAGCACAAAAGTGAAAAAATACACACATACTCTAGTGACATCTACGTGTGAGAAATTTTCCTAAAACTATGGTGTGTAACCGCCATTTTTCTTTTAAAACCCTACAAAAGCCAGAATGTACCTGCCATTTTTGAAATAAAAACCCTACAAATGCCTGAATAAATGTTTGTTCCCTTAAATTTCCCCCATTACAGCGACATCTACTAGTCGCTTTTAAAACTGATTTTTTGTACGTATTGGTGTTTTACTTTTGCACAAAAGTAAAAATTAAGAGCGCTTTAACTTTTACTTTTGTAAAACTTGAGAAAGAAGATAGAAATGAGTTGGAAAAAGACAAAGGATTTAGTTCACATTTGTACAAAAGTAAGTTGAATGTAGTTAAGCCTAAAAACAACAAATCCAATAATTTGTGACGCACTGTGTTGCGCCCCTATCGCACAACGGAACTGAACTGACGCGACAAAGTAGGCTCAGATAAGCAACTTTGTAGTTTAGTGTCGCGCCGTTCCGTTCCTTTGTCGCTTAGTGCGATATAGCTCATACAATTTTATACAAATAATATTTTGCCACTTCGTGGAGTTCTGTTGCTGTGCAGTTCCGCTAAAGTGCAGTTCCGTACTCGAGTGCGGTCATACCTTTAAGGACTATTCATATGAGAGCGACCAACGAATGAACGAATATTCGTCCATTTTGACATTTCTTTCACATGGCTTCTTTTATTCGTCGCGAATCACCACCAAGGAAAGTTAGTTTGAGGTTAGTCGCGCGCGAACAATTTGTTCGTTGAAGTGTGGATCGTATGTGGAACGCGAATGGAGTTTGACAATTCGTAACAATCAGATTGGAATTCGCGACGACCAATTTGTTTTCTCCAATTTATCTTGTTTTAGCAATTAAAAAGCAGATTTTATAGTATCTGTTTAAGACTCAACAACATTAATAGCTGATTAATATAAAAAATACTATTTATTCATTATTCATTTATTAATTTAAAATCATTGTCAACCCTGTGTTCTTTAAATTATCTTGATTCAATTGCATTACTTCTTCTTAAATCTTAACTTCATTATTATATAGTTGTTGTTCGATTGTTGGTACATACATACACTTATCTTAATTCAATAATTACATATGTTCTCATTGTCATTTAAACTTCTAATGCTTATCAATTGCTCTTTTTTCTGTAATGGTCAAAGGTGTTGATTCAATATGTAAACTTTCTCGCGCTGCACAGTATACTCTGATACAGAGGTGAACTCTCTGAGTCTGCATACAGTGTTAGATCTTAGATGGTATGATCTTTTCAAATTGTAAATTACTCGTTCACTTGGATCGTGACAGCAACACCAACCACCCCTTTGGCCAAATACACATAACGTAGATAAGTATACGCATTATAAAAAAATTGATTTTGATTGCATTAAATACCTATTTAATTTATTGACTTGTTCGTTTTTCATTTGGTTGGATTGAAGTTCATTTGGGAACTAACTTTCGTGTGTGGTTTGATCCGAAACAGTATCTAAACATTATAATAAATTATATTCCTGCGATTTTGTTTAGCATTTGTTAAGAATTTAGGTTCAGTCGTCGGACGTTAGTCGCTCTCATGTGAATAGTCCATCGTGTCACTCGTGTAAATGAGGTATATTGTTTACCCTCGCCCACTAGGCTACTTCCGAGCAAATTCCACCAACTTTAAGAATTTTCCAAGATTTTGGCCCGAAAACCAAGTTTTATGTTCACGTTGAACGAGTTTTGTACAGTCGCTGATTCAAAATACAAGGTCAATTTAACATTTCAGTTGAAAATGCTCAACCAAAAAGTTACTTGGAAAATTACCTAGTGAGCGAGAGCAAGGAACTCCAAGCAACTTTTAAGTTGCGCAACAAAAAGTTGCCTAGCGGGCGATGGACCTAATAACCCACTGATCTCTATAATATACTAGTGGATTCCCTACAAAGTATAACAGTTTTTCTGATTCCAATATGAAGATGACAAGTACGTAGGCAACTCAACACTTTAGGTATGTTCAGTGAGGCTGAGAAGGCCAGCTCAAGTTGCTGAGGCAAAAACCAAAGTGGAATTTTTAAGAAAAAAACAGCAAATGAACCATCACTTGTTTGTAATTTTGATTTTTTGTAATGTAAAATAATTGTAAAAGTGAATTTAAAATATTTAAGTTGCAATTTTGTAAAAAAAAATTGCATTTCATTATGTTATACAGTTATACTACTGTTATACAAAAAAATAGGCAACTCAACATTATAACAATTCTCAAATAGCTTCAACTTTCTTGTATGGATGCGCTAATCCAGTGTATTATATACTACGTTTCCATGTGGTATTTAAGGGAGCTTGAAGCTCACTTTAACCCTTTGTATACCTGCACCGAGTTGAAATGAGCTTGAACCGACTCGATTCCGCTTCAGGAGCGGAGTCGAGTCGAAATTTTGCTAAAAAACCTGAGTTGAGGAGTTAACTTGAGAAATAGCATATGTCATCACAACACCATTTCAACTCAACTCAATATCGAGCTCTCAAATCTATGAACGAAAAACCTGGGTAAAAAATCCGACACAAAACCAACTCGAGCTCTCGATCCAGAATATAAACGTAGTAATAGAGATCAGTGACCTAACCCTAATGAGGCCACACCGGCAAGTACTGGCAAGCAAGTTATAATTGGGTACATACACTACCTGCCAAACTTCATATCTGTGTACTTGGTATTTTTATCAGTTATGAGCCATTTAAAATTAAAAATGTGATTGATCTGCTCAAATGAAATGGGTTGAAAAAAAAATAAATACATATTTGGAATTAATATTCAATAAAAAGAATGAAAGATGATTTTAGTTAAGAAAAAGAACGTCCTACTTGCTCCTCTACTTGCTTCTGAACTGGCTTGGAAAAGGGGAAGCCAGTTGCTTCGTTTTTATTCGATGGAAGAAGGCTTTGAATGAAAAAAGCTTTGACTGCTTTTAGATACTGCACAATTCTCTTGCGATTTCTAAGCACGTAGTCGAGGGACGTATGTGGTGGCCGGGGTAGACGAGATTGGTTGAATAAATTGCAGGTTTATCGCCCTTTCTTCTTTTTCGTTATTGTTGGAGTATGTTTTATTTCAATTCGTCTTCTACTCTGCGAACTTCGCTTAATCAAGTGGAGTAAGAGTGCAGATAGATGAAACCTTTTCACTTACGCAAAGTATACGAATATGGAATGAAAAGGAAAAGTGATAAAAAACGCAGAGATAAAATTTACAGTGTGTAAAAGCGTCTTTGCAATCAGTAAGCAAACCAAAAGAGAAATCGCAAGAGAATTTTGCAGTGTGGAAAGCAGTCTTTGTTGTAAGTAATGTAGAATTCAAGTGGAGAAGTACTTTTTTGTAGCTGGTTTTGGTTTCAGCTATCACTGAGTATGGTGAACTCTCACTCTCACAATACATGCGCAAGTGGGTCCGTGGTGATTGTAATTTCGATACTAATTTGAGCGGACAAACGCAATTTTGCGTTGTCTGATGTTTTCGAACGCACAGGTAACATTTTCTATACTCAAAAGTCGAAGCAGCTGACAAAAAAAAAATTAAAGTTTCAATTTTTGCGCGAATATTTGGTTAATTGCATTCCAAATTAAGCCGGATCCACACATGTCTCATTTGGTGTGTTGTGGACTGGGTACACTAATCAAGCGTGCTGTCTTAAAAACTGACATTTTTTAGTTTTTATTATTCTGTTTTCAAGAGCATTGTTTTCTCTATCCCGCATACCTAAAAAAAATGTCTGCGCCATAGCGTGGTATGGCGCAATCGTACAAAATAGATTTCGACACAACACAACACACCACTCCACAACACCATCACGCGAAACAAGCATAGCTCTACACATATGAAATACATGGAGCGATAGCGACACACGAGATAGACGGTGTTCCAGCTTTAAGGCTCTCCCAAACCAACGCGATTAATCGCTGCGACAAACGAAAACAACAAGAGCAACACGTGGTTGTCAAACAAAACAACACGTGGTTGTCAAACAAAACAACACATGGTTGTCAAACAAAACAACACGTTGTTGTTATTGTTTTCGTTTGTCGCAGCGAATAATCACGCTGGTTTGGGAGAGCCTTTACACTGATATGCATTTTAGGGCATTTTTTCTAAATCTTTCTCTGTGTGACCCGGCCTTTATTCCTACGACGAAAAACCAACAACAAACGACACGACACCCGCAAACCAAAAGTCAGCTGCAAACGTAATCGGATTGGTCGCTTTCATCACCACGTTTTTGACAGATCTAAAAATTCAAAAAAAAAAAAATTGTAAAGGCTTAACTACATTCAACTTACTTTTGTACAAAACTAAACTAAATCCTTTGTATTTTTCCAACGCACAACTCATTTCTATCTTCTTTCTCAAGTTTTACAAAAGTAAAAGTTAAAGCGCTCTTAATTTTTACTTTTGTGCAAAAGTAAAACACCAATACGTACAAAAAATCAGTTTTAAAAGCGACTAGTAGATGTCGCTGTAATGGGGGAAATTTAAGGGAACAAACATTTATTCAGGCATTTTTAGGGTTTTTATTTCAAAAATGGCAGTTACATTCTGGCTTTTGTAGGGTTTTAAAAGAAAAATGGCGGTTACACACAATAGTTTTAGGAAAATTTCTCACACGTAGATGTCACTAGAGTATGTGTGTATTTTTTCACTTTTGTGCTTTTTGCAAAAAGTTTTTGAATGTAGTTAAGCCTTTAAAGCGCTCTTAATTTTTACTTTTGTGCAAAAGTAAAACACCAATACGTACAAAAAAACAGTTTTAAAAGCGACTAGTAGATGTCGCTGTAATGGGGGAAATTTAAGGGAACAAACATTTATTCAGGCATTTGTAGGGTTTTTATTTCAAAAATGGCAGTTACATTCTAGCTTTTGTATGGTTTTAAAAGAAAAATGGCGGTTACACACAATAGTTTTAGGAAAATTTCTCACACGTAGATGTCAAATCAGCCGCGTTCAATAGAAAATCTGAAATTTCAGATTTACATAGCATGGTGTCGACACATGCAATATTTCATCGAATCGTTCTTGGAGTCGTGGTATATTCGCTCCTAATGATTTGCGCCAGAGCTCTAACATTGAAGTTGCAATTTTTTAATGCTCTTTGTGTGTTTTTCTTCAAAAATATTTATAATATAATCATGTACTACGTTTTAAGATTTAAATATAAATAGAATTCTTTTTGTAATATTTAAAGAGTTCTTTCAGTTCTTTTAATTAATACAGTACGAGATTAAACTATATCTTTTTAACATAAAAAACATTACACGCCAAAATTGTAATTGTTACAACTAATTCTGAACTGATGAATGGCAATAAACCATTCAATATATGAAGTTTTTACCCCTTTTCCAGAGTCTGCTTCGCTAACTTAATAAAAATTTCACAATTTTGCAAAAAAAAAAAAAACAATATAGAAAACATCGAGCGAAAAATTCAAAATGGTCACAACTAATTCACGGCTAATTATAGAGTAGTAAAACATTCACAATAAGAAGATTTTATATGTTTTCTAGAGAATTTTTCGCTAAGTTAACGCCAATTTCAAAATTTAAAAAAAAAAAAAAACATAGAAAACATCACGCGACTAAATTCAAAATTTTTACAACTAATTCACGGGTAATTATAAAGTAGTAAAACATTCACAAAAAGAAGATTTTATACGTTTTCCAGAAGCTTTTTCGCTAAGTTAAGGCCAATTTTACAATTTTGCAAAAAAAACATAGAAAACATAGAGCGACAAATTCAAAATTGTCACAACTAATTCACGACTAATTAACGGCAAACTATAGAGTAGTAAAACATTCACAATAAACAACTAATTCACGACTAATGAACGGCAAATTATAGAGCAGTAAAACATTTACAATAAGAAGTTTTTATACGTTTTCCAGGTGCTGCTTCGCTAACTTGACACGAATTTCACTTTTTTCATAAAAAACATAGAAAACATAGAGCGACAAATTCAAAATTGTCACAACTAATTACGACTAATTAACGGCAAATTATAGAGTAGTAAAACATTCACAATAAGAAGTTTTTATACGTTTTCTAGATGCTGCTTCGCTAACTTGACACGAAGTTAGCAAAGCAGCAAAAAAACGTAGAAAACATTGCACGACAAAATTAAAATTGTCACAAATCATTCAGAACTGCTGAACGGCAAATTATTAAGCAATAAACTATTCGCTATAAGACGTTTTTACCCCTTTTTGAGGTGCTGCTTCGCTTACTTGATATCAAGTTAGCGAAGCAGCAAAAAAAACATAGAAAACATCGAACGACAAATTCTAAATTATCACAACTAATTCACGACTAATTAACGGCTAATTACCCAATTAAAATTTTTTCGATCGGTGAATGTTGTTTCGCTAACTTGACACTCATTATATTCATGTCTATGGTATTCAGCTCTTTTATTAAATATAATTATTTAAGTGCTATATGTTTTATCTGGGCTTTCAGAAAAAAATGCATTTTCAATGCAGCACTATTTGCAAACGCCCCAAGTAAGGCTTGCAAGACTTGCATATTTGCAAATAAAAAGTAAGGACCTATCTTATTGCATCATTGAATTTTTGCTATATTTCACACCCAAAAATTTGCTGTGGGCTCTCGGTCTATATGGTGCTAGGAAGATTCGTATATATACAGACCACCAGCCTCTGACTTATTCATTGGGCAACAAAAACCACAATGCTAAGTTGAAGCGCTGGAAGGCTCGTATTGAGGAATATAACTGCGAACTAATCTACAAACCAGGAAAATCTAATGTAGTCGCAGACGCTCTGCCCAGGTTAAAGACGGAAGTCAATCACTTGACCGACTCAGAACGCATTGAGACGGCACCAAGTGTTATTTTAACCGAAAACGAATCTACCGAAACCGCCGTTGAGAATTGCAGTACCGATGCTGCTACTGTTGATGCAGATGAATCAGAAAATGGTCATGTGACAGAAACAGCGGAGGAAGCTCAATCATCGAGCTCAACTGCCCACAGCGCTGATCAAGACAGTACAGATCTAATTCCACACGTGGAAGCCCCTATCAATGTATTTCGAAATCAGATAATCGTCAAAGTTGGACGGGGTATAGAAGCTCGCGAAGAGCCTCATCCGGGGTACTTTTATCATTACTCCGCAATTCCCGAACCGAATAAAGAAAACCTAACGGCCTTATTGTAGGTAAAACTGAATCCGAATGTTGTAAATGGTATTAAAATACCAGAGAGTTGCTACAAGAGGTATACTTAAATAATTTCACTGGGTATAAGCTTAGAATCACTCAGAGAGTCGTGAAAGATATAAAAAATGAGAACACAGTATGTGAGTTGATTAAGAGGAAGCACAGGAGGGCCCATAGGAATCCGCGTGAAAACAAGGAGCAACTCCTTGAGAATTACTATTTTCAGAGGATGAATAGTCTTATCAAGAAATACACCAAGACATGTGAAATTTGTAATGTTAACAAGTATGATAGGCATCCAATTAACCCGGAATTCCAATCAACCCCTATTTCAACTTATCCTTGTCAAATCCTCCACCTGGATATTGTTGAAATCCAGAACGAAAAATTCATCAGCTGCGTCGATAAATTTTCAAAATTTGGGAAATTATTCCATATCAAGAACAGAACTGTATTACATTTTAGAGATAAAATCATTAAAATTCTTCATTATTTCACAGCTCCGGAAATGTTAGTCACTGATAACGAGAGTAGCTTCCTTAGTAGTCTAGTCATATTAGACATAAAAACAGCCAAGTTTTTGAGAAAATTGCAAATAACCAAGTCTACTTTAGTATCGGAAAAATCGGCGGAAAGTAGACTTGGTTATTTGCAATTTTCTCAAAAACTAGAAGACATTTAGACATCTAGTTTTTAGTGTTTGATTAGAAATTAATAGGGGGGGAAATAGACCCCCCCCCTCCATATGGTTTTTTTTTGTTTTGACTCAACCTATATGATTTAGGTTTTTTTATCACCACATTTAAATCATCCTGTATATTTATGTGCATTCTCCATTTGTATAGAAAACTGAAGGCCTTAACTCTACCGATTGAATTATTTCGAAAACCGTTACTTTGATGAAAAAAGTGTTATAATCTTTTTTGTAGGAAATTTTCTAAGCTACAAATTTGTCATCAATATTTTTTCTGTCCAAGGCACCTTTAGGTAGATATTGCTGAAAAACCATTTTGGGGGGCCTTTAACCCCCCGTAAAATTGTAAGCGGCGCTCCTATCGATGGGGACTTTTTATAGTTTCTTAAGAACACCATCAGGAGGCTGTATTCCAAAACGCAGCTTTCCGGCGATTTTTCCGTAGTCAAATGCCTAATATGACTGGTCTATAGCCCCATCATAATCAATTTCATTCAAATGTTAGGGATAAAACTTTATAATACACCCGTACGTCGATCCGAGGTCAATGGTCAAGTCGAGAGGTTCCACTCGACAATCTTAGAAATATACCGCTGCCTCAAACAAGAGCATAATCAATTTTCTCGATTTCCACACCAAGGTCAATCGAGAATTAAAACATGAAATACAAAGAAAACAAAGAGAGACAAATCTCTATAGAAATAAGAAAAGAGTACAGCCCAAAATTTATAAAAAAGGCGATGTTATATACACAGCCTCCAAGAGCATAAAACCAAAAAAACTAACTACTATTCCGCAAGGAAATAGTAGCTAAAGACAATAAGTTTACTGTCATCACATCAACTGGCAGAAAGGTGCATAAGGCACACATTAAAAATGTAAAGCATTAAAAAAAAAAAATGAAAGAGATGGTTTACTAAATTTCTTACTTAAAACGATATTATATTCTTATATTCATTCTTTATTAAACATAACTTAGAACTTGTTCCTAATTAAGAAATAAAGAAGAGAATAACAAAAACAAAAGAAAATTATTTTTGTTATTGTTTTAGTGGACTGTATTGAATTTAATTCAAATGGAAGATTTTTTTGCGACTTTTAGTCCAAGCGTTACGCCCAGGCACGACAGTTGGGCTCATCAGTTAGATGCTGTCGTACCTTTCTAAGACGCAATTTTTGGTCGATGACTACCGACTCTTAATAAAATCTACAGCGCATACACACTGTAAATTATATTCTTCTAGGGGAACATGGTTATATTCTTGCACCTAGAAATATATGTTGTTGTTGTAAACCCGTGGTCTGGTTAATGTACGAAGAAGAGAATTAACAAAAACAAAAGAAAATTATTTTTGTTATTGTTTTAGTGGACTGTATTGAATTAAATTGAAATGGAAGATTTTTTTGCGACTTTTAGTCCAAGCGTTTCGCCCAGGCACGACAGTTGGGCTCATCAGTAAGATGCTGTCGTACCTTTCTAAGACGCAATTTTTGGTCGATGACTAAAGGTCGCAAAAATCTTCCATTAAGAAATAAATTTAAATTAATGAACAGATTCCAAATTTTATTAAACGTAATATACAAAATATGTACAAGTAATTAAGTAATTGAATTATTAAAAATGTTACTCAGTTTAAGATATTTTTTAGATATTCCCTAGATATTTCTTAGATTTTGGTCAAATTACAGACTGACCTGCCTAACCTGCCTAGCAACAGCCCAGGGTTTGCAGTTGTTTTCCTCTACGTAACCATTGGTTTTCATCAAGGAGAACAAGACTTGGATAATCAACGGCAACTTTAACCTCATCCATGTCATCGACCTGAGCCAATTCGAGCATCAACTAGATGAGGTCTCAGAATCAATAAAGAAGAACTTCCGGAACTTAGACAGGAAGCAGCTGGTTAACTTCCAACTTAATCAAATAACCGATCGTATAAATTTACTGAAAGCAAAACCACTCAGGAAATGGATTGGTTCAGCATTAAAATGGGTTGCAGGAAATCCAGATGCAGCGGACTGGAATAGAATCTAGCAATGTCAACAGGAAATTGTAGAGAATAATAATCAGCAGTACAAGGTGAACGAGAAGATGTCCAATGTAATAGAGGACATGGCAAGGAAAATTAACTGGGTCATTGACAATTCTAATCACGAAATAATGGTAGCAGATATTCAGAAATTCGAACAGGACATCATTCTTCAGGTTTTACTAATCAAAGAGGAAGTAAACGAAATCGTTCGAGCCTGCCAGATGGCGAAGAGTGGTATTATCAATACAAATCTCCTGAACCATGATGAAGTTGCTATGCTAATAAACGAATTCGAGACGCTTCCATATGAAAACGAAGTTGAAGCCATCGAGTTCGGAACACCGTCAATTTACGCCAATAGTTCAATGCTTCTATACATATTATCGATACCAAAAGTCAGAAGAAACGACTACAACACGCTCCTGGTTAGGCCAACAATCCTTAATGACAAACAAGTGAGCATCGAATTTAGTAAAGTCCTAGTCAATCAGGACACACGCCAGCGACATTGACCTTCGGAAACGTGATCCGTTTGAATGTCGATGAACCGAGAATGAAGTATTCAAGGGAACCTGCTGATATTGCACTTACACCTTTGCATTACTTTAGGTAGTGCACAACGCAATATGCCAACGAACATCCGGTAGATGAAATAGCTTGCTCAGCATTTCGATTGGCTGGGCAGGTATCCAATAGGTGGGTTAGGAAGTTAGTCTTTCGGCAGACGTAGACCTAGACAGTAGACTTTAATTAGCGATCTAGTTAAATAAAATAAATAATTCAATATAACTGTTAAAACCGTTGTTTTAATGTAAGTCGAACAGTGGGCCGGCGTTCGCGTTTTTTTTTTTCAGGATTCGTCTTTCGAGAATCATTAATTCCTACCCATTTGACTGTTTACATTTGCCTTCCTTTTTTTATTTTGTACACAATTCCTTCTTTCTATGCTAACTCTAACTTATTCTCTTACTTCTATGTTAAGTCTAACAGAGCCCCATGCTCACATTCTGCATAGGTAGCTCAAAAGCCAAGCAAAAATGGTAGGATAGTAGTGTGTATTTTTTGTACATGTGCCGCGAGTACATCCGTTCTTGAGTGCTTTTCTATTTCGAGGATATTTCGTTATTAGCATTTGGCTTTTCGTACATCTGGTTTTCGTGCATATGTCGTTCGGGCATTTTGTTTGAGAGGAAGTGACGCTTTCGTAAATCTGTCCTTTACTTAATTTGTATTTGGAGGATGTGTCGATTCAAGCATTTTGTTTTTCATGTATCTGGCCTTCGTACATCAGTCCTTCGCACATTTTGTTTTCATGGAAGTGTTACAATTTCCTCTATATCTCTATGTATCTATATATCTATATCTCTATAACTCCATATCTCTATATTTCTATATTTCTATATCTCAATGTGGGAACCCGACTAATCTTCGCAAACAAGATCTTCGCACAACACATCCTCGTAAGCAAAATCATCGCAAAACCAAATATCCGCAGCGACACATCCACGCAAACAGAATTTTAAAGCATAATCTCCGTTGCGGCACGTCCTCGTAAACAAAATCTTCTCATCTCTGCTGCGAAACATCCAACAACAATTAGGTAATATGATGTGGTATAGCAATGGGGTGGTAAGAGTAGAGTCAAACGCAAGTGGATTAACATATATAAAAATAGGGCGTTGTTATTTGTGATTTGTCCATTCGGAATCTAGAGATTGGGTGGCATGGGGGATAGGTTTATTTAAGTACTGGGTCGGATACAAAAAATGTTTTGTCGTTGTTCATGAAAGGGTGGTTCATAAAAATGTCATCTTCGTTGTTTCTTGATCGATTTCAATGAAACTGACAGAGGTTATAGCTGAGATAGATTTACGAAGAAAAAATATTAAAACATATTTTCAAAGCATTGGTTATAGCTGAGATAGAGTTATAAAGAAAAAAAAAATATTTTCAAAACAAGCTGGTTCATAAAAATGACAGCTTCGTTATTCAAAACAGGGTGGTTGATAAAAATGTCAACTTCGTTGTTTCTAGACCGATTTCGATGAAACTGACATAGGTTGTAGCTAAGATAGAGTTATAAAGAAAAAAAAATTCAAATCAAGGTTCTTCACAAAAATGTACACTTCGTTGTTTCTTGACCAATTTCGACGAAACTGACATAGGTTATAGCTGAGATAGAGTTATGAAGAAAATAAATATTTTCAAAACAGGGTGTTTCATAAAAATGTCAACTTTGTTGTTTCTTGACCGATTTTGATGAAACTGACATTGGCCCAATTCAAAAATAGCTCAGTCGCTAACGGAGTATTCGGTTGCTGGCAACCTCCGGATTAACTAGCCTTACCTGCACATACGGATCTCTGTGCAGGTGGACCACCCCTTTTCCGTTACTCGTGGGATTTTATATGTTTAAAAAAAATAAAAAAAAATTAATGTAGTGTTGTCCAAAAGTCCGAATCCTCTTTAGAATCGGCCGGCAGTGCGACTGCTAAGCCGCCTGCTGTTGTTCCTATCTTGGGTGTTGGCTATAAGGCTATGAACACTCATCATAGTCCTGTCGTTAACTCCAAGAATAGTGAAAATAAGGTAGTATTACCTTTTTCTAGTTGTGGAGGGATCGTGCATCACGACCCTCCAGCCACTGCCGTTAAGGAGAACCCCAGCGGTGGTAGGCGAAAGCATACGTCCTCTGGGGCAATTTACAAGAACATCCGGAGTGCGAGAATTCTGAGGACTTATGTCTCAGGAGACCCCAAACACGACGGAAGAATCAAGTGGGCCAAGGGAATCGTAGCGAAATACGAACAGACCACCCAAGACTCCACATCGAAGCGACAAAGGTCTTTTGAGGGCGCCGTATCGGTACCCAAGCGCCCCAAGGTGCAAAACACCGGCACCCCCCTAACACACGTGCTAATACTTTCAGGGACGCTCTGAAGGCAAAATTATAGTCGCGGTTATCGATAGGAGCGATATTGATGGCATTATCTCCTCTGATCATTGGCAGGTGGTCAAATTGAAGCTCTCGGCTAGCTTCTTAAGTATAATGAAGGAAAAACCGGGACCACCTCCTATCACAAGCGATGGCGGTTGGCATCAAGGCCATGTCAAACTCATCGCTTGTGATGATCAGAGGTCTTGCAATCTCTACAAGCTTGCTGTCAGCAGATTGGGCGAAGTCTGGCCCGGTGCGAGGCTCGAGGTTATTGCTAAGCAGGACATCCCATGCAGACCTAGGGCGCGCAACTGGATCCCGGCCGAACCCTCTTGCTTGGATGAAATACTCCAGATAATCAAGCTATCCAATCCGTTCATGCCTACTCACGACTGGAAAGTCGTGAAATTCGAAGAGCAAAAGGGTCTTTATAAAGGCGCAATTATTGTGATAAATAAAGACTCTCTTGCCCCTCTGGCGCAGACGAAAGGCGTGATTAGGTACGGTTTTGAAAGTATAACCCTTTGAGTAAACAAAAAAGATGAGTGCGATGCAGATGCAGCTTGCGCGCCTCCACACCCCGAAGAAGACAAGGCTGTGGTCCGGGACCATGGTGCATCGATCACCTTCCCATCATTAGATGAGAATGAGGGGGGTGCATCCGGGACATCCTTGGCATTGCGGAGTCTTCTACTAACGTCGAAGGTTTATCTGACATGGATACTGAAGACTTCACAATTAGTGCTCTTTTGGGTGAGGACGAGCTGTTAAGTTCATCCTCTGAACTGGAAGACACTAAAACCACAGTGGTGGAGGCTGACCTGTCATAACTGTAGCCAAAATGCTGCAGCTATTACAGATCAGCCTCCCTCCTTCTTCGGCTGTCCAGGAGCGGAGAAGATGTCGTCCTGATCCAAGAGCCGTGGATCGTTAAATCCATTGTTCGAGGACTCAGGATTCCAAATTACTACGTACTGTATGCGTCGGATAAAGGTGACCCTAGATCGTGCATATTAGTAAAAAGTAGCATTAAAGTATTTTTACTACCAAATTTCAGCGATCGAGATACTACCGTCGCAAGGCTGGAAACAGCCAAAGGTACCTTTTGGCTGGCTTCGGCGTATCTCGGCCATGACCACCTTGACCCTCTACCTGGCGAAAACCTGAAGAGATTAATCGCTGACGCTGAAAGGCAGAAGATCAGCCTCATCAAGAAGTTTTAGACATAACTCTTGTCTCCGACAACATATATCAAATGATCACTAACTGGAAAGTATCTGAAGAGCATTTGTTCTCAGATCACAGATATATTCAATTTAACTTAATTGATATCCCTACCAGCCAGCAAACATTTCGAAATCTACGGAAAACTGATTGGCTAAAGTACAAAGAAACACTAAAAAGACAAATAAAACTTGAACTTTTAAGTGTCCCTTCATGTATCAACGATCTTGACAGCAAAGTGAATGATCTAACATTAGCCCTCAATAAATCGCTGGCTACTTCCTGCCCTGTTATAACTATTAGAGGCAAAAGGAAGCCTCATTGGTGGACTTCAGGGTTAGATTTGCTCAGGAAAGAGTGTAGAAAACTTTTCAATCGAGCTAAATTCACTAAAGAAGTCTCAGATTGGGACTCCTATAAGGAATCCCTAAGATACAAAAAAGAATTGAGGAAAACCAAACTATTCTTTTGGAGGTCATTCTGTGGCAGCATAGAAGAAGTCTCCGAAGCATCGAGACTAAGAAAAATCACTCCAAAAATTAAGTAATGCCAAGTTCCCTGAAAAATGTTGATGGGTCTTGGACAAATTCTAGCGAAGAATCGCTCAACTTGCTACTAGATACTCACTTCCCAGGTAGCTCACAAACGGTTAACTGTACTGATCTTAGTAGACTAAGCAGTAACTCAACTTACCCAGATGGTCTGATCACAAAGGATAGATTACAATGGGCACTCAACAGCTTCAATCCTTACAAATCCGCAGGGCCAGATGGCATAATTCCAGCCGAAATTTAAATGAATTCAGAGGTTATTGTGCCTATCCTGGAGAACATTTTTAAAGGCTGCTTAAACCTAGCCCATATTCCACTGCTATGGAGGGAAGTCAATGTTGTGTTTATACCCAAAGCCGGTAAATGTTCCCATGTAAACCCAAAAGATCTCAGACCTATCAGCCTATCATCATTCCTTCTAAAAACTTTAGAACGTCTGATCGATATCCATTTACGCTCAAGCATTGATACGAGACTTCTGTCCAATGCCCAACATGCTTATAATAAAGGAAAGTCGGTGGAAACGGCTCTCCATACTCTGGTACCTACCATCGAACATTCCCTCCATCACAAAAAGTATACTATGGTAGCGTTCCTAGATATAGAAGGAGCTTTCAACAATGTCAACACATCTGTAATGGCTTCTGCACTATCATCTCTGAAAGTAGATAAGTCGCTTAGTGAACTGATTAATCAAATGCTGACAAGCAGGGTTATCAATTCAAGACTGGGCGACTTCTCTGCAAGAAGATATGTTAGTAGAGGTACGCCGCAAGGCGGCGTCCTATCCCCCCTCCTGTGGAACTTGGTGGTGAATGAACTGCTAATGTGCCTGGAGGCGGAGAGCTACAGAGTTATTGAATGCAGACGATGTTGCTATAGCGGTATCTGGGAAGCATCCTAACACCTTAAAAGAACTCTTACAATATGCTCTCAATAAGCTAACACACTGAGCGGATCGGTGTGGACTGGGTATAAACCCCTACAAAACTGATCTTATCCTCTTCACTAGGAAGTATAAAATTCCGCATATTGACCGCCCTACTATTAAAGGCACACCACTAAAATTTTCTGATGAAGCTAAATATTTGGGTCTTATTTTAGTAAGAAATTAAAGCCTAACATACAAGAAAGCCTAACATGAAGCCTAACATACAGGAAGCCTAACATACAAGAAAGAATCAAAAAGGCCACAGTAGCCCTTTTCTCATGTAAAAAAGCCATTGGAAACAAATGGGGACTTGAGCCCCGCATTACTCACTGGCTATACATTTCGGTAATAAGACCGATTCTTACATACGGTGTATCAGTTTGGTGGACCGCTCTAGATATAGCGACAAATCGCGACAAACTTGGGAGAGTCCAAAGATCAGCCTGTTTGTGCACAAGTGGAGCACTACGTACTACTCCTTCTGTGGCACTAGACATTCTGCTTCATTTAATCCCCCTCGATATTTATAGCAAACAAAGGGCAGCAAGCACAGCCATTCGACTCAAGGCCTCTTTACATTGGATCAATAATAAAATTGGACACTCCATTATTCTAGATTATTTCAGATCACTTTCAAGTAACACTGACTACACCACCCCCCAATTGCACTTTGGTAAGGATTATCAACTTACCATCCCATCCAGATCAATCTGGAAGGATGAGTCATTCTTAAATGATGAATCGATTCACTTTTACACTGATGGATCCAAAACCGATGACGAGGTTGGTACAGGCGTGTACTCTGACAGACTAAATTTACATCTCGCATTCCGTCTTCCAGATCATTGTAGCGTCTTCCAAGCGGAACTTTTAGCGATCAAAGAAGTATTGTCTTGGCTTAAAGAAAACGTTATACCAACAACTGATATACGCATCTTCTCCGACAGCCAAGCAGCACTGAAATCCCTGGACTCGATCTCTGCTAATTCTAAAACAGTCCTAAACTGTCGATCATCTCTTATGGAGATGACGCAGCAGTTCAATATTCACCTCTGTTGGGTGCCGGGCCACAGGGACATTCCAGGGAATTGCAGGGCTGACGAGCTCGCTAAAAGTGGAACAATAATACCTCTTTTGTCAGATAGGAAAGATATTGGTATACCCATCGCTACATCCAAACTTATGATAAATCAAGAAGCTATAAGGCGCACAAACCTTAGGTGGAGCAACATCACCACTTGTATGGCCACTAAACGAATCTGGCCAAAGCTAGATCTGAAATGCACTAAAGGTCTGATTTCTTTAAACAGATCGCACATAAGCTCCGTTATAGGCGTTTTAACTGGACACTGTCTTATATGCAGACACGCCAATGACTACTGCAGAAGCTGCATGGATGAGGAGGAGGAGGAAACCGTTCCTCACCTTCTCTGCTCATGTCCTGCTCTATCCCAAAGACGTAGAACCCATTTGGGAGACTATAATGATCCAATTGATCTGGCTAATACTGATATTAGCAATCTTGCACGCTTCATAAGGAGCTCCAAATTGTTCAACGAGTAGGGGAAGTATCTCCTAGATCAATGTGGTATCACAACGGGCCACGTGTGTCGATTCCCGACAGCCATTTCTACCTAACCTAACCTAACATTGGTTATAGCTGATATAGAGTTATGAAGAACAAAATATTTTCAAAACAGAGTGGTTCATAAAAATGTACACTTCATTGTTTCTTGACCGATTTCAATGAAACTGACATAGGTTATAGCTGAGATAGTTATGAAAAAAAAAAAAAAAAACATTTTCAAAATAGGGTGTTTCATAAAAATGTCAACTTTGTTGTTTCTTGACCGATTTTGATGAAACTGACATTGGTTATAGCTGAGATAGAGTTCTGAAAAAACAAATATTTTCAAAACAGGGTGGTTCATAAAAATGTACACTTCATTGTTTCTTGTCCGATTTCAATGAAACTGACATAGGTTATTTTCTACTTTGCTGAGACGAGAAATTAAAAAAAAATACCAAAAATTACATTTTACCATTATCCATGAAAAATAAACAGACCATGCCTCTGCACGCAAGGTTAGGCCCTTTTTCAGTACGGTTTGACTGGACTAATTTTGATTGGCCAAATACCCCTATGTGCGTTGTTCACTGGGAAAATATTTCTAACAACGTTCTTCAAAAACATATCAATAGGAAGGGACACTACCAAAACCCAGCTGAGAACGATATAAAACTGACCTTTCGGATAGTTTCTTTAAATGCTGTTAAGTCAAAATTAGGAAAGTTATATTTTTCTATCGAAGCCTTGTAGCTTACAGAAAAGCTTTATACATCTCTAGACCACGTTTTCCACCCCCTAACACGGGGCATCATCATATTTATTATTATTTAGTCAATATTTTAAAAAAATCACCCCTTAGTTCCAACATAGACTGTTTACGGTAAAATTAGGAAAACCGATGATTTTTTAAAATATTGACTAAAATATAAATAATTTGTTTTGTTGCAATGTTAACTTACCTTTGACACGATACATACGATATATGAGACTGATTTCTTCCGTGAAATATCGCATTTGTTTTTAAATCGAACGCTGAAATAGGTGGTTTAGTTTGGAATTTAGCAATATCAACATTGTATTGTACATGCATTTGTAAAATGGCATAGCCAGCGCCTTTGGCTTGAACTTTGACTGTCCCCCAAGCATTTGGTATCTTAAAAAATTAAAGAATTATAAATACGGACAATAAGCCCATTCAAGATTTACTCACTTCTATGCTTTGTAATTGGGCCAAGTTATTATCATCAATATATAGTGTTTTTGTCTGGCCTGGTAGCGATGTTGCTTCAATTGATATTGATAGTGAAGAAACTTCTCGTATGCGTGAATGAATTGTGTACTCAATCAGAGCCTTCAGGGCGATACCTGTGTCCTAAAACGTAAATACAAATAATTAAAAATGCAGGAGGCGTTGCTTTAACTATTTACCTGAGTTGATGCCCAGCCACCATCATTAAGTCTTTGAGCATTGAGCCATCTAACAATCGGATCAACTATAAACTCGCGCCTCGAAACGTAAACAAGCAACGCATAAGCGGTAGTTTCAATATTCAAGGCATCGAACTCATAGGGAAGACGGGGCAATGAGAAATACTTTTGATTTTCAAGTTTGCTCGGTGGCTGTGGTAATTCAACATTTCCCCAATACATGTATTCTCCGATAGTTCTAACATGTCCTCTCAAAATTGTAAAAACATGTTCGGCTGTTGCAGCTTTACACAAAAGCAATGCATAAGCTGTAAGAGCAACATCATATGGTTCTTTAGTTTCCTGCAGGAGTTGCATATTTCGTTCAATCCATAAAACAGCACGCTGTTGAGCAAGAGCTACTCTAGCTCCTAAACTTCCAGATAGGTCTTTCACCGTAGCCAATGTTATCAGAACATGTGAAGTTAATGAAATATTTCGATTTCGGAGCGAGTTATCAGCAAAGTTTGTACGATTCATTTTCCTATCAGGTAACCAAGTGACTTCATAAAATGCACCTTCTGGAGATTGATGTTGTAAGATCCAACGAATACTTTTCTCAATAACTGCCGGATCAATGTAGATGAAATTTTCCCATTCATAAAAAGATGCCTCTTGGAAAACGCGTACACAATAAGCCGTCAACCAAACGGAAGAATCTGAATTATTCCAATCAGATCGGAACAGTGAAAAGGAACCATCACTGCGCATAAAACTAAGCTGACGCTGATATCCAATGTTCATGTGAGCGAATGCGTGTTTTTCGGTAGTCTTGTTTCTTTGATTTATTAACCGCATGTACATAATCGTGTAAAGATTTGCCGCGAAACTAAACGCATTCTGTTCAGCCGACTCCATGGGTAAATACAACATTGAGGTTGCATTTACAGGCATTGTGGGGAAAATAGGACCAACCACATCACCAACAACAGATATTCTTGCCCGGTTAGAACCATATACAAAGTATCTGTCTACTTGATAGGGTATAATTGGCGTTTCGGTAATGTTAACATGCATGTATTGGAATACATACGCCCGATTACTCAAATCCAATAGTATTGCCTGATGACGATACTGTGGCAAGCCGTCGGACATAACATTTAAACTTCGTGTAATCAAATCTGTTCCTAAAAGTGTAGCTGCATGAACTGTTACTTCAATATTTCCTAATCGCACAGGCACTATAGGCAAGTAAACAATAGTAGTGCCTTGTGATTCTAAGTAAACGAAGAATTGATGTTCTCCGAATGAAGTTCTTGGGTTGTAAGATCGAACGATACCACCATCTTCTACGTGTACAAATTTATAGTCTCGGGAACTGTGTAGCACCACAGTTGCTTCCATTGACATTTCCATGTAGTTAAACAGAGTCACACGAATACCAATTTGTTCTCCTTGATAGCACTCACTAGGCATTTCAATATTTATGAAAAATGGTTGTACTCCTACATACTCAGTGGCTTTTGGAATCATACCAAAACCCTTTGAAGGACTCACACTAAATGCCGATATCATCCAATATGCTGGACGATCTGGAACTTCTATGTTAAATATATAACGCCCATGGGGTCCTATATTGATATCCTTCCAAAGCCAGACGTTTTCATAGTGGCGTTGCACTCGATTAAATCTGTACTTTCTATATTGTAATAGATCAGTTTCGTTGAACTTTTGGCATCCAATTTCATCTGTCCCATCGTCACAATCTAATACATAATTGCACTTATTTTCAAGACGATAACAACGCCCATTCAGACATTCCCCATATCCCTGAGTAAAATTGCAGGCATCAAAACGTCTTGGCACTTCACCATCTGTAAACACAATCAAACCAGAGAACTCAAATGTTCGGTTTGCATCGATTCCAAACGAGGATGCTGGGTAATATACAAGCTCGTCTGGGTTCCCGGCATGCGAGTGCCACATGTGCTTGTGAGTACCATTTGTTTGTTCATCAAATGTTGACATTTTCGTTATAATTTTCGCATATGTTAGCTCATTACCCGCTTGCATACTATAGAAAGCACTATCAATGCCTGATAGACTTACATATGAGCCAGGCTCACCAAAAATTGCCACTTCAACCTTTTCACCAGTTCTTGCCTTTCGATTATTAATAAACAAAGTGAAATTGTTTCGAGAAATTCCATTTACAGGAAAAGTTAAAGAGTCAGCAACCACCTGACCAAGCTGGGATATCGTCCAGACGACAATTGTTGCAACTGGAGCCATTTCGGCACTAAGAGTAACCGCAATTGTACGAACTCGTTCATCGATAGGCTCTTGATCGCTTACTAAAATAACGCCCTTGGACATGATCAAGTAATTGAAAGTATTTGAAAAGTAGTTAGTTCTTATGTGGAAAATGATATACTCCCCAACAGTGGGTTCTTCAGTGCTTGTCGTTACTTTGATATTTTGATTTCGAGGTGAATAATAGCTTATCAACAACAATTCTGTCTGTGCTCTATCACCACGTGAGTTAACAAAACTCGCTTGTAATTGCATACTTTGAACCCCTTCAATGAAATCTTTGAACTCTCTTGACCGTTCATCCAGGCCCAAATCATGACGAAGATCTATTTTCAATTCCCATACTCCTACTCTTTGTGACATGAGAATTCTTCTTGCAGAATAGTCTTTCCTACCTCCACTTCTGCTCTCTATAAAACCATTGACTTCCATCATACTATTTGCCAGGAGTTCATGTTCAAGTGGAGTATTATCGTGATATTCTACAATCAAAAAGCACGTGAATGGCATCATTGGCTTGAAGACCTGAGGAGATTCGCCCAAGAATTTGACTTTAACTGATGAATTGTAAACTCTTGTGATTGCATAACCTGATATTTTTTCATCATAAAACTTTTCTCCAACAGATGCTGTAATGAGAATTTCCAAGCTTGGAATATTTGGAGGGACTGACTGCAAGAGCTCACTCATTGGGTATTTAAAGTTATACGTTCCATTGAAGTATCGTAAATACGGTAGAGTTCTTTTGTAAGAACCAGTCCACGGATCGTAGATTTCTTGTCCCTCTGGCTTATCAACCCAAAATGGCCATTCTTCGTCAAATTGATAAACTCGTTCGACAACATACTGACTTCTATACAGATTTTGCTGGGAATCATTGTCCTTATCGTTGTTATTATTAAAATTTTGGTTGTAATCATTGTCATCATGATTGCTTTCGTCATAAAACTGCGGCAATGCGCGCCCAATTCGATATTTATCATTGAGAGCTTTGTAATTGAGGAAACCAATTGGTTGTATTGTAGCTTTGATAGTAAGATTACCTTTAACGGGCGCTCCACTAGTAAAATTTGCCATAATTTTTCCATATATAGAATGATCGCTCGAAAAAAAGTATGCAGGAGTGGTGACATTAACTTCGAATCGTGTTTGATAATACTCTTCAACAGTAAAGTGCCCCTCTTCGACTTGGCCTTGGGCCACAACACGTATAGTCCATTCCCCGAAGGTTGATAAATCAGATAACTTATAATCGAGACTGACACTTCCCAAGTTTGATTGCCTTGAAATCCAACGTCGCAAAATATGTTTATTTGGGTCTAACATGTAAACATCAACAGCATTATCAAATCCTTTTAATTCGGTGGTAATGGGAATTGTTCGAAATTTAACCGTTTCGCCCTGTTTATAAAGTGGTTTGTCGGTTTGAATAAATATCGTCATCGATCGTTGAGAAAAATGTAGTTCTGTTTCGTTTAGGAATGCTACACCTCCGAGAACATTTTTGTACAATCCTTCCACTCGTAGTTTATAATTTCCTCTGACACTTGTCGGTGGGATACGCATTAGCATAGTTTCAGGAACATTTTTCTTAACTTCTTTGGAATCACCAGATATTTGGACACCATCGCTAGATATACTTGTGCGTACAGTGATTGGATAAGCTGATTTAAGAATTGTCACTGAAACTTGATAAATTAAACCAGGTCGAACCATACGAGATGCCACTACAAAATAGGTTGGCTGTTTGACAAAAATATTTTCCAAGAACGAATTTTTTTGGTTGTATGATGATTTTGCACGGCTATAACTGTTTATATCATTTTTCGGAAAGCTATTGCCTATATTTATATCATTATCCTGCGGCCCAAAACGATTGTCATTGTGTTTATCCTTTTCTAAACTATTTTGTGTACCCAAAAATCGGCCGTATTGGTCGGTAACCGGATCATCATTAAATAATTGTGAGTAAACATATTTTATATGTAAAACAAGAAAACATATATAAAGCCTCCTGAACAACATCTGAAATAAAATAAAATATTTGTTTAAAAGCATAAATAATAAATTTCAACGAATAAAAACAATTACTTTAAAGATTTTTTGCGATGAAGAAGAAACGCAATTGAATCGGTAGAATACTGACATAGTTCAAGTACAAAAAAAAAAAAAAACAACAAAAAGCAGACGAAACCGATAAATGCACAATTACGATAGTAAATAACTAATATGTAACAAACAAGCGGACTGTACTTTTTTGCCGTCAATACATAAAGCACATAGTAGCCGCGTTCAACAGCACATTTGACAGTTCTGAACTGTCATTTTTAGAGCTTCTGATTGGCCAGTGGTGCGTTCTTTTATGTTACTGTGGTTAATTATAGTTAACTTCGGTCGTTCCTTTAATTCAAAAAAGTTACTTCGAGTAACTTTATGACGTCATAAAATCGTTCCTAACTTCCAAAGTAAAAGTGTCAAAAAGTAACTTTTTGTAACTTTTTCCAACTCATCTCCTCGATATGAATTGAAATAGTTGATCTGTCAAACACAGCTGAAATGCAATGGTGGATGTTTTGTTTACTTTTTGCCCTTTTGATTTGGAATTGTTTTTCATATTTAAAATATGTTTTTATCAATTTAATCGATTTTTTTTTTGTCGAATTTGATTTTTGGAATAGTTTTCTTTTATTTTCTGATGCATTTTCTATTTATTTAAAACAAAAAACGGCTACTGCCTCTTGCGAGGAATTGATAAATCTTCCAAGAGTATCTCCTGTCACAGAAAAGTGCCACTCGTTAGCCGTTCGGATTCGGCAATAAACTGTAGGTCCCCTCCATTACTGCAGACAGGCACACAGGAATGGTTGAGAGTTGTAAGTCACTAGGCCCTCGTTCTTCATGAGCTGTTATGCCATCAAATTTATTTTTTATAACTCTAAATGAAAAAGTTGCCAAGAAGTGCGTTCTTTTATGTTACTGTGGTTAACTATAGTTAATGTGTCAAAAATAAAAGTTGATGTGCCATAGTTAAGAAAGTTACTCTTGGTAACTTTTTCATTTAGGAACGACCAGAGTTAACAATAGTTAATCTGTCAAACGAAAGGGGTTGAAAAAAAATTTAATTGTATATTTGGAATGAATAACCAAGAAAAAATGTGATTGCATTAAATTTATTGCAAAAATAATTATTAGGAATTCAAAATAACATATGCAATTTTCTTCATTGCTTATGGCACAGAATTTTTTGATGAAAAATTAACCAAATATAAAGAAGAAAATGCCGACAGAAAGAAAATGCATCAGAAAATAAAAGAAAACTATTCCAAAAATCAAATTCGACAACAAAAAATCGATTAAATTGATAAAAACATATTTTAAATATTGAAAACAATTCCAAATCAAATGGGCAAAAAGTAAACAAAACATCCCCCATTGCATTTCAGCTGTGTTTGACAGATCAACTATTTCAATTCGTATCGAGAACATGAGTTGGAAAAAGTTACAAAAAGTTACTTTTTGACACTTTTACTTTAGAATTTAGGAACGATTTTATGACGTCATAAAGTTACTCGAAGTAACTTTTCTGTATTAAAGGAACGACCGAAGTTAACTATAGTTAACTATAGTTAACCACAGTACATAAAAGAACGTACCAAAGAGTAACTTTCTTAACTATGGCACATCAACTTTTATTTTTGACACATTAACCATAGTTAACCACAGTAACATAAAAGAACGCACCTCAGTAGTCATTAAAATTCAGTTGACGTCGATTGACATTTAGTTTCGTTTCTTACATTTTTTTCTGAATTTTCAGATGAAAAATTCTATCTGAAAATTCAGATGACAACTATAAGCAACAAAAAAACAGTTCTTGATCCAGTTTTTTTTTTGGTGTGTGGTCTGATCGTCTGGGTCTCGTATCGCTTTTCGGATTTTGATTTTAAAGTGCAAAAAATAACAAAAACAGAATAAATAATTTCGGACTTTTTTGTGCGTTCAGTGTTACGTTTTTCAGAACTGAATTTTTAGATCTGTCAAAAACGTGGTGATGAACGTGGCCAGTCACAAAAAGGCTTCAAAAACGTCTACAATAAAAATCAATCGCGCTCGCAACAAAGAAAGAAAATCATTATACCATTGTATATAGATTCTATAGTATTGGCCATCTGAAAATTCAGAGGACAATGGCCACGTTCAACAGCACATTTGACAGTTCTGAACTGTCATTTTTAGAGCTTCTGATTGGACAGCAGTCATAAAAATAGTTGACGTCGATTGACATTTAGTTACGTTTCTTTCTGAATTTTCAGATGAAAAATTCTATCTGTAAAATTCAGATGACAGCTAAAAGCAACAAAAAAACAGTTCTTGATCCGGTTTTTTTTTTTGGTGTGTGGTCTGATCGTCTGGCTCTCTTATCGCTTTTCGGATTTTGATTTTAAAGTGCAAAAAATAATAAAAACAGAATAGATCTGTCAAAAACGTGGTGATGAACGTGGCCAATTGTTTGTGTTAGAAGTGCCAAAAGACCTGAAGTATATACATTAGGGTGATTCATTTCCGAAAATTTTTTTTTCTCGGTACTCAAGCTAAATTTTAATCTACATATAGAAACAAAAATTCTTACCAAGATTGAGCTCTTAATTCCAATTTTAAGTACTTACAATTTTAATATGAAGTTTTCTCATATAAAATGCACGTAAAAAAATTGTTTTTTTTTTCAAAATTCTAATGCTCAGACATCTTTTATCATAATGGGAATCGGTTTGATGGACCTTACGGGGAATTTCACGCTCTTTAAAATTGCCTTAGTGTTTTTTTGCGTAACACCCAACTCGTCATCTTGGCAATTTTATGACGTCACAATCATCTTCGAGTATTATTTTCTTTTTTAAATGAAGATTAGAATTTAGAATTTAGCATTTAAACAAATTATTTTAGTGATAGGGACTGTGAAAATAAAAAAAAAAAAAAACAATTAAAAACAATCTAATTATATGGAATTATCTTTTCGCTCTCCAAAGAAACTCAGATGATTGTGATGTCACACAGCTAATGAGCATACCTTGTTTCTGTTTATCGTGAGGAAGTACAAGCCGTCAAATTCAATTTGGTTCAAAAAGAACTGTTATACATATAGAGAATCCACTATCCAGTATTGTATAGAGATCAGTGCTATAGCGGCGATTAAGAAGCTCTCGGCTGTAGAGATTGGAGATTAACGAAGGGGAATTTGAAGCAAGAAATGCCGATAGTAATAGTCTGGATTTACATTGTTCAACTTTTCCCATAAGTTTTTTTCCAGAAATCGGGTGAAATGTTCATATGGTCCGATTTTTCCAATGAGAATTTCTGTCGTTGCACTCTTCGGTCTTATTGCTTTCCTCTTCATTTTTCATTAAGATTTACTTACACCATCAAATAAACGACACATGTATACTAAACACACACAAGAAACTGGAAAGGAGGTGAAAGAGAACCAAAATAGGCTGGAAAAATCGGATGAGTTTTGCGGAACAACCGATTTCTTCCATTCCCCTCACTTCTTACCCCGCTCATCCAGGAACAAGTGATCGGAACTGGAAAAGTTGAACAATGTAAAAATGCCAAGCCCTATCATCAGTCTTCGAAGCTGTGTACACTACGTACTCTGCCACCGTTGACCACTGACGTCACAGTTTAAGTCAGTTTAAGTTTTATGTTTTGTCAAAAAGAAAAATATTGAGAATAAAAAAATTATTATTGTTTGAGAAGCGAACAGGAGATACTGCTATTATTTAAAAAAAATAATAATAAACAAATTCGTGCAAAATACACTGAATCTAACAGTATAATATTGAATTTTGGTTGGGTGGTTAGTGATGTTGAATGGAAAAGACTTATTTAGAGGCATGTAGGTAATTTTCCTGCAAAATTCTGTTTTATATATTTTCAGTTCACATTTACTTCAAGTTCAATTATTTATAAGAAAGAGTTATTTTGCAGTGGGAAATTGCCTTTAGTGGTATATTTGACTGGTTCCAGTCAGATCGTCGTTTTTGGTTGTATCGAATCCGTTTAAGTGAATTTATTGTCGCAATAACTCTACGAAAAAGAGTAAATAACGAAATAATAACTATAACGGTAAAATAGTAATAGCTAGAAAAGTGATTAAAACTGGACCCTATTACAGTTATAGTTAGAAAAGGGTTAAAACTGGACCCTATTACATATTCAGTGAAAGTTAGAATCAAAACTCTAAATTGTTTCAGTGAATAATTCATAAAGAACTATCGCCCTAATAAAATTATATTCAGTGCGAAAGAGAAATTATTTAGTAGTCCAATCCCAATGCAAATGAGATCATACTACAAAACTTCATAGATAAGAAATAATTTCTAACCTAAGAAAACAAAACCAACTCATAATTTTGAAATACCTTAAATGTAAATGAGTCTATTTCAGAAGTTCAGAAAACCCAAAAAGGAGAAACTTAATTCCAGATACACAGACGAAGAATCAGGATCATACGAAGAAGATAATCAATTAAGCAGAATAAGAAATACACCTATTCCAGAACATTGTAAGTCCAAATTAGAATTAGATAATTCCATTAAAAATAATAAAATTGTAACAAACAAAAATATTCTAAAACCAAATAGTTTGTCAAACTCAGAAATTGTAACATTCGAAAAAACAAAAACAGTCAACATGTCTTTAACTTTAACTCTTGACCCTCTCAAATATATTGAGAAACTTAATACATTCGATGGACGTAGGGAAGATTTATATACCTTCGTCACTAATGTCGACGACATCATACCAACATTAAATAAATATGACAACCAAAGCCAAACCATGTGAATAAATATATTGAAATCCAAGTTGATAGGAAAGGCTAAATGTTGTATTGGGATCCATACTCATTTAAGTACATGGAAAGAAATTAAAGAATTGTTGATAGAAAATTTTGGTGGTTTCAAATCATTGTTTCAATTAAATGATGACTTACGTCAGATTCCATATAAAGGAAACGTAATGAATTTCTATAACGAATTTCTATGCGAGCTGAATCAAAAGACGGTTCAGGAAACAAATAGATATTCCACATAATACCCAGACAGCACTAAACATATTTAAAGAAAAGCTGCCTGTGCGCACAGTGCTCTTTTAAAGCCTTCAAACCTACAAGCAGCTCTTCACAAGTTAACACAAGCAGGATTTATCGATGAAAAATCTGATACACCTAAAAAATTGTTAGAGGTTTCCAAAAATAATAATAAAACCTTTGTTCCTAATAAACCCTATCCTAATCAAAATCAAAATAATTTCACACCAAAGAATAACACATATATCAAACCCCCATTTAATCATATCCAAAACCCCAATTATAAAGGAAACAATTATAACCCTAATTACAAACCCCCATCAAAGCAATATAAGCCAATGGAAGTAGATCCTACTTCCAGTCAACTTAAAAAGGTTACCGTAAACCACAACGAGGGTAATAAAAACCAGGATTTTCGGAAGCAAGCCTCGGAAACTTATCCCCAAGTAGAGATAACAACAAACTACCCTTTGTTAAACTAGAAAAAGGCGATCAAGTGATCAGGTTTAAATGGACACAGGTGCGACAAATAGCCTGATAAATAAAGAAAAAGCACCAACACAACTAATGAAAAAACGAACTTCCCCATTAGAAATTAAAACAGTAGGTACTCCTATCTATATAAACGAAGAACTAATTATCCCTCAAGGAAAATTTATCTTCAACACTAAAGAAGATTGTATATTCCGAATCCATAATTTTAACAGTCAATTCGACGGATTAATCGGAAACAATATTTTGTTCCCGAATAATGCCGAAATAAACTTTAAAAACAAAATTTTTAAATTAAACAATCAAATTATTTTCTCGAAAGAAGAAGAACAAGAATATCAAGAAGAAGTAAACTATTTAGAAAATATGATTCCAGAAGATTCAATGTTCGAAAATTTGGAACAACAACGAATCATCCACTTAAATGACGAAGAACATAAAAAACTAATGAAATTACTAAAAGAAAATGAACAAGTTTTCTATCACAAAGGAAATGATTTGATTTTTACAAGTCATGTAAAACACAAAATTCCAACCATAAATGAAGAACCTATCTTCAATCGGATATACAGATATCCCGAAATACATAAAAAAGAAGTTGATAAACAAATACAAGATCTGTTAGATCAAAAAATCATAAATGCGTCAACCTCACCATATAATGCTCCAATATGGGTTGTACCCAAGAAAATGGACAAAGATGGAAATATAGAATGGCGAATCGTCATAGATTATCGAAAACTAAATAACGTCACGAAGGAAGACAAATTCCCAATTGCTTTAATTGATGACATTTGATCGGAAGATCAAATTATTTCACAACTTTTGATTTGACAAAAGGTTTTCACCAAATCGAAGTTGACCCTAATGATAGAGAAAAAACAGCCTTTAGTACTCTATCAGGACACTTTAAATGAGTACGTATGCTATTTGGCCCTAAAATCGCACCCGCAACTTTTCAAAGGATGATAAATGAAGTCCTTAAAGACTTCATTGGGAAAATTTGCTACGTATATTTAGATGATATAATAATTTTTTCGGGCAACCCTGAGTGAAATAGAAGTGTAAAGTAAATAATAGAAGCTCTCTTGAAAATTAATTTTAATTAAATAACAAAGAAATATATTTATCCAAATTAAAATTATAAACATTTTTAATCGTATTTTATAACGAAAAAACATAAAATTGCCCTTGAAATCATAAAACTTTAGAGCGTAAATGAATTATAAAAGATCACTAGCTGACACTTCTTCAGAGCACATAATTTCTTCACCCAAAAGACAACAAAAAACAATAACAAGCATGGCAGTGGGACAAATGTCAATAGAGGATCTAAAGAATCTTCTGGACGACAAAATATCAAATTTAGCCACTAAAGATGACATCTCAGGCGTTCGTGACGAGATTCAACAACTTAAAACTCGAAATTTGGAAATAACCACTAAGCTTGAGGAGGTGCAAGATGAATGTAAGTCGCTCAAAAGGGAAGTTGAGTTTTTATCCAAAAAATCTTGTGAAAAGAATCTCATCGTGCGTATTGCCAAAAAGCCGAACATCAATCACCGCGAAGAAGTGAAAAAACTTTTTACTTCGCTTGTTCCAGGTCAACCAACATCATTTAACTCAATTCGTTTACTACCGTCGAATTACGAGACTTGCAATATTCTGGAGGAAACAAACTCTAAAGACTATGTTAATGAAATGCTTCATAATTCCAACCAACTTAAAGGCAGTGGTATGTTCATCCATAGAGACTTCCCATTAGAAAAACGCAAAATACGACAATCATTGCTACGAGTAAGAAAAGCAATAAAAAACAGCAAAGCGAACGTGGAGGTTCTAATTAAAGGTGTAAGTCTGGTGGTGGCGGGGAAAACTTTTAATTGGTGCAGGGAGAGGGGGCTACTAGCTGACAGATCTGACGGCTGTGTGATTCTCGGCGAATTGTATGCTGGTTTTAAGTTATCAAACACAGAACTTTTAAGCTTAGTAAAAGCAGCGAGATCTAACGTAAGCGAATACAACAACCAGACAAGAAATGATCGTTTTTCCCGAAATCATGCAACAGTCAACATCGAGATGTAATCGTCCTATAATGTTGGAGAATTACGAAAAAAATTGCTTTTTCCATCCTTTTTTGAATTTATTAACAAATTTGATTATTTTTTCCTCTGTGAAACCCATGTAATGCAGGACAAATAGTGGTGATTTTGAAAAATTTTTCATCGGGTTTAAATTATATTGGATTCCAGCCACACGGGTACACACTCGTGGGCGAGCAATTGGGGGTTATCTTTTTGGATTCAAATCTGTTAATTCAAATTATTGTCGTTTTGTAAATGTTGAAAACAATACAGCTTTAAAAATAAACTTAGGGGATGAACATTTTTATATTTTCCCTATTTATCTAAACTGTAATAATTGGGAGCAAGATTTTTGCAATTTGAATCGCCTACTCAATTCCTTAAACACTAATAATGTAATGCTTATAGGAGATTTTAATGCTCGATTGGCGGATCAACAGATAGAAAGTGATACGATTTCTTATGGAGAGCAATTCAAAGGATAGAGTAATGAACGGAAATGGTAAGAAACTCCTAGAACTTTTTCAAAATTTTGATATTTTCGTGCTTAATGGGTCAACTAGTGGAGATATTTTAGGCGAATTATCTTTTGTTGGGGGCCCAGGTGCATCAGTTGCCGACTATTGTGGCATTAGTGGTAAATGGTTTGAGAAAGTATATAGTTTTAATGTTGGTACATTGACCTTCTCGGATCATATGCCAATCTCAGTGGCTCTTGCTATCGGCGGTCTTATACCCGAAAAAGACGTTTCTCTCTTGCCTAAACTTTTTGGAATGAACGGGAAAAAGAAAGTTATAAGACTAGACTTAGTCAGTTTAACGTACAAACCGATTTAAGTCATGTGAATACGAGCCACCAAATTGATTCTTTTATTGAGGCTATAAAAAACTCGGTCTCCTTTTCAGAAAGGAGAGATGTAGCTAAATGTTAACAAAAGTGGTTTGACAGAGATTGCCAAAAGGCTAGAGCTAAATCCTTTAAAATAAATAAATAAATTTGATGGCACAACAGCTCATGAAGAACTAGGGCCTAGTGACTTACAACTCTCAACCATTCCTGTGTGCGTGTCTGCAGGAATGGAGGGGACCTACAGTTTATTGCCGAATCCGAACGGCTAACGAGCGGCACTTTTCTGTGACAGGAGATACTCTTGGAGGATTTGTCAATTCCTCGCAAGAGGCAGTAGCCGTTTTTTCTTTTAAATAAATAGATGGCGAGGCTGGGGATCGAACCTTAGACCTCCGGCATGACAGTCCATCGCACTAACCATCACGCCACGGCTACTACTAAATCCTTTAGACTCCTTAAACTGTTACGATCGAGAAATGGGGATTTTTTTCGGAAAGCATATGTCGAAGCAAACACAGAATACAAAAGACTTTGCAAAGTTAAGCGGAATTAATATTTTTTACAAATAGGAAAGAGCTTACATAATGTCAAGGATTCATCTGAATTTTGGAAAGTAGTTAAAGAACTTAATGGGAAAAAATTTAAAGTTGGCAACAATCTGGATGCTCATATTTTAGCCACCTATTTCAAAAATCTCCTTAATCCATTAGAAAATGAAAACCCATCAATTCAATTCGCTGAAAATTTCACGATTGTTAGTTCTTTGGATCGGGATATAACATTGGAAGAAATACAGATTGTCTTAGACAAGGCCAAAAACAACAAAGCCCCTGGATGTGATAGAGTTTCTTATGAATTTTTCAAAAACGCCCCACAAGAATTTTTGGAAAATTTAGCAATAACCTACTCACATATACTGCGCACAGCTGGAGTACTTGAAGCTTTTCGAAAGTCACTTGTTTTCCAAGGAGATGTAAACAACGTAGAAAATTATAGGGGCATATAATTTTTAAACGTAATCGCAAAAATATTTACAGGCATTATATTAAAAAGGCTTGAATTTTGGGTTGGTAACAATAAATTATTAAACGAGTTTCAAGCTGGCTTCAGAGCGGGTTATTCAACGATAGATCACATTTTTACCATACAGAATATTGTTGACTATTATATTGAAAATGGCAAAAAGTTATATGTTATATTTATTGATTTTAAAGCTGCGTTTGATAGTATTGATCGAAGGGCATTGTTCTACAAGCTAAATCTAATGGGCTTATCCTCTAAGATTTCAAAAGTACTAAAGAAGCTCTATGTCAGCGGTTTGGGATGGTGAACAAATGTCGGAGTGGTTTGAAACTAGAAGTGGGGTGCGTCAAGGTTGTCTTTTATCCCCTTTGTTGTTCGCTCTTTATATCAACGACATAGTTGATTCCCTTCCAAATGGTATTGCAATTGCAGGAGTTGTTATTAAATGTCTTTTATATGCTGATGATGTTATTTTGTTTGCAGAATCCCCAGAAAGTCTTCAGCTCATGATAAATAGACTAAATAATTATTGCAAATTGTGGAATCTTGTAATCAATATATCAAAATCAAAGATTATGATTTTTAGAACAGGCCGAGGTAGACACAGTAGAAATGAAAGGTGGTTTCTAAATGGGGAAAACATTGAAATTGTGAATGAATTTAATTACTTAGGTATGATTTTCACACCTCAACTTAGTTTAAAAAAACACTTTCAAAACAAATTAAAGAAATCACTATCTGCTATAAACGCTACATGGCAAAACTTGTTTAGGAACAAAAATGTTGTTCATAGTGTTAAATTTAGAGTGTTTGATGCTCTTATGAGATCTATAATGACTTATGGGTCTCAGGTTTGGGGATATCAACAGTATGATGAAGTTGAAAAACTGCAACGGTTCTTTTTAAAGAAAACTTTCAGATTACCGCAATCAACTCCGAATTATATGCTTCAACTTGAAACAGGCCTCTCTCCTATCTTTATTTTCACTTTGAAAATGCACTTTGATTATATCAGAAAAATATTTTCTTATGATGATATTCGGTTACCAAAAATATTGGCGAAGCATACAATCTGAACGATCTGAACTATTTTACCGACAAAATGAGTATATATGAAATTTCTATGATTTTTTGAATTAGGGGAGAACTCCTTGACTTAAATTACAGGCCATATTTTAACAACCGAGAAACATTTTGCTCTTTATGTAATCTACAAGAACAAGAAAACTCGTATCACTTCTTATCAATATGTCCCATTTTGAAAGAAATAAGATTTGTGTACTTTGAAAAGACAATTTTAAGCGAATCAGAATCCATACATATTTTAAATGGACAAAATTGGAAAAATCTTGCTGAATATTGCATTGAAGCCTTAAATTATAGAAAAGATTTTGTTGAATAGTTAAGGAATTGAATCCAAAAATCATAACGCTTTTTGCTTGTCTTCAAAAAAAAAAATAAATAAAAAATAAAAATAAAAAACCTTGCATTGCAATTTAATTACCTACTTTTAATCGAAATTGTAACTATGTTTAACAAAAAAAAAAAAAGTACAGTATAGCAATAGTAGTAAAATACATTGAAATGTTAATTTAAACTATTAAAATTATTTTTAAGTATTATGAAATTATTATATTAAATATTATGAAATATTTCTATTATTTGTAAAAGTATAAAAAAGAACAGTTGGCATCTGGCAGACGGTTTCAAAACCAAGACCATAATTTATTTATTACATATAAAATTGTTTAAAATGTTTAGAATCTGAGAAATAAAGCTTATTATTATTATTATTAATAATTTTTTCCACATCTCTTGAAGAACACATAACTTCACTAGAAAAAATATTTGCGAGGCTTCAGAGCATAAATCTAAAAATATCCCTGAACAAACGTGATTTTATGAAAAAGGAATCTGAATTCCTGGGTCATATCATCACATAAGACGATATAAAGCCCAATCCAAACAAAATCAAAACCATTCAAAGATTCCCAATTCCCACTACTAAAATAAATTCAATCCTTTCTAGGTTTAACCGGATACTATCGTAAATTCTTACAGGATTACGCTAAAATTATTAAACCTCTAACTCTTTGTTTAAAAAAGGATAGTAAAGTAGATATAAAAAATCCTGAATACATAGAAGCATTCGAAAAATTAAAAACAGCCATGTCTTACAATTTATTAAATAGGCATCCAGATTTCAATAAAGAATTCTTATTAACAACAGATGCAAGTAACTATGGTATAGGAGCAGTCTTAAGCCAATCTCATGGACCATTATCATTTTCTTCACGCACTCTTAACAAACACGAGTGTAATTACAGTACCATCGAGAAAGAATTGTTAGCAATTATTTGGACAACCAAACAATTTAGGCATTACCTATACGGAAGAAAGTACAAGATCCTAACTAATCATAGGCCCTTAGTGTGGCTTCAAAATTTGAAGGAACCAAATAGTAAACTTCAACGATGGAAAATAAAGCTTGAAGAATATAACTTCGAAATACAATATCTTGCAGGAAAGGAAAATAAAGTTGCGGACGCATTATCCAGAGTAAAAATAGATGAAATAAACGCCATAGAGTTAGTCTCAACTCAACATTCCAACGAATCAGATAGCTCGAATCTAATTCCTATTACTGAGAAACCTCTAAACTCTTTTATCAGACAAATCCTTATTAAAACAGGTGAAATAGATAATGGAAAAATTACTTTCCCTTTCAACAAGCGTAGAATAGAAATAACTATAAAAACCTTTAATAAAAAAGAATTTGACAAAGTAATATCAGAAGTAGATATCGATCATCAAAATGCCATTTTCATAGAAGACGATAAATTATTTTTAGAATTCCAAAATCACTGGAAAAATCACCACAATAATCAAACCTTATACAGAACAAAAACATTTTTAGTAGATATATTTGAACTTCCAGAACTCGAAGAAGTGATCCATAAGACTCATAGTGAGTTTAATCATATAGGAATAGAAAAATTACATCTCGAATTAAAAAGAAAATATTATTTTCCTAATTTGAAAATTCAGATAACCAAAATAATAAACAATTGTGATACGTGCAATTTAAAGATCGAAAGAAACCCTATAAAACTTCCATACGAAAAAACTGAAACTCCAAATAAACCCCATGAACACTATCACATAGATATCTGGATAATATCTAATAATAATAAATACTTGTCTTGCATTGATAAATTTAGCAAGTTTGCTTCCGTAGAAAAGATTAAAAGTAAAAATCAAAAAGATATACTAAATGCCCTAGAAAAGATATGTTCATATATGTTCCAACCAAATAAAATAACTCTGGATAACGATCCAACATTTTAGACTTATTCAATAAAAAATTATTTTAAAGAAAAGGAATTTTAACACACTTTACTACACCTTACAGGCACACAGGTAATTCAGACATAGAAAGACTACATAGTACCACAGACACTAACTCTATTATCTGTGATAGTACGTTAAATGAACACATTAGATTGCTAGAGAAATCTGAAAACCTAATCGACCAGGTAATCAAAGCAGTAAATATTTACAACAAAACAATCCACTTAACAACAAAAGAAAAGCCTATTGACGTACATCTAGGTAAAATAGATTTTAAAACAATTCATGATAGAATAGAAGATGTAAAAAAATAAAGCTTTGAAAAAATTAAATATCAATAGAGGAGATAAAGAAATAAATCCCAATTTTACCAAAATTAACAACCCTGAAAACTTTAACAAATTAAAAACAAAACATAAAAAAGTAAAAGTAATAAAGGTCAAAGACAAGACAATATTAGTAAAACCACACTTAAGGAAACAAATTTTACGTAAAGATCAGTTTAGAAAACGCAAGAAATTTACTAAACAAAATGAAGATAACAATAGTAATAATCCTCTTTTTAACAACAACCTTAGTATGGACCAATAATATTGAAATAACCAAAATTGAAAAAGAATTCTTTTTACTGAAGGTTTGAATGAATGTCTTGTATGATGGTGCGAGAGCTTTGCAGCCTACACTGCGCGTGTGTTACCACACAAAAAACTCTTTCAATGAATTCTTTTTACTTTAAGAAGGACAAGTCAAATTAATCAAAAACTATGAAATAATTTTACACCTAATAAACTTAACAGAATGCCAAACATTAATAGACCAATTCAAAGATCAATACAAAATTCTTCCTGACAAAAACAAACAACAACAACAAAAACTGAATACTTTAGAAATTAAATTAAAAACTATCATTCACCACCAGGTTATTCAGAAAAGAGGACGAACAAACATAGAAGGCAAAGGCATGAAATTTATTTATGGTACAATGAACGATGACGATCGTCAAGACATTGAAGACAGATTAAAAAATTTGGAAGAAAACAATCAAGAATTATTAAACAACAAACAAGTAAAAATAAATAGACAATTTAAGAAACATTTTTTACAATTAAACGATATCTTCAGGCAAAGCTATAAAACCCTCAATAGATGGAAAGACATACAGAACGAAATAAATGGTTTACGTATTGAAATAGAATTTAACAGAAACTTAGTAGAAGAAAAATAAACGACATAATAATGACTAGTAGAACTGGTGTACTAACCGAAGATATTAAGAAATAATTGAACATGACATTAACCTTGAAAAATTAAAAGAATTAAAAGTAGTTTTGGCAACTTATAATGAAAATTTATTAGTTATATTATCTATTCCAATATTTGAAGACAAGCAATTCAATAAATTCAATAAAAAACTTTTCCAGTAAAAAACAGAATAATCAAAATATCTAGTAATGAACTATTAGAATTAAATAAAACACTATATGTAATGACTAAAGAAATCAACAAATTATACGAAATAAGAGACTTGTTAAGAACCAATATAAATTTAAAATGTAAAACTGAAATATTTACAGAAGAAAATGTAATCATAGAAAAAGGAAAATATTTAATAATCAAGAATCTAAGAGAAGAGAAAATAAAACAAAATTGTAATAAATTAGATTATACTTTAGAAGGAAATTATATACTAGAATTAGAAAATTGTAAGACTGAAATAAATAACAAAAATTATAACAAAAAGCTGTATCAAAATAACTACAAAATTATACCTTTAATAAACTACAAATTTTCAGAATTATATTATAAAGACTTAAATTTCAAATCAATAGAAAATATTGAAATATTAGAATCAAAAATTAATACAAAATATATTACGTTTAATATTGCAAAATTTGCAGTTGTAATAATCATTGTTATTTTTGTAATTATATACTTAAAAATAAAATCAAAAAATAAAAAAATCAAAAATGTAAACATCCCAACGGTTACTTTCAAACCATTGGAATCCTCTAAAAAGGGAGGGGTTTTAACCGAAAACAGCATATTTTAAATGCAAAACTCCACATATTTCTTAAATTGATAACAGGAAACGGTTTCAGACTAAACAAACCATTCTTAAAACAAAGAACAAAGAAACGAATAATAAAAAAGCCACGTAAGCAGAAATTATATACTTCAAACACTGGTCGTCTGCGACGTTCCAGTTAGTTCTTAAGTTGTATCCTAACAATAAAGTTCAAATTCAGAGCTCGTCTCTGAAAGATAATTTTTAAAAATTCGTCTATATAATTGACGAATAAAATTTATATATATGTATGTTGGGCTGATTTTCCAGAATCGGCTCATAAAAAATTTTATTGTTGTTTTATTAATACTTTTTATTTTTTTTAAGGTAAACATTTTTTGTTAAGGATTAAGGTAGTAGGGTGGTGAAAAATAATGAAGGTTTTACAGCGAAATTTATCGAAAAAAAACTTTTCAAACCATAGCCTTGGGTAGTGAGCGATATCGTTGACGAATCGTGGTGATATTTTTGTTAATAATGATTATATTAAAAAAAACATAAACAGGTCGGTGATCATGTGTTTTTGTATTAAGAAATGAGTGTAGCCAGTAGGTAGGTATATTAGCAGCAGAAAAAAATGTTTGTATCTACTGAAATTGGTTGGTTTGGCGGTGGGTGTTTGGTGATGGTGAATGGAAACGAACTTATTTAGAGGCAAGGGCGTGCACAAGGAGGGGTGGGCATTTGCACCCCTAATAAAAATTATTTTTCAATTTTTTTTCTGAGTACACAATCAAGGAGGCTCGTATATAGGATAGTGGGGGTGCTTATTACATGCAAATCGGCTTGCTTAATTCACAACTTGAGTTCTAATAGTTGGATTTTAAGGTAAGACTGAAATTGGTTGATTTGGTGGTGGGTGGTTGGTTCTTTAATACTTTATTTAGGATAGGTAAAAATTTTTTTCATGAGGATAGTGATAGTGGGGTCGTAAAAATATGTATGCAGGTTTTTTAGCAGCGAATTATTCTTCATCAACAAAAAAACAAAAAAAACAAAACAGTTCAAACCATGTGCAATGTGCCTTGGTAGGTGGGAGCTAGATAGTGAGTAGAGTTGACTGTTTTCGCGTTTCGCCGTCGACGAATCCTGTGATATTTTTGTGTATAGGTAGGTATAGTAAAATTCATATAAAAAAAACAAACAGTCGGTAGGGATTTCTCTGTAGTGTAGTAAGAACATGAGTGGAGTAGGTAGACATGAGTAGGTACGTATAATATTTGCAGCAGATCCGTTTCTCTTTGTCTGTTGATCCACCAGATGACCTTTCTCTCCTTCGAGTATCCAGCACTCCATGTTCCCGAACACGGTTGTGAAGTCTTGGAAAAAGTGAATAGTGGGGACATCTCCTATTGGGGAACCTTTCAGCGTACAATCTCTGTGCTTCCCGACTGGAACCATCTGCTAAAGCGTAGCAATAGTGCATATCGGTCACCGAGAGTAACTTGTCATCGTTTTGTATTGACGATTTTATACCCAATTTAGAAATAAGTTTCAAACAGAATGTCCTTCTATATTTATTTGTGGTTAGGTAAAACATATTTGTTTTTCTTTTTTATTTGGTATAGTTAATCCTTTTTATTTGGGTAAAAAGTAGACATGCAGGTCAATTTTGTTAAATCAAAACTAAATAGTATGCAAAAAAAAATAAAAAAGGGGTAATCCACTAATTTAATAATTGACCTGAGTAGATCAATTTTGGGAAACCCAAAATAAGTGTTTTTCTTGGAACAAAGTACTTTTTATTTTTTTTTTTTTTTATTTTTTAAAAACTAAGATATATTTTAACATAGTTTTCTGTTTTAAATTGAAATTTATTAAGAGCATTAAATTTTGAAAACAAAAATTATACTTAATTACATAAAATTTTGAAAAAAATTAGTTTGTTTGTTTGTTTGTTTTTTTTTTTTTAAACTTTTTTTTCATATTTTTTTTCCCAAAATTTCGAGTTTGGAAATTAATTTTTCAAAAACTATTTACTAACACAATTTAATTTAAAAATCAAAGAAGAGATTTCTGGCTTTCCAAAAAGGTATAGCATGGCATTTTAAATTGTACCGTTGTTTTTAAATATTTTTTTCTGTTTTAAGTCAATATTTTAGAAAATTGTCCCTCCTGCCTAAACGGGGGGAAATAGACCCCCTCCCATATGATTTTTTTCTTGTCTTAACCCAACCTACTCGCTTCCACAGTTTGGTACATCTTATACCCATCACCCTGTATGCATATAAAATGTATTGAATTTAAATCAATTTACAGGGTGTTTCAGAAATATTTATTAACGTGTAGGTAAAGTATAACTTAAGTTTTGGGAAGGGGTTGAAGAGGGTATCTTACCCTCTTCAATAACAAAAAAAATTAAAAATAGAAAAAAAAAAACATTAAAAACGAAGTCATTACCTAGCTACCTAAGAATCCTGAAGTATTTTCTTCATAAAAAAAAATATTTTTATGGGTATTGAAAATATTGAATTTAAATACATTTACAGGGTGTTTTGCATAACATGTATGTATCAAAATGTTAGTTCGGCTAGATAAGTTGGAGAGTTTTTTTTGGAAAGGGGTGAGAGGGGAATGTTAAATATCATAATATTATCATAAAATAACTATTTTTCTTCTCAAACATTTTTTTTGTGGATATTAATATACTGGACTCAATTGCATTTTTCACAGAATGTTTTTCATATTTTTCATCAAAATGAAAGACCGAGTAGGTAGGTGGAAAATCGTTTCAATGGTAATGGGAGGGGTTGGAAGGGGGTATATTTTCTCCTTATGCTAGGAGCAATTTAAAAAAACATTTTAAAATAGAAAAAACATTGGAGTCATAAGAATTCGAAATAAATAAATAAATAAATTTTGAATGTCAATTTTGACAATGAAGAAGGTTTTCAAAAAAATAAAATTGGTGAATTTTTTGGAAAAATCGTATCGGTATGGCTTAAAAGGCATTTTAAGCTAGAAAAAAATTCTGGAAATGCTCCCAAAAGTCTCGATAAAAAGTTTAAAAAGAATGTACCCTTAAGATCTAGGAAGTGTCACCTTTCGATATAATGCATCGCATTATATAAAAAATCTAATTTTATCTTTAAACGCGATTTGCGGCTAAACTAGACTTGCTAGAGACATCAATGTTTACACCTTTAAAATTGAATTGCGGCTAAACTAAACGACCTAGCGACTTCAAACATGCATAATCGTGATCTAGGAAGTGTTTCAAAAAAATAAATAAATAGATAATTTGTACCTGTAAACTTTGTAAATTACATCTACAATTTTGTAATACAAATATTTTGTCTACCTATATCGCAAGTAAAAATGACTTACCTGTTGAAAAATACTTCGGTTATTATGGTATTTTGAGCTAATTGACAGCAGTTTATTAAAATGTTCTTCAATTACTTTGAAAAAAAAAAGCAAAATTAAAAATGAATAGAATTTATGTAAGAAGCCTTAAAACCGGCTTAAAGACAGTACTTAAAGCAGAAAAAAATACTTTAAAAAACCCCTGCAAGGCCTATCATATAATAGAATCTTAAAGGCTTCTTAACTTTAAAATGCCTTTAAACAGCACTTAAGCGTGAAATCGGTATCTATAATCAATTTTCACATTTAAGCAACGTTGCTTAAACGTCTCTTAACTTAAACGCCATCCATCGCGTTTAGAGGTTGCTTAAAACTATCTTAAGAGAAGCATTTTTTTAATATTTGTAATTGTGAATTTCTGTTTTGTGTGTAATGTTTCTTAAAATATGAATTTAAAAATGGATCCCAATTCTATTTCATTTATAAATGACCTAAATATAATAAATACGTTAGGATATTTTAATTCACATAATATGATATATTTGGAACTGTTTTACGTTACCTTATCGGCAGAGTCCTAATTTTCTGACCTTTTTCTCTTATTGGCGAGCATGGCGAAGTTGTTTATTGTTTTCCAATTTTTTTTATTTATTAAATCTGTCACGAAACAGCTGTTTAAAAAAAATGTAGAAATATTTTGTTTTGATTGTACTAGATTCGTAAATTCTTTTACGTTACGTGATACAACCATTGATTAGTTAAGTACCCATGCATAATTGATTATAGATGAGAATTTAAGCAACGTTGCTTATATTCAAATTAAATATTTAAACGCACTTAACTAATTTGCCTTTAAGAAACGTTTTGAAAAAATCAATAAATATGGCTGTAATTCTTTAATTTTATTAAGTTTTTATAGAATAGTTTTTGACAAAAATTAATTATGAAAATAAAATTTTCAAAATTTTCCGTTTCGCATAATTGCGCCTTGAATACTAAAAACCAAAATAATTGTTTTAATGTAAATATTCTAGTTTTTGAGAAAATAGAAGGTACCGAGTTTTTAAAAATTAAATACATTTTTACTTTAAAAATTAATTTTTTAAAAATAAGTTTTACTTAATAATTTTTTAATAGTTTTTACATGTAAATTATATAAATTCTTTTTTAAATTGACCAAATTTCATATATTTTTAGACCTAAGAACAGAAAATCAAATAACTTTTTTTTGAGAAAAATTAATTAATGAGAATATTCGAAAAAAAAGCTTTTTAATTTCTTGAAATAGTTTTTAGATGTAACACTACCTATATTTAAAATATTGGCATATATTTTTTTTAGTATCAAATTTAAGGAAAACTACTTTTGTTATTTTCAATTTTCTCAAAAACTATAAAACATGATAATTATAACATTGACTGTTTAAAACTAAAATAGTACCTAATAACGTCAAAATAAAAAAAATTATTAAATTTTTTTTTTCAAAATTTTGAGTTTGAAAATTATTTTTAAAAAACCATTCTCTGAAAAATCTTGAACTAATAACAAGATAAAAAAGAATTTCTGGCTTTAAAAAAGGGTTTATCATAATATTGTGTGTGTCACCCTCTAACCCACCTAAAAACGGAAATAGACCCCCTTCCCCATAAGATTTTTTTTCTTGTCTCGATTCAACCTAAAAGCCCACTCTTGTCACATTTTATACAAAGCACCCTTTATATGTATACCTACATACATACGTAATGCATGCACTTACCTAACTACCCACGTTGACATATACAGCTATGGCCTAAATAATAGCAACACTCCCTAATTTTTAGTAATATTTTATGTAGTACTTATATTAAGCAAATATTCAAAACTGTTTATGTTGTATATTTGTGGTAAGTACTTTGTTAATCTTGTTAATGTAAAATTTTTTGAAAACTTAAAGGGATTTGCAAAATTTCCAGGTCTGTTTGCAGTTATTACCAAAATTTAAGTTTTGCACCAAATTCCTGGGCTAAGTTAGTGTCAATTTTCTTTAGCAGTTAAAATTTAATATTTAGTTAAAAAACCTTTATTCTTTAAACTGCATGTTTTCGATTTGGTATAGAGTCTACCCACTTCTGGCACTTTTCCTGTTATGTTTGCTAATATAAATCTTTAGCTTATTTTAGAGGTTCTCGATAGGATTAAGGTCCGACGATTGAGAAGGCCACTCAATAACGGCCATTTTGTTTAGTTGAAACCAGAGCCTTGTTGACTTTGTCGTGTGCTTGGGGTTGTTGTTCTGTTGGAAACGCTAATATTTTTATCGTCCCACGGCAGCAGTATGCAGTATGCCCACATACTACTCCGTTGTCATTATACCATCTATAACAAATATTGGACTCCAAAGTACATTCCTCCACTGTTTCATGGCCTTAAGAGGATCTTTTTTTATGTGGTAAATTTTTGCAAAACAAATCCGCTTCTGGGTATGTATTTTACTAGCAATAGTACGCAAAACGACGAACAGTAAAGGCACTGATTTACCTTTTTATTTCTCGCTACAGATCTTTTGAGGACATGAAAGGATTCGCCTTAGCTTTTCTTACCAAATTGACTATCTCTTGCAGTCATTTTAGATGGGCGTCCTCTAGTTTCTTTGGTTTTTTTTTCTGGAGTTTATAGCCTTAAACACAAATCTTGCAAAGCTTCCAATGACTGTTTGCTATTTTTTAATAGATTCTCCCCTGTTATGCATGAATAAAATGGCTTTACTTTGATTTTCAGTACAGTGTTTTGGTCTAGCCATTTCAAAGTGCCATTTAAATAACATTATTTACTAAAAATTTCAGAAGTGTTTTTGGATTAAAATCTCACAAAATTTTGACTTCTTCAATCAATAAGCAAACTTTTTTGAAGCTTTTTTTAATATGTTGCTAAAATATATCGCCAAAGCGAATAATCAAATGTTTTCCCTCGAAGTGTCATTGGAACACTTAGGGTTTGTTTGACAATGTCTGATTAAAGTTCCCCAAAACTATCCGACATTTAAATTATCCGCAACTTAAATCCTCTCATTAAAAAACTTTTCCAAAGAATTTGACTGAATGAAAATAATCAATCAAATACATAATTATTTAGCCAGTTCACGTTTCTAAGATCTCACTGAGCAAGCTCAGTTTGTTTGTTGAGCAGGTGGAGAAACCGGAACAAAATTTCTCCGCTAGAAGTCAAAACCAATTTCCATCTCTTTTTTATTAATTAATCAACTGGGATAAAAAATAACTGAGCAAGCGAATCCAAAAAATATCAGTCTCAGTTTTTTGACAGCAAAAGTGAGGAGTCTCACTGAGAAATCACGTTCAGATTTCTGAGATTGCCGTGGTCTCTGCGATCTCATGGAGACTGAGAAAGCTAAACTGGCTGATTAATTTATTCTCAAATTGTGAATTTTGAAGTGGCATAATTAATTTTTTTGGACCGAGAGCTGGTAAAAAAAAAATTACTTTGGTGTTTAAGGTCTCTGGCTGCAAATAGACTGGGGCTCGAACCCACACATCCAAGATAGCAGTCAAGCACTACTTCCGCCGGGTCGCCGGGGCAACCCCATAAAATAAAGATGATAACATTCAGTAAGAAATTGTATTTGAATATGTGTGGAAGTGAGCGGTTTAAAATTGCATTTTTATGGTGTTAAGCGTTGGTTTTTTTGTCGTGAAGTAAGTATCTAAGTAGTTGGGTTAACACAAATATCCGTCACTTCCAAAATTTATATTGATGAATTAGTCACACTGACAGTGACAGCTGTATGTATATACATACATATGTATTTTATTTGCCAGTTTTATTTTTTTAATCAGCACTTCAACTGGCCAGTAAAATATTCGGAACTTAAAGTGCCACTTAGAACTTTAATCAGACATTGTAAAACAAACCCTAGAAAGAGATAACTTGGCGAAAAGCTCAATAGCCAAACAAGCAGATATTTAATTTATGTTCGGTACATGCCACAATGGCGATCTACCTAATGTCGAATTCAAAACAAATCCCTTTTCTGACCAAATCCCTTGTATTAAAAGAAAAAATTCGATTCTGTTTAGAAAAAAAATCGAACACTTTTGTTAAAAGGAATTCGACATAAGGTATTTGTTTTCCTAACCAAAAAGTAATTAACTTCATAATTTATAAGACACAAACTAAGTTTATTTATAATAGTTGAAAAATTCAAATTTTATTTACATAAATATTCTTAATTGAATTTTGAACAACATTCTTAATTATTATCCTAAGATAAACAAAATGCTAGTTTTGTTCAACCCTTAACATAATTTATTTGATCCAACTTTTGAACTTATGACTACGCCCAATGTAAGTTAATTTAAGCAATCAACAGGTTGCGTTTGCGGTCGCGGAAATAGAAAATTGACTTACCATGAGTTCGGAAACACAAAATACACTGGTAACACTCCCAAATTAATTAGTATTTTAATTTTCGTTTAAAATAAAAAGCAAAAAACAAAATATTAATCAAATAAAATTAATTTTTAAATTATGATTTTATGACAACCGATGTTGTAAATTAAAATTGAAAAGATGTTTCACATCAAAGATATAAGTAAAGATCACTGATCTCTATAATACACTGGATAGCGCATCCATACAAGAAAGTTGATGCCATTTGAGAATTGTTATAATGTTGAGTTGCCTATTTTTTTGTATAACGGTATAACTGTATAACATAATGAAATGCAAATTTTTTTATAAAACTGCAACTAAAATATTTTAAATTCACTTTTACAATTATTTTAAGTTACAAAAAATCAAATTTACAAACAAGTGACGTTTCTTTTGCTTTTTTTTCTTAAAAATTCCACTTTGGTTTTTGCCAAAGCCTCACTGAACATACCTAAAGTGTTGAGTTGCCTCACAGAACATACCTAAAGTGTTGAGTTGCCTTCGTACTTGTCATCTTCAATTGGAAGTAGAAAAGCTGTTATACTTTGTAGGGAATCCACTATCCAGTCACTGATCTCTATAATACACTGGATAGTCACTGATCTCTATAATATACTGGATAGCGCATCCATACAAAAAAGTTGAAGCAAATTGGAGAATTGTTATACTGGCCACTCGTACACCAACTGTCAAAATAGATATACAAAATATAACAAATATAACAATTTTGTGTTTTCAAGATGAGATGATGTCAAGAACAAAAAAAAAGTTGTTTGAGGTTATTTTTTTTGTCAAACAAACAAAATAAAATAGTCAGTCATGTCTTTTCGTTTGTTTTTGTTTTTATAATTTTTTTTTATATTTTTAACTTGTGAAAAGTGGAAACGAGATCCAGGCACACCGCAAGTGCCTGGTTTTGGGGTTTCTTTATTGAAGGGAGAGTGCCACAAATGTGGTTGATACCATTTTGGAATCTGCTCTCGATGCCTTTAAAAGGAGCATAAAAACTTTTGATTCCAAAGCTCTATAAAAAAAATTCAACCTCGGAGTACACTTGTAGTAGGTCATTATTGAATTACAGAGAAAGCAACAAAACTTAGTACGTTATTGTCCTGGCGAAGAGCCTCGCCTATTATTGCACCTGCTGTGCCATCGCACACAACCTTGCTGCGTGCTGTTCCTTCGTAAGTATCAATTAGGAGATACTTAGTCACAATCTGAGCGAGGATTTCCAGCTTCTTATCCTGGATGTGTCTCTTGAACAGTGAGTGGGAATCCTTTGACATTCTAATGATGAATTTGTCTTGTTCCATGGCTGCAACAAGATCGTTATTCTCATTTGAAAAGGTTTCGTATAAGCAGAATGTTCTGCAAATCTACTTGTTAATAATCGTCCAGACCAGGCCCAAATTTTTCGACGAACTTGCGGCGTGTCTGGATCTGGTTTCCACTTTTGACAAGTTTAAAAAATATTTTTGTACCAATACCGGATACAACACAAAAAAAAAAAACGAAAAGACTGACTGACTATTTTATTTTGTTGGTTTCACAAAAAAAAAATAACCTCAAACTACTTTTTTTTGTTTCACATAGATGTCAAAATTGGCCACTCAGCCACCTTATGTCATCTTGAATTGGAATGATAAAAACTGTTATACTTGAATGGTATACACTATCCAGTATATTATAGAGATCAGTGTGGATAGTGGATTCCCTACAAAGTATAACAGCTTTTCTACTTCCAATTGAAGATGACAAGTACGAAGGCAACTCAACACTTTAGGTATGTTCAATGAGGCAACTCAACACTTTAGGTATGTTCAGTGAGGCTTTGGCAAAAACCGAAGTGGAATTTTTAAGAAAAAAAAGCAAAAGAAACGTCACTTGTTTGTAAATTTGATTTTTTGTAATTTAAAATAATTGTAAAAGTGAATTTAAAATATTTTAGTTGCAGTTTTATAAAAAAATTTGCATTTCATTATGTTATACAGTTATACCGTTATACAAAAAAATAGGCAACTCAACATTATAACAATTCTCAAATGGCATCAACTTTCTTGTATGGATGCGCTATCCAGTGTATTATAGAGATCAGTGTATTATAGAGATCAGTGGTAAAGATAACAATCCTTTTGAAGCTGGTTACACGATTCTTTTTTTTTCGATTGTTTCGTCTCTCGTTTCAAGACGGTGTTCACATAGGGCTTTTTAACAAACAGCAATATATCTCTGTCTCGTTCATATTTAAATGTCAAACTAAAATTCTTAAAACAATGACATTTAAATGGCAACCAATTGTTTGGTTTATTTTGGAGGCAAATAAATATTTCTAATTGTTTTTTTTTTTTAGAAAACATGCAAGTAAAAATGTTTTTATACTTTATATAAGATATTTTAATCTTTTTATTGCACAAAATAGCAAGATTTTTGTAATTAAAATTAGCCCTCCTTATTTTTTTCTTTCCAATTTCATCTGTCATTGTGCCAAGTTTTTGCTGTCATTTGAAACTGACAATTTGATAGAGATCTCTATTGGAAGTAGAAAAACTGTTATACTTTGTAGGTGCTCTTTCACACATTCGATTTTTTGGTATCACTCTATCCCGCTCTACTTTTCTTGATGTTTGCAGATGAAGATACATGTAAATCCATCATAACACACGCCACGAACTACTTCACCGAAGCATATTGTCGGTAAGGTTTTTGGTCGTGTGAAATGAAAATTGTGTCGACACAGCAATGCGATCTCTGGCAGTCGAAGTAGTATGCAGATAAGCCGATATGGCGTGTGAAAAGGAGCGAACTAGTTCGTCGACACAGTTTTTTATGCTGTTATTCGGTTTTTGTTGTCAACTAGTGTTTTTGGTCCCGTTAATCCTAGATTCACTGAATATTTTTTTGATAATTTCATTAAAAGTATCTTATACACAAATAATAATGGAAAATGATCAAGAAAAATGTATTTGGACTCATAACGAAATAACTATTTTATTGGAAATAATTAAACCCAACTGATTTTGGCATATACTTCTACATCGACGTATTGGCGTGTAAATGCCCATACAAGAACGAAATACTTTGTGGCGTGTATAGTAAAATTAATGTTTTCCAGACCATTTTTTCGTTTTCTCTTATGGGAAATACATTGAATGTCAAATCGAAAAAGATTTTATTCCCCTCTAGTAGTTCACGCGCTGATATGCAGGCGGTGTCAATTGACACCAGGTAAATTGCTTTCGACACCACCTGCATATCAGCGCGTGAACTACTATAGGGGGATACAAAATTTTTGGATTTGACATTCAATGTATTTCCCATAAGAGAAAACGAAAAAATGGTCTGGAAAACATTAATTTTTCTAATTAATTTTATATGAACGGGTATCCGTATTTTAATTGCAATGTAATAATAAAACATGTGAGCTTAAAATAAATCGAAACTAAAAACTAGAATGCCTTATTTTATAGATAAAAAGTGTAAACAAATCACATTTACAACGAGAAACAACAACAACGATACCCAGTTATGTAAAAAGCAAGGCAGGAGCGTAGCCAGTTTTATTTAAAATATGTTTTGTTTTTATTTTGTGCTGTGTAAAATGTGTTTGATAATTTTAAAGAAATTTTGCCCATAATTATGAAAATACATGAAATTAATTTTTAAGTTGAAAGTTTTTTGTTTTTTTTAAATAAGAATAATGCCGAAAATTTTTTTTTATCTTGTTTTGTATTTTTTACCAAATTTAATTTGTATCCAAAGAATGCTAAAAAAAGCTCCCAAAAGCAAAAAAAGAATCTAAATTTAGCAAGAATAGTAATAAAATTTTAAGTGAATTATAAAGGTGTGCCCTTAACAAGCCGTTCCAATTCTATGTGTTTAAAAATTTATCGTATCTATTAATTATTTAAGTTTTCTTTATATTCTGTTAAAACGTTTTACGTTAAAATGTTCTAAACATAAAACATACCTATTCTCCCCTTTCACATACTAAATGCAAATACATACATAGGTAATATATCTATACTTCTATGTTAAAACATTATTTCAGTTCAATCCATAATTGATTTTGCCCCTTAAAACCCTTCCCTCACTACGCACATGATCTGATTTCAACTGGCGACGTTCATCCATTTTGAAAAACAACAACAACAATACACGTTTGTTTACATTCTTTATGGGCAAAATAAAGCAAATAAGAAGTTATATTCGGTATATATTCTTCTTGATTAACAATCTAACATACATTGTTAATATTTCAATTATTATATGGATACCCGTTCATATAAAATTAATTAGTAAAATTAATGTTTTCCAGACTATTTTTTTCGTTTTCTCTTATGGGAAATACATTGAATGTCAAATCGAAAAAAATTGTATCCCCTTCTAGTAGTTCAGGCACTGACTGCTAGGTGCCGTGACTCCTGGTGCCAATACACGCTTGACTCTCGATTCATGACTCAAATTTGAGAGTTTTCTTTTAGTTTTGTTGTCCATGTTAATGCTCTTTGTCTACGCACCATACAAGTATAAATGTGCTCTCGACAAGACACGAATAGAAATGAAGCAACATGGTAAAATAACGAACAAGAGAAGAGGAAAACGTCAAAAAGAGTCGCCGAAAATTTGGCTCACGACTGTCCGGTTCACAAGACTGTCTGCAGAGAGGATCGCAAATATTGAAAATGAATTCTGAAGTTCATTTTCAGTATTCTTTGAAGCCACAGAAGCATTATTTCGAGATAAGTATCAATTATTTGTATTGTCTATCGCTGACAAAACGTCAGATAGACGTGTTGATTTTAAAATCAATTCTACACTTATTGCTTAATGCGTCACTGACACTTCAAAGAATATTGAAAATGAACTTCAGAATTCATTTTCAATATTTGCGATCCTCTCTACAGACAGTCGTCGGTTCACAGGTTTTCCATCTAATTCTTCTTCTCTTTCGCACTCATTACGTTTGAAAAGAGTCATGACTCTAGAGTCATCGTGTAATAGTAGCACAGATCTCTATAATAAACTGGATATTGGATTCCCTACAAAGTATAACAGTTTTTCTACTTCCAATTGAAGATGACAAGTACGTAGGCAACTCACTGATCTCTATAATATACTGGATAGCGCATCCATACAAAAAAGTTGAAGCAAATTGAAGAATTGTTATACTGTACACCAACTGTCAAAACAGATATACAAAATATAACAAATATAACAATTCTGTGTTTTCAAGATGAGATGACGTCAAGAACAAAAACAAAGTAGTTTGGGGTTATTTTTTTTTTTTGTGAAACCAACAAAATAAAATAGTCAGTCTTTTCGTTTTTTTTTTGAGTTTCTCAACAAATGGCCTGCCTACAAGTGTACTCCGGGGTTGAGTTTTTTTTTATAGAGCTTTGGAATCAAAACTTTTTATGCTCCTTTTAAAGACATCGAAAGCAGATTCCAAAATGGTATCAACCACATTTGTGGCACTCTCCGTTCAATAAAGAAACCCTAAAACCTTTTTCAGTTTTTTGAGTTTCTCATCAAATGACCTGCCTACAAGTGTACTCCGAGGTTGAATTTTTTTTATAGAGCTTTAAAATCACAACTTTTTATGCTCCTTTTAAAGACATAGAAAGCAGATTCCAAAATGAAATCAACCACATTTGTGGCACTCTCCGTTCAATAAATAAACGCTAAAACCTTTTTCAGTTTTTTGAGTTTCTCATCAAATGATCTGCTTACAAGTGTACTCCGAGGTTGAATTTTTTTATAGAGCTTTGGAATCAAAACTTTTTGTGCTCCTTTCAAAGAGATCGAAAGCAGATTCCAAAATGGTATCAACCACATTTGTGGCACTCTCCGTTCAATAAAGAATCCCTAAAACCTTTTTCAGTTTTTTGAGTTTCTCATCAAATGACCTGCCTACAAGTGTACTCCGAGGTTGATTTTTTTTATAGAGCTTTGGAATTAAAACTTTTTATGCTCCTTTTAAAGAGATGGAAAGCAGATTCCAAAATGGTATCAACCACATTTGTGGCACTGTCCATTCAATAAAGAAACCCCAAAACCTTATTCAGTTTTTTTTTTAATTTAAATATTCAAAGAAAGTGGGGTTTCTTTATTGAATGGACAGTGCCACAAATGCGGTTGATTCCATTTTGGAATCTGCTTTCGATGTCTTTAAATGAAGCATAAAAAGTTGTGATTTTAAAGCTCTATAAAAAAAATTCAACCTCGGAGTACACTTGTAGGCAGGTCATTTGATGAGAAACTCAAAAAACTGAAAAAGGTTTTAGGCTTTCGTTATTAAACGGAGAGTGCCACAAATGTGGTTGATACCATTTTGGAATCTGCTTTCGATTTCTTTAAAAGGAGCATAAAAAGTTTTGATTCCAAAGCTCTATAAAAAAAATTCAACCCCGGAGTACACTTGTAGGCAGGCCATTTGATGAGAAACTCAAAAAACTGAAAAAGGTTTTAGGGTTTCTTTATTGAACGGAGAGTGCCACAAATGTGGTTGATACCATTTTGGAATCTGCTTTCGATGTCTTTAAAAGGAGCATAAAAAGTTTTGATTCCAAAGCTCTATAAAAAAAATTCAACCCCGGAGTACACTTGTAGGCAGGCCATTTGATGAGAAACTCAAAAAACTGAAAAAGGTTTTAGGGTTTCTTTATTGAACGGAGAGTGCCACAAATGTGGTTGATACCATTTTGGAATCTGCTTTCGATGTCTTTAAAAGGAGCATAAAAAGTTTTGATTCCAAAGCTCTATAAAAAAAAAATTCAACCTCGGAGTACACTTGTAGGCAGGTCATTTGATGAGAAACTCAAAAAACTGAAAAAGGTTTTAGAGTTTCTTTATTGAATGGAGAGTGCTACAAATGTGGTTGATACCATTTTGGAATCTGCTTTCGATCTCTTTAAAAGGAGCATAAAAAGTTTTAATTCCAAAGCTCTATAAAAAAAATTCAACCTCGGAGTACACTTGTAGGTAGGTTTTTATTGAATTATAGAGAAAGCAAAACAAAACTTAATAAGATAAATATTTCTCTAACACCTAAAGGTTATTTAAATTTTATATAATTTATTATCAGCATCCTTAAGTACTGGCAGAGGTACACGATCATGGGCGGCAGCGTTTGGATCGGATTTCTTTTCGGTTTCTTTTTCTTTGGTCTATCTAGAGCATCATGGCGTTTTCATCCTCTTCTTCAGTGGGTAGATCTGTTGTCGTCATGGTAAGGCTCTGTAAATCTACCTCTTTTTAGAGACCGTACTTTATTGTCCTGGCGAAGAGCCTCGCCTATTATTGCACCCGCTGTGCCTAGCTGCGTGCTGTTCCTTCCTAAGTATCAATTAGGAGATACTTAGTCACAATCTGAGAGAGCATTTCCAGCTTCTTATCCTGGATGTGTCTCTTGAACAGTGAGTGGGAATCCCTTGATATTGTAATGATGAATTTGTCTTGTTCCATGGCTGCAACAAGATCGTTCTTTTCCATTTGAGGTTTCGTATAAGCAGAATGTTCTGCAAATCTACTTGTTAGTAATCGTCCAGACCAGGCCCAAATTTTTCGACGAACTTGCGGTGTGCCTGGATCTCGTTTCCACTTTTGACAAGCTTAAAAATATATTTTTGTACCAATATCGGATACAACAAAAAAAAAACAAAAAAACGAAAAGATTGACTGACAGTTTTATTTTGTTGATTTCACAAAAAAAAAAATAACCTCAAACTACTTTTTTTTTGTTTCACATAGATGTCAAAATTGGCTACTCAGCCACCTTATGTCATCTTCAATTGGAATGAAAAAAACTGTTATACTTGAATGGTATACACTATCCAGGGGCCTATTTCTGCGCTACTACATCAGCTACAATGTAGTAGTATAACAGTTGTATTACATCATTTCTGTTTCAAATATACATTGATTTTTCTGTTGTAGTACATCAATGTAGCTTTGAAGAATCGACTGGAAATATTGGAAAGATGTATGATTCTGTTTCACAGCTTTTGATACTATATTGTTGTAGTACAACTAACGGTAAATTCTTGTTACATTATCACAACAAAAATATTTGCTGTGATTGTTGTACACCATCAAAAAATGGATGGATATACAAGAAAATATACGAATGTAAGTAATTTTTTTTGTTATTTAAATATAATAAATTCCAAAAATGTATGATTTATCTTTTAATTTTTTATTTAGTCGGTGAAGGAACAGCCAATGGAGTGTTAATAAAATCTGTTGCAGTGATAAAGTAGGGGTATTCATGCAATAAGATAAATTTATGAACTTAGTAATTGCGTAAATTTATGCTTCACTTTGCATGAGGGCACCTATAAAGCAATTCGCGTATATAGCATAAACTCTCAATATTAGTTCCTCTATAACTCGCTTAAATTTATCTCGTTTGCGCAGCAAAATCATCGCGCAAACTTATCAACTCTGCGTATATAACTTTCCAGAGGTCGTAAGCTTATGCAGAATACGAGGTTCACGAGGCATATACGATTTTTCATGAGTACCCCTAGTATATTTGTTGCAATTGATTGGATGGGCAATGAATGGCATCCTGAATCTTTCAACAAAATAACGGCCTTCCAAATTAAAATTCATTCCCTGTAAATATGTTTTCGGTCTTCTTTCAATACGTACATATGTTGAATTCAAAATTATCGTCGAAAATATTAATGTCAAAATCCATTTATACTTAATTTATTTTTATTTATTTATGTGTCTTCAAAATCGAAACTAGCACTCAATTCCCAAAAAAAATATATAAACGTCAAACGAGCTACACATCTACTACATCAACGAGCTACATCATACAACACTTCCAGTTGTAGTTATGAAACAGAAAAATGTAGTTGATGTAGTTATACTCTTTTGCTGTAAGATGTAGTCGATGTAGCTGCTGTAGTAGCGGAGAAATAGGCCCCAGTATATTATAGAGATCAGTGAGGCAACTTAACACTTTAGGTATGTTCAGTGAGGCAACTCAACACCTTCGGTATGCTCAGTAATGTAGAATTCCTTTTAAGAAAAAAATCGATTTGTTCAGAAGAAAAAATTGATTTTTCGAGACAAATTCCTTGTATTGAAAGAAAAAAATGGATTCTGTTTAGAAAAAAAATTGAATATTTTTGGTAAAAGGAATTCGACATAAGGCTGAGAAGGCCAGTTCAAGCTGTTGAGATCTCAAAAACTCTACTACAACCGAACAGGGGCAAAAACCAAAGTGGAATTTCTAAGAAAAAAAAGCAAAAGAACCATCACTTGTTTGTAAATTTGATTTTTTGTAATTTAAAATAATTGTAAAAGTGAATTTAAAATATGTTAGTTGCAATTTTGTACAAAATTTTGCATTTTAATATGTTATACAGTTATACCGTTATACAAAAAAATAGGCAACTCAACATTATAACAATTATCAAATGGCATCAACTTTCTTGTATGAATGCGCTATCCACACTGATCTCTATAATACACTGGATAGCATATTCATACAAAAATGGTGGCTCCATTTGAACAATTGTTCTATTATGCGCCTGACCATTTTTTGTATAACAGTACACATGTATAACATATAAAATACCAAAAATGACGGCCAAAATTCTGAATATAAAGATATGAATTAAAGATACTGAATATAAGGACATGAATCCTTCGTACGTTTCACCCTCCAAAACCAAAGAATGTGAAAATCAAAAACTCTGTTTCATGTTTTATTCTTCTTGGAGATACACCGAATACTAAAATATGAGTAAAGAGAGTAGAGAGTAGATTATTAACCACAAATAATATTTATTTTGTGTCAGACAAACGTCAAATTATGCGTCTGACCACGTATTATAATCTTCAATTGGAACCACAAAAACTGTTATACATTGTAGGTAATACACTATCCAGTGTATTATAGAGATCAGTGGCTATCCAGTGTATTATAAGAAGCTGTTCACATTGGACTCAGATTTACGATTTTTTTGGCATAAGTCAGTCAGCTCGTGTTCAGACACACACAACCGATTCACTCTGACGTTCAGTAGTTGTTAAAATAAAACAGAAATTTTTATTCGCCGGAGAATTTAACTAGAAATTTTTCAATCAGAAAATTAATATTTCACTAAATAAATATTTTTCCAATTGAAACAACTTCGATTCTGTAGTATTTAAGTGCCAAACAAAAACTAAATACTAACAAAACACATGTCACAAAAGGAAACGTCAAAAAAAATCCACAAATTTTTAAAAAATTTAAAAAATCCTGCTTCACTTGCCTGTCTTTTTCTCACGACAGAGTGGGAACGAGAAAAAGTATATAGTCGTCAAAAAAAATCCAAGGAGTAAGTTCAATGTGAACACCGTCTAAGTGCCTGTTTACATTGTATTTTTGACAAAGCATTTTTTCGTTCATTAAAATGTTCCTCGTGTTTACATTATAGAGAAAAAATTCTTTCATTTCAATCTACCCATCCCTATCTCACATCCTTAACAACCATGTATCTCTCACTCACACAAAAAAAAACTCTTCCTGCTCAATCCGAAAACATTTAATGAAACTGGCGCATCGGCGTAATTTGGGTGGAATTAACCCTTCTCTTTTTTACTCACACAAAATCTACCCATCTCACTGGATGCGCCGTTCGTCAAAAATACAATGTAAACAGGCACTAAGAGATCAGTGAATAGTAGCCTACGTCCCCTTTCACACGAAGATACTAGTTGCTGGAGATTTTTTTGACGTTTTCTTTAAATCTCCTTAACAATCTCTTGTACCTTTCACACGAAGATACAAAGTTGGAGGAGACTGGCTGTATTTTCCTTTTAAAGTCCCCTTTCACACGAAGATACTAGTTGCTGGTGATTTTTTTGACGTTTTCTTTAAATCTCCATAACAATCTCTTGTACCTTTCACACGAAGATACAAAGCCGGAGGAGACTTGCTGTATTTTCTTTTTAAACTACCTTGGTTGAACGCATACAAACGTAGTGTGAAGAGAAACGTCAAAAAAGTCTCCTGAATTTGTTGACCGGGGAGATTTCATTTACCCCTCTTTCTTCCTACCCTTCTCGCCACTGAACTAATTGTTGCTGGCAACTCAGTTGCCCTGTGTGAAAGGGGACAAACTACCTTGGTTGAACGCACACAAACGTAGTGTGAAGAGAAACGTCAAAAAAGTCTCCTGAATTTGTTGACCGGGGAGATTTCGTTTACCCCTCTTTCTTCCTGCCCTTCTCGCCTATGAACCAATTGTTGCCGGCATCTCAGTTGCCCTGTGTGAAAGGGGACTACGGAGCTGCAGACGCAGACGGTAGAGTTCATTACACGTTGACTCTAGAGTCATGACTCTTTTCGAAATTGAATGAGTGCAAAAGTGAAAAAAGATCGGATTTTACCTTCGCACTCATTGAATTTTGAAAAGAGTCATGACTCTAGAGTCACCGTGTAATAGGGCACTTATACAGCAGTGGTTTTGGAAAAGTTTTCATATGGCTGCATTTACATTGTTCAACTTTTCCAGTTCCGATCGATTGTTCCTTGGTGAGGGGCGTAAGAAGTGAGGGGGATGAAACAAATCGGTTGTTCCCACTGATCTCTATAATACACTGGATAGCGCATCCATACAAGAAAGTTGATGCCATTTGAGAATTGTTATAATGTTGAGTTGCCTATTTTTTTGTATAACGGTATAACTATGTAACATAATGAAATGCAGAATTTTTTACAAAATTGCAACTAAAATATTTTAAATTCACTTTTACAATTATTTTAAATTACAAAAAATCAATTTTACAAACAAGTGATGGTTCTTTTGCTTTTTTTTCTTAGAAATTCCACTTTGGTTTTTGCCCCTCTTCGGTTGTAGTAGAATTTTTGAGATCTCAGCTACTTGAACTGGTCTTCTCAGCCTCACTGAACATACCTAAAGTGTTGAGTTGCCTACGTACTTGTCATCTTCAATTGGAAGTAGAAAAACTGTTATACTTTGTAGGGAATCCACTATCCAGTGTATTATAGAGATCAGTGGTTGTTCCTCGAAAACTCATGATGGATTTACATGTATCTTCATCTGCAAACATCAAGAAAAGTAGAGCGGGATAGAGTCATACCATAAAACCGAATGTGTGAAAGAGCACCACTATGAAGATGAACATGTTCGTCTTCGCTATAATCTTCATCTGCGTTCCTATAATCAAGATCTCTGCATTTTGTTCTTCTCTCTCTATCCAACAAACATACATTTTGTATTTTGTATCTCTTATTTTTTGCAGAACTCGCATGAAGATACATGTAAATCCACCATCATACGATTTTTCCAGCCTGTTTTGGTTCTCTTTCACCTCCTTTCCAGTTTCTTGTGTGTGTTTAGTATACATGTGCCGTTTATTTGATGGTGTGAGTAAATCTTAATGAAAAATAAAGAGGAAAGCAATAAGACCGAAGAGTGCAACAACAGAAATTCTCATTGGAAAAATCGGACAATATGAACATTTCACCCGATTTCTGGAAAAAACTTATGGGAAAAGTTGAACAATGTAAATCCAGACTATCCTTGTGTTATTATTTTATAAAACGTATTTTTGTGTACTGAAAATCGGCAAAAGGAGTTGGCTTCAAATTTAGAGATTCGATAAAAACTTTATTCTTTATTGTAATTGAAGCGGAATTAAATTATATATTCATTAAAATCAAATCTTTTAAAAAGGGACAGTTTTCTAAGAAAAGTATGTCATGGATGTCTTGCTCGACGAAATCGAATCGTTGGAAGCAATTCTAATGGATGATGTTCGAATAAACAGGAACTCGGAAACAGGAGACCCAGAAATAATCGAAACAACGATTTTCCCAGCTGTTGAGCATGACTCTGAAGAGCAATACATTTGCGTGGATCTTCAAGTTATGCCATCTGAAGGTTACCCCGAGATAAGTCCAAAATTTAATCTTGTCAAACCTCGAGGTTTGGACGACTCTCGTTTGGAGGCTATAAGATTGGCTTGTGTTAAAAAGCTCGAAGAAACACAAGGTTTTCCGGTTGTATTTGATTTAATAGATGCAGTACGTGAGCATTTATCCGGTAGCAATTTGCCTTGTGGTCAGTGCGTAGTATGTTTGTATGGATTCCGCGATGGTGATGATTTTACCAAAACTGACTGTTATCATTATTTGCATAGTTATTGCTTGGCACGTCATTTGATAGCTGCCCGTAAAAACCACCAAGAAGAACAGGAAAAATTACCAGCGTGGATAAGAAAAGCCTCGGAACCGTTTCAGGCAAGTTGTCCAGTTTGTCGCGAGAGAATCAAAGATGATTCCGAGTCTTTGAGGTCCTGCTTACCCCCAAAAGAGTTAATTAATGCTCCCGAATTTCAACTAAGTGAGGAACTAAAAACTCTTCAAAGGAAAATGGCAAATTTATTTATTCAGCAGAAAAAAAAGGGTGGTATAATAGACGCAGAAGCCGATGGTGGCTCTGTTATATCCATAGAGCCAGGCGATCACACAACGGAAGAACACGTTTGTAGCAACCGCGGTACCGAATCTAGTAATTATTTAAAAGAAGGTCAGTCGAAATTAGACCATAATGCACTAGAAAAATCTGGAAGCTCTGGTGAAAGAAGTGTTCGCAATCAAACACCAGCACAAACCGGAAAGCCCAACCAACACATCAATAAAGCTGAAGCAAATGTAAGCACTAACTTTGCTCCTGTGGTCTCACAATCTCAACGAGCCTCGGATCCAACAAATAATAACTACCATCATCATTCGAACCGCAGACATTTTCGTGGTCGGCGTAGCCATTATCATCACCATCAAACGTTTGAAAACGCTGGTTGCCCACGCGCAGTGTCACCATCTGCCAGTCAGGCTTCTCAATCAAACTATAACAAGCAGCAGAAAGATCTTTCTAATTGCAGTGCAAGCACAAGGTGACACAAGTGCTTACAAATTTTGAATATTTCAAGTTTTGCGTTTATCTAACGATTTTCTCATTCCTCTTTTATTCTGAAACGGATATAATGAAAAAAGTAAAAATAATTAATTATTATTCATAGTGACATGGACATAATTAACTAAAAAAAATCTCAGACGTATGCCACTAGTCAATTGTATGATAAACATGCAATATTAAATTTAAAAAAATTATTCTTAGTTTATATTTTCAATTAACTAGTTATGTCTAGTTTAATATACCAAAATAAAATTATCTGCTGCTGATTAAATACATTAAACTAAAGTGTAATATTGGTCTCCTATAAGTGCATAAAATAGTTATGTCAAAAAATTTAATTAATTAAATTTTATTTGAACAAAAGCACGTGACGCTAATATGAAGTCATCATTCTAGTTATACATAATCAGCCCTATCATAGTATCCGATCGGAACGGAAATTTCTCCGACGGTTACAAAATGTTTTTTTTTTATTTTTCATTTTAATGATACAAATTTCTCATAAATCAGTTACACCTCCGGAAAATTATTTCAACGTTCGGTTGAAAAGGAAAAATTAAAGTGATATTTCTTATATTTCTTAAAATTCGGAGAAAATTCCGTTCCGATCGGATACTATGATAGGGCTGATTATTTCCAAATAAAAACGGATACATTTCCATAAAATGTATTTTGACTTATTTCTTTATTTTTGTATACAAAAAATACTAAAACAAATAATACTTTCACGTGCGATTTTGTGCATAGTCTAGCTCTAGGGCCTCGGTTCTTAAACCATGGAGTTCCACGATTTTCTTGAAGTAAATAATTTTTGTAAGTTAATTACAAACATTTTTACTCAAAAGAAATATTTTACATTTGTAAGAGAACTTGGTAAGCACAAAAAAAAAAAATAAAATAAAATAGATGTACACTCTTAAAAATTTATGTAGATAGTAGTTAAAAGTAGCACTCTGGCAACACTGTTGTTAGAAAACTCCATGGAACGAAACGCACGGGCAGTATGTTGGTGTTCTTTTAAAAAGACAGCAGTGCGTTCGTAGTGAGTTTGCTTAGAAAAAAAAAAAGAAAAGGAAAAATATAATAATAAAATAAAAGTAAGAGGTAAGTTATCTCACAGGGAACTATTTGTTTACAAATTATTTATACTATCTTTAAGTAGTGTTTTTTTTTTTTATTTGTACCTATGTAGTTCTTGTGTCTAATTTCACAATTAAAAAAAAAAACGTCAACGAGTTGTGTGTGGCGATATAGTCTGATCTGTTCACCCTACCCCAGCTTGTGTGTGAGTGAGCAGGAAAACTAAAGAGAGCCCGTTCCCCGATGACAGGCTGTTATGTGCACGATATACAGAAACAAGGTATGCTCATTACATACACCCAAGTCGCCATCTTGGCATTTTTATGACGTCACAATCATCTTTGTGCATTATTTTCTTTTTTAAATTAAGATCAAAATTTAGAATTTAGCATTTAAACAAATTACTTTGAAGTATAGGGACTGTGAAAATAAAACAACAAATAAAAACAATCCAATGAAATTGAATTATCTTTTTGCTCTTCGAAGAAGATTGTGACGTCATACAGCTAATGAGCGGCTAGAGCGAGGAGGATTTGACGAAAGGAGGCTTTGTCATTTTCAAATATAAGGCCACACATAACGCGAAAGAAAGCAAAAATCCGAATTTGCAGTGCCTGTTATGTTATCAGTTGCACAAATAAAAACATCAGTTGTACCTCTGCCTTACGGCCCAACGCACGTGTTTTTGTTTTTGGTCAACTTTTTTGGTAATTTTGTATATTTCCTTTGTTGGGAAACCATGTGTCAAATACTTAGTTTTTTTTTTGTATCTTAACTGATTGTGACTATTAAAACATTCATATTAAATATAACAACAGTGTTTAATGAAAATACTACAAAATTTCGGTCGAAGTTGAAATAAAAAGTTAAAGTTCGATTAAAGGAGGATTTAACAACTTAGAAGAAGGAGGATTTGACCATTTGTCAAATTCTCCTAATCGTTTCTTTTAAAGACAATTATTTGTTTTTGAATCTATGTTTATTAAATAATTACTGTTAAAAACGATATGCATGAACCGACATTACAAATACAAAAAAACTATACTTTTAATAGAACTTTATTTTCATTTATTTAAAATGGCGTATATGTATAAAAAAGCCGAAGAAAAGCAGAAGAACTTTAAAAAAATTATAGTTCGATGTCGCTCGTTCAGATACATATTCGAACTGCCTTCTTCTAGAAGTTGTTTTTAGGCCCGATTCACACAGAAGTGGCTCATGGTTCTGGTGTGTCATTGGCATGCTTCGGGAGTGGAGTGGGTGTAATGTACTCAATTTACACAGAAGTGACAATGAACAGACATTTGTCAAAGTGAATTGAAAACGCAGAATGAATTAATGAGAATTGATGCAAAGGAGTGCTTTTCTTAGTATTTGGAAAATTTTCATAATCGTTGTGATTTCTTTTAGATTTGAGCGCCTATGCTTGATATGATATATGATATGTTTAACACAAATAAAGTGATAAAAATACTTCAAAATAAATAAAGTAGTGGTCTCATGTTCAATCTTCAAGTGATTTCAATATGGCATGCCGGTTCACGTAGGCCACTGGAGTTTTCAATATGGCGTGGCGATGACATGTCGCACCATACCCTCGCCTCGTCATCTGTGTGTGTATTGTCCCATAAGAGAACACGCAAATTCCACTACGTGGCATATGTATGCACCACGCCAGAATCATACCAAAACCATAAGCCAGTTCAATGTGAATTGGGCCTTAACGAAACTTCGTTCTGGTTTTGGCGGTAGATGTGTTCATTTAGTAAACGAAACTTCGTTCTGGTTTTGGCGGTAGATGTGTTCGTTTAGTAGGTGGATGTGGTGCCATAAAGATACATGCTGCCAAGTTAAAAGTTGATTTCATCTTCACCGCCGCTAATAATTACTTTATATAGCAAAATATGCCAAATATTTATAAAAGGAAACACCCTGAAAGATTCCTAGATGAAGAAGCCCTCAAAAAAGCACTGAACGATGTTGGTGACAAAATAAATTATCGGCGACGAACGACCAATAAAAGAAAAATACTTCGGAGATATAAAACGATGTGTACTTTATTTAACCGAAAGGTTAACAATATCGTATGTGTGTAGCGTGTGTGTGGTGTGTTTTATATCTTTAAATATAAAGAGAAATTTTACATTACATTTTATGAATAATATATATATTAGATTCTTACTTGGTCTCCTTGTGGTGGCGGCGTGGTCGATCGTCTTCTTAAAAATGACTCAAAGAAATTACAAAATGGGTTCTTACTTTTTAGGTTAGGATTTCCGCCAATAATTTGATTATCGACCACGCGCCACTATCGACAGGGAGAAGCCTTTAAGGCGGAAACATTTACTGAACGTTAATTAGTCAATTAGATTTATAAGATATTCTAAAAGTCTTTGTACTTGTTAAGGTAAATAAAATAAAATTATTTATGCGATGACATTCCAGCCCCCGTGAATCGCTTAGGAAGATTCACCATATATATCCAGCTTGGCAAGCTTCGAGACTGGTCTTTTTATAACACCAGTGGATGTCTTAACGAGTGCTGATCTCACTTGACTATCAGGCGCTGGAAAAACTTTTATAACTCTTCCTCGTTTCCAACATCCGCGGCTCTCGTTCTCATCGCACACAACAACAATATTCCCTGCTTGCAACGGCTCAGTCTTCTCATGCCATTTTATTCTGCGCGCCAGTGTAGGAAGATATTCCAACACCCATCTCTTCCAAAACGTTTGTTTGAGTTGCTGAAGAATATGCCATTGTTTGCGAAGATGTGCACCACTACCAACCCTAGGTGTTTGCACAAAATTCGAGCACCCCAAGAGAAAATGATTTGGAGTCAGCGGTTCTGCTGTTTCGCTTTCAATCGGCAGATGAGTGAGAGGTCGCGAATTTACCAAATTCTCGGCCTCTATTAGTAGACTTTGAAGCGTTTCAATTTGTGGTGCCTTTTCTTTCAATGTAAACGAAAGAACCCTTTTTACGCTCTGTACCATCCTCTCCCACACCCCTCCAGCCGATGGGTTCCCAGGTGTATTAAATATCCATTCAATGCCTCTTCGCGTACATTCATTTTGAAGTCCAGTTTCGGTTAAAATCCACTCCTTCTTAGTCGCTCCTATAAAATTTGTACCACAGTCACTCCGTATGCGAACTGAACCACCTCGACGGTTTATAAAATTTCGTAAACATAGGATCACTGCGTCTGTCGATAAATCTTTAGCTAGTTTCAAATGAACTGCACGCACTGAAAGGCATGTAAACAATGCCACCCATCTCTTTTCTTGACGACGTCCTATAGTGGTAAGAATGGGGCCGAAGTAATCAAGGCCAGTATACGAAAAAGGCCGGACGTATGCAGTAAGACGATCAGCTGGCAATTGTCCCATTTGTGGTGTTTCTGGTACAGTGCTTAAATTCTTACATAACTGACATGCTTTCTTTGATCTTTTGACCATTTGACGAATATTTGGAATCCAAAACTTTGTTCTTATAGCACATGCGATCGCTTCTTGGTTATGGTGGTGAAAGAGTTCATGATAATGTCTCGTTATCATTGTTGAAAATTTATGAGCATTTGGCAAAATGATAGGTCTCCTAGTATCAAATGGTAAACACGTTGCATTGTCGATGCGACCTCCAAGCCGTATAATACTGTCTTCGTCAAGTACTGGTATTAGTTTGAATATCGAACTACCTTTTGAAATTTTCTGTTTTGACAAAAGAGCATGCATCTCTTTAGAAAACACCTCTTCTTGAACGAGACGGCAAATAAGTTTCTCGGCAGAGTTTATTTCTTGAACTGTAAGTGGAGTGTTCGGTGATTTAAGTTCTAGTTTATCAACTTTATTTAAAATATTTTTAAAACCGTTAATTCCACGTCGAATCCAACACATAATTCGAAGAAATTTGTAGTAGCAAGAATACCGGGCATATGGTATAGGTGTTTCTTCATCGGAAATCGTAAAAACAAATTTCGATCGTTTCTCGTTGCTCATTTCATTCGAGGCGATGTCGTTTGGTTGTTCTGGCCATTCTTCCTCATCATGCTTAAGAAAGGTCGGCCCTTTTATCCACGCAGTGTCAACTGATGCATTTTGTTTAGGCCTTGTCGCATCGTCAGCTGGATTCAAAATCCCTGGCACCCACTTCCAATTATTTACCTCGGAATCCTCCAAAATCTCGGATATACGATGAGCCACGAACTGTTTGTAAACACGACAGTCAGATCTAATCCAATGAATTACCGTTTTTGAGTCAGACCAGAAAATTATTTTGCTCGGCTGAATATCATGAGCATCCACAATTGTATTTTTTAGACGAACACCTAAGAGGGCTGCTTGAAGTTCGAGTCTGGGTATTGAGAGGGTCTTCATTGGGCTACATCTTGTCTTACCCATAACAAAAACGATTTTTACTTGACTACCATAACAAACACGCCAATATCCAACAGCTGAATAGGCCACCTCGCTCGCGTCCACAAATATACGGAGTTGAACGTCAGTATTTGAATCCATTATCTGTAAGTTATAACATCGCGAAACTCTTAAGCATTTGACTTCATCAAGACTTTTGTACCACTCATACCATCTTCGGTAAGTATCTTCAGGAATGGGTTCATTCCAACCGATGTTGACTCTCCATAATTCTTGTAGTAGAAGTTTTGACTTTATAACTATATTAGCAAGAAACCCAAAGGGATCGAAAATCGACATTGTTATGCTCAGAACTTGACTTTTTGTTGGTATTGCTCTTCCCTCTAATATTGACTTTGGCATTTTTCCGAATTTAAGAATAAAACAAAATTCATCTGTACTTGCATCCCAGTGCATTCCAAGAATTTTTTCGGTTGACGTATCACTGTGACTAATATCTTTTAATTTCGAGGGTTGCTCATAATTTGTAAAATTATTAATCGTTTTCAAGAATTCAGATGAGTTCGAAACAAATCCTCTTAGTGCAAAACCACCCTTACTGTGGATTTCAATGACCTGTTTGGAAACTGAACACGCCTCGGTGACGGAATGAAAACAATCAACGTAGTCATCGACATAATGACATTCAATAATTGCCTTGACAGCTGATGGGTAAATATTCTTAAATTTATTCGCGTTTAAATTCTTTACAAATTGGGCCGAGCATGGAGAACTTTTGGAACCAAAGATCATCGCATTCATAATGTAGACATCTGGTGGCCTTTGTTGATCTGCTTCTCTCCATAAAAACCTCTGTGCGTCTTGATCTTTTTTTCGGATGTTGATTCGGTGAAACATTTCTCGTATATCGGCACATACTCCGATTTGTTTTTGCCGAAATTTCAATAAAATTGTGAGAAGAGGTTTCGGTTGATATTCTTCGGGACCCTTCATCAGCATCGAGTTCAGAGATGTACCATTGACGGCGGCAGCAGCGTCGAACACCAATCGCAGTTTGTTTCCCTTGTTGATGTTGCAGACGGCGAAATGTGGAAGATACCATGAACGTGGATTTGAAACGGAGACTTCTTGAGGTGTTAGTTTTCGGGCATAGTTCTTTGAAACGTATTCTTTTATTTTGGCTTTATACCATTCGGCTAAATTCGGATCTTTTACCATTTTTGTTTCGATTGTTTGCAACCGTTTCAAAGCCATGTTGTAACTTCCAGATTGGATCTGCACTTCATTATTTTTCCAGAGAAGTCCAGTTTCATATTGGCCATTAACTTTTATTGTTGTTTCTTTTAGGATCTTCTCGGCTCTCTCATCGGCTTCTGATACGATTGTTCTTGTGGGCCTGGTAACATTTTCAAGAGCAAAATACTCCGCTACCTGTTTCTGAAGATCTACCAAGGTATTCTCTTCAGGTTCAATGAAACTTATAATGGCATCCGTAGTACACTCTTCATTAGAACCGAAAAGAGTCCATCCGAGTTTCGTTTTGTGGACCGAGAACCCCTCAGTGAAGTTGACAACTTTTAATGGTCTCACCAAGTTGGTATGCGGCATGCCGATTAGCATTTGTTGCATTTCATTCGAATAATCGAATACCGGAATGCTTTTAAGTTCGCCAAAATCTTCATGGAATCGTTGCATTTCGAGAGTCTGGGCCGGCAGTAGCAGTTGTTTTGTAGTTCGAACATTTTTCATTTGGTACTTTGAAGCGCTGTTATGTACCCCGGATATTTCAAGGTCGACGTGTTGAGACATTTCGCTCGTTGTCTGGTCGCCAATCCATCTCAATGACAACATGTCAGACTGACCTCTAATGCCGATTGAATTAACAACATTTTCTTCGATCAATGATATTTTGGCACCATCGTCAATGAAGGCCATTATATTGCATGTCCCTTTTGGACCACTCAAGCAAACAGGAATAAATTTGAAAAGTGTCTTCTTTTCGTTTCCTTTACTAAATATCGTGCCTACAGGGATTTCACTTACGGGGTTATTTTTCGACGAACCAACAACTGCTGCTACTGAAGAACGATTATGAAAAGGGCTACCTATTGTATGTGGAACTTGCTTTGATTGTTCCTTAGTGTCATGCAAAAGACGGTTGTGGCATTTATGACATGAAGAAATTCCACATTCACGGCGAAAAGAGCATTGTGCCACGCTATGACCACTGCGTAAGCAACAAAAACAAATGCGATTATTTTTTACTATTTTCCATCTATCCGGAACAGTGGCGCCTCTAAACTTTGAACACTGGTGCAATTTGTGGTTTTGTTGACATACCACACAAACGTTCGGTTTCTTCTCGATTTCATTTCCCACCGGGCATATGGATATGGCATTGACTTGTTTGACTTTCTTCTCGACTGAGTCGTGTTTTATTTCTGTGGCTATCGATACATAAGCGGCAACTTGCTTAAGCCAGGTACTAAATTCACGAACAGAAGGATATTGATATATTCCAGTCGAAAACGAATGTTTTGCCCATTCTACTCTTTTAGATAAGGGCAATTTAAAAACGAGTTCATCGAGAAGTGACCGATCGTACAAATAAGGCACGGCGCCAGAGTTTTCCAAGAAAACTGTTAGGTTCGACACGGTAGTGCTAAATGGTATGATTTCGTTAATTCGGGAATCTGTTATGGTGGGAAACGATTTGGCCTTAGTAATTTGGCTTCTCACCAAAACGTCTGGCCGTCCGAAGCTATTTTCTAATTCGAGCATAATAGCATTAACACTGCTCGAATGAATCAATAAGCTCTCTACTTTAATTTTTGCAATGCCCTTAAGAGCCTTTTGCAAACGTGTTAAATTTTCAAGGTCGGTGTACCCATATGCTAATGTAGTTTCTCGAAATGAAACTGAAAACATTGGCCATTGTTCTGGTTGACCAGAGAACTCAGGCAGGTCTTGTAGTTTACGAATTGGAGGTTGACTTGGAGGCGACTGATATGAATTGAATTGAAATTTTATTGAGTCTTTTTAGGTTACAGTTGCTATCTTATTCTAAATTTAACAATTCAAGTGTCAGTACATGGAAAATTGGCGGCTATACTGTATTGCCAGCTCTTTCATTTGCTTTGTATTTTATATTTATACAATGTTTGCCACATGGCTTTCAATATATGTTTATTCTACTCTTGCTCACGAAAAGAGATGAGATACATTATCTTGTGGATTTATTCCACCTTACATACTATGGTAACTACAAATATATATATACAAGAATATACAATATCTTAAAACTAACACTGGTAAAATCAGCCTTTAAAGTTGTCTGAGTATTTATTTCTTTGTTTTTTCTTTTTTTTTTTTTTTTTTTTTTTTTTATTCTTTTGTAAATACATACAACTGCGTTTGAATATTTGACTCGTTTTCATTAATCTTTAGCTAGAGCGAAGGCTCATAGATATGAGTATACTTGAAGTATTAGATTAGGTTTTTATGATTTTATTTCATTTGAGAGTATAGCAAGATATACAAGATTCGGTGCTTTTGAAAGCAGGAGCAATAATTTCGTTAATATAGGCTGAGAAGTAATAATTTAATGTTATAAGTAAATACATTTAATACATTTAATAAACGAAAACACAGAGGGTGTTATAAGATAGGATTAATTTTACGATACATGGGTTGCGTGAGCAAGATGAACATTTACTATACAGTAATATCACATTGGGGTTTGTACTTAAGTTCTTATTTGATATTTAACTTTGGTTAAATGAGTGACATAATATTCAAATTATAAGTTTTTTTTTTTTTTTTAAATACATGACAAATAGGTAGTATATGTGACTTAAAATAATGATAGCTGATTGTATAAGAGATAGGAGAATTGGTCTAATGATAAGTTAGATAAGTACTGCCGCCCGGAAATAAATTTAGAAATCTGTTTTTTTTTTTTTTTTTTTTTTAATCTTTGTGATTATGAATTTTGAGTGACAATTCTATTATAGGTGATGAATAGTGGTCTCGAGAGAGGCTATAAAATAAGAATGGGTTTTAAATATTCGTTTTGAAAATTTTGGAAAAATTGAGAGTGAGAGGGTTAACCTCTGTTTTGATTAGGAGTCGCCTTGAGGTAGAACGCGGGCGTTTCTATCTCTGTGGTTCTGGTAACCATTGATAGGATGCCGAGAGGTGATAAGTAACCAACTCCGTCCCAAGAGGACCCGGACTGGGTTATGAAGATGTTACTTATTAGATCATTTTCGGAGAACTCAAGATTTGAGATAGTTTTCTTCATTTGAAGTAAAACATATCTCAGCAACGGAACGGTGTTAGTGTCGTTGTAGATATATCTGTTAGAAAATCTTTTGTTTCGTGATTCGAAGTTCTTCCCGGCACAGAGCCTGAGTATTTTTCTTTCGAGTTTTTCCATTTGTTGAGCTATAGTGGGCGAAATAGTGAACCATATTGGGAATGCGTACGTCATTAAAGGTCTGACTAGTGTTTTGTAGAATAAAAGTTTTGATTTTTTGCTTAAGGATTTGTGCCTGAGGTATGGCATTAGCAGGTTGGTAACCTTTCTGGTTTTTTCGATGAATATTCTGGCGTGACTATTAAATTTGAAGAGATTGTTAAAGTTGACTCCCAGGTATTTTAATTTGTTTCTGACTATTAATTGGCAATCTTCGACTCGTACTGCAAGGTTTTTACTCTCTTTAACTACCCCGGGGGGACCCTTCCCGCTGGCGTTTCTGATGCAAATCAGCTCTGATTTTGGGATGTTCAATTTAATGCCCCAAGTGGAGTAATATTCATTAATAATTTTTAGGTGCTTTTCAAGAATACGGGTTGCGTGTGACGGGTGATCGTGGCTGGCGTATACCACCGTGTCATCTGCGTATAGCAGGCTAGTTGAGGTCTGGTCGTTTTCTGAAAAGAGGTGCGGGAAGTCATGGAGAAAGAGATTGTACAGGTAAGGTCCCAAAATGGATCCCTGTGGAACTCCACTATTACAGTAACGGGTGTCAGATTTAGTGCCTTGAAGTTGAATGAAAAAGGATCTGTTTGTAAGGAAGTTAGCAATTATGTTGGTGAGATAGGGAGGTAAGTTCACAGAGGAGATTTTAAAGATAAGTCCGTCCCTTCAGACGCTATCAAAAGCCTTTTCTACGTCGAGGGAACAGGCGACGGTGCATTGCTTTTCTCTGAGTCTCATGGTTACGTCGTTATGGAGTTTGATGAGTGCGTGTAAAGTGGAGTGGCCCCGACGGAAGCCGAACTGGAAATCTGGAATGTGGTCGATGGGAATTTCCGTGGGGACGTTTAATTTATCTAGGATGATCCGTTCGAGGATCTTACCCACATTTGAAAGCATTGAAATCGGTCTGTAGTTGTTAATGTCAAAGTTGTTTTGTTTTTTTTGGATAGGAAGTATCCGGGCTATTTTCCAGGTGTTGGGGAAATATGCATTGTTTATACAATTATTATAGATAATAGCGAGGAAGGTTATGGCCTTGTTGGACAGTTTTTTCAAAATATAGTTGGATAAATTGTCGGGCCCCGAGGATTTCTTCGGTTTTAATTGTTTGAGGATGACTTTGATTGAATCTACATCAGTGAAGATGTTGGGGGCTATAGGGTTTAATGCGGGATTTTCTGCATTAAAAACGAAAATATTTTCAGGGGTATTTTGGCTGACAAGCCTCGCTATACTTTTTGCTTCATGGGTTATGGCGGGGTTGAATGACGGGACTTTTTCTCTGTAAACTTCCTCGAAGTGTTTTTCAAAGGACTCAACAATGCTACTTTCGTTGGTTAGTATCTCGTCATTTACGGATAATTTATTGCAGGAGAACTTTTTCTTCTTTCCTATCAACTTGAATATTTCCTTAAAAGCCTGGGGGCCAGGATGAATTTTTGATAGTCTATTACAAAGCTGAGCATTGAGCCAGTGGTTCACTTTTTCTTTAATGATATTATTGAGAAGTGATATCATCGAAGAAAGTTCTTTATAGGCGGCGTTGGTTCTGTTAAAATTATTATGGAAAATGTGCTTCAGCCTTCTTTGCCACTGATGTTTTCTTTTGAAGAGGGCCTCGATGTCAGGAGGGATGTTTTTATATTTGTTAAAAGAGATAATGGAGCGTGTGGAGTTCGTTTCAATTGCGGTGCGCATTGAGTCAGAAAAGTGAGTGATGTGACTGTCTATTTCGTTGTTGGACAGGCAAGCGGTACCTGGGGGGAAAGACCTTTGCAGGAGGAAATCCAGTTGTCGTCTGAAGTTTTGCCAATTGGTGTTTTTGAAGGATCTGGAGGTTGACGTTTCCTTGATGCAAATACTTGCTTCGTTTAAGTGAAGGTTAAGTAGCACCGGGCAGTGTTCGGTGAAGGTAGGAAGGGTGGAGATTGAGAAATTGGAATCTATTTGGTTAATGATAGGCGACTGATATGATGGTAGATGATTTGGTAGCGGCTGATTTGGCGGTGGCTGATTTGGGTGAGCGGAGTTGTAGGAGGTAGCAGGCAAGTGTTGCGATAGAACTGTTTGTGAATATGGGTTCGACGGTGCTTTTGTCGGACGTGCAGGCATTGAATACGTTGAGAAAATGTATGGGCTCGCGCTCGAATTATATTGTAATATATTTTCAGGTGGTAGTGGCACAGATTTATATGTATGAAATGGCATGCAATTAGAAAATGGGTACGTACCTTGGGGAATATTGCTGATGTCGTGAAATGGCGGGTTGGTGTTGAATGAGGATGTTGTGGAAGTGGCGACTGCGAATGATGATGTAGTAGACGGGCGGCAGTGAATGATGAAATGACAGACGGGACGGCAGAAAATGATGATGTGACGGACGTAGCGGCAGAAAACGATGGTGAGACGGACGTGGCGGCAAAAAACGATGGTGTGACGGACGTGGCGGCAGTGAATGATGGTGTGACGGACGTGGCGGCAGTGAATGATGATGTGACGGCAGAAAATGATGGCGTGGTGGATGTTGCACCGGCGGTGTTATTATAATATTGTTTAGATGTTGATTGCAGCTGCAGTTGCTGCTGAAGGAAAGCTTTTTCCGCTTCGGCTTGAGCGAGGGACAGCATGAGGTTGTCGATCTTACTCTTCAATTTATCTAGTGAAAGCAGATCTTGCTGAACAGTTTCTTCCACAGAAGTATCGAGGTCTTTTGATAGTGTCTTGGACGACACCTTCGGTGATACTTCTCTGTTTTTTCGCGGCATTTTCTAAATAGAGCCGAATTCTTGATTCGGTGTTGGCGGTTTTTATTTTTTCGACCAAATATAAAAATTGTTGGTGACAAAATAAATTATCGGCGACGAACGACCAATAAAAGAAAAATACTTCGGAGATATAAAACGATGTGTACTTTATTTAACCGAAAGGTTAACAATATCGTATGTGTGTAGCGTGTGTGTGGTGTGTTTTATATCTTTAAATATAAAGAGAAATTTTACATTACATTTTATGAATAATATATATATTAGATTCTTACTTGGTCTCCTTGTGGTGGCGGCGTGGTCGATCGTCTTCTTAAAAATGACTCAAAGAAATTACAAAATGGGTTCTTACTTTTTAGGTTAGGATTTCCGCCAATAATTTGATTATCGACCACGCGCCACTATCGACAGGGAGAAGCCTTTAAGGCGGAAACATTTACTGAACGTTAATTAGTCAATTAGATTTATAAGATATTCTAAAAGTCTTTGTACTTGTTAAGGTAAATAAAATAAAATTATTTATGCGATGACAAACGATATAAACCGCAAAATTGAAACACCAACAACTGCTGCGCGGAAATATAACGTATCGTATTTGTTTGAGCAGATATCATCTGTAAATAATAATTAAAAGGCAAAGTTACGATGGCTTTGATTTATTTTGATTAAGTTTCAAAGATAAACTTATAACGAAAAAGAAATTTTTTTTTGTTAGAAAACGTCTGGACTTGTTGAATTCTGATATGCGAAGAAGAAAAAGAAAAGGCTGACTTATAGAAAGATGTGTTTCTTTTCTGTATTGGGTTGCGAATGTGAGGTGTGTTCACTGATCTCTATAATACACTGGATAGTGGATTCCCTACAAAGTATAACAGCTTTTCTACTTCCAATTGAAGATGACAAGTACGAAGGCAACTCAACACTTTAGGTATGTTCAGTGAGGCAACTCAACACTTTAGGTATGTTCAGTGAGGCTTTGGCAAAAACCAAAGTGGAATTTTTAAGAAAAAAAAAAGCAAAAGAAACGTCACTTGTTTGTAAATTTGATTTTTTGTAACTTAAAATAATTGTAAAAGTGAATTTAAAATATTTTAGTTGCAGTTTTATAAAAAAATTTGCATTTTATTATGTTATACAGTTATACCGTTATACAAAAAAATAGGCAACTCAACATTATAACAATTCGCAAATGGCATCAACTTTCTTGTATGGATGCGCTATCCAGTGTATTATAGAGATCAGTGGGTGTGTTCGATTGATCTGTTCGTTGGACATCAGAACACATCATTTTTTACTTCAAAACTCCCACTAAAATTGTTCCACATCAATCGAAGATACACCTATTAAAGTCCTTAGTCGTTGAAAACGACCTTTTTCTAGTCCCTTTGTAAGAATATCTGTTAATTGATTTTCACTTCGAACGTACTCTATTTTGAATACACCTTCCTGATATTTTTCACGTACGAAATGATAACGTACTTCAATGTGTTTTGACCTCTTGTGCAGCTCTGGGTTTTTGATGAGTCGAATTGCGCTTTGGTTATCGATGAAAAGACAGCTTGAATCTCCCACTGCAGGCAGAATGCCCTTTTTAAAAAGTTCCAGCCATATCAAATCCTTTGCTGCCTCACTTGCTGCAACAAATTCTGCTTCCGTCGTAGAAAGAGCCACACTCTTTTGCCTCTGTAACCTCCATGAAACTGGCCCTGAGCCAAGAAGAAATAATGATCCAGATGTTGACCGCCTGGTTTGTTGTGAATTGGCTTAAAATCGCGTTAAATTTTATCCGAAGATTAATTTTTGACACTAGTGAGGTGAATCTGTACGTAGAAATGTCAAAATTTAATCTAGGATAAAATTTAATCGAAATTTTAAACGAATTCGCACACGGCCTTAAAATTGTCTTCAAGATATTTTAATAAATTGTAAATGTCTTTTTCATTTTTGGCAGCAACTAACCCGTCATCAATGTATATAGCGATTAATATTTTAGATTTACCGATAAAAACGCAAGAATCAGCTTTAGTTACATCGAATTGTTTAAGTATTAAACCTTCAATTGCTGCAATCGATAAAATAATTCTAATTGAATCAAATTTTACGACAGGACTAAAAGTCTCTTCATAATCTATCCCACAAACTTGTGTAAAACCGCGAGCAACTAATCGTGCTTTATACCGATTTATAGAACCGTCCACGTTTCTTTTAATTTTATAAAGCCACTTACTGTCAATTAATTTTTGATCCTTCGGCAACTCTACAAGATCCCATGTGTTGTTATAGGCGAGTGAACTAATTTCATCCTTCATCGCAGTTTTCCACGTCTTTTGAGTTGATTGCTTCCCGATAAGTTCTTGGTTCATCATCTTCCATGAAACCAGCATAGCATTCGTAGGACTCGTACTTTTTTGGTGGATTTATTTCTCTTCGGGTCCTCAGATCATAGTACTCAACGGTGTCCTTGGTGTTTGTACAATCTTGGAAAATTTCTTCAATATCTTCTTGTTCGGAATTTCCATCTGAAATGCTAAGAGAATTATCAGAAACAGGATGATTATTTAAAAAAGAGTTGTTTGTAATTGGTAGGGAATCAGTTTCTATTTCAACATCACGCTGGTATGATCTTTCGTAATGCCCGTAATATTCACGCCGTTTATAATCGGTTTAGATTCAGAAGTCGGTTTATATTTGTATACCGCAGTGCAAACTACATGCCATAGACCTTTTAGCGATATCGCGGCCCTAAGACCACCGTAATGCACTTTCAAAATTCCAAAAAATGAGTGAAGTTTAAGTGTATTATACCGCTCAAAATTTTGTGAGCATAATGTTTATATGTGTCCAAATTAAATGCCATCGGTCTGGCAGCGATACCGTGGCCCTACCATCTCCCTAATGCACTTTCAAAATGCAACCAAAAAAATCAGAATAGTTCGTGGTTACTGATGTCCACACTCAATTTCATCAACTTGACAGTAATACTTCATACCTAGCACCACTATAATGCATTTTCAAAATTCATTAATGCAAAAAAAAAGGTGTTTTGAATCGATCCAAATGTTGTTTACATAGTATTTTTATGTGTCCAAACTAAATTCCATCAACCCGAGAGCAATACCGTAGCCATAGCACCATTATAATGCACTTAAAAAATCCTAATACTATTTTTTTGTTAGGAAAGTGCATAATGGTAGTGTAGCGCGTGAACTACTAGAGAGGGATAAAAAAAATTTGGATTTGACATTCAATGTATTTCCCATAAGAGAAAACGAAAAAATGGTCTGGAAAACATTAATTTTACTAATTAATTTTATATTTAAATACATATTCGTAAGGTATTACCTTCAATGAATGTGATTTGTTATTTGTAAGTACGTCACGTCGGCTACTTTATTCATATTTTTGTATTGTTAGTTCGGGTGGTGGTGGCAGTAATAACAATTGCAATGGCGATAATAAATTAATTATAGCTTATTGCAGCTAATGTTTCTCTTTTTAATACTAAGAATAATTATGTAGTGAAAAAACTAACATTCAATTCTAATTTCGATGGCAAAGAATCCACTTTATTGATCAATTTGACTCCTTTAAACGCAGCTTCATTTACAGCGACTCCTTCATCGGCTTCCCCTTGCTTGCTCCTCTTTATCTTCATCGTTGTCATCATCGTGTTCTCTTCCGACAACAGCATCACCGCTATCGGCAGCACCAACAAGCGTTCTTTCATCTTCGGTTATTCCAACAGCCCAGATCGTAACCACAAAGTCTGGACAGAAACAGATATTATAGGTAGTAAAAACTAGTAGCAGAAAATCACTTGGATGGAAGAGCTATTTTCTTCGATAAGATCTATAATAAGAAAAAAGTTCAGGTAAGTTGTGGCGCTTTTGTTTCGTCTTTTTATTTTATGCTAAAGCTTTTCAATGTAATTTTTTTTCAGAACTTTATAATCTAAAAAGGATTTGGGACTGTGCAACCAGTCAATACGTATCGGAAGACGGATGCAGTATGATTGAAGCTGATAAAATGGTCTCATCCAAAGCAAAAATCTTCTTCAATCACTGAAATACGAAAGTATTCGAATGCGAGAATCGTTATAACATAAAATAAACTCCTTGGACACAGTAGGGGTAATATGTGGTGGATGCAAGTGGCAATTGTGTTGCCGGATGCAGCTCTGGTGGGATGAGTCTCAAGTCGAGTTGGACAAGTTGTCATTTATGGTGCCAGATTTTGGGCTACAAGCACCACAGGTAATGGTTAATATCTAATGAATCTTCTTGCCAAAGAAATCTGCGCTGATCTTATGTCCTTTGCGTGTGGAACGACTAGTAGTGTTCATAAAGTATCTACGACTCTTGCATTCGAGTGCTCTTTTTTTTTTTACCAACCCGCAAGCCAGCCTACGGTGTCGAGCATCTAGTCACAGTTGTGAAGAATCAATGCAAATAGATTCAACCACAGTGCCACCGCCACAAGAATACCTACTCCGATAGTCCATTATTCCAAGAGCATCATTCTGAGTCGTCAGTGAATTTTGACTATTTGTCTAGTTTTTACTCTTCAACTGCATCAGCCATAGGGAGGGGACAGGAGAAACAGTTACAAAACGGAAAAAATTAAGTTTTAAAATTAACTGGTAAATTTTAACTTTTGTGTACTTAAGTATATGTATATGTGTCATGAGAGCCTTTCGTTTGTCAATTTTCAGTTTAATTTTTAGCTATTATTGTGGTATTAAAAGTATGTGCGTTTAACTGGCAGATATAAAATTGAATGCGCAATAAGGTTTTCGATTTATCAAAATTTTATTTTAGGATAATTTTGTATTACATCATTTTAATTTATTTTTAATACTACATATTTATTATATGAAGCTCATAGAATGAAACTGTTTGTTAACATTATCAATTTTAAATGAATTTTGAACAACAAAATAAAACAAAAATTATTATTATTATTATAGGAAAAATCAATAAATCAAATAACATAACCTAAAATCAAAGTTACGATTTTTATTTTCTTTGTTGTGGCAATTTCAAATTAAACATTCGGAGCGATTTAACCAATTTCAAATTTATGTATGTTTATAATCGTAGATAATCGTAAATAAATAAATAAATTTGGTAGCACAACCAGCTCATGAAGAACTAGGGCCTAGTGGCTTACAACTCTCAACGATTCCTGTGTGCGTGTCTGCAGGAATGGACGGGACCTACAGTTTATTGCCGAATCCAAACGGCTAAGGTCAGCGGCATTGCCCTGCAGCAGTAGCAGTAGCCCTGAAAAAAAATTTTGGTTTTGATGACAGAGGCTGGGAATCAAACCCAGACCTTCTGACGTGACAGTCCAACGCACTAACCGTTAGGCCACGGCATACAATAGACAATCGTATAATAAGTGTTATTAAGCACTATCACGAATTCCATCGTAATCGGAAACTTTTACGAAACCCGAAAAAAAAACTCAACGAATACGTTCGCAATGTCAATTTGTATGTATTTATTACTACACGATTGATCCGTGATAGTTTGTTTCGGGATTCGTAAAAAGTTCCGAATACAATGGAAGCTAGTAACATTCAACCTCAGCAACTGCATTGAGTAAGCACGAAAAATCAATAAAACAAAAACACAAATTTTCAGCACCGTGTCTCCTGCGTGAATTTATTATTTTTTTTTAAACTAGCATCTTTCATTTTTAAAATATAATCTTGAACATAAAAATAAGATTACATTTAATAGAAAAATAAATACATTTTAGCATAAAAATTACCATTTTTAGATAGGGTCCATTTACCTTATCGAAAATCTGAAGGAAGTTTCGATTCCCTCGGAATATTTTAATCTTTTTCGTTAATATTGAGTTAGGCACGCAGACTATTGCTCTTGTCTTCGGGTCTTTTTCGGGCGTGTAGTTTGTCATCGGCAGTGGCATTTCCACCTTGAGTGCCACTGCTGCTGCCACATCCACCGGCAGTGGATGTACCATTCGGTACACTATCGGCAGTCTGACCAATCATATGTATTTATTCGATTATATACATAAGCAATGTGGACTGACTATCTTTTGTTTGTGAGCTGTTAAGATTATTGGTGTTTCCTTATAGCTATATTCTGATGTTCAGATACGAAATCCTGCTGCGGGACAAATTAAAATTACAACCCGAAGAGAGAAAATACAGGGATTTTCTACGACAACCTCCCAGGGGAATCGAAAATTAAATTGTTCGGTTTTAATGCACCAGTCCAGATGATTCTGAAAACAAAGAAAGAAGAAGATCAAGTGTTGGCCCGGAGACAAAATTATAATTTGTGAAATAGGCACTATTGCAGTATTGTTAAAATTTTAATAAATTAGATTTAACTTATATTTTCAACTTAATTCATAAAAGCAGTTAGAATTATTGTTAAAATAAAGCCTTTCTTGTGCTGTTTCATGCTTGTGGTGTTGCTACAAACTCCAGAAGCAAGCTCCGTTTCTCTAGGCACCATCGAAGATGGCTGCGGTCCGATAAGTAGTGTTAAGCGAGAAATAGGAATCATCAATAAACTTTTTATATTTTTTAAAAATATAGTTTGAAAATCTTACCTTTCAGTTTATTTTGTTTTCACAATTAAAATTCTTATGTCAAAGTGATTTTTTTGTGCTCAGAAGATGTCAAAGAGTGGAGTTGCCTTCCCAAATGTCATCTTCAATTGGAGTCAAAAAAACTGTTATACTTTGTAGGGAATACACTATCCAGTGTATTATAGAGATCAGTGAATTAAGTATGTTTGTTTCACATTTATACTGTTCCAAGTAGATTTGGAGTAGATTTTGTTGTAATCTACTAGATTACGAAATCTGAAAATGTATGGGAAATCTTGTTGATTTCGATGAGATTTGGTGATTTTTGCTCGAAATCTAGTTTCGTTCCTGTGTGAATAGGCTATAAGCAATATGTAGTTCAATTATTGCAAGATCTTCTCATTCTTGCAAGTCTTTCAAAAAATAAATGATTTAAATTCTCTTTTTTTTTTTTTTAATAAATCGATAGAGAATATGAACTTTTGTTCTTCGTAGCGCGTCATGACGACCTCTGGCATATTTCTCCTTCGTAGTGTGTAAAGTCGTCTTTCACCCTCGATGTCCAGTTGTAGTTAAATTGTTTCAAATGCTCGTCCAATTGTTTTGGCATTACCAGGATGACACTAGATTTTCAAATCACTTTGAAAGTACCCTCTTCTTGATGTAGCCACTATGGGCCTTACCAATAACCAAATTTAGAGATGACTTAAATATTTAAGTGGAATCTAAATTAAAAACCATACCAATAATCAATTTAATAGTCAGCTTAACACAAAACTTCACCATAAATTTTAAAGTGAAGAAACTCATGTTTAACCTCGTGACTAAGTGTAAACGCGTTGTTTGTGCTGTCATTCTGACAGCTGAAATACATAGTTAAAGAGAAAAAACTATGTTTGCTTGAGGTTTGTTATTTGTTTTGGCTTGAAGTTTTTGCGCTTTTCATTAAATAAGGTGAGTTCCTCTAACTGGACACCAGCAATGAAGGAGTTACTGGTAGAGTCAGTGAGCCCCTATTCAACCATTATCGACTCTAAGTTCAATGACGGCAATGTCTTCTCGAACAACATCAATAATATACCGCGCCGTTGACTTATCAAACCTTAAATTAATATTATTAAATAAGTTTTATTTTAGCGCGATTACTGCAACAAAAAGGGCTTACCTAAAGTGGCGGAAAAAAACTGTGTCGTTGTATTCAGAGAAGGGATCGATTCTCTTTTTATATATTTTGGTTCTACGAGCTAAAGATACTTCGTCCAAAATGTTTAAATCTTCTACTATATCCTCGTCTGTACTCATTTTTAGTTATGTAAAAGAAATCGATCTAACAAAATATATCTTTTACCTTTCACAATAACAAAAACACAAATGTCATTTCTACAGCTGTCTATCTGACAATAAATGTAGTAGATTTAGTAATAGAGCGCTAATTAGTAAAAGGCGTGTTTAATTTGGTTATTGGTAAGCACAAGAATTAACTCATCTTTAAAGTTTAACGTTGTGTTTATCTAAACGCGTGTTTAGCGATTGATTATTGGTAAGGCCCTAAGGATTCACATTTTTAAAAAAGTTAAATTCTGTAAAAGATGTTTGATCTTGAAATCCTCAATTGAATTGAATTTTTATTTGTGACTTGAATTATTATTATTCTGCCAACCATGTGAACAGAAAATTTTCAAGCTGACAATATTGTCGGATATATAATTGTCCGGAAATTGTCAGACAAGAGCTGATAATTAGATTGTCAGACTTTGGCACAAAATCTACCAATCGTGTGAACGGACAATTTTACATTGTAAGAAATTTGTCAATTGTCAGCTAATTGTCCGCTATTGTCGGACCATTGACAGATCTGACAATCGTCTGTACTTAGCGTTACCCTATTTGGACACCAACCTACATAGAGCAGATAATAGCCCTTCCACACTATCCCATCGAGTATTAATACATGTCAAAAAAAAGTGTGAGAATTACTTACGACTCCGAAATTTGTGTGAATAAAACGATTTTCACACTTTGCATACAAAAAATCAATTCACCATAACCCCAAACCCCCAAGTGGGATAGAATGTGCGATGGTTTTAGAACCAATCCTAAAATTTAAAAATAACAGATGTGAAATTGTGTGAGATGGGCTGCTACAATTATCGATTTCGTTCATCGAACAGCGTACCGCAGAACGAAATTTTTCGTTTGTGATTTCGGTGTGTCATTTTTGTATGGGATTTTTCGTTTCGCATCAGCAGCATACTAGGCTTGACAACGAAATGCTTACGAAAACCTTAACGAAAAATTACCCCTTGAAAGTTTCACCGTCTGCAAAAACAAAAAAGAAACACAAATTATAATTAATATTGTGGATGGCTGATATCTAAAATTTTATAGATCAGTTTTTTAGCACTGTTTATTTTATATTTCATGGGTTGTGCCGAGAAGGTTATCATTCGTTCAGATGCCATTGGTTTCGCAAACCAGTCCATAATAGGTCTGTTCTTTAACTCACCAAAACCGACAATTTTCAGAAATTGTAGACAAATTTCCTCCAAATCCTGTTCTTTTACGAAAAAGTTGTGTAGTTGTGGGCAAAAGAGAATGCTCACGAGCGAGTAAATTATATCCTCTTCTTGAAAATTTCTGCCCAAGAAATTTTTTCGGGCTGAAATGTGAAATTAGTCAAAAGAAATAAACAAAAACAAAGAAAATACAAAATGGCTGTTGTTTACTTTTTGTTTTATTTTTAGTTTTTTCACTAAAGTGTTGCTGTAATTTTTAAAGGTTTCTATAGTGAAATTTCATAAAGAATATAACAATTACAATAAAAATTCTTGTGTTGTCGCTTTGTTTACATTTTTGATATGTAGGCTCTTGTTTATTTTTTTTTACGTTCAAAACAATATTTGTCCAAAAAGCGTTCTTTTACTTTTGTGCAAATCTATTCTCTTTGAGAGAATTTTATACCCACTCCTCAAAATTTGACCGACTTTACAAATTTAGTGCAGAAGTAAACGAACGGACCTAATTATTTTGGTAACGGTCTTCCACACTATCCCACTGCCCTTCAAGCAAATTCACTAACCCAACTTTCTCGGTCCTTCTTGGATCTTTGCTAAACTTATGTCTTTTTTCTTTCAGCCAAAAAAAATTGATCCCTGTGAGGGATTTTGATCCCGGACAAGTTTTTGCATTGCATTCAACCAAAAAAAATCAATCCCTGACAATTCGGGATCAAAATCTCTGATCCCGAATTAAAGAGAGATTTACACCTACATGAAACACGCACTTGCACACACACTATTTATAAAACGTCATTTTGTGCTTTTGTGTGATTCTGTGATTTTCTATTTCATTTGCATTCGGTTTTTGATTCTTTGCCTATCAAAATTATTTTTTGCTTTATTAAATTAAAATTATTTTAGACAAAATTAAATTTGACATCCCACACATACATTTGCAAACAAAAAACAAATCCAATCTGCGTTTCTTTTGCCAAGAAAATTCGTGATCCGGGATCAAAATCCCTATTTGCAAAAGAAAAACGACATGAGTGTTTCACACACACCTACAAAAATTCTTTGTTTCTACAGGCATTTTCCCCACACCTTTGTTTAGTTCATCTTTGCAAGTGGAGTAGCGAAGACGTAGTTCTTTTTTTTTTCTCTTTTCTTCTATTTTCTTATAAAAAATTGAGAAATGGCCGCTTCATACTATTTCTCGTTCATTTCGTGTTTTTGTAGTGCAATAAATTATGTTTGTAAATTGTATTTATATTAATTGATGAAAATAAAAGTGTCTTTAAATGAAAAAAGCTTTGTTTGTTTGTTTTATGTAGGTAAACTCGATTGGAGAAACTTTGAATGAAAAAAGCTTTGCTGTAGGTAGAACTCAAGTGAGGAAGTACTTTTTTTGCGATTCATTTTGGATACGTTTTGGTCTCGGTTTTCGCTGAGTATGGTGAACTCTCACTCTCACAATACATGCACAAGTGGGTCAGTGGTGATTCTAATTTCCATACTAATTTGAGCCGACAAACGCAGTTTTGCGGATCCGTATACGAAACGAAAGTTTTAGTTGGTCTCCAACATGACAACGAAATGCTTACGAAAACAATAACGAAAAATTACCTCTTGAAAGTGCCACCATTTGCAAAAACAAAAAACCAATACAAACCCATAAAAATCACAGAAAGCAATGTCGTGATGAAAGAAACAACAAAAACAAACATGAATAGAGACCAAATGTCACTTTTCCGCACACAATTAATGGTACAGGCAATTAATTATGTGCGAAAACAGAGGGGAGATCTCTCCAAATAATCTGCTACAATAATCGATTTCGTTCATCGAACAGCGTACCGCAGAACGAAAAGCAGAACGAAATTTTTCGTTTATGATTTCGTTGTGTCATTTTTGTATGGGATTTTTCGTTTCGCATCAGCAGCATACTAGACTATACTAGTTTAATTGTGTGCGGAAAAGTGACATTTGGTCTCTATTCGTGTTTGTATTTGTTGTTTCTTTCATCACAACATGGCTTTGTGTGATTTTTAGGCGTTTGTGTTTTGTTTTTGCAAATTTTTCGTTGGTTTTCGTAAGCATTTCGTTGTCATGTTGGATACCAACTAAAAATTTCGTTCCGCATCAGCAGCGTACTAGGCTTCATGTTGGAGATCAACTAAAAATTTTGTCCCATACAAAAATGACACAACGAAAAATTTCGTTCTGCTCTTCATTCTGCGGTACGCTGTTCGATGTGCGAAATTGATAATTGTAGCAGATTATTTGGAGGTATCTCCCCTCTTTTTTCTTACAGAATTAATTTCCTGTACCATTAGTTGTGTGTGGAAAAGTGACATTAGGTCTCTATTCGTATTTGTATTTGTTATGCCTGGAGAATCGAACTTTCCAAAATTCTCCAGGCTAACAATATTTCGGTGGCATTCGTTCAAGAATCCCACCTAAATCTCAGGCACAAAGTATTCATCGATTCCTACAAAATTTTAAGAAATGATAATTTTCAGGGAGTGGCCATACTCATTAAAAATAATCTTCAATACAGCGTCGTGGATTATAATGGTAAACCCTCACAATTTCCCACCATTTTTATTAACATTAACAACACTAAGAATTCTTCCACTAAGAAAATCTTGCTTGGTTCCATCTATTTCCCCACAAACTGTGCGTCGTCCTGTCTTGCGAATGAACTCAACAAAATCGAAACTCTAGCCAATTCCTTCGATGAGGCCATCATAGGGGGGGACTTGAATGCAAGAAATCCCAGTTGGGGCGACTCCAGGCTCAACTGCAACGGTAAAGTTCTTTCGGACTGGCCTCAATCCACCAATCCCTCGTTGTCGCTAATCTCTTTCCCTACTCCCACATTCCCTAGGAGCTCCTCCTACTTGGATCACTTCCTGATCTCTAGTCACCTACTTAATTACTTTGACAAAAACTTCGAGGTTTACACCCTACATTCCTTCACGGAACACTGCCCGTTACTTGTGGAACTAGAGTTGAACGAATCGGTCATTCCGACTCTTCATCCTTCTCACTCACGTTCTTTCTTAAATACCAACTGGGACTCCTTCAGAGCCACTCTCGACATCTCTCTACTCCCACACTTACCTCCGGAAACGCATGGTCTCACGAACACAGAAATCGAATCCTATATCTCTAACTTTAACGCTGTGCTCTTGAACTCCCTCGAGTCCCACGCTACTAATACTCCTGTCTCCTCTAAAAAATACCAAAACCTACCGGTCAACATTGAAAAACTCTTCAAGGTAAAACACCTCTGGCAAAGACACCTTAAACATATATTTCACAATAATTTCAATAGAACAAGCCCGCAATACAGGGACTTATCGAACCAAATCACGTTATTAAACAAAATTATTCAAGAAAAGGTATCCATTTATGGCTAAATGAGCAACTGAGCACCAGGCTAGAGAAAATCAAGCCGGGCCCACTAGCGTTTAAAGAATTGTTTAGGTTAGCCGGCAGAGGGAAGCGCTTCTCCTGTGAGAAAATAGTGGTTAATAACTCCACACTAACTAACGAGCTGAATACAGCCTCGGCTTTTAAGAACCACTTTAAATCTTTATATTCGGAAGTAACCCCTTCCTTTAATCCCTTTCTAATGGAAGAGGCCTCCTATGTATCCCGACAAGTCAACCTCTCGAACCCAGGTAGAATTTTCTCGTTCGACGAGCACAACACGGCTCTTAGACCTTTGGCTTCTAACTTGTTCACGGATGTTGAAGAAGTATCCGGTATCATCAATCTCTTAAAACCTAAAAAATTTGCTGGGCCAGACGGAGTGTCGAATTTCGCCCTTAAAAAACTCTCCCCACTCGGAATAAGCTTCCTCACCATCATTTTCAACAATTGCATAAACAATGGGTATTTCCCCACCTCCTGGAAGACCGCTAAAATCCTGCCTATCCAAAAGAAAGCCAATGATTTCGATATTAATAGTTACAGACCTATTTCTCTACTTTCCAATACCAGCCAGATTCTAGAAAGGATCATTCTCGAGAACCTAAACTCTCCCTCCGAAAACCCGATTGATCCCCTTACGGATTACCAGTTTGGTTTCCGCAGGGGACATTCCACGGTACAAGCGCTACTAAAACTCCAGAATGACATCACTCTCAATCTTATTTATTTATTTATTTCGACAAACAGAGTACAGAAGCTCTTACAGACTACTTAAGCTTAACAAAAAAAAAAAAAAAAAAAAAAAAAATCGTATACAATAAATAACTTACGCATTAACCTCCAAAGTTCAATACTAATAATAAACGTAGCTGAAAAGCATCTCTACTATAACATTGGTTAAAATCAATAATTTCATTTTGAGAAACTGAGTTTGCCTGTCTTAAGCATCTCGAAATTGGCTCATTATAACCATAATTAACTCTGTGATGAGGCATCCGAAATGTATTAGAAGTTCTAAGGATGTATGAAGGACAGTTGAATTCTATCATTCCAAGCAAAAATGGGCAATCAATTTTGTAATTTATTATATCTCTTACAAACATAATATCAAAGTATTTACGACGATTCTCGATGTTCAAAGGGTAGACAACGCGGTGCATTCAAGAGGACACAAGCGTCCACAATCAACCTCTGTCTATCAACTCCTACTCTCACCTCCAAGTGGTGAACATCGGGTGCCTAGTACCTTTAACTGAAGATGGGGATACAATCCCTGTGGACGGTTTAAGGTGGCAGCAGACGAGAGAGGGGGGGAGGAGTGTTTCCACTAAGACACTTCTCCTTTTTTTCAGGCGGCAGCGGAGGAATTCCCCAGATGGAATCAACGGTGGCGTCTACAGTTCTAGTCAGTTTGAACTACTTAGTGAACACCTTATATGGGCTACTACGACGAATTCGTAGCTCAGGCCTATAAGGAGCGGTTTATCCGGCTCCCCGTCCTTGGAGTTATAATAAGGATCTGGTCCTCCAGGCTAGTGGGTTGTGCGTCGGGGTGACTTCCCTACCGCGTAAAAAATTTTCGGTTCCGAAACAACAACAAGCCTCGGATATGGATGATTTTAATGTTGACGACCCCAGCAAACGAAACAAGGACAATGAATTTCGTATCTGCACGTGGAATGTACGGACCCTAAACAGGCCACGTGCAGCCGAACAATTAGTGGAGAACCTGGATAGGCTAAGGGCTGATGTAACAGACATCCAGGAAGTACGATGGGATGGAGAGGGCATCCGAAGGATGAAAACGTGGGACATCTGCTTCGGCGAGTGCTGCAAGGAGCAGGGTCAGCGGCTCTTTGGTTGTGGTTTTGTGGTAAGGGTAAGACTTAGGCAAGAAGTCTTGGGCTTCAGAAATGTAAGCGAGCGCCTGGTCACAATCCGCATCAAAGCAAAGTTCAAAAACATCCTGTTGATCTGTGCCCATGTCCCAACAGAAGAAAAGGATGACTCAACCAAAGAAGAATTCTACGATCTCCTTGAGGATACATATGATAGGTGCCCCAAGTACGACGTCAAGATTATTCTTGGCGACTTCAACGAACTTCTTTGGTTCGATAGTCGGAGGACACAGCCTGCACGACAACACTTCCGGTAACGGACTCAGGCTCATTGATTTCGCGGTGGGGCGAAATGTCATCATAGCAAGCACTCTATTCCCACACCTCAATATACACAAAGGGACCTGGCGGTCTCCGGATCAACGAACCGTCAACCAGATTGATCATGTTGCGATAGACGCCAGACATGCTTCCAGTATCCTGGATGTCTGAACGTTCCGAGGTGCCAACATAGACTCGGATCACTACCGGGTGGTAGCGCAAGTACGTATGCGGATATCTATGACGCCACAACGACGAGCGGATGCTGTAAAACGATTTAACGTCGCGAAGCTAAAATCGCAAGAGATAGCCAGGACTTTTGCAGACCACGTCTCTCTTAAACTCTCAACAAGCCCGCCACAAGCATCATCTGTAGAGGACCAGTGACGGCACTGCCAAAATGCCATCAAAAGTGCCGCTACTGATGTGCTGGGTTTCACTAGGCCACCACAACGAAACCCCTGGTTCGATGAAGAATGCAGACTGGTCCATGAAGCAAAGAACGAGGCCTACCATGCAATGCTGCAGACTAGAACCCGAGCTGCTGAGAGAGCAGCCCGGGAGCTCTACGGGCAAAAACGAAGGGAGGAACGCCGCCTTCTCAGGAGGAAAAAGAGAGAGCATGCGAAGCGGGCGGTCGAGTCTATTGAGAACTGTAGCGGCAGGGGGGATGTTCGGAATTTCTACCGAAGGGTGAGGCAAACTACCCAGGGTTACAAGGCCAGAACGGAAGCCAGCCGAGATGAGAGTGGGAATATGGTGGTAGACACACAGTTGGTGCTGAGGATCTGTTAAAACACTTTTCTAGACTGCTAAACGGCGAAGATGGCCGAAATTCCGCTGTAAGACAGAACACTCCATTCAACCTGGACGACGATGGTCAAAATTTCCGTCCACCCGACCTAAATGAAGTGCGGTTAGCGATAGCCAAGCTTAAAACGTACAAGGCTGCTGGTGCGGATGGCCAGCCAGCCGAGCTATTCAAAGCAGGGGGAGATGACTTGGTAGGGAGTATACACCAACTTATCTCCAAAATTTGGTCGGAGGAAAGTATGCCCGATGAATGGAACCTCGGTATAGTGTGCCCTATCCACAAGAAAGGAGATGCTCTGACCTGTTCCAACTACAGAGGTATAAGTCTCCTCAACGTCGCATATAAAATCCTGTCATCTGTACTGTGTGATCGCTTAAAACCGTTTGTCAACGATCTGATCGGCCCCTATCAGTGTGGTTTTAGGCCCGGCAAATCAACCGTCGATCAAATGTTCACAATATGACAGATTTTGGAAAAAACACAGGAGTTTCAAATCGATACACACCACCTCTTTATCGATTTTAAAGTCGCATATGATAGCGTAGACAGAGACGAACTATACAGACCCATGGCGCATCTCGGCATCCCTGCCAAACTCGTCCGCTTGTGCAGGATGACGATAGAGAAATCTCGCTGCTCCGTTAAAGTCGGCAAGAACACCACCGAACCCTTTGATGTCGTGAAAGGTTTGAGTTAAGGCGACGCGTTATCATGCAACCTGTTTAACATCGTTCTTGAAGCAATTGTACGCAACTCGCAAGTCAACAACAGAGGTACAATTTTTCAAAAGTCTGTTCAACTACTTGCTTATGCAGATGATATTGACATCATTGGGAGAACGAAGCGAGCTGTTACCGGCGCGTTTGCTTTACGGGCGTTACAGCGACGTCGAACTGGTCAAGAAGCTGAAAATTCAGCGGCTGAGATGGCTGGGACACGTGGAGCGTATGGACACCGACGCACCAGCCCGACGAGTCTTCGAATCTACCCCTGACGGTCTGCGCAGCAGAGGAAGACCCCACCTTAGGTGGCGCACACAAGTGGAGAACGACCTCAACCAACTTGGAGTGCGTAACTGGAGGCAGCTAGCTAGGGACCGAGCTGGCTGGAGGGGCTTGTTGGTTGAGGCCGTAATCCATCCTGGGCTGTGAGCGCCATCTAAAGTAAAGTAAGTAAGTAAGTACGACGATTCTCAAGTGACTGTAAACCGAAGAGCAAACAGCGAGCATCATAAGACGGTCTGACAATATTCCAGCGAAAAAGATAAAATAAGTGCCTGGTGAAACGTTTTTGAATTCTCTCTAATCTTTGAGAGGAATTTGAGTAGAATGGGTTCCATATAACAGAACAATATTCCAGAACTAATCTAACGTAGGCAAAATATAAACATTTAATTGTGAATGGATCTTTAAATTCCTTCGAGTTCCTCATTATAAATCCCAACATAGAGTTAGCTTTGGCTACTATATAAAAAATAAATAAATAAATTTGATAGCACAACAGCTCATGAAGAACTAGGGCCTAGTGACTTACAACTCTCAACCATTCCTGTGTGCGTGTCTGCAGGAATGGAGGGGACCTACAGTTTATTGCCATTTTTTATGATTTCATGTTTTTAAATATTGATTTATGAATTGTTGAAAATTCTGATAGTTTTTTAGGGTTCAAGAATTTCTTCTATATCGCTATCAGAGTCAGTTGAAACATTTTCATTGCCAAGGTTTTCATTCGCTGTATATCCTCCACCCAGTCTCGAATTTCTTCATTGCCAATACATTCATTTCCTGGGGTGATCTGGAATAAAAGGTGTGTCAATGCAAATTCTTTAGCTTTCTATTCATGACGCTGTTAACCTACAACTTCGAATTACAGTGTACCAATTTTGGCAAATGTTCGAATTACAACATACTTAATGTAAGAAATTAGCTGTTCGAATTACCGAGGTCCTACTGTAATAAAATTTCGTGGCCTACTGGCTTAAAATGCTTAATAATGCTTTTTGACTACTGAGTAACAAAAAAAGTTGTATTTAAGTAAATGTGCATTTCGAGGTCCAAAATATTAATGTTTTGAAATATTGACCCAGATAATTAATATTCAATATTTATTTATCTCATTTTTTTTAATAGTTTACCTGAATCCGAACGGCTAACGAGCGGCACTTTTCTGTGACAGGAGATACTCTTGGAGGATTTGTCAATTCCTCGCAAGAGGCAGTAGCCGTTTTTTCTTTGAAATAAATAGGTGGCGAGGCTGGGGATCGAACCTTAGACCTCCGGCATGACAGTCCATCGCACTTTTTTTTTTAAATTCATTTTTATTTTTCCATTCAACTTATAACTAACTTAAAGCTAGACAAAAATTCATAAAAACTAGCCTACTTATCAATAACTTATAACTAACTTACTGGCCCTATACGGGCGCTCTAAGTTAAACTATGATTACTTAATACTAATGTCTTTCGGCCTGGAAACTTAATTAAAACTAAGATCCTTAAAGCTTCGTATTCATTATGCGCGGCATCCGCGCGCACCATGTTCATCCGCGGCAAATCATGATATTTGCCACGCATATCATTTTTTGAGAAAAAGTTGATGAGCCGCGGCAGCCGCTCGCGGCAGTCGATCCAATTGACAGCTAGTAGCTAGTGCCCAAATCACAAAACAAACTACCGTCTCAACTGCGCGCGAGCAAAACCATGTTCGACCATTGCCGCGCTTCAAAAATCCATCACGAATGGATCGATGCGCGGCATGTTCGAGCGCACAAATGTTCGAGCTGCCGCGCGTAGAAACCCGGTATTCATATTGCGCGGCTGATGCGCATAACAATGTTCGTTGGTTTGCCGCGCATAATGAATACGAAGCTTTACGGTTTTATTTTTTACCGAGAAGAATGTACAAAAAACTCGGTTTCGGTATCGATTTTTTTATTTTATATAAAACTTACAAACTAAATAAAACTAAACTAAAGCTAATTATGACTAGGTACTTAAACTACTTAAAGCTTATTAAAACTACGTACTTAAACTACTTAAAACTAGAACAGCCACAGCAGCATTTTTATTTGTTTTATAATTTTTTTTTTTTTTTTTTGGTGCCACCCCGACTGTCCCTACTTAAAAATAATACACCTAAACCTATGTAAGTCGGCCAAGACAGAAACACTTAGTCAACTTTTAAATATCTGTAAAATTTTCAGTTAGCCACCAAAACTGGTTCTCCTGCCTTACCCTATCTCTTCGGTCCCGATCGGACACAGTCCTACTGAACCGAAGGCGCTCAGCGCCGCCTTGTGCGAGGACGTCTCGGTTGTAAAGGAGTCGCCTGTCTACAGTTCTACGGCCGACGTGGTAGATTAGCGGAACTGCCAATCTATCCTGTATCAGCCCTCGACTGTCTAAATAGAGGAATGCATCGGGCGGAATAAAGCCGCTCAAACGCACACTCTCATAACATTCTTCGTTGGGGTAATAGGCCCCAAAAATTAGGCTGTTTGTCGAGGACATCGCTCTTGCCGTGTGACCCCGAATCAGCTTCAACAAGAAATTATCTATTCTGTTTATGTTGGCCCCGTTGTATAGAACCAGGTTGGAATAATAATGTTTGTACTCCGACTCTGGTGTTCTGTGTAATCCAAGGCAGCGTCTTAGGCACTGCCTCTCAAACACCCGAATCTTTTCCATTTGAGATGGGGCAACGTTGAACCAAATCGGGCACCCATAGGCAATCATCGGCCGGATGAGGGCCATGTAGCAAATCACCTTCACCCTGGTGTCAAGCCTGCTGCTATAAAACAACCGTTTCGTCAGGGCAAAAGCTCCCCTAGCCCTGGTCAGAGCAGCATTTATATGTCTGTCGAAATACAAATACTGATCCAACCAGATGCCAAGGTACTTTACTACACTTTTACTCGCCAGTGGATGTCCATTTGGCCCTACGATCACCAGCTTGCGCCAGTTCTTTCTCGTATCCCTTGTGGCTCCATGCAACGGAGTCCTAAACAGAATAGTTTCTGATTTCTGAAAGTTAATTTTTAACTTCCAGTCATCGCAATATTGTTGAATCTTGTCGAAGTCACGCTGCAAAAGAATTCGGATGACCTCGACTTTTGGGGCCGTTCTGTACGCAATTAGATCGTCGGCATACGCAATTGCATGAGTTAGACTACCTATCAGATCGCTGGTGTAAATACTGAAGAGAATCGGCGAGTTGACCGCTCCCTGCTGAAGACCATTTTTAACTTCGAAGATTTTGGTAGAAGTTACATTGCCACTTTTGACAACAAACTTTCTACCATTGAGCATGTCATAAAGCATATATAATAGCGGTTTACTTATGCCAAGTCTGGTCAGCTTTAGATAAAGACCTTCTAGCCATACGGTGTCGAAAGCCTTCTCCAAATCAACCAGACAGGCACCCGTACACTGCTTTTTGGATTTGTTCCACTGGATGTCAGAAACGAGTTTAGACGCGGCATAAATGGTGTCATGTCTCGCCTTAAATCCTAACTGATTATCCGGTATGATATTGTTGTCCTCTGCCCACTTGAACAGAGCTCTATTGATAACCTTCTCGAATACCTTGCTGATACTCGGAAGAAGACTTATCGACCGGAGATTCGCCGGATTGGAGTTGTCCTTTCCCTTTTTCGGGAGAGGATGCACCACAGCTGTCTTCCACCGCCCTGGATAATATGCATTATTCAGAGCGTTGTTAAACAATGTGGTATAAATGTCAACTGCCTCCTGAGGAAGATGTCGTAGTACAACGTTGGATATACCATCGACTCCTGCTGACTTCTTTTTCTTTAGTGAATCGAAGATGATCTGGAGCTCTACCTTCGAGATTAACAGGGAATTTAACCCATTCTGCTCGGCGATGATGGCATTTGCCAAGTGTTCTTCATTGAACCCAGTGAAACCGAGGTTCTCCGATCGCCATTGCGTAATTTCGTTTCGAAGGTAGAAGTGGTGAAGCAGGGCTCTGTTTTCCAGGTCGTGGTTCGGGCGAATGCTAGCATTCACCTTGTACACTTGCTGGAAAGCAGTCCCCATAGTCTCCACTTTCTCCATAGGATCTTCGATTATAAAGAGGTCATCGTCCAAGACGGCGTCCTCTGGGTCTATGCCTGCTGTCAGAAGTACGTTTCTGTTCTCTGTCGTCCTCTGGAGCTTAAGACACGGAAGATCGTTTTGATCATTCCTCCTAAAGATCTTATTAATTTGCGGAAACATACTCGGGTCGCTGGAATTTACGGCCCGAATTTTATTGTCCCAATACAAATTAATGGACAACCGATAGTTCTCCTTGATCAATTGGTTGACATTTTTGATCGACGACTTCAGCGTCCTAATCTCCAGATCCCGTGAGTCAGTAAACCGTCGGTATAAGAGTTTAAGTCTTGTCAACAGTCCACTTTTTTGTCTGTGTAGTGCGTCGATGGTCACGTTACGGTACATGTCGTTAGCGTTTCGTTCTTTGTATTTCGGTATTGTTCTGTTCATGGTTCGTTTGGTTGTCTCGTCCATTTGTTCTAAGTATTCGTCAATTTCAGCGTTTGTAAGATTCCTGTCATTTGGTGGGGATATATTATTTGAACGGATTTCGCTCGCTAAGGCATTGGAGAAGCGTGGCCAGCGCATCTTACTGTAATTGTAAGTATGCACCGGCACATACTCCTCCAATTCCACAAGCTCGTTCGGAAGCTGTATTACGGCGGCGAGTCCGCAGTGATCACTGTCGTACTCGATCGTCCGTAAACAGTTTCTTGGTCGTTGACCCACAGCGTTAGTAACTGTCAGTCTTGAGTCTATTAGCAATAGATCCAGATAGGCACCGCTTCTTGGAAACGATGGCCTTTCTGTAGCCAGCAGGTCAATGCAGTATTCAATGCTGTATTGACCCATCCAATTAAACAGATGGTTACCTCTAGGATTCTCTATTTGATTTCCCCAATCTGAATGTTTGGCATTCAAATCACCGGCCATCAGATAGTAGTTCTCTTCCGAGTTCAGCCTTAAGCATTCGAAAAGTTTTTCGAGCTCTGTTATGAAATCAGTTGGCTGAGGAGATTCCGGTGCGTAAGCAGCAATCACATACAGCCGCTTTCCCTGTTGGAGAGGAATGCATATGACGCAAACTTCAAGCAACCGAAATCTTCGCGCATCACTATTATACATGACTTTATGATCTATGCCTTTTCGTATGAAGATGGCGACACCACCCCCTTGAGTGGAGTTGGGCCGATCTCTTCTAACGATATTGTAATTGTTGTTAGTCAGTTTATGTTTCTGGTTTAGCTTAGTTTCGCTAGCCAAAAGCACATCTGGACTTTGGTCTTTCAACAATTGGAAAAGATTAGCTCTACGTTCGGTCCTAATCAGTGAATTTACATTCACAGCAAGGATCTTAAAGGGCCTCTCCGGCAGCGCGCCCTTAACCTCTAAGTTGCGTTAAGCTAGGCAAAACAGAGTAGAGATAGTCCACCCTTGTCGCCTGCTCCCTGATTTGTTTTTGAAGACCTGTTAACTGGCCCTGAATGGCCAGCAACATGCTTCTAATTTCTGCCTGTGCGTCCGGAGCCTTAGGCACGAGGGCCTGCCTTTTGCACAGGCTGTACCGTGTTCCCCCTTCCTGACGCCATTTGGGCGTAAGAAATTTGGGGGTTGACGGGCGTTGTTGTAGGAGGACGCACTGATGGGCGTTTCTCTACTGCTGTTTGCCTAGCCGCTTTATTTTGTTTCATTAGCTGAAACCTTGGACATCCCCGATAGTTTGCGGGGTGTCCGTCGCCTCGGCAGAGTGCACATTTGAGCTGGGTCCTGTCTTCGACCCTTTCCTGTCCGAGTTTACACTCCCCTATATTGTGGTTCTCTCCACACTTGACGCAGCGCGACTGCATTTCGCAGTTCGCTGCGGCATGGCCGAACCTTTGGCAGTGCATCCATTGAAGCATGTTGCCGTGCCTCTTTAATCTATCCCAAGTTACAACCTGGTAGTTGAGGACGGAGATACTCCTTAAACTATCCAGTTTGCTGTTGGGCGAAAGCTGTACCAGGAAGAAAGGAAGATTCCGCTTCTCCCGTCTGGCTCTGACTGTAGCGAACGGCTTGACCCCGATAAACTCGAGATCGTCGCTCGCTTTTTGGCGGAGCTCATTTAAGAGCGCCTGTGGTTCCGTGCAGGAATCTATGCCCTTCAGAAGGACCGTTTGTAATTTATCAACTTTAGTGGTAAAACTGAAGAACTCAGTTGTGGATTTTTTTAACAATTCTTTAACAATTTTATGCTGTTCCACTGTACAGCAGTGGATAGCATGTCTATCTTTATTAAGTCTCTTAATTGTAAAATTATTGCCTATGGCCGACTTACATAGATTTATGGTATCCTCAAGCTCCATTTTATAAACGTTGATGGGTGGCACCTTCTCTTTCTTGTTTTTGGGCGGCTGTGGTTGCTGCTGTTGAATCTGTTGTTGCTGCTTCTGCTGCTGTTGATTCGGCTGCTGTTGGTTCTGCTGCTGTTGATTCTGCTGCTGTTGGTTCTGCTTTTGTTGTTGTCGTTGTTCCTTCGGTTGCTGCTGTGGCTGTTGTTTTTGCAGCTGCTGTTGTGGCTGCTTTGGTTTTTGTTTCGTTTGTTGCTGGTTTTGTTGCTGCTCCAGTTGCTGATTTAGCTGTGGCTGCTCTGGTGTTGGCAGTAGCTCAGCATTACTTTGCTTTGGGTGCGCTACTTTTTGTGGCTGCTGTAGCGACTTTCTCTTCTCCTGCTCTAGCCTCTCCCTCTGTCGGCGAGCTTCTTGCTTTTCCTTCAAAGCCAGTACTAGGGGAGCTAGCTGGGCTTTGAGGATCTCAATCTCCCCTTCAACAGCACCAATTTTAGCTTGGATGCTTTGCTCCTCGATTTCGTCTTCGGAGGACGCCTCTGGTGATGTTAAGTCCACATACTGAGTGCTGTCCCCCGTTGTGTACATTCCTTCTCCCCCCTCGGACATGTACTCCATTTCCTCATCCGATGGTGAGGTAATTAGCTGCTTTTGAATTTTTGCTGCTGCTGTAGCTTTCGCCGTTCGCCCCACGTCCCTCGCTCCAGCTGGCAGCTTAGCTGAAGTGATGGTGGAGCGGCGCTTGACTAGGTTCGGCGTAGCCAATATCTTCTTCCTCCTCCTCTTTGGCATATCGGCTGATGGTGCCGTTGCCGTCGAAGCTAGGGCATCATTCGATAACCCCGCTGTTGATGCCGTTGCTGGCTTAGTTGTTGGTTTTGTTTTTTGGACATCATCCGATGTCCCCGTATGCATTGCCGTTGATGGCTTTGATTTGATTGGGACACCTTTGGATGTTCCCGCTGTTGCTACCGTAGCTGCCGTTGCTGGCTTTGCTGGCTTTGTTGTTGTTGCTGGGACACCTTTCGATGCCCCCGCACTGGTGACGTCTTCCATCTGCTTTTCTTCCCACTCGATAAAGTTTTCAACTTCTCGGTTGTGAAAAAAAGCTGCTAAATTTTCTATGCCCGACCGGGATTTGAACTTGCGACCCTCCACACCGGGGTTCGCCACCTCTTCCACTGAGCTATTGGCTCTATTGAAAATTGCTTGGAATAATAACTTTTACTACTGCACTACGAATTTTAATTTGGAATACTACGAAAGTCATTATTATTTGTATTGTATTATTTATACTAGAATGTCAGTTTATTAGACTTGACCATTCTTTATTCCGTCAATTTCATTGAATTTTGAACAACAACAACAACTTAAAGGTGCTACCACCAATTGCTTACGAATTAATTTTGGGTATTTTAATTCGTTTTATTTTTGTTTGGCTAGAGATATAGCTACGAAAGTCGCAACTATAGTCTATATGGGTTATAAAATTAAACTTTCTATCGAATATAACCTCCAGATCATTCCCTATGCTATACTCGAAATTCACAGAAGTCAAACGACGGCAGAATGTAAGACTATGACACTTAGAAACATTCAAATGTAGTTTATTTTTAACACACCAAATAGAGAGATTTAATAAATCCTTTTACAAACCTAAACAGTCAGATACATCTTTTATTATAAAAAACATTTTTAAATCGTCAGCATACATGAGACAATGCGAATGAACAAAAACATCTGGAATATCATTTACAAGTAATAAGAACAACAGAGGTCCAAGGTGACTTCCTTGGGGGACACCGGATGTTACGTTAATGGCATCTGAAAGACATTTATCAATACGTACAAATTGAATCCGCTTACATAGATATGATTCTATCCATTTTAAGAAATTAGAGTGAAAACAAAACCTTCGCATTTTAAGAAGTAAGGTATGGTGATCGACTCTATCAAATTCTTTCGCAAAATCTGTATAAATCACATCGCATTGTAAACCCCTTTCAATTGAAGTAAGCACAAAGTTAGAAAATATGGCGAGATTTGTGTTAGTAGATCTGCCGCTCACAAAACCGTGCTGTAGAGGTGAAATTACTTCTTTCATTGAATGAATTAGTTTTTTATAAATTATTTTTTCAAAAAGCTTTGGAATAGTAGATATTTTACAAATTGGCCTATAGTTAGTCACATCGTTTTTTGAACCAGCTTTGTGAATAGGAACTTAAAAAGAGCTTTTCCATACATCTAAAAATATACCCGATTCAAGAGAACGATTAAATATGATTTTCAGAGGCAGGGCAATTGCCGTCGCACAATTTTTAAGCACTATCGGAGGAAAACCATCAATTCCTGGTAATTTATCAGAGTTTAAAGCAAGCAGCTCATCAGCTATTTCATTAAATGTAATACTTAGGCTGCCGATATTTACAGAATTTGAGAACAAGTCATTATCATAGTTCGTAGTATCATTCGTTGGAGACACATACACCGAGCGAAAGATTTAAGCAAAGAAATTGCAGATTGTAGGAAGATCAGATGAAGTAACATTTAAATACTGCATAGTGTTGGGAATACCTACCGATTTCTTTTTGTTATTTATAAAACTCCAGAAACACTTAGGATTACTTTTAAGATTTGCTTCTATATTAAAAATGTAGTGATTGTATAGAAATTTATTGAGGAAGTCAAACCTTTTTGAATCCAACAATATCTTTCATATAACGATTATTTAAATTAATCAATTCTTTATTAAACCATGGACTTTTGTTTAGATTTTTTTGTTTGCATATTTTGGGAATAAATAAATCAATTGCCTCTTTAAGCTTGCAAGTAAATTTACTATACGCATTAGTTAAATCGAGATTACTTAAAACAGACAACCAATCAAAAGAACGGATAAAGTTAGATAAAGAAACGAAATCACCGTTAACATAATCATAAAAAAGATTATGGCTATTATTACAAGAAGGTTTAAAATAATTATAAAATTTGATATTCATATTTAATGCAACACGATAGGGTGAACTGGAAAGTGAAGCTGAAGGCAGATAGTTTACATCTGCGCGTAGCTCTTTATCAATAAAAATCAAATCAAGAATACGGTCAAGATTATTTGAAAATTTATTAATCTGCATGAGATCGAACTCAGCTAAACTGTCAACAACTACACTTTCTTAATCCGATTTTATATTGAATGGTAATAAACACTGCTCATCATCATCAAATAACCATTTTATGAATGGTAAATTAAAATCACCTAAAATAATTATATTCTGATTCTTATTAAGGTCTTCTAAAATTGTACGGCAATTATCTATATGAATTTTATACAATTCTAGCGAACTGTTTGGAGGTATATAACTTACAGCTATGAAGATATCATGAATATTATCTAAATTAACACGAACAATAAGTTGATCAATGTCATAATGCGACAATACATCAGATGATGACAATACATCAGATAATGACGCCGCCTCCTCTATCTAAACCAGTTTTGTTAGGACAGCGATCTTTGCGAAAAACATTGTACAGCTGGCTATTAAACATTTCGGCAGTGTGATGATTATTGTTGAGCCAAGTCTCTATCTTCGTGATAAACGCTGCACGGTCGCCTGGTCACTCGACCTAGAAAAAGCCTTCGACAGTGTTTGGAGAGCGGGGCTTCTCTTTAAGATTGCTGCCCTTAACTTCCCTCCCCATATTGTAAATCTCCTCGAACGGATAAAATTAGATAAAGAAACGAAATCACCGTTAACATAATCATAAAAAAGATTATGGCTATTATTACAAGAAGGTTTAAAATAATTATAAAATTTGATATTCATATTTAATGCAACACGATGGGGTGAACTGGAAAGTGAAGCTGAAGGCAGACAGTTTACATCCGCGCGTAGCTCTTTATCAATAAAAATCAAATCAAGAATACGGTCAAGATTATTTGAAAATTTATTAATCTGCATGAGATCGAACTCAGCTAAACTGTCAACAACTACACTTTCTTAATCCGATTTTATATTGAATGGTAATAAACACTGCTCATCATCATCAAATAACCATTTTATGAATGGTAAATTAAAATCACCTAAAATAATTATATTCTGATTCTTATTAAGGTCTTCTAAAATTGTACGGCAATTATCTATATGAATTTTATACAATTCTAGCGAACTGTTTGGAGGTATATAACTTACAGCTATGAAGATATCATAAATATTATCTAAATTAACACGAACAATAAGTTGATCAATGTCATAATGCGACAATACATCAGATGATGACAATACATCAGATAATGACGCCACCTCCTCTATCTAAACCAGTTTTGTTAGGACAGCGATCTTTGCGAAAAACATTGTACAGCTGGCTATTAAACATTTCGGCAGTGTGATGATTATTGTTGAGCCAAGTCTCTATCTTCGTGATAAACGCTGCACGGTCGCCTGGTCACTCGACCTAGAAAAAGCCTTCGACAGTGTTTGGAGAGCGGGGCTTCTCTTTAAGATTGCTGCCTTTAACTTCCCTCCCCATATTGTAAATCTCCTCGCTAGTTTCCTACAGGACAGAAAATTCTTCGTCCAAATTTAGGGTTCCATATCAAACACCTGTCCTAGTAATAGAGGGGTCCCTCAGGGATCGATCCTAGGCCCACATCTCTATAATATATTCCTTAACGATTTCCCTCACACCTTCTCCGATCATCACACGGACTCTACCAGTTTACTTTACGCTGATGACACTTTCGCTTATGCGAGTCACAGTTCACCTTTGGCAGCTGCTCAGACTTTGCAAAGACATCTTAATCTATATAATTAACGACTATTACAACTCTTGGGGAATTTCCATCAACATTCCAAAATCTCAGACGATCTGCTTTCGCAATGCTTGTGGTAAAAGACCTGCGAGCACTGTTCTTGAGAGTAAACACATTGTTCTTAGATTGAATGTTCACACCATTCCTGTAAAATACAACATCAAATACCTGGGGGTGAAATTCAACACACATGCCAGAGCTTCCTTAGCCAAAGCCCGCAATGTTTCAAACAGACTGATGCCCTTCTTCAGACATAGTGCTCTTATCAAAAACTCCAAGATACTTTTCTACAAATCCCTTATAAGACCCATCATAACGTACGCCTTCCCTGTCTGGGCGACCATATCCCCCTCGGTTGTCTTAGAAGCAGAAAGGTTCGAGATAAAAATTCTCCGCCTCTGCTCGGAAAAAATTTCCAATCTTTAACCAAACGTTATTCGAACGACTTCATCTACAACGACAATAACACCATTCCGTTAATGAAATACTCGCTGTCCTTATTAAAAAACACAATTTCTAATCTTCAAAACTCTAACAATGACCTCGTTAAAGCACTCATTCCGGTTCGGTCGAGGCCCTCTGGGGACTCTGAGAGATATCTTACCGCCTTTGACATATCCTTGACGGACTTAGACACAACTCCCCTCACTTCCTTCTACTCTAAGGCCTTTCCGGGCCAAAATCGCGGCTAAGGCCTTTATTAGCAATCGCTTTCTTGAATTTTACTATGCAAATTAGCTCTTTCGCTGTTTGTATTTTGGTCTACTTTGCATTTTTCCACACCGTTGCAGCGTATTGATTGGACGGACATTGCTTGCCTTCAGATCATTAACTTTATTTTACCTTGTTGCCTAATCTTACTAACATTATTGTACTGCTTCTCAGTGTTTTTATTCATACGATTTATACCAAAATTTATTAGACTTTTCCTCTATTTTAAATCATAAAAAAAAAAGAAAATAAATAAAAACAAAATACTCTAAGATATAAATCTATAATTTAATCAAAAAAAAAATAAAAAATTAAAAAAAAAACAATAATAATAAAAAGAATAAATTCATTACAAAACTGACCAATCGAAACTTCATAAAGAATCATCACATTCATAACAATATGTATATATTTCATACTAATCGTATCTAACTAAATGTATCTTATCTATATTCTTCTTATAAGAAATTCTTTTTTCTGTACTAACGCTTACGCTTTAGTCCACAGATAAATTTGTATATTGTTGGTCTTATTAATAAACATTGTCTAACTTTAGACAGCCGTCCAAATTTTTAAAAAACCTTTTTTATTTTTGCTAAAGTAATCTTTTTTTTTATCTTGCTTTAGACAACGTAATCTGATGTCTAAACCTAGAGAAATGCAATATTTCTTTTTATTAAAAAAGCATATTTCCGACTGTTTTAAAATACTTAGACATAGTTTAAACAGCCAAAAATCTAATTAATAAGACCATGTATCTACAAGTATTTACAAAAGAAAAGATAAAGAAAATGTAATTACTTAACACTCTCTGGTGTATTGTACCTGAGAACTGAATTCGTTTATACTGTGTATATTCGTCTCTCTTGTTCCTTAGTTTTAAGTTATTTGTATCTATATGACCCTCAGTCTCTCAAAACGGATATATAACTGCTCCTGAGCATGAGCATAAAATCTATCATCACAGCCATGTGGCATTCTTGTAATTTGATAAAGCAGGCAATACGTATAGCCGCAGTTATTATTTAGCTCCGCTAAAGTAATATTTTAAGAATTGTACTCTGTAATCTAATCTAAAAGTCTCAATAAAAAATTCAATTCAAAAATTTGTATTTGTTGTTTTTTTCATCTCAATATGGCTTTCTGTGGTTTTTATGCGTTAATGCGCCACCCGTAGGCATGCCTTACTGAGATGGCAAATTACTGACAGATATAGTTGGAAGCGAATTGTAGATCGCCTTCCCAGTTCAGATTCTGGAAGAGAAATAGATAAACCTTTAAGGTGTTGTGAATTTAAATATTCTAGTTCAGGTGAGGCTACAGAAACAAGCAGTTTATAAGGCAGCAGTAGAATGGAGAATTCGCGATATAGTATAGTCTTTAGGATTTTACACGACATGAGACAATACTGGAAGAACAAAATTGGCGAGCATTCTTTAGTTTAGTTTAGTTTATTTCAGGTAAATACTAACACAGTAAGATAAATCTTATAAAGTAGTGATAGCTTTATGATATAACAAAGTTCAATTTTATGTATCATGAATTTAATAATAATCTAAAAATGCAAAAATAGATTAGAAAAAAAAGAAGGAAAAAACAAAAAAAAAATAAATTCGAAGAATATATGAAAAATATAGGTTAAACAGAATGTTGAAAATTGAAATATTATAAAGATAGGGGAGAAAGAAAAAACAAAAAAAAGAAACAAAATTTTTAAAAGAAGTTAGTTGCTTTGATTAAAATAGAAAGATCTTAATCTATTTTGAAACTGTTGTGCCCCACTTGATTCTTACAAATATTGTGGGAGTGAATTCCAAAGACGGATTGCAGCAATGAAAAATTGCCTCTCGGAAGTGAGACCTGAGAAACGAGGGAGTATTAAATGGTATGATCTATTTGATGCTGGAAATCGAAGAATTTCATATAAATATGCTGGCTGTCTTGTCTTTATAATAGTAAAAAGTATGTTTAAAGTTTTAAACTTAATAAAATTTTCAAATGACATTTTGAGGAGGTTCATAGACAGATGTGAGATGTGATCGTATTTTCTAAGGCCAAAAATATAACGAATGGTACTATTAAATGCTATATTCAGTTTTTTCTTGCTTGCAGAATCACAATTATTGTATATTTCGCACCCAAATGTAAGAACTGGGATGACTAGGGTTTTGGCAAGAACCATTCTAGTTTTCGATGGGGTAAACTGCTGGATGGCCCACAAACTGAAGTTAAACTTTTAGTTAAATTCTTTATTTTTTAAGTGTAAAATATTTTAACAGAGCTGAAATAAGTAAAAAACTAAGGTTAATAAATAACTAACAACCAATTTTGAGGAAAAAAGCTTTAATTATAATTTTTGATAATTATTTTCATTAATAAATCGTGTATATAGTTTTCAGTATACACAATTTCATGAAGTACCCTGTAATTTGGATGTCGGTAGTGACCTTTAAATATTATCCGATTTGTTTTGATAATAAATAAAAACGCTTTGAAATAAAAAGCAACAAACCAATTCTATAATTCAATGTGTAATTTATTATTAGAATTTAAGATTGCTTGGATAATTTCAGATTAAGAAAATGTGACTTATCTTTTCGGAAGTTCAAGGAAGAAGAAAGATTTCATATAAACTTGACAAAAAGAAAATGAGAAAATTGAAAATTTACATATACATATATAAAATTGACATTTGTTAATTATTATTGTTATGATTGGAATGATATCATTCAGCAAAAATAGCATAAGGAAAGCGATATTGAAAGCGATATTTCCAACACTCCCTCTCGCTTTCAATAAAACTAGCCTTCGAAGTTTTTCTTTTGCTAAAGCTTTGGTGAAAGGGTCAGCCAATTGATCATCAGTCGGGATATACTGCACATCAACCTCCGCCTTTTTCTGCATATAACACGTGTAGAAGTACTGCGTGTCAATGTGTTTTGTTCGTTTTGATGACGCGGATTCTTGACTAAAGTTATTGCTCTTTAATTGTCACATTTGATAATCGTAAGTTTAGTTTGTTGTTGGTCCAAATTTGAGAGTAATCTTCTTAAATGTACTGCTGCTTCTGTTGTAGAACATAAGGCTACGAACTCGGCTTCTGTTGTTGATGTCGCAATGATGGTCTGTTTTTTGGAACTCCAAGCAATCGAACCTCCATTCAATAGCACGATCCAGCCTGTAGTACTTCGCCGCGTCTCAACGTCTCCAGCCCAGTCAGCATCACAGTAGACGATCATTTCATTGCAGCTGGAACTTCTACCAAACCATATTCCTCGTTCCGACGTACCTTTCAAGAATCGTAAGACTCTTTTAATTCCTTGTCAATGGGTTAAGGTAGGACTCTCCATAAATCTGGTTAGAACACCAACTATATACGAGATATCTGGTCTAGTACACACCATCAAGTACATCAGCGAACCAATCGCTTCTCTATAAGGGAAAACTCCAGAGCTCTTTACTTGTTCATCTTTCGTGAATTTTATTCCAGGTTCTGCGGGTATAGAAACAGGTGAACAATTAATATGGTTAAAACGATTTAGAATTTTATTTGTATCTCGTTTTATTTGCATGCCTACAAAAAACTCGGCTTCTCTGAAAGTAATCTCAAACAGCCCTTTCATAGTATCCGATCGGAACGAAAATTTCTCCGACTCATACAAAATGTTTTTTTATTTTTCATTTTAATGATACAAATTTCTCATAAATCGGTTACATCTCCGGAAAATTATTTCAACGTGCAATTGAAAAGGAAAAATTAAAGTGATATTTCTTATATTTCTTAAAATTCGGAGAAAATTCCGTTCCGATCGGATACTATGATAGGGCTGAAATTCTTGATTAAGGTTATATAACAGCATTTTAATGATTGTAATATCGTCTCCACATATAGGCCCATCATCTACATAAAGAGCTAAGTACGTTATATACTTCATAGACTTACAGATAAACATGCATGGGTCAGCTCTTGATTGTTCCAGTCCAAATTGCATTAAGAATTCAACAATCCTTTTGTTTTGTATTATTTTCATTAATTATGCTAAGTTCGGTTCATTTACCCTACTTTTCATCAGCCGTTTGTACGTATTGTATGTACTTACATTATTTGTTACTTGTTTGCTCTTATTTTTCTTTACTCTAATTATAACGTTAATATTCTCAAGTTTTCTCACACACAAAATGTAAATATCAGTTATTTCTTATTTTTTTGTAATATGCTATTGATAGCAGTAGCATTTAAGTTACTCTCTTGCTGTATTAATGCCGTTTTATTTTAAGCTATCATGTTTGTAATATAGTTATAGTTTTGTTAATTATCTTTCTCTTTGCTGTTGACTATCATCGAGTGCACAACTTTTGCTCCGCAATAAATTATTATAACGTTGAAGAAACCTCTGTCTTTCTTATTGATAATTATTTAAATAATTTTTGTCGGTCATGCTTTTACACACATTATAAGAATTGTGCTTAAATTAAAGGTATTGTTACGTATGCACATTAAATTGCAATCAAAATTCGATTCATTTTTGGTCCAATCGAGCCGGATAAACGAATCGAAAACTAAAAAACTATTGGACAAATGGTATAGTACATGCATGTAATACTGATTATAATTCATATTTGAATGTGGTGAAAACTTTAATTCATATAATTTGATGAAATTGTGCGTCCTTTTTATTAAGACTGGTTCGATTCGCGATTTTATTAAATTCATAAAAGATCGCAAGCTTAATTAAATACTATTAGCCAATTTTTTGATATAAAAATGAGTGTTACTAAAAAACGTGGTCACGTAAAAGCTTGTTTGACTAGGGCCGTATCGTTTGTAGAAGGCATGGACGAGCGCGTGTCTTTAGAATTACTCGAGCTTCGGTTGCAAAAACTTGAAGAAAACTGGAAAGAATTCGAATGTCTACAAAATCAAGTTGTAGAGGACGCGAATGATGATGAATTCGCGAATATAGAGTCCGAGTTTTCTGAATACGAAACGAAGTATTTCTTAGCTCAATCAACCCTCACAAAGGTGATTCGCGATAGAAAAAAATCTGAAAAACCTTCCGTTAGTGAATCGGCGGTCGATAAATTGACTAATCAGCAAGCTTCCTTGCTCGAAAAGATCAACTGTAGCCAAAATGCTTCGATTTCGCTCCCTAAAATTGATATACATCCTTTTTCGGGCGATTATAAAGAATGGCCAAGTTTTAGGGACATTTTTCAGGGAACTATCGACACAAATAAAAGTTTATCGACTACTCAAAAATTTCGGTATTTAAAAACTTATTTACGCGGTAAAGCAGCAGATCTGTTGCGGGACATAACGGTTTGTGATTCGAACTACTTGGATGCTTGGGAACGATTAGAAAAACGCTACGATCGGTCCAATCTAATTATGCAAGCCCATATTCAGTCGTCTATTTCTATGCCAAGTATGAATTCTTTCAACGTTGTCAATCTTCGTAAGTTAACTGATTGTACAGATGAAACGATTAGAGGTTTGAATTCTTTAGGATCTACTGACCGTGACCCTTGGATTATCTATCTCTTGCTCCAGAAACTCGATCAAGATACGCGACAAGCATGGGCAAAAGAAGTTGGTTCAAGATCTGATTGCATTATAGATGAACTTATTACATTCTTGCAACTTCGCTGCGACGCTCTAGAATCATGCCAGACTCCCTCGCATTCCAATCCATCTCGTGCAAAAAACATTAAACCCATTCATTCGCATTACACAGAAACCAAAGTAACTTGTCCTAAATGTAAATCTGATCATAATCTAACCAAGTGCGCTAATTTTTTGTCCTTAGACATAAAAACTCGTCGTGAATTTAAAGAACAATTGCTTTGCTTTAATTGCTTACGCCCTGGTCATCCCTCAAACAAGTGTCGATCTAACTTTCGATGTAAAACTTGCAATTCGCGGCATCATACACTTGTTCACTCTACACCGTCTCCGCCGTTGCCCAATGCTCAAAACCTTGTTGTCTCTGACTCATCTTCGCCAATGTTACCCACAAATTTAAAAGATTCAAATTCTCAAGCAGCAGTTAACTCATCATTCTCGCTCTGTTCAAGCTTACCTCCGACAAGCAATTCGTTTAATCAAACTCGCTTTACTCAAACGATATTACCCACAGCTATCGCTTCTGCTCATGATAAGTATGAAAACTTTCAAACCGTTCGTTTGTTGCTAGATTCGGGATCGCAAGTATCTTTTATCACGGAAAATACAGTCCAACGTTTAGGCCTTAATCGAAAACCTGCTCGAATTCCCGTTTTAGGAGTAGGTTCAACCTCAGCTGGTATCACAAATGGGTTTGTTACATTGAAACTATTTTCTCGATATGCCAAGGACTATGTTGAAGTTCATTGCTACGTAATACCCAAACTAACATCATTGTTACCCAATTCATAAGATCGTCGATAAAAACACTTTCTCTTCGTACGAACTAGCCGATCCGCATTTTAATGTGCCAGGACACATTGACGTTCTCATCGGTGCTGACAAGGCGTTCAGCATATTTAATGGTTCTGCAGTTCGGGGAGAGCAAGGAGCACCTGACTTAATACCAACAATCTTTAGTTGGGTTGTCTGTGGCAACATGAACAACATATCTTTGAATACTACCGTCGACTCGTTTTGCACTCAATTAGACACTGAAAACACCTTTAATCTCGAGCGTTTTTGGCAACTTGAGGAAGTTGATCAAAAACCAATTCTTTCAGTTAATGACCAAAGAGCCGAAGATATATTTGTTAAAACCCATTCGCGCCTCCTTGACGGAAGATATAAGGTTCAGTTACCTGTTATATAGTTGAAATTGTTATACTCCTAATGTATTAGAATTCAATGCACATGCATACACAACTGCCAGCACTGTATTATTTGGTCCTACTTTTAAGTCACTTAACTAATTATATTCTATAGACACCTCCTTCTTATTTCGACTGTCAACGAGACCACATGGTGGAACATTATATTAAGGTATTAATAAATTAATAAAGTTGTACCAAATTTAGTAAGCTGTGGGTTTTACTTTAAATATAATATTGGCGACGAGGATAATCGGAAAAAGTCATTAAAAGAGAAAAACAAAAACCGTGCATAGTAAGTCAAGCACTCGCTCATGTCAGAGTCGGAAGAAGAAAATCAAGAAGCAAAATCAAAAGAAGTTAAACCCTCGTGTTCTATATTAGAAGTCAAAGATCATATTCGAGTCACAAAAATGAGTCAACTTCTAGGATCTATGGAAACTTTTGCTCCAGGTGACGATTTCGAAGAATACATTGACCGTTTAGGCGAATACTTAAAATGCAACGAAGTCGCAGAGTCAAAAAAGACGTCCGTGTTCATAACCTTAATAGGTTCTGAGGCCTATAAGACTCTGAAAACAGTCTTAGTACCCATTAATCCAAATACGAAGTCCTACGATGATCTTGTCAAAGAACTCCGGAAAATATACGCGCCGAAAAAATTTGTGATTGCAGAAAGATTCAAGTTCTACCAGCGCAATCAAAAACAAGGAGAATCAATAAAAGACTACATTGTATCGCTCAAACTCTTATCACGTGACTGCAAGTTTGAGGGATTCCTGGATGAAGCCCTAAGAGATAAAAATTATATTCGGTTTATATAATCCTAAAATTCAAGAAAAGATGCTTGAAGACGATACAGCAACATTTGGAATTGTTACAGAAAAAGCTATTAAATTAGAACTTATTGCAGAAGATCAACAAATTCTTAAGCCATCGCATGTGAATGCTATCAAAAGCACGAATTATGAGCAGCAGCTCAGACCTCATCATAGATTTCATCAAACACCACGAGGTGTCCAACAGAACAAGTTCTCTCAAAGTCATTCTACAGCCACGTGGCAATCATCACAGGTATAAATGTCCCGCTAAAGAGATTACATGTTATCTTTGCAAGTGCCGAGGTCATTTTGCTAAATTTTGCAAAAGCTTTGGTGGTCGAGAGAAGAAAGTTAACATAATTCGGGATAAGGCAGATGAGGCAGAGGATGAGGAACCGAAAAGACTCAACAACATATACAGTTTATCCGAGTACACGAGTAGTCGTCTCATTACGTCAGTCAAAATTAATAATATAGTGGTACAGATGGAGGTGGACACCGGGGCATGTCAATCTATAATAAGTTATATAGATTATTATAAGTTATTTAGAAATTTGGCTCTCAAAAAATGTTCAATTAATTTACAGGCAGTCACAGGTCATAAGCTGGAGTGTGTTGGTCTTTGTGAAGTCATGGTGGAGTGGCCGAATGTTGGAGTGTCGGAAGGGAAATTTTTAAAATTGTCAGTAGTCGAATGCGAAAATAATTTCATACCCATTTTGGGACGTCCTTGGTTGGATATACTTACACCAGGGTGGAGGAATAAAGTCGGTGGTAACGAATCGGGTCCAGAAGAGTACCAAGTAAGTCATTTAAAGTCACATTCGGAATCTGTAGTAAGTCATGGTTGTCCATCTGTCATTAGTGAAGTAGTCAATTTCGAGAATACGCTCATTTCTAGCGTCGAGTCCAAACAATTTGATATTTCGCATATAAAATCAAAATTTCCGCGAGTGTTTGAAAATAATTTGACAATGCCAATTCAGGGATTTACAGCTGATATTTGTGTCAACGCGCAGTATGTTCCGCTTTTTCATAAAGCTTATACGGTTCCTTTCCAGTTAAGGCCAAAAGTAGAAGATGAATTAGACCGGCTATGTCGGCTTGGAATAATATCACCTGTCAAATATACAGATAACGCCAGTCCTATAGTTGTAGTTCCAAAACCAGATGGGTCCATTAGAATTTGTGTGGACTTTAAGAGAACCATCAATAAATTTGTTATGATGGAACACTACCCTCTAACTGTTTGTGAAAACATATTCGCACAACTTGCCAATGCAAAATTCTTTTGTGTCCTAGACTTAACCGGCGCGTTCCAACAGTTAGAGGTTTCAGAGGGTTCAAAAAAATATCTGGTGATTAATACTTTGAAGGGTCTGTATGTTTTTAATCGTTTGCCTTTAGGGGTTTCTGCCGCACCAGCAATTTTTCAGAGTGTCATTGATCGGGTCATCAAAAATATCAAAAACGCCTATGGATATATTGACGACATTATTGTTGTTGGTAGCTCAAAACAAGAATGTAAAGATAATCTATTTGATGTCTTGAGTAGATTAAATCATCATAACATTCAAATTAATCTTAAAAAGTGCGTGTTTTTCGCAGAAGAAGTAGAATATTTAGGTCACTGCATTTCTTATAATCGTATTAGTCCAAGTAAACGTAAAATTGAAGCCATAGTCAATGCGCCTAGTCCAAAAAATTTAACCGAATTGCAGTCATATCTTGGTCTTTTAAACTATTACGGTAAATTCATCCCCAACCTGTCAAATAGATTAGAAAATTTATATGGTCTTTTGAAAAAAGATAGTAAATTTGTTTGGTCGTTAGATTGTGAACAAATTTTTCAGAAAAGCAAGCAATGGATATTACAAAATCGTATACTTGAACTATATGATCCCAAGAAAACTATTGTCATCTCCGCAGATGCATCGCCATATGGTCTTGGAGCGGTAATGTCGCATCTCATCAACGGAGAGGAACGTCCTATAATGTTTGCTTCGTGTACCTTAAATCCAGCTGAGCGTAATTACTCACAATTACATCGGGAGGCACTCGCTATTATTTTCGCTGTACGTAAGTTCCATAAGTACATTTATGGTAACAAGTTTATCATCCATAGTGATCACCAGCCATTACGGGAAATATTTAACCCTAATAAAAGCACTCCTGCAGTTGCCGCTGCCAGGTTGCAGCGTTGGGCTGTTATTTTATCAATGTATGAATATAAAATAGTCTACAAAAAGGCTCAGCAAATGACACATGCCGATGCTTTGTCGAGGTTACCTCTAGAAGAACCTTCGGGTGTTGAGGATTCCTCAATAAATTCTTTTAACGTGTCAGGAGATAATCCATTGGATCTTTGTCGCATACGCAAACAGTCGAATGCTTGTCCCATTCTAAACAGGGTTATTTCTTTTGTGTCAAAAGGCTGGCCTGCGAAGTCAAAAATAACTTGTCCTGCAATTATTAAATTTTATGACAAACAAAATAGTCTTTCGGTTGATAATCAATGCCTATATTATGGTAACAAATTGGTAATTCCAGATGCATGTCTACAAGAAGTGCTAAAATTGATTCATGATGACCATATTGGTATGTCACGTATGAAGCAAGTTGCTAGAAGTCAATTTTTTTTTCAAAAATTTAGATAAAGAAATCGAGAGCTTTGTGAACAAGTGTGTAATATGTCAGCAAACACGAAAAGCGAACAAATCAGAGACTGTACCCTGGCCAGTCACATCATTTATGTTTGAGCGTGTTCACATTGATTTGTTTTATTTCAGTAAAGATGTATATTTTATATTGGTCGATTCATTTAGTAAATGGATGGATATTTACCTATTATCAAATTCAACGGCTGAAGCTGTCATTGAAAAAATAAAAATGAGCTGTTCTTATTTTGGCTTCCCAAAAGAAATTTGTAGTGACAATGGACCACCATTCGCTTCCAGTAAGTTTTTAGAATTCGGGAAAGAAAATGGAATTATTTTATCGAAGTCACCTCCTTATCACCCGCAAAGTAACGGTTTAGCGGAGAGAGGTGTCTCTGATGTAAAGAAAGTTTTCAGAAAGTTCTTATTGGATACTAATTACAAATACCGGGAAACTACTACAGTTTCTAACATCGTACCGTCACACTCCAACATCGGTAACAAAACTATCTCCTTCAGAAACTATATTTAATTTTAAACCTAGAAGTATTATAAGTATACTAACTGAAAAAACGCCTTGTTTTCCTGAGAACAAAACGTTATATGAAACTGTAAAACAAAGTAAACCATTAATTGTAAACAATGAAGAAAACAATAAGAGTAGTCAGAATGTAAATGTAAGTTTACCAAATTTTTCAAAGGGGGAGAATATAATGTATTTAAATTCAAATAATTTAACAGCTAAGTGGATTCCGGGTAAAATATTTAAAAGATTAAGCCCGTGTATTTATGAAATAAGTTTAAATAATAATTGTAGGCGGATTGTTCAATTTTCTGAGCTTAGGAAATCGTGTTTAGAAGATAAATATCATCCTTTTCTAACTTTAACGCCCAGATTAGCAATAAATAATGAGTGTGAATATACAAATATTGATGCTTCGCATTCAAGATCAACTTCAAACACAGCTAAGCGACAAAAGAAAATATACGAAAAAGTATGAAGTTCTGGAAGAATAAAGAAAAAATAAATTTAAATTATTAAAGTATATAAACTAATAAGTTATTTATGTATATGAACTTTTGTGAACTTGAGGACTTAAGAATTAAATGAATTATAGAAAGAATTATAAATTATGAAACTGAGAACTTAAGAATTAATGAATTATAAAACGAACGTACATAGGTACATACATATAAGAAATTGTGAACTTGAGAACTTATGAATTATGTTAAATGAAAAAAAAAAAAAATGTTGTATACGAACTTCTAAAAGGGAAGAAATGTTATATAGTTGAAATTGTTATACTCCTAATGTATTAGAATTCAATGCACATGCATACACAACTGCCAGCACTGTATTATTTGGTCCTACTTTTAAGTCACTTAACTAATTATATTCTATAGACACCTCCTTCTTATTTCGACTGTCAACGAGACCACATGGTGGAACATTATATTAAGGTATTAATAAATTAATAAAGTTGTACCAAATTTAGTAAGCTGTGGGTTTTACTTTAAATATAATATTACCTTTCAAAACTGATAAAACAATTGATTTCGGGAATAGCCTTAATATCGCTCAATCTCGTCTCTACTCCACTGAACGTAAATTGTCCTCTAATTAGAGTTTGAAAGCTGAATACGTACGGTTTATGGAAGAATACCTAAGCTTAGGGCACATGGAAGAGATTCCTTCTAACGAATTGTCAGTACCTACCAATCAATGCTACTATCTTCCGCACCACGCTGTGTTAAAGAATGACAGCTCGACCACTAAAGTGCGAGTAGTATTTGATGGCTCTGCCAGGTATTCTGATAATCCATCGTTAAATGAAACACTCCTCATAGGACAGAGCTATCAGCGAGATCTCTTTTCTCTTTGTATCCGGTTTCGCCGCCATCTTTACACCATATCTGGTGACATTGAAAAAATGTTTCGACAGATACGTATATCGGAAAAACATACAAATTTTCAAAGAATCTTGTGGAGAAAATCAACTGATGAAATTATTAAGCACTATCGTCTTTTGACAGTGACGTATGGGACGTCATGCGCACCTTTTCTTTCTGTCCGCACTTTATATCAATTAGCTCATGACCATCAAGAACAGTATCCTAACGCCTTTAAGGTCTTACTTAATGACTTTTATATGGATGATGTCATGACAGGAGCAGATTCTATTGAGGAGGTCATATCTCTGAGACTAGAACTCATCGATCTATTGAAATCGGGTGGATTTAACCTTCGAAAATGGACGACCAATTGCTGGCCCTTACTCATCTCTTTGCCAGAAGAACAGCGTGAGCTATCTCCAATCGAATTTGAGGAATTTTCAACAGTAAAGTTACTTGGCATGCAATGGTGCCCATCAAAGGATAGTTTTATTTTTAAATTACATTTAAACAGCTCTTTATTTATTTGAATGCGTTAAATACTAACGTTACATTTATGCTTAAAATTATATAATTTACAAAATTAAATATTAATATTGCAAAAAAAAGATTGTTTAAATTTATTAGATTTGATATTGTCATTAACAGAGTTTAAGAGGAAGTTATTTTTATTAAAAACATTTATTAACTGATTAAGAGGGCTATAAATACCATAGTTAGATCTGCTAAAAATAGTTCGAATTGGTAGTCTATTTCTTGATGTAACCCGGCCTACATTAAAATTTAATCGTCCTAAAACTGAAGAAGATGATATGGATCCACTTATTATCCCAATAATAAAACATAGTTGCAAATACTCTCTATGAACTGAAAGTGATGGGAGATTTATAAGCCGAAGTCTATGGGTGTACGGAGGCAAGATAACCCTGTTCGACCATGGAAGAAAACGTAGTGTAAATTTCATAAACCTTCTTTGAACACTTTCAATTCTATTTATGTGAACCGAGTAGTATGGGGCCCAAACTATACAACCGTATTCAAGGACTGGTCTGACGAATGATACATACAGAGTTTTAATAACATAAGGATCTCGGTAATCGCGGCCGAATCGCTTTATGAAACCAAGGGTTCTATTGGCTTTTTTTAGAATATAATTATAATGATCATTGAAGGATAATTTTGGATCTAAAATGATTCCAAGGTCTGAAAAGTTGGATAATTTTTCCAAATTTGACGAATTCAGAACATAGTTATAAATTAATATATTATGTTTGCGTGTAAAACATTGTTTTACACTTGTCAATATTCAATAACAAACAATTAATATTGCACCATTCCCAAAATGTTTGCAGATCCTTTTGCAGCATTTCACAATCCTCTAAGGAGCTTATTGTTCGAAATATTTTTACGTCATCGGCGTAAATCAATGCCCTGGAATTTTGTAAAATTGAAGGGAGATCATTTATAAATAAAACGAACAACAATGGACCGAGGACAATGGACTGCCCTGAGGTACACCAGAATTAACTTTAAACAAGCTAGAACGGTTATCTTTGAATACAACACTGTAATATCTATCGCTTAAGTAAGAAGAAATCCACGTTATAAAACAATCATTAAGGCCAATTTTCTTTAATTTCTTTAAAAGTACTCGATGACTTAACTTGTCAAAGGCCTTACTAAAGTCTGTAAATATACAATCTACTTGCTGTTTTTTTTCAAAGGCATCTATGCAAAATGTTGTAAATTCTAATAAATTAGTGACAGTCGACTTTCTCTTAACAAAACCATGCTGATTTTCACATAAAACAGAATTACAATTAAAAGAGAGAACATCACAGACTAGAGACTCAAATAGTTTTGGGATAACATACAATTTAGCTATAGGGCGGTAATTGGTAACTAAGTGCTTAGGTCCTTTTTTATGTGTTGGTTTAAGGAACGCACATTTCCATAGATCAGGAAACTTTGAACATTTTAACGATTGATTAAACAAAACATGTAACGGATATAATAAATGCGTTGAACATTTTTTTAGCATAAATGATGGTAAGCCATCAGGGCCAGGATTAAGACTGTCATCGAGTTTTAAAATATTGTCTAGTATTGTTGCTTTAGTAATGTTTAGATTGATCAAACCTAGGTGTACGTACTGTTCAGTCATTGAGGAATTGATATCGTTTAATGGAAGAGAGTCTTCGTAGGCACTTTTAAAATATTCTGCAAACATGTTGGATATAACCTCTGGATAGTGACTAGTATCGTTTTTATAGCTCATGCTAGCGGGGTAACCGTCAGATTTTCTTTTACAATCTACATACTTCCAAAAATTCCGCGGGTTCACTTTTAATTCATTTTCAGTCTGTGCAACAAATTCGGCATATAGGCAATTAGAATAGTTGATAAACTCATTTTTTATTCCTAAATATATTTGTAAATCCTCTTCAGTTCGTGATTGACTAAATTTAACCCAGGCCTTATTTCTTTTGTTTTTTAAGGATTTGAGATGCAGATCGAACCATGGTGGGTTGTTATCTTTAGTTTTTATATTTCGTAATGGAATAGTTTCAATGAAGCAATTGAATAAAACGTTATAAAATTTCTTAACCATATCATCTAAATTTGAATTCAAAAATAATAGATCCCAGTTTATGTCGTTCAATAAGTTGAAAAGTTGATTAAAATTACATTTTTTGAAATTGAATTCAATCTGGTTTTTACAAACATTAACAAAACTACATATACTTAAGTTCAAGTTGATTGATAAGGCAGGATGATGGCGATCTTCTTCAATAAGTGTTACGTCACTTTGCATAACGGCAGTATCAGAATTTACGACTTCGGAAAAATAAACTAGATCCAGTATTTTATTACTCTGATTTTTAACACTATTGAGTTGATTTAAACCTAATGAGGCCATTGTATCTATAATGCAGTATTCGTTTGCATTCGAGGCATTAACAGGAAGAAATTCCTCACATTCATTCGACATGGTCCATTCTAACTTAGGTAGGTTAAAGTCGCCTATAACAATGACTTCATCAGTTGGATTGGTGTTCTCAAAGATTTCGTCCAAAGAATCACAAATATTTTTATATATTTCATAGTCTGAGCTGGGTGGTATATAAACAGCCACCACATATAGGTATCCAAAAGGCATCTTTATTTTTATGCATAATAGTTCTATTTCAGACTGTAAAAAGTCATGGACTAAGGTGCTTATAAGAGAATCTTTAACAGCTATTAATAATCCTCCTCCTACTGTCGTGGATTCATTTACTGAGTGTCGATCACGGCGAAATACTTGATAATTCATGTCAAAAAGTTCAGTATCAGATATTGATGAATATAACCAGGTTTCAGTTAAAACAATAACATCGTGAGGTAGGTTGTTTATATTTCTATAGACCTTATTAGTCTTTGTCCGTAATCCATTAACGTTTTGATAATAAATTAGTAATTGTTGTAGTTGCTGCGGAGGAGTCGCGTTGTCAAGTGGTGCGGAAAATGGTTGGGTTTCCTTTTTAATGCCCTGTTCTGGAACTCATGCATGATAATTCCATCGGGCCAGAAGGATGGGGAATTTAAAAGGTGGAATACTGAATCCGGACACCTTATTTTAAAAGATGAGTACTTCGAAAAGTTTCGTTGAAGCATCTTTTCGATAGTTATTAAGCCTAGCGTACCAATTTAGTTTTAATATAATTTTTAACGTCTAGGGCATTTGTAACTGGGTCAAGTTTTGAAATGAAGATTACTCTTTGTCCTTCAACTACTTTTAGTCCAATTTCAATAGGCGATGTATAGTTGCTTTGCTCTATCGTTTTTACTAAACGCCGAATTCTGTCTGAATCCTCAAGGATATTTGACCCTATCGGATTCCTAGCACCAGTCATCGTCGGCATTAAAATTCTTTTCCAGGATCTATGGAGGGAAGGGAAAAAGTGGGATGAAGACATCAGCCAAGATATTGCCAACCGTTGGAGTTTAATTCGTAATGAGTTGCATCTACTCGAATCCATAACTATTCCTAGAATTTTATGGAATAACAAAAAATGTTTCGAATTGCATGCGTTTTGCGATGCCTCGCTTGATGCCTACGCTGCAGTGGTATATTGCCGAAGTGTAAGCAAGGATGGGTTGGTAAATGTTGCGTTAGTGGCAGCCAAAACAAGGGTTGCACCAATAAAAGTATTGTCTCTGCCTCGACTTGAGCTCTGTGGAGCTACACTTTTGACTCGACTTATTAATAAACTAAATCTTTCTTTACAGGAGAAAGATCTTATGGTTTTTGCATGGACAGATTCGTCCATTGTGCTTCATTGGCTGTCTGCACCTCCAAAAAAATGGTCAGTGTTCGTAGCAAATCGCACCTCCGAGATTCTGACATCGATTCCTCGTCAAGGATGGAACCACGTCCGATCAGCAAACAACCCAGCTGACATTGCAACGCGTGGAGTTTCACCATCTCTTTTACAGGTAAATGAGATGTGGTGGAAGGGTCCTTCTTAGCTTTGGAAAGATCGAACTCAATGGCCAGTTTCAAACCCATGTATCAGGGACGTATCTGTTCCCGAATTGGAAGAGAGAAGTACGCCCAGGGCTCAGGTATTAGTTACAAATATTCAATCAAATAATATTTTTGAAAACATTTTAATTAATTCTTCAAATTGGTGGAAATCTGTTCGCGTTGTGGCAATGATTTTACGCTTTATCTGGAATGTCCGTAGTAAAAAAAACAAAACTGATCGGAAATACAATTACTTAACTACCGAAGAAATTTCAAAGGCTAAAATTCAACTAATAAAATGTGTGCAAGAATCTATATTTCCAATCGAAATTCATATGCTTAAGACTCAACATCAGATACCTAAAAAACATAAATTGAATTCGTTATTCCCGTTTCTAGACTCGAATGGACTTCTTCGCGTCGGTGGTCGTTTAAATGAATCGACATTATCTTACAGTGTTAAACACCCCTTAATTCTGCACAAATCGCACAGTGCATCACGTTAAATTGTTGAATATCTTCATAAAAGGTACTTACACGCAGGTGTATCTCAATTGTGCGGCATAGTAAAACAAGAATTTTATATACTTGGGTGTCGAAATTTACTTCGCGACGTGGTATACAAATGTGTGATTTGCTTACGTCATCGACAGCATACCTCAACCCAGCTTATGGGAGATCTTCCGAAGGAGCGTATTTGTTACTCGCGACCGTTCAGTAAGGTCGGTTGTGACTATGCAGGTCCATTGACTTTGCGCCTATCTCATGGAAGAAATCCGAGGTTTACCAAAGGCTATATTGCTCTGTTTGTATGCTTTGTTACGAAAGCTATTCATTTAGAGCTGGTAGGCGACCTTTCAACAAACTCTTTTTTGTCAGCCCTCGATCGTTTTGTGGCACGTCGTGGCAAGCCAACTGAAATTTGGAGTGATAACGGCACCAACTTTCATGGAGCTAGAAGATCACTTGACGAAATGCACGCTCTCCTTCTTGATCAGCAACATCAAACGATCGTAGCCGACCATCTTTTGAAGGATGGTATATCTTGGAGATTTATACCTCCTTCTGCACCTCACTTCGGTGGGCTGTGGGAGGCAGGTGTAAAATCTGTAAAAACCCATCTTAAAAGAGTAATTGGTGATCGAGCACTCATATATGAAGATTTGTATACTCTTTTGGCAAAAATTGAAGCTTTGCTTAACTCGCGTCCCATGTGGCCAACATCAGACAGTGAACCCAATGCCTTATCACCGTCTCATTTTTTGATTGGCGAACCCTATACGGCAGTTTCCCAACCAGAATTTGAAATCACTAATAAACCTAAAACTAATTGGCATCTTTTACAGATACTTACGCAGGGTTTCTGGAGAAGGTGGCATCAAGAATACCTGACTTCCTTACAACATCGACCAAAGTGGCAAAATGTTCAACGAAACTTTAAGGTAGACGACATCGTCCTTCTTAGAGAGCCCAATTTGCCGCCCTCAAAGTGGATCCTTGGCCGTGTCGTAAAAATTCATCCGGGCAAGGACAATATGACAAGAGTTTTGACCGTGAAGACAAAATTTAAGGAATACGTTCGTCCTATTGTTAAATTAGTACCGTTATCTTTATCTGAAAGACCGGAGTCTTTCAGGGGGGGCTGAATGTTTTGTATTATTTTCATTTATTATGCTAAGTTCGGTTCATTTACCCTACTTTTCATCAGCCGTTTGTACGTATTGTATGTACTTACATTATTTGTTACTTGTTTGCTCTTATTTTTCTTTACTCTAATTATAACGTTAATATTCTCAAGTTTTCTCACACACAAAATGTAAATATCAGTTATTTCTTATTTTTTTGTAATATGCTATTGATAGCAGTAGCATTTAAGTTACTCTCTTGCTGTAGTAATGCCGTTTTATTTTAAGCTATCATGTTTGTAATATAGTTATAGTTTTGTTAATTATCTTTCTCTTTGCTGTTGACTATCATCGAGTGCACAACTTTTACTCCGCAATAAATTATTATAACGTTGAAGAAACCTCTGTCTTTCTTATTGATAATTATTTAAATAATTTTTGTCGGTCATGCTTTTACACACATTATAAGAATTGTGCTTAAATTAAAGGTATTGTTACGTATGCACATTAAATTGCAATCAAAATTCGATTCACCTTTTGTTCCACTGCCTCGATGCTTGCTTAAGTCCATACAAGCTTTTACTTAACAGACAGATCTTATCTCCATCTTCGAAACCATATGGTTGTTCCATATAAATACGTTCTTCTAGGCTGCCATGCAAAAATGCCGTTTTCACATCAAATTGGTAGATTTCAAGATTTTGTGCCGCTGCTATTGCCAATAATGCCCTAACAGAATCGTATCTAACGACCGGGGCGAAAGTCTCTTCGAAGTCAATGCCATACTTCTGTGAGCAACCTCTTGCGACCAATATCGCTTTGTATTTATCTATCGCACCGCTTGCTTTATATTTTATTCTAAACACCCACCTGTTAGTGATAACATGCTCACCTTCCGTTCTTGGCACTAGCACCCAGGTTTTATTAGCTTCTAGCGAATCGATCTCTTCATTAATTGCATCTAACCATTTTTGCGAGTCTTCAGCTTTCATGGCTTCCTCCACAGTTTTCGGCTCCAACTCACATGCACATACCTCAGCCACAATCACTTCTTCGTAATTTGGCCTTGAACCTTGCCTGATGTTATATGGGCTTCTGGGTGTTGGGAGTCTTGGATTCGTTCTCTTAGGCTTAATGCTTTCAGCGCAAACGTCATCCTGCAAATTACATGATTCGTTTTGACAATTTGGCTTACCTGAATCATAGTTTTCAACTATTTCGTGGAGGCTCGGTTGTCCTACATTGAATATCACATCTCTTCGGATTAATATTCTTCTTCCCACAGGATCAAAGATTCGATACGCTTTGCTTTCTTCGTTGTAGCCAATTATCAAACCTTTCATGGAATTTTTCTCCCATTTTGTGCGCTGCTCCTTAGGAATATGGATATAAACTTCGCTCCCAAATATTCGAAGATTTTTCACAGATGGCTTTGAACTAAACCACTTTTCATAAGGAGTTAGGCCATCAATTGTGAGTGATGCTGTTCGATTTTTGAGATATACTGCGGTATGCGTAGCCTCTGCCCAATTGTTTTTCATGTAGCATCGATTTTGCACTCTCGATCATTGTTCTATTCTGCCTCTCGATAAAACCATTCTGCTCGGGAGCTCTTGGGGTCGAAACTTCATGTTTTATGCCTTTCTTAAGAAGAAAATTTCGAACAAGCTCGTTGCAAAATTCCAGACCACCATCCGATCGCAAACGTCTTATAGAATGTCCATGAGCTTCAACTTCTGTGCAAAATTTCATTAGATTAGTTAACACATCTGTTTTATTTTTAAGAAAGTAAACGAAACAGTATCTTGAGAAATCATCTTTTAATAACATAAAATAATTGGCACCACCAATCGATGAAGTGCTCATCTTACCACAGAGGTCAACATGAAAGACTTCACCTGCAATACCAGACCATCTAGCTCCTGATTTTGGAAATGTCATACGATGTTGCTTGCCGTAAGCACAACCTTCACAAAATGGGTCTTCGTTTGGCATGTTTTTGATTTCTTCTACAGCTCCTTTGTTGCTCATCTCTCGCAGTGTCTTGAAGTTTACATGACCTAACCTCTCATGCCACAGCATTAATGTGCTTGACGAGGCAACGTTAAGTTCAGCGGTCTTTGTTGGCACCAAGTTCATCTTATATAACCTATTTTCTCGAACTCCATCCGCAATGACTATGTTATTTTTCATAAAGATGACACGTTGGGCTCCTTCTTCGAAAATAAGTTTCATACCTTTTTCTGAGCTCTTTGAAACAGATATGAAATTACGCCCAAGATCTGGAACAAGAAGAACATCTTTAATAGTGTGAATAACACTTGCTTTTTCAGAGTTTATAGCATGGACGTCAACGTCACTCCTTCCACCCGCAGTTTTCGACCATCTCCCACTCGCACCTCACATTTGCCTTCCACAAATGGAATGAAGTTCCTGAACCACTCCCTCTGAAACGACATGTGGTCGGTGGCTCCTGAGTCTGCATACCACATGTTTCTAACCTTTAATTTAGTTGAAGCTGACTGTAAAACAAATAAGTGAGAATCAGACTCTGATGCATGACAACTTGGATGACTTTTATTTGTTTCTTTCTTCTCGCTTTGATGACCATCAGGTTTATTTTGTCGATCTCGCTGACGTTTAAAGCACTCTCTTGCCCAATGCCCTTAATAATAACATTTACCTGATCGTTGCAGTCTGTTATCACTGTTTGATGTTTTTGCATAATGTTTACGTCTGAACTTTGTGCTGCTGGCTGAGTATGCTGCACTTGTTTGTTCTTGCTTGTTGTCACCAGCATTCGTTCGAAGATTAATAACTGACTGTTCATTGACTAGATGAAATCAGCCATGCTTTCTTCCTCTTCCAATTTGCAATTAATGAACTTTTCAAGAAGAACTTGAGATGATTGCTCACTTCTTTCAGGGTGAACAGTTTTCAATCGAGCCCACATCTGTGCAGCTGTGCTACAATCGGCGAGATATTTCAACTGCTCTAGCTCTATACCCCTCATTATAAATGCTTGGGCTTCAGCATCTTTATCATCCCAAACTTGAGTGTTAGTACTTGGTCTTTCTGTTGTTCCTAGAATATAGGGTTTGAGTTTATTTTTTGTCATATAGATTTCCATTTGCCTTCGCCACAATTAGTAATTCTACCCGTTGAAACGATGAATGTGATACACTTTTGATTCAGCCATATTAATCCCTGAAATTATCGGCGACGGTAGCGGCGGCTGTTGAACCTCGAAGTTAAATAGTGGATTCTCTTCTAATGTTTGTTCCAATAAAATGGATCGTCAATTGCAGAATCGTTCGTTACCGTGGTGTTAGTGGCGTCTACTCCAGTTGCCATTAAGTGTTAATATTTATTGAGCAATGGACAGGTAGTTACCTGGGTCCATAACCTTTTGATAATAAATAAAAACGCTTTGAAATAAAAAGCAACAAACCAATTCTATAGTTCAACGTGTAATTTATTATTAGAATTTAAGATTGCTTGGATAATTTCAGATTAAGAAAATGTGACTTATCTTTTCGGAAGTTCAAGGAAGAAGAAAGATTTCATATAAACTTGACAAAAAGAAAATGAAAAAATTGAAAATTTACATATATACAAAATTGACATTTGTTAATTATTATTGTTATGATTGGAATGATATCATTCAGCAAAAATAGCATAAGGAAAGCGATATTGAAAGCGATATTTCCAAAATTTTCAAAAGATTTTTTTTTTCATGCAAAGGAACAAAATGACGGGTTGGGACGCTTAAAATTGGAAAAATTAAAAATTTCCTACATATAAGGCGCACCCTAATATCCCTCGATATTATTTATCACTTTTAATTAAAATTGATGGTTCAAAGCAACAATCAAGGTTTTTTATTCTTCACACAAAACAGACACACAGTGGGCAAAATTTTATAAAATTCATAATTTTCTTGTCGCATAACGTATGGATCTTCACGAGAACATTGGATACGTCTGCAGTTGCATGTCGAAGCTAAAACTTGTTTCCTTGAATCTCCAATACTATCCTTTCGATTCTGTGCCGTCACTGTGCTGATCTTTGCGCGTATTCCCATAGACTCACATTGTTTTTCTTTAATCCAGCATTGTTCAAAGTTCTCGATAAGTTTTTGTTCGGACTCATCTATATTAGATCCGCGTGCATGAGCACAATACACAGACAGGGCTTCATCAATCTTTTATAATAGTATTTAATGTTAACCAATTTAAGTTGAAGTAAAGAATTATTTTTTACCAATGCCTTTTGAAATGAGTTTCCATATTGATATAAAACTGGGTTATTGTAGAGATTACAGGCTTTTTTAACTCCATTTTCGCAACACTTAAAAAAAAAACTAATGCGTTTTTCAATTACATATCATTTTGTGCTCATTTTTATACAATTTTACCCTTCATCTATGTCCATAAGCTTGTCAAAGTTTTCAAGGAAACATTTCTGCAAAATAATTAAAGAAAATTATCATTTTAAATACAATGATTGAAAATGATAAACTTACATAAGATGGATCTGCTGGTTCATAGTCTGGATTATCAGGATTTTCTATGAATATGTTATGAAAAAACTTAAAAGTTTCATACCAAGTCCTTACAGTAGGTACCTGGTAAAAAAATAAGTTGAAATATGGTAATAAGTTGAAATTTGGTAGTGGCTCACGTAAGTTATTATAATTATAAGAAAAAATATATATGAAAATTATTACCAAAAAATTACTTTTGATTTTGAATTTTGAAACACCATCATCGAAACCAAACTGTAAGGCTTCCTTAACATGATCTTTCAAGAAATTCATGAAGTTATTTCTTTTTCGGGTTTCTTCAATTTCAGCATCGACATTTTGAACGAGAGGTATTCCAAAACCCTAAAAAGTTAGAAATTCTCATATGACGAGATCAAAAGAAAGAACACATATACAATACCCCAAATAGACGTAGTTCTTCCATGGTATCATCTTTACAAAAATTATTCTTCTCAAATGCGAACCGTAGTTCGGCTAGCGTTTTTAAAAGGGGGTCTTCTCTAATTTTCTTGTCCGTATTATAGTAAACGAACCGCTTATTACCAGGTAAAGAGAAAAGTGGTGTCCCACTGTTATCAGATAAAAATAAATTTAAATTAAAGATGAAAATTATTTAAAATGTGTTCAGAGTATTTATTTTATCAAATAAAACCAATAATAATAATAATAATAATACTAATAATAATAATGATAATAATAATGATAATAATAATACTAATAATAATAATAATAATAATAATAATAATAATAATAATAATAATAATAATAATAATAATAATAATAATAATAATAATAATAATAATAATAATAATAATAATAATAATAATAATAATAATAATAATAATAATAATAATAATAATAATAATAATAATAATAATAATTATTATTGAAATCTGGAAAGAGATTTGGGACAACCCGGAAACACATGAATACGAAGCACCCTGGTTAGTAAATGAGCGATGTAGAAATGAAATCACTCCTGAAATGACCTCATGCCCTATCACTGAAGAGGAAGTTACCGCAGCTATTAAATTTGTCAGCAACTGGAAGGCTCCTGGACCAGATAGAATTCAAAACATCTGGATAAAAAAGCTCCCTGTTCTTCACAAGTGTATAGCTAGGCACTTTACTGTTTGGCTTGAAGAACCTGATGAAGTGCCTGGATTCCTTATGCAAGGAAGTACTTTCCTCATCCCCAAGAACAGTCCGACTACAAACCCAGCAGGATACCGACCTATCACATGCTTGTCTACGATGTATAAGCTCCTTACAAAAATAATAACCAACCGAATATACAAGCATTGCGAAAACAACAACATTATTACCGAAGAACAGAAAGGTTGCGCCAAGGAGTCACAGGGTTGTAAGGAACAGCTAATCGTCGACACAATTGCAGTACGTCAAGCATTACAAGGAAAACGGAACCTAAGTATGGCGTTCGTGGTTTACAAGAAAGCATTTGATTCAATCCCCCACTCTTATCTGCATGAGATCCTGGAGATTTACAAAATTGATTTAAAGATAAGAAGATTCCTTAAAGTTATCAGTGAGAAATGGTGCGTGAAGTTACATATGGGAGGTAAAACCAGCACAACAATCAACATCAGAAGAGGAATCCTCCAGGGAGATGCTTTTAGCCCTCTATGGTTTTGCCTCTCATTAAACCCACTAAGTAATCTTCTGAAATCACTAAATATCGGATTCACCATAAAGGCTGAAACGGGTGCGCAAACCATCAACCACTTACTTTACGTGGATGATCTGAAACTCTATGCAAATGGGAAAGAAAAAGTCCATAGACTGCTAAACACTGTGAAGAGCTTCAGTGACGACATAAATATGGAATTCGGATTAGAAAAGTGTAAGATTGTCCATCTTAAGAAAGGCAAAATACAAAATGATGATAGTGGCTACCATATCGACGAACAAAAAGTTATAGCCAATTTAACTGATGGTGAATCATACAAATACTTAGGATTTATCCAGCTAAAAGGGATTTGTGACTCAACAATCAAGCAGACTTTGGTCAGCCAATTTATCAAAAGACTTAAAATTGTACTTGAGACCAATTTGAATGCTGGCAATACAGTCAAGGCTATCAACACCTGGGCAATCCCGATACTGACCTACTCATTTGGTATAGTTAAATGGTCTGATACAGACCTTAACAACATCATGAGGTCGATCAGAACCCAAAGCACCGATATCACCACCCGAAAAGTGCAGTTGAAAGAATCGTTTTGCCGCGGTGCGAAGGAGGCAGAGGACTTATTGATGTCGCTCAACTACACCACACCCAGATTTGCCACTTAAGATCGTATTTCGAGAGAAAAACCCAAACTTCGAGTCTTATTCGTACAGTATGTCTAGCAGACAGAAACCATACACCCCTCAACCTCCGCTCACAATCACATGAAACTCCACCAAACGTACAATCTGATGCAGCTTTAATTGAGGTCTGGAAAAATAAAACCCTTCACGGAATACATCGCAAAGTACTGGAACAAGAAAACATACACCAAGAGTACTCAAACCTTTGGCTGAAAAGAGGACAGTTGTTCGCTGAAACTGAGGGATTTATTATTGCAATCCAAGACAGAGTAATACCCACTAAGAACTATAGGAGGACAATTTTAAAAGAAGAAATGGTGAACGATCTCTGCCGACGCTGCCAAGCATCCTCGGAAACCATAGACCATATATTAGGGGGGTGCACAAGTTTGACAGCGCATGAATACACAGCTAGACATAATCAAGTCGCCAAAATTGTGCACCTGAGGATAGCTATGGACTTAAAGCTAGCAGAATTAACTGAGCCTTACTATAAGTACAACCCCCCAGCTGTATTAGAAAATAGGGAGTTTAAATTATACTGGGATAGAGCGATAATAACTGACCAAAACATTAGAGCCAACAGACCTGACATTGTTGTTTTCGAAAAGAGTACTAACAAGATCACTATTTATGACATCGTGATTCCTCTAAGCCACAACCTGCAGGCGGCATACAGCTCAAAAATAGGCAAATACACTGAGCTAGCTAACGAGATGAAAGCAATGTATCGCGCAGAATCTGTCAACATCGTCCCAATAGTGATCTCAGCAACTGGCTTGATAACGAAAATCCTAGTCTCACAAATGGAGAAAGAAAATCTGAGAGAGGAGTTGGAAAAAATGCAAAAGGCTGTTATTTTAAACACGTGCAATATAGTTCGGCGGTTCCTACAAGTTTCATAAATACATTCTTTATCTAAAAAATAAATACCACAGAGCCTAATCCCTTGGCATAGCCCGGGATAGGTAATTTCCAGCTTCATAGAAGTTGAGAAGTATGGCAACTCTATAACAATAATAATAATAATAATAATAATAATACCCTGCGGGTAAGGGGCTAGAATATTTCCGCGGTAAGGCATGCCTGTCGTAAGAGGCGACTAAAATCCAACCTGGATCTGTGCACAAACTTAAGGACTGACGCTCCAATGATCCCACCGTCAAAATGGCCTAGTATGCAGGCAACAGCGTTAAAATGTATACCTGAAGGAAACAGTAAACCATACCTCAATGCGAACAGGTATAAAACAGTGCATAAAACCCATAATGGAGAACACAACAGAAATGATGAATACTGAAATGTCGCTGCCTGGGGATCGCCAGGGCATGGCCAGAGCCGGTGATGGTCATGACAGCTTACGAGACGCCGGTGACAGGGTGCTGAGGAGGCGGGCCCCTGTCCTCCAACAAACTACAGCTCAAAGAAATTCAGCGGATGAAGCGAATAACATGGCAATACCACCAGAAGCCACATTATCCTCTGGCTCGTCCTCAGCTATGATGGGGACTGCTCGAAGAGAAATGCGCTCGCAAAGAATCAAGTGGACACGTGAAATGAATATCGAAGTCATGAGAATATACTACCGTGTCAACAATTGCGAAAGTAATCCACTCCCTGGCTTTAGACAAAAAATGCACCAGGAATTCTGTCGTAGATATCCTGACCTAAGAATATCTGAACAAAATATCGTTGACCGAAAAAGGGTCATCGTAAGAAAAGGGTATCTTTCTGATATTGAACTGGAAATCATAAAACGGGAAGTACAGATAGAAATAGAATCGGAAAACACAACAACAAACGACCAGCTGCAACCAACTCTACCATCAATTGAGGCTCAAATAGAACCAATTGAAAACGGCACCGAAGAGCACGAAGTTATGGCCAGTACACACTCTACGGAAAGCTTAAGATTGGTGGAAAATGAGCAAATAGCACAAGCCTCTTCAGGAGAGACGAGAGGTAAATTCTTAAGCAGTTTCGAAATATACAAGGATATTGAGCCCGATGAAAGACCACACATACCCAAGCTTCATAAACCCAACAATGCAAAGAAAATTTTGGAAGATGTGAATAGAATGCTCTATGAATTCTTTATGGAAGCCAGGAGCTTTGAGGATATCCAAACTGCTCTCTATTGCGCAGCAACAACAGCAATCGAACTCAATGGACAAAAAATGCCAAGTCGAAACACGAACTCATTAAACACCAGAGAACGAATACCTATATGGAAAAGAAGACTGGAAAAAAGTATAGAAACACTCCGAGCGATGCACGACCAAATCTCTGAGTACCTGCGACAAAACCTTTCAAGAAAAATAAAGAGAAAGGTATCTATTATCGCGCAAAAGTATCACATTGATCTCCAGAATCCTGAAAGTAACCAACAGTTATTGAACCTGAAAGATAACCTCAGACAAAGGATCAAAGTTAAGGGTGCAAGATTAAGGAGATACAATGAGATGTATAAAAGGAAAAAACAAAACAAGGACTTTTACAAGAACAGGAAATACTTCTTCAGAGGCCTAGAATCAAAAAACGAAACCCAAACTCATATGGAAAGTACCCAGCATGAATACGATAATGAAATTTTTCGACAATTCTGGAGTTCAATCTGGTCGGAAACGAAGACATTCAATAACAACGTGAAATGGATTGATGACGAGAAAAAGCGGCAGCAAACAACACCGGAAATGAGAGTTGAAGGCTTCACAAAAGAAGAAGTTTACGAAGTTGTCCGAAAAACAATGAACTGGAAAGCCCCAGGTCCAGACAAAATACAAAACTTCTGGCTGAAACACCTAACATCAAGCCATGAACCACTGGCTAAGCTATTCAGCGATGCTCTTAGCAACCCAAGTGTGATACCTGGACATCTGGCGAAGGGAACAACCTCCCTAATATTCAAAAAAGGAGACCCTAGCAATCCAGAGAACTACAGGCCAATAACATGCCTATCGGTCCTGTACAAGCTTATGAGCAACAAAATCTATCAACACTGCTCCGAAAACAACATTTTGGAAGAAGAACAAAAAGGCTGTATTAGAAATGCACTTGGTTGTAAACACCAGCTAACCATAGATGCTATTATCCTTAAACAGGCCCAGACAAAGAAAAGAAACCTACATATGGGATACATAGATTACAAAAAAGCTTTCGACTCTGTACCCCATGAGTGGCTTTTACAAATACTTAGAATATACAAAGTATGTCCAAGGATTTTGAATATATTAAGCTCACTCATGCAAGTTGGAACGTAAACCTGAGACTGGGCCAGAGAGAAATTGCTACAGTTGCTATACAGAAGGGGATATTCCAAGGTGATTCTCTATCACCACTATGGTTCTGCCTCGCGCTCAACCCACTATCAAATATGCTGAAAAGTTCAAACCTTGGATACAAATTTAGCCCGTCCGGACCACAACGAATCTCTCACCTGCTGTTTATGGATGATCTTAAACTGTATGCAGAAAGCCGTTCGAAACTTCAATCCCTTATTGATATTACCAAAATATTTAGCAACGACATAAACATGTCATTTGGATATGACAAATGTGCTCTGCTAAAAGTCATCAAAGGTAATACTGCTCCAACCGAGGGACCTTACCAAGGAGTAGAAGAGATGGAAAAGGAGGACCTCTATAAGTACTTAGGTATAACGCAGAACGCACGAATCGACCACACAGGCCTTAAAGCTGAGTTTACTGAAAAATACAGGAAAAGACTTACAAAAGTATTAAACACAAAACTGTCAGCAAAGAACTTGATTGAAAGCATTAACTCTTGGGCTATACCATCGCTAAGTTACTCCTTCGGTATCCTCAAATGGTCAGACACTGACCTTAATGATCTGGATAGACTGACAAGGAGATTACTTACAAAATTCCGATGCCTTCATCCGAATTCGTCAGTTCATCGATTATATCTCCCAAGAAAGGAAGGAGGTAGAGGCCTTCTCAACATATATAAAATGTGCAGGATGGTGGAAACAAAAATGAAAAGTAAACTTCTAAGCTCACCTGAAGAAGTAATATCAAAGGCCCGCGCCCTAGACGACAACTACACACCTCTAAACATGAAAAACGCGAATATTGAAGATCCGGTGGAATCTATTTTAATGGACGATGAAAGGTACCTAGAAATGAGTCTTCATGGAAAGTTCCCGAGAGCCTTGCGCGAGGAGCACATCGACAAAACCAGCTCCCTGGAATGGCTCACAAATGGATACCTGTTCCCAGAGACCGAGGGATTCGCATTTGCGATTCAAGACAAAGTAATCAAAACTAGGAACTACGAAAGACACTGCCTTGGCGCGGATGTGATCGACAGATGCAGGAAATGTAACAAACCCGGAGAAACTATCGAACACATAATAGCAGGATGCCCTATTTTATCTAATTCGGCTTATCTGGGTAGACATAATCAATTGGCAAAAATTGTTCACCAGGAATTAGCCAAAAAATGTGGATTGATAGATAACCTGGTAGCTTTCTACAAATACAAGCCGTCGGAAGTGCTAGAGTCAGACAGCTATATTTTGTACTGGGATCGACCAATACTAACGGATCGGACAGTTGACTATAACCGCCCAGATATTGTTCTCATAGATAAAAGATCTAAAACGGCAATGATTGTAGACATCGCAGTCCCATTGACAAGTAATATCCAAAAAACCGAAGCAGAAAAGATAACAAAATATGAGAACTTAGCCATTGAAAAAAAAGTAGTATGGCAGCTGGAAAGGGTTAACATCTACCCTATTGTAATATCCGCCGAAGGGCTTATGTCCAACAAAATGAAGAAAAACCTGGAAAAAATTGGCGTTAATGCACAGATAATTGCAACAACGGGACAGAAGGCAGTGGTTCTGCAAACGTGCCACATAGTCCGAAAATTTTTAAATTTCTAAATTACGTATATTAATTAAAAAAAAAAAAAAAAAAAAAAAAATCGTACCTATTCGGGTTTTGTGAGATAGGGTGAACTCCCTCCTCACCAACGTCCGAGCCGAATCAAAAATGATCGGTAAATTTTTCCAGCTAACTGCTGAGAAAGTGCAAGAACTCGATAATAATAATAATAATAATAATAATAATGAAAGTGAAACAACGAGACCTATCAACCCAAATACTGAAAGTGAAACTGAAAACAGTAAACTCCAGCCTTACATACAATTTCCGATCAGCACAAGAGGAATTTGAAAACATAGATCCTCAAAGAAGACCAGGTCTACCAAAATTGAGAATCACCCAAGAAGTATGCCACCTATTGTCACTGGTAAATGAACAAATTTTACCATCATGTCTTGAAACTGATACTGATTTAAACAAAGTCAACAATCTTGTCTACATTTCTGCTGTTTCAGTAATAAGAACAATCGGCTTGGAGACACTCCCTCAAGAAAGAGCAACATCGCGACCACAAGCTGCAAGATACTGGTCGAGTATTTGGTCTGAACTAAGAAACTTCAATGATAATGCCAAGTGGATTGCTGAAGAGCAAACTGCATTTAGTAACATTCATCTAATGAGCCAAGATGAAGTTACCGTGGAGGAGATAAGTGAAGTAATAAGTCAAACGGAGAATTGGAAATCACCTGGTCCAGATAGAGTACACAACTTTTGGATAAAACGCCTCCCTGTTCTACATTCCCATTTAGCGAGGTGTTCTCAAACATATTTCTTCAACCAGAAAGCCTACCGAGCTTCCTGACAATAGGAAATACATTTCTGCTATCAAAAGGAGGAGATTAAAAGGATCCGGCTCAGTATCGCCCCATCACATGCTTGAGCACCACATATAAGCTTTTAACAAAAGTTATAGCTAATAGAGTGTACATTCATTGTAGCAGAAACAACATTATAACGCCTGAGCAGAAAGGATGTAGCCGAAATACGAAAGGTTGCAAAGACCAACTAATTATAGACTCGGTCATAATACAACAAGCGCTTAAAAGGAAAAGAAACTTGAGTATGTGTTTCATAGATTATAAAAAAGCGTTTGACTCTTTACCCCATGATTACCTTTTAAAAATATTACAACTGTATGGTGTGAGTGAGAACATCATAGCCACACTAAAACACCTCATGTCTTTATGGACCGTGAAGTTGCACCTTGGAGGACAAACTAGTAACCCTATTAAAATAAACAATGGTATACTGCAGGGTGATGCTTTCAGTCCATTGTGGTTTTGCTTGGCATTAAATCCATTGAGTACACTGATCAATAGGACATGCATCGAAAACGAGTTGAAAGGAACCAGCCAAAATAAGATTATCAGTCACCTGCTGTTTGTCGACGACCTAAAAATGTATGCTCCAAACAAAGAAAAAATGCATCGGCTGATCACCATAGTTAAAGCATTTAGTGACGATATCAGCATGAATTTTGGTATTGAAAAATGCAAAATTGCTCACCTGGTCCGAGGAAAAATAATGGACATATCTATCCTATTAACGACAACCAGGTCATTGAAGAACTAGCTGATGGCGATAGCTACAAGTATCTAGGCATGTTAAAGTGTCAGTTAAAGGGTCTGTGCTCTACAAAAATCAAAGAAAGCCTGAAGAAACAGTTTAACAATAGGGTGAAACGTATTTTGAAGACTGAGCTTAATGCTGGCAACACAGTCAAAGCCATCAACACCTGGGCTGTCCCTTTCCTAACATACTCATTTGGGGTACTTAAATGGTCGGACACAGACTTGGACTAGATCGCCATGTCAATCAGAACAGAGTTCTCTAGAGCTCAGTCACATCATCCTAAAAGCGCTGTCGAAAGGATGATACTGCTCCGAAGCCAAGGTGGGAGAGGTTTAATCGATATAATTGCCTTGCAACATCAGCAAAAGACCAACCTTGCAAACTATTTTATGTCATCGACCGAGGAATTAGTACGGACTGTTATAGAGGCAGACAATAATTGTACACCTTTGAACCTGAGCGCAAACAACCTGTACCAGACAATGTCAAAAGTTTGGTCGAACATAAAGAAACTTGGAAATTGAAGGCCTTACATGGAATACACCCAAAGGATCTCGCTGAGAGTCATATCGATGCTGAGCGCTCAAATCTGTGGCTTGAAAAAGGATTACTATATTCAGAGACCGAAGGATTTGCTATTGCCATCCAAGATAAGGTAATCCAAACAAAAAATTATAGAAAACATGTTCTAAGAGAAGATATTCTGAGTGATGAGTGTAGACGATGCGGTACTGTGAGGGAAACTGTTGAGCATATCATAGCTGGTTGTATCACCTTAACCAGCTATGACTACACAAATAGGCACAACAACGTTGCGAAAATATATACCTTGGCATAGCCCGGGATAGGTATTTTCCAGCCTCATAGAGGTTGAGAAATTTAGAAACTCTATAATAATAATAATAATAATAATAATAATATTAATTTTTGGACGGGAATCTGGGCATCGACTTCACATCATAACCAATCCTCCCAACTATTAGAACAATGTCAGGAAATGTCTGAAATAACACCAATGTTGGAGTTATACGTATCGGCAGAAGAGTTCCAAACAGTAGTGAAAAGGCTTCATAGCTGGAAGGCTTCAGGTATTGATGGCCTACACAATTACTGGCTAAAATCATTTTCTGCTCTTCACGACATCATGAGACGCGAGGTAAACAGATTCATAGAGGATCCAACCTGCTTTCCTGACTATTTGTACCCTTATACCCAAAGGTGAAAACGTCCAGGATCCTTCAGGCCTATCACCTGCCTTAACACCTTCTATAAACTAACAACATCATGTGTCACCGAACTCATCACCAAGCACTGCTCAAGCAATAATATCATGGCTGAACAGCAAAAAGGATGTGTGAAAGGGGCACTTGGCTGCAAAGAACAATTAGCAATTGATGCTGTAGTCACTGGTCAAGTATGTGCCGGACAAAGAAATTTGTTTGCGGCATTTATTGATTACAAGAAGGCTTTTGATATGGTCCCACATAGTTGGCTGATAGAAACTCTGAGACTGTATAAAATCAATCCGCGACTTGTAACATTCTGCGAAAATGTCATGTCAAAGTGGTGCATGAAGTTGCGAGCCCAAAACTCAACATGTGGATCAATAGCAATTAAAAGAGGCATTTTCCAAGGAGACAGTCTTAGCCCACTCTGGTTTTGTCTTTCCCTCAACCCACTCTCATCTCTTTTGAATAAGAGTAAATATGGTTTTGAGGTTAAAAACAGAATCCAACCCACTAGAATTACCCATCTTATGTATATGGACGATATCAAACTTTATGCCAGCACTGCTAACAGTTTAGAACAACTGCTGAAAATTGTCGAGAAATTCTCCAATGACATAAAAATGGAATTTGGTATAGAAAAATGCGAAACTACCCAAATCATAAGGGGGAAGATGTCTAAGGGATTGGACTATATAACGGTCATCGGAAAAGCTATCAACTCACTAGAAGAAGGAGAGTTTTACAAATACTTGTGAATGGAACAGTATCGAATGATAAATCACACGTCCATTAAAACGCGTTTGACTGAAATATTTAAGAACCGATTGGAACAACTACTGAAAACCCGGTTGAATTCCAAAAATATGGTGATAACTATAAACACCTACGCTATCCCAATACTCACATATTCTGCAGGCGTAATTAAATGGAGCAGGACGGATTTAGAGGGATTAGACAGAAGAGTAAGAACGATGATGACTAAGTACCGTCAACACCATCCCAAAGCGACTATGGAACGATTGGTTATTTCAAGAAACAAAGGAGGAAGAGGATTAATTTCCATACGAAATCTAGTCGAAAAGCAAAATAACAACGTGTTTAGCTATTTCACAGCAAAGGCATCAATGTCAAACCTTCACAACAATTGGAAAAGTAAACCTCTCCATGGAAAACACCCCAACGAGCTGTACGCATCTAATATTGACGTTCTCGCGTCAAACTCTTGGCTGCGGTATGGAAATTTGTTCTCGGAAACGGAAGGATTCATGGTAGCAATCCAGGACCAAGTTTTGCCTACAAGAAACTACCTTAAGTTCATTGTGAACGATCAGAGCATTGCGTCCGATAACTGTCGTCGTTGTGGTACTCAACATGAAACCATTCAACATATCCTCGCTGGATGTACAGTACTTGTAAGTGATGTGTACAAACGCCGACATGATAACATCGGAAAAATTCTTCACCAAGAACTTTTGAGGAAGTATGGCATCCTAACATCTTTTGCTCCATATTATAAGTACACCCCCGCCTCGGTAACAATAGATAGTACTGACTACCTCATCTACTGGGATCGTACAATCTTGACAGACACAACCGTACCGTCTAACAGGCCTGACATTGTAATATTCAACAAGTCTATAAAAGACATAATACTTGTTGATTTTGCTGTTGTCAACAATAATAATATGGACTCCACACATACTACTAAGATCCAAAAGTACGCACACTTGTGTTATGAACTCAAGGAGCTGGGAGAGCAAAAACCGCCACAACTGTACCAGTTATAATTTCAACAACCGGACTGGTCCCAAAAGCAATTATATTAGCTTTGGAAAAACTTGGAGTACCGAAAAAAATAGTCTACGTCATGCAAAAATCTGTAATCCTTGACAGCTGCCGTCTAGTAAGGGAATTTCTTGCTCTTTAAATAATTATTTTCTTTTCCAGCGTCGTGTTTGGTCTTTCTGACCCGCCCGTTCGCCCGAGCCTAGCCTTTGGCAGGTGAATTTTATCCTAACTCTACAAGCCCTAACAAATAGATTTATTGTAAAATGAAGTCTGCCATGCTAAACTTCTATGTGAAACGACGAAGCCATAATTTTTGACCACGATTTAGGGTTTGTAGAGTTAGGGCTTGGAGAGTTAGGCCTAATAGAGTTAAGGGCTTGGCTCTTCATGAGATCTCATAACTTTTTCATAGCGAAAGCGTTATGAGCTTGTGAGTCTTGGCGACCTATTTTACATGAAATGTTTTTGGTGGGATGAATTTTTACCGAGCTTGATATATTCTGCCGCTATTCCACCATTTCCTTTGCTTTTGTCATTTTTAAGGCTATGGATTGCTTTCTCAATTTAGTTTTTGATAAAAGGTGGGAACTCGTCTTTGGAATTAGCTTGACGCAGTTGTCTAGTTTTATGGTTGGTCAGTAGATCGGCGCGTACTAATCGGTGCATGGTCCGACTCAAACTCAAATTTGTTAAGGACAGAAACATCTATTTAGACTGATCTTCTGTTTACCTTAATAAAGTATATTTGGTTTTTATGTTTTTTATCAGGTTTTATCCAGGTTCATTGATTCTGTGTCTTCTTTTTGAATAAAGAGTTTCCAACAAGTAATTTCTGCTGCCATAAACTGAATAAGGTGATTTCCTCTTTAACTTCGCCTACCATAACTATATTCACTCATTATAGGTTCTTCTCTATCTTTTCTGAATCCTAACTTGGCTTTAAAGTCTCCGATTGTAAGTAAGATCTCAGCTTTAAAGTAATTTTTTGCGGTTTCCAGAGTATTGTAGAAGCATTCCATTTGTTCATCCATTGCCTTTTCTGTAGGTGCGTAAACTTGTATGAGTTATGACTGATATGTTACATTTTCCTAATTTTATTTTGATTCCTACTATCCGATCGCTCAATCCTTTAATTTCTTGAACATTCTGTTTAAGATCCTTTTTTACCAGAAATCCGACCCCATATATAACTTTCTTGGTTCCGTAGTAAGCGAATATATTCCCATTGTTGAGCTCCTGTATACTTTCTCCTTGTCGCCTAACTTCTGCTAAACTGATTGATTATGTCCAGTTTATCTTCTCAAGAGCGTTTTCAAGCTCTATAAATTTATCTTCTGATTGAAGTGTTTTTGTATTTAGAGTTGCCACATAAGGTCGTTTTTTATTTGTAATATTTTCGTTTACGATAATGTTTTGATGATAGGTATTTATTTTTATTTGATACAGAATACAATGCGGTCTTATAACAAAAAACAAAGGCCAGTCATGCAGTTGAGTTTGCAAGCAGGAGTAAAGCTTGCTTGAAATCGATATATTCAATATGTAGGACAACCAAAAATAAGCCAGAGCATATTTTTTTCTAGCAACACTATTAAGACGAGACTAGTTTAGAAATCCGTTTTATAAGAAATACTGTCTTTTAAGCGCCATGTTTCGTCGAAAATGCATATTTTTGTATATTTACGTTTAACGTGCATATTTTGCCGTATTTTTGTATATCTTTCATTAAAATCATAATCTGTTCGGTTTCTTCTAATGTTTATTCAATAAATAATAAAGGTCTGTAGAATAGGAATTACCAAAAATTAAAACCTAACTTCGGGTTATGTCGAAAAATTCGCATTACGGAAATTTTGGTTGGAGTTATTTTTTTGAAAAAATTAAACTTATTTTTGAGTTGGTTAAATCGACTCGAACGATTTTATTGAATTTTGTAATCTAGTGCTTCTAAATATTTTAAGGTCGTGTGTGAATTGAATTAAAATTTCGTTTCAATTTTATTCAAAATTAAACTTTGAAGTTTCTACGTATACCTACAGTTTGACCCCAGCCTAGTAAAAAATTAAATTAATCTTCGGATAAAATTTAACGCGATTTTAACCCAATTCGAACACGGCTTAACCAATAGGTATACATAGCTTTTGAAAATTTAGATAATATTAACCCAAAATTAAAAAAATTGCGTTCCCAGTAATTCTGATTTTTTAACATTTATTTTGTTAGCCACGAGAGCAAGCTCGTGGGAGTCACTCGTATACATTTTGTTTTTTATTTTTGATGTAATTGTTGTCTTAAATAAACCCATGTAGATGAATTTAAACGATCCACCATTATAAAAAAAATGCATGTACCTATTTCAAATAGGTTTTAATGGCTTTTAGCCCAAGCAAATTGACGTATTGTTCGACAATCTCACTTGTACACTAAATATTTTTTTTGTTTTTAGATTTATGTCGTTCTATTAAAAGCAGTTTTTAAACATACATAGGTATACATACATATCTACATAGAATATATTTTTACAAGCAATATTGAGCATATTTTTAGGGCATATAATCATTTTTTTTTAAAGCATATAATTACTTGTTACGGGCATATAATTGATTTTTAAGGGCACAAGCGCGTAAAACTGATGCAATAACGGGATCCTCCTCAGAATGTTTTTCTTTATTTTGATTAGGAAATATTTGTATGTTTTCAATTTTCTCTGTTGTAAGCTCTTTACCGTCGAGAATTAATTTGTTGTTTTTAATTGTTATTTTCGAAGTGCTATAGTGGCTTCTCAGAACTCTTGCCTTTTCCGTCAGGTTTTTCTTTTTCACTACCATTTCATTTGGAAAGTCATCATATAAGACACGATTCGAGTTGTTTTTGATATTATATTCCTTTAGCTTTGTTTTTTCATCCATAATTTGACTTCTTATTCTATAACTCAAAAAAACAATTCGCATACCGAGACGGTAGATAAAGGCTATGTCTCTTATTTACATTTCTGTTTTGAAGTGTGTTTGTAGAATATGCAAGATGATTGACTCGATATCGGTAGTAGATTTTTCTGTTTCTTCAAGATTAAAGATAATTACGTTTTTTTCTTCCTAGTTGACACTCCAAAATATTAATTTTTTCTTCATGTTTGCTTACTGTTTTTTCTATCTTGTTGACCTTAGTATCCATTTTATCAATTTTTGATCCAACTCCAACTAAAGTACTATGTACTTCTTTTATTTCGGCTTGTATATCCTTCTTGGATTCCTCAACACTTCGATAGATAAGAGCTATCCTATCCTTCAGCTCAGAATTACTTACTTCCTTAACTGAGTTAGTGTTTTCGACGGAAGACATATTTTATATATACAAGAATTTTTCGTTCAAAAATATACAGTGAACATTAATTAATGTTAATAATCGGAAAAAAATTTATTTTACATTGTTCGTAAAGATTGGTTTGTGTTTTTGCAAAGATATTTGCGATATATTAATACAGCTGTTAGCCAGAAGATGTCTTTGGAAAAAGTTAAAAACTGTAATAATATAATTTAAGAAGCAATAGTCAATATAATAGTGTTTGTGATAGCTAATGAAAATTTTGTTTATTATTAATATTATTATATATATTTTTCTTTCTTTGACGCTTAAATTGTATCAAAACGAAAACTTTCGTATATGCGAAGTTTTTGTTCACATTAGTTCTCTGTTTTTTGGCTGAATGTTTTGTATTCGCTTTCCAACAAATTTAACTTTCTCTTTTCTAATTAAATTGCTTTATTTTTACCACAGAGACACTTTGCCAAACTATTGCCAACCACACCAGAGTTGCCAGCATTTATTTTTATTAATTGTTCTATATTTTATATATTTTTTAATATCATATCGTTTTTTTGTATCGTTATTATTTTATATATTTTTCTTTTTTTCTGCACTTTTATTTATATGTTTCAATTCACTCCTTAGCTTTAGTCAATTGTTCCCTTTCTATAAGGATTCAATGCATTAACCATTTGGTATAGCTATAGATTTTCGTTCGAAATAATTTTCTTTTCACTGAATTGTTTATTAAATCGATTTTTGTTCGATTATTTTTTTTCCGATTTAATCGCAAAAAAAAAATTTCCGGTTCGATCACTGGATTACCATATCTTTTTCGCTCATATATCTGATTGGTATCCAACCGACTGCGCCAATTTTAATTTAGTTTTTAATTTTCATTAAAAAAATTAATTCTTCCTGTTCTTCTGAACAGGACAACAAAAATAAAATACCGTTTTGATTTTAAATATTAAATTTTTATTTGAGCTTTAGATCCCTTACCATGGGTCGGGGGAAATCTTCAGCTATACAAAGAACTTGTTACAAACTAAACTACACGCTCTCTAAAATAATGAGACCAAGCGATCCCTTTTTATACTACTTAAATGCTAATGCAGCAAATCTTAATTTTTTTTTAATTTTTACTAATTTTTTTAGTGAAATTGCCCCTTCCGTCTAAACGGGGATAGATAGACCCCCCCTCCCATAGTAAAAAATGCTTGTATTAAACTGTTCTACAAAATACAGTTATCATTTCTTGGCGCCTAAGTTATCGTACTCCCCCCATACTTTTATGGTCCTTAATTTGTAAACTCTTATTTGAATTAATTTTTCTTTTGTATCAAATAAATTCAGTATTTTGATTTTTTTTTTCGTTGAATTAATAAATTATTTACTCGTTTAAAATTAATGATGTTTTTACCTTTTGAGACCTAGGGGTCAAGTCTCCCATATGGGGGAACAAGTCTCCCATAGTTTGGGGAGACTTGATCCTTTTGACTATTTTCACTACTTTTAAAATAGTGTTTTAACTATTTACATTTAAGTTCTGTTTTCTATGCAAAAGAGGAAGCTAATAAATGGAAAGGAACGGGTCTTCTAGAAAAGTAAATACAAAGTTATACAAAAACTGCAAAAGGGATCAAGTCTCCCTCTTCTCCCCTACCAAGTTTGCAAAACTTTGTGAAAGTTCAAAGTAAAAAGACTAAATATTAGAACCCTTGTTCTATGAGATCAGAATTTCATTAATGCAAGCATGGTTAACTTTGGTTTTTGATGTGAAACATCTTTAGCTGTGAGTGAATTCGTTTGAAATACAACACATATTAGAGAACAGCGAAAAAGGACTTTTTTATGTGAGTTTGCCTGGTTATAAAAAAAGCTATGTTGATTCAGTTGCAATATTTTTTTTTGTGTATTGTTAAACTCTTTTTGCAGGTAATTTGTGCTATGTTTTACTTTATTTTATTACATTCGAACTATTTTATAAAAAAAAAATAATTATAAGGTCATTAAGTGAATAAAAAATAAAAAAAATTCTCGGAGGTGTTAAAGTTATTTATTCCGCATAATTCCGGCCTGCCTCTTAGGAAAACCAGTGGGGTCATTCCGTAATTTTCAAAAAGATAATCATCAAAACGATTATCGCTGACGTGATCGTCAATAATTTGTTTCACGTAATTCAAACACTATCTCCTCGTCTAATGTTTTTCCAAAGATTGTCAAACCATCATTGAAATGTCATAATAACAATTTGCGTTATTAGAACGAAGTTCTTTAGTGCACGGTTACAATCATGAAAACAAATGCGAAACGATACCTATTTAGGTATCGTCCAAAAGCCATCGTTTTGACGATAGCGTTTTGATGATAATCGACTTACGTGAAGCAAATATTTGATCGTCAAAACGTGATCGTCCAGACGATATGCATTTTTAGGGTTACGTGTAGTAGGACTATCGTCGAAACGTTATCGTCGGGTGATAATCGTTTTACGGAATGAGTCCCCAGCAAAATTTTGAGCGTTTTTGGGGGTTGGGTACCAAATCCCGAATGTACCAAAAATCCCGAATGGACGAAATCCGGAATGACAGAATCCCGAATGCCAAAATCCCGATTGGCTCAGTACTTTTTTTTATCCGCGCGCGCGATTTTAAATACCAATAAAAGTACTGAGCTATTCGGGGTTTTAGCCTTCAAAATATACTTGTTTTCATTGTTAATATCTGTTTTTTTTTTCTTATTGGTTTGAAGAACTTTGTGCATAAAGACTAATTTTTTTAAAATAATTTTTGTCATTTTGGTATAGAAAAAGTTGATTTTTTGAAAAATTGCTCTTTCCTAAACAAAAACAAAAAATAATTTTTTCTTTAAATGCGAATTTAATTTTAATTTTTTGTGTTAATGTAAATAGCTTATATTGAATGTTTAGGTTTTATTTCGTTTATTCGAAACGACGAAAATGATTCTCACCTTTAATTTCAAAGCAGCAAAAATGAACAGAAGTCAAGCCAAACAAAACAGTTCAATTTCTTTAAAAGTACTGAAATATTACTAAAAAGTATTGAAATTCAGGATTCAATCCCGAATACATTCGGGATTTTTCGGCATTTTGGATTCTGGCATTCGGGATTTTGGCATTCGGGATTATGGGGTTCGGGATTCTCATTTCCTGCCAATCCGGATTTGGGGATTCGGGATTATATCCCCTTCCCCGTTTTTGCGACACCCAAACAAAATTTCCAACTTAAAACCCCTATAGAACAAGTTTTGCCGTAAAACTATCTCTGAAAGAAGCCAATAATATGGCCGTAATATTATTGTTTTCATAAACTTAAAAACAAAATAACGATTGCTTACAAGAGTTTTGAATAGTTAGTTTGGTACATAATTATCAAAATAAATCTTTTTTGCTGATAAAAATTTTGTTAAATTACCTTTTGTTCGGAATAATAAGCTCATTTCGAAACATTTTGTAAATGTTGTCCTCAATTTCAAATTCAAGTTTTGAAATAGAATCTTCGGTGGTATCTTAAATTAAAAAAAAAAATTGTATATATGTTAGGTTGTTTGAAAAAATATATAATTTTTTGTATTGTCTTTTAAACAAGTTCAAAATTTTTAGTTAATTATAAAAAGATGTCTGTAAAAATAAAGCTCTTTTCGCAGCATAAGCAGTTTTTAATACGAATTAAACGTGGGACAATAAACAACTGTTTGAGTTTGGAATTTATAAATGTATAGCTTAAATAACAATTTATTAATACCTCTTGTGGACTTTAGGTCATTTTTTTTTATTTTGTTTTTTATATATTTATGTGTCGTTTCGGGCGTGATTACCCCCTTCTTCAGATCTAATTTTGAAAAATTATTTTAATAAATATTAAATTCAATTTCATACCTACATAAAAATAACAATATTTACGGCCATATGTATTATTGACTAGTTTTACTGAGAAACTAGTTCCATACGGGTTTCGAGTTTTAATTTTTTTTTTACAAATTTGTATTACTTTGACATATAAATCGAAATATTCATATGTATTTTGACAAATAAATTATTAAAAAATCCGCTCGATTACAAAATAAGAAGACTCCTTTTAATTAAATTTAGTATAGGTATTCATTAATTCTCAATTTAAACAAGGTGACAAGTAATCTTTAAAATTCGTGTGATCACGACGAAAGATAAATGCAACTGATTTTACTGATTTAATGTTATAATGAAGAGTAAAAGAGAAGAGAATGATTATAGGTACCTATATGCATACATTATGATAATATTTTGTAAGTATGTATATGTATGTATGTGTAAATAATATGAACTGAGTTAATGATGAAATATTAGACTTAATTTTTAACATAAATCAAATCAATATCTGTTTTTGAAAAACTTAAAACTCGAAACTCGAATAACTGAACAGAACATTGTAGACAGAAAAAGAGTTATAGAAAAGAAAGGATATCTAACTGCTGTTGAACTGGAAAGCATTAAAAGAGAAATACAAAGAGAAATAGATTTGGAAATGAACACCCCGCAGATCACAGCAGTGGCAAGCAATCCAAGAGAACCATCATTGCTTCCAATTGAGAGCCAACCCCTAGAAACAATTCTTAACCAAGTCAATATCGTGGTGCCCCAGCCGCCGATAGAAGACTCACAAGGGATTGGAAACGATCTCGTAATGCAAGGAAACTCATCAAGAGAAACCAGAGAGAAATTCTTGAGCATTTTGGCAATGTACAAAGACATTGAGGCAGAAGACAGGCCCTGCATACCAAAACTCAACAGACCACGAAGTGCTAATACTATCATCCAAAATGTTAATGAAACACTCTTTGAGTTCTTTGTTCAACATTAAAGCATGGAAGATATTAAAAATGCTTTCTACTGTGCAGCAATGACAACAATAGAACTTAACGGACAAAAGATTCGCACACAATGCTCTAATAGTTCAGGAACCAGAGAACAAGTACCTATGTGGAAAAGAAGGTTGGAAATAAGCATAGACAAGCTAAGAGCAATTCATGACCAAATTTTTGAGTACCTGAATGGAAACCCATCAAGAAAAATAAAAAGAAAAATTAATGATATAACTCGCAAGTATCAAATTGATCTCCGCACGCGCGAAAGCAACCAGCAATTACAACCTTTCTAGGGTTTTCTAATAAAAAAACATATATAACGGTAAATGCTAAAAATTTACAAAATATGTATCTCAAATGATACAAAATTTACTGAGGCATAATATTGTACACAATTTTGTTTTGTATATTATGCCTTAAAATTGTTAAAATTCTTAGTAATCGTTGAAGAAGTGAAAATAAAAACTGCATTTTTACTAAAAAAAATATGATGGCACATAAAAAAAAATTCTAAGAATACATCAAATAACGTGAAATGCAATTCAGCATAAGACTTTATTCATTTTATTTAATAAAATGTCTTCTAAGCCCTTATATTTTTAGTAAACGTTGATGAAGTGAATTTTGTTTCGTTGTTTTTTTATAAATTTCAACGTTAAAATTTAAAAGTTACGGAACTTAATATAAACAAAATTTAGAATTTTCGTTTAAAATTAAATCTAAATGCTGCAAAATATGTAACATTTTTTTGTATAGTGCTAAGTTTGCCAAATTTTAATTAAAAGTTGGAAAAGGGAAATATTTAACAAGTAGTTTTTACAGTTTTTGCTATTAAAGTTGAATGGTTAAAGGCACTTAATAAAACCAAAATACTATTTTTTGTGTTTATAATATTATTTTGAGTCATATGAGATATTTTGCAAGTTTATCCTGCGATCCTTTCTATAAAAAAAATTAATTTCATTCAAATGAAACCATAAAAAAACATATGTTTGAGTTAAAACATATAATTTTGTCAGTATTTCATTTGCTTAGAGCTTATGTTTTTAAATTATTTTAATTAATAAATAAGTTAATTAAATGTTATTTAATAATTTCCCAATTTGTTGGTTCTAAAGAATTTCCCAGCCAGGCTTACACTTGATGGTAAACACGATATGAATGATGATCTGTAGCAACTTTTGTTAAAGGAAGATAGATTATATCAAATTTAGAATGTAACTGCAGGTTACATGGACTGCAGCATGGACAACAAGAAAAAGATCAATGTTCTGATGTTCTGCGGAGCATAGAAAAACAAGCAAAACAGAATGTCTTAATCTTCTGTATCAACTAGCATCGGTTCCCCGTGTATAGACCTACTATATTCTACCTTTATGGTAATTTTCATAAAAAAATAAATAATCAGGTAAAATAGCCACAAAATTAGCCTCAATTCACATAATTACGACTTTTATCAAAAAAGTGTACCTATGTTCGAAACCTTCTTCCACATAGGTAAATATTTTTTTTCCAAAATGAGGTTTTCTGTAGAATTTGTTGCTCAAGAGTATACATATTTCTATTTTTTTTTTGTATACTTTACGATAAAACCTAACTAAACCAACCTCCATTATGGTTTTTCTTCAAATATTTGACTTTTTGTGAATTTTTAAGAAGCTTCTGCTATAAATATATAATATATAATTATTTATATATTATTATTTAGAAATAAATAATTGTCAATCATATGGCGTATACAACTTTTTTCTAGACAAATTAGTTTCCCAGATATAGCCATTTTAATAAAATAAAAATTGGCCGAAAAATCAAAAAATATTCCCACTAAAATCCTTTTTTCCTCAACACCCACAGTTGAGGAAATTTCTGAAAAGTTGTATAATAGTATTAGGTATAACATATGTAAGTATAAAACCTATTAACAACATTTAGAAGTTTGTGTGGAGCAATGTTTTTGTTTCCTGGGCTAATAATAATAGTAATAACCTAATAGTCTGGTTTGTTACCGATCCTAATTCCATTTGAGAAGTGCAATTCTTGTGTTTCTAGTAGAATGTATTCTATTCAGTGTTGAAAACAATGCAATTTTTTATTTTTTGTGCTTAATATTAATATTTTTTTTAGATTTTAGATTTTTAGATTTATTAGATATATAAACAAGATAATTCTATAACAATTTAATAAATCATACGACGCATAGCTTTGCCGTCTGCTGATTGACAATTTGTTAAAGTTTTAACATTTAATTCTTAACCAACAACAATAATATAAAAAGTTTAAGTTGTACCTTTTTTAAAAATTTTGATTTATGATTCTTTCACGATAAGCTAGTGCTACTTTACAATAGTAATAGAGTTTAGTCACATTCATTCTATTTAATATTTCCTTTATGTCTTCCCTAGGTAATATCTCCTGGTTTCTCTTAGGATTGGGCACTTACCCAGAAAATGAATAATGTCTTCTCTCTCTCTCAGGTTACAGATGTTGCATGTGATGGGAAGGTCATCCCGGTGCGGTATATGATTTAGCTGTAACAATTCAACTCGCAGTTTAAACATCATCGAAATCTGTTGAATGCTATTTTCATCGCGAAAGTAGTTAGCTTCCTGCAGATTATGCTCTAGTATGCTATATGTTGCTCTATGTACGGAGCTGGATGCTTCCTCAAGAAACTTTTTTCTACAATGTAAATCGACATTTCTTATTAGATCGTACAATATTGGCTTCCAGAGATGGTGATGTTCCAGTTCCAGGTTCAACTCAATTCCACACATGCCAGCTAGTTCCATCCATTCTGCATACCAACCAGATTTGCTTCTAAATGAATTGTGAGCAGCTTGTTTAGGCAGCCTATCATTTGACAGGTTCATGACTTTCAAAATATAGTCCACTTGAAGTTTGAGAGTCTTTACAACAAGCGGTGGCAGTCCCGTTTCCAGCATAACAGCATAGTTTGGTGTGTACGGTGGGAAATGGAATATCCGTTTTATGTAGTATCTTAATAAGTTCTCTACTGTATCATACTGTCTGGCACCCCAAACTTGCGCTGCATAGAACAAAACTGACTTTGATACAGCTTCAAATATTTGGAACTTGCTGCTGTGTGCAACAAGCTCATTTGCAAAGCATCTTCTCGACGCAGATTTGGCGCTTGACAGTTTCTCTTTAAGGTGTTTTCCATATTAAGGGTTTGCGTAAAGATCAGTCCAAGGTATTTTTAATCCTTAACCACTTCTATTGACTGGCCTTTATACGTCCACCGTCCATTCATGTTTATCCTTTCCGTGTTTCTTTTGAAAACCATAGCTTTAGACTTCCTCCTCGATAGGGTTCACCTTGTCGCGGTGAGGAGGCTTACGTTAGAATCCTCAGCTGGCCAGCTGTGGTTTTTTGCATCCTTAAGTCTGCAGCTGGACAGCTGTGGATTGTACCTAACTAAGAAACCCTAACCTATGACAAAAACATGACAGAGACAACCAAAACAAACAAAAATCTAGCGGGGGTATACGCTAAAGTGTCGGCAGAAGTCACGGCTGCCGGCGAGGGCTTGGCTTCGCAAGAAGAAGCATCTGTTCAGTTGACAGTGACGAAGTCATTGACTGCTGTTCCGTTGCCAGCTCCAACCTCTCAGGATTGTCTACCACCTCCAGGCGGAGCAGAATCTCCAACTGTAGGAAGACAATCAAACGACTTGGCACAAAGAGTTGGGAGGAACTTGACGAAAGAGACCGCAAACGACTGCACAACGCACGTGCCTTTCTGCAGAAGGAGTTTCCAATGAGGAATGAACCACAAATTCATACTTCAAAAGAGGCTCCTCCTGGGGAAAACACCAGCGTAAGTGGACTGATGGGACCGCCCCCCTCGCGTGTTGGCATAACCCATACCAAGGTAAGGCCGATCCCCTCATCCACACCGGCAAAGACTGACCAGAGCGTACCAACTGCCGGGATATCAGATCTATCCGCCGGACGTTGTGGGGAGGTGAATAGCTTGCAAGGCAGTAGCCAAACTTGCAAATCACCTGCGTCAACCTCTGTTGCGGGTTCATCCAAAATGGTGAGGAACGACACAAATACACCGACAAATTCACCGACGAACAAAAACAAAAAGGCCAGGATCTCCACGGTACCGGTAGGGCACCAAGTGGCCATAGTTGACTATGGCAACCCTACCCGTAAACTAACGGAGGACCAATGGCAACTTATTGAACTTCGAATCCTTGAAGGGGTAAATGAGGCTATCGTAAGCAGCCGGTCTCCACCACTCTTCGGTACCCTTGGCACCTTTCAAGGATTCAAGTTGCTGTCATGTGAGGATGCACAAACCCTCGCATGGCTTACAGATTTTGTGCGGGAAGCCATAGCCCCCTGGCCCAACGCTGACCTTCGCCTCATGGGGAAGAAGGTAATTAAAGACTTCTCAAGGCCAAGAGCGAAGTTAATGCTGAGAGGACGGCTTATCCCGAGGGACCGAGTTGAACGCTACCTCAGGTCACTCAATAGCGACCAGCTGGTCACTCAATAGCGACCAGCTCAGTCAAAACTGGGAGGTAGCTGAGATGGGCGAGAAGACCAAGGATTGCACGGAAGTGGTAGTGATCCTAGATCACAAGTCAATACCGCTTCTCCGGCAGATCGATTTTAAGGTGCGCGTCGGTATAAATCGATGCAAGTTGCGGCTGTTACCCTCCATAAAAAAGGTAATTAAGGGAGGAGATTCTTTAAAACTTATGAAATTAATTCAAATCAATCTCCATCATAGTAAAGCTGCCAGCGCCAACCTAGTCTATCTCATGGAGAGTAGACAAATATGACATTCAAGAACCCTGGTTTGCAGGTGGCAGAATCAAGGGCCTACACTCCAAAGAACTGTCACTGTACAAGACCACAAATGTAGGTATTAACAGCAATATCAGAGCCTGTATCGTAGCAAGAAAACAGATTAATCTCTTTCTTCTATCCACATACAGTTGTACAGACCAAACAACGGTACTATTAGAACGTGCCGGGCTCCCACCACTCATCATAGCATCTTGCTATATGCCTGGGGACGGGATCGAAGGACCTCCGGCTGAGGCAACCAAAAAACTCCTCCAATGTGTTGCACTGGAAAAATGGGATGCTGTTGTGTGCTGCGACGCCAACGCTCACCATTTACAATGGGGCAGCACCGACACCAATGAAAGGGGTGAGTTACTTTTTGAATTTATTATAGAAAACAACATTTTAATAGCAAATAGAGGCAAAGAACCTACTTTTGTTACCAAAAATCGTAAGGAGGTACTCGATATAACTCTCTCAAGCAACTCGGATACTATCAGCATTGACCAGTGGAAGGTGCTGAAAGAAGAATCCTTCTCTGACCATAGGCTCATAGAATTTTAAATTCCTGACACCATAGACCCCCGTAAACCTTTTAGAAATCTCAGGAAGACTAACTGGGAAATTTTCAATAGGGAAGTAGGGACTGAAATTCATAAACTCAGCACCAATGAGTTGTTAGAACATGTATCCATAGATAGTGCTACTAATAGCCTCACTGAAATTCTCGGTAAAGCCTTCGAAAGAAGTTGCCCACTAAAACCTTGCAGACAGGGTAAAAAGAAACCACCCTGGTGGACAAGCGAACTTGGCAACATTAGGAAAGAGACGAGAAGACTCTTCAATGTTGCCAAGCGCACAAGAACAGACAATGACTGGGAGATTTATAAAACCAGCCAAAAGAAATTCAAAACTGAAACACAAAGAGCCAAGCATATTTCGTGGAGAAGTTTCTGCAGTCAAACACTAACGAATCAGCAAGATTCAGGAAAATTCTTGCCAAATCACCAACTGTCATAGGTTCTCTTAAAGAATCTAATGGACATTGGACAGAATCGTGCGGCGAAACCCTAGAACTTCTGGTTAACACCCACTTCCCTGGCTGTACCTCCGACGGGAATTACAACCCACAAGTAGAGCCACGTACAGAAAACACAATACCAACGGATTTGATTACGGAAGAAAGCATAAAATGGGCTTTCAACTCCTTCGTACAAATCGCCTGGTTTGGACGGCATCTTCCCCATGATGTTACAAAAATGTGAAAACCATGTTATCCCACACTTAAAAAACATATTCCTTTGTAGCCTAAAATGGGGATATGTGCCTGAAGCGTGGCGTGAAGTCAAGGTAGTTTTCATTCCGAAAGCTGGTAAGCCCAGTCATACGAATGCTAAAGACTTTAGACCCATCAGTCTCACGTCTTTTCTCCTTAAAACTTTCGAGAGACTAATAGATAATCATATACGCAGCACATTGAGCCTGGAAGCTATTTCTCCAGCTCAACATGCTGACACAAAAGGCAAGAGTATAGAGACAGCATTACACAATGTCGTCAGTACGATTGAAAAAACTCTCAAAGACAAAGATTATACCCTCGCTGCGTTTCTGGACATTGAAGGAGCTTTCAACAATGTCAAAAACGAAGCGGTAAAAGAGGCACTCGTAAATCTAAATGTGAATAACACCATCATCAGATGGATTATGTTCATGTTAAAAAACAGACTAATTAACTCAGAGCTAGGAGGAGTACAGATCAAGGTATCTACTTCCAGAGGAACTCCACAAGGTGGGATTCTCTCTCCGCTTCTCTAGACACTCGTGATGAACGCAGTTCTGTTAATACTCAAGAATAGTGGAGTCAAGGTAATCGCATATGCGGATGACGTAGAATTATTAGCGACAGGAAAATTTCCCTCCACAATTAGTGCATTAATAGAAAATGCCCTAACAATAGTGAACACCTGGACTAAGAAATGCGGACTAGCGGTTAACCCGCAAAAAACCGAACTTGTCCTCTTCACAAATAAAAGGAAATTACCTTCTTTTAGAATTCCCTCTATTGAAGGTACTCAGCTTAAGATCTCTGATCACGCAAAGTACCTAGGTGTGATTTTAGATAAGAAGCTTAACTGGAGTCTCAACATTAAAGAACGAACCAACAAAGCCATGTTCGCATTCTACTCATGCAACAGGATTTTTGGCAAAACCTGGGGACTAAGTCCAAAAATTGGATGTACATGGCCATTGTAAGACCTGTACTGACATACGGTAATATAGTCTGGTGGAATGCATTAGAAAAAGCTTCCAACCTTAAAATCATGACCAAAGTTCAAAGAATGGCTTGTATTGGAATCACTGGGGCTATGAGGTCCACCCCCACAGCGGGCTTGGAAGCTTTACTCAACTTAAAACCCCTCGATCTAAACGCACTTCAACTTAGCCAAACAGGTAGTTGGAAACAAAACAACTTTGGTCATGCTCGGATTCTACAGAAATTCAACGGAAATAAGATAAGCACTGACTACTTAATACCCCGTTTAGACTTTCATATACCGTTCACAACCGCCTTTCCAAGCAGAGAGGACTGGCAAGCTAGCGTACCATCAACCTGCGCATCGATGGTCTTAATATACACCGATGGCTCCAAGATGGATGCTGGGGTTGGTGCAGGTTTCTTTTCAGAAACTCTTGGACTAGCCAGCTCATTCAGACTGCCTAACTACAGCAGTGTCTTCCAGGCTGAGGTTTTGGCCGTGGCGGAAGCTGCCAAACAGGTCTCAATGATGGCAATACCACAAGCTGATATCACCTTCTTCATTGATAGCCAAGCAGTAATAAAAGCGATTTCTGCCAATGAAATCAAATCGAAGCTTGTAAATCGCTGTCGCGAAGAGCTCAGGGTTCTTGGCACACAGCACAACGTAAGGCTCTGTTGGGTTCCTGGTCACAGTGGTGTGCCAGGCAACGAGAGTGCTGATGAACTGGTAAGAATTGGTTCAACACTTGACCTAATTCAGACAGATTCAAAGGTCCAGATCCCACCCTGTAATCTCAAACAAGAAATCGAGTGCAAAGTTCTTTCTTCAACAAACAGAAGATGGAGCTCACTAGATACTTGCATCATAACTAAGAAGTTATGTCCGGAATTTAATAAACAAAGAACGAAAGTAATAATAAATTTAAACAAAAAGTCACTCTCTTCTCGTGAGTATTACAACAGGTCACAACCTATTGGGCAACCACAAGAAAAAGATGCAACTCAGCCCGGATGACCTATGCAGAGGCTGTGGTGACGAGGAAGTTCATGGAGACACTCCTCATTACCTGTGCCACTGCCCTGCACTATGTCATCTGAGAAGCAGACTCCTCGGGAAACACTTTTTCGACGATTTAGAGGAACTCTGACATTTCTAGCAAGAATCTTTTAAAGTTCATTAATGCTAGCAAATGGCTCGAGAGCCCCTAAATACAATTCAACAAACCGACCCACAACAATAAAACAAACATATGACCTCTGCAAGACGCACGTATTTCCTGTAGGGGAGGCGATAAAGGAGTTTGGGCAGCGAGCCCTACACCGGTTCTTGCCGCTCCTGCGGTGAATGCGAGCGTCATTGAAATTGCGATGGCCGCCCCTTCACAAGATTGGAATAGTACTCTTGTGTTAGGAACGGCCCTCTCGATTATTCCATACTGACGTAATAAGCAGATACATACACCATAACCACTGACCTATCAACCCACCCACCAGGCGTTGCGGGGAGCCAAACGCTCCTCCGGGCCTGGTGGGGGGAATGATCCACCCAGTGGGGGTAAAGGGGAAGATCACGCCCTCAAAGGACAACGGTGACGAAACCTTCCCTTAACCCGGTGTCTACGCACTGACGACATTTACAAGGAAAAGTTCCTGTAACCTCCGATAACTTTAAGCAACTGCTTGCCGAAATCTATCCCTCTAAGAGTATATGTCACGTCCTGTTTTTAGTATAGGTTTCTTCCAATAGGGTATCACAATGGATCTACATTGATCTAAGTGTGACGGTAACAAGATAAACTGTCAGCCCACTTACCTAACCTAACTAACATAGCTTTAGACTTATCAAGATTTACAGTCAGGTTCCATAAAGTGCAGTAGTCTTCAAGGCGGTTTATCAATCGTTGTAGGGTTTCAGGAGAATTAGCAAGTAAAACAATGTCATAAGCAAACAGAAGGGCTTTAATGCATTGGTTTCCAAATACAACTCCTCCTAGTATGTAGTCTGTGAAATCGTCGATAAATAGGTCGAAAAGTAAGGGCCTTAAAGAAAATCCTTGTCTCACCCCAAACTTAGTTTCAAAGTTTTCAGAAGGTGTTTCGCCGTTCCAGACCGCTGACCAAGTATATTCGTACATCTTTTCCACTAAGTTGCAAAACTTTGTTGACAAACCTTTGTTATATAGATTGAAAACTAGTGCTCTGCGATCCACCGTATCAAAGGCAGCCTTGAAATCCACGAAAAAAGTAAAGAGTTTGTGCCCTCTTGCAAAGAATGATTCCACTATACTTCTTAAAACAAAAATGTGGTCAACTGTTGAATATTGTAGGAAACCATTAATTTTTTTTAGCAAACATTTCAAAATTCAAATATCATCCCCTTATGACCCTGATGGGTCGGTAAAGCAGCTCTTTACATTTCGATCAATTTGTTTTCTTAGGGAGATTACATTTCGAATAAGATAATATCTCTTAATAATATTAAACGAATGGAGAGAAGAGACCATTCGGTTTTCCTGAGCTGAACCTGAAAGCAGTGATCGAATTCGCTGTTCGAGAAGAGAGAGAGCTCTAGAAACCTTAAGATTGGAATAGAAGAGGAGAACAAAGTTTAAATCGAACACCTATACATTGAGGTGGTGCACTTGTATGGGGTAATGGAAGACTTCCGGGGCATAGAATCTCGGGGAATTTTGACCAAAATATTAAAAAAACATAACATCTATTTTCAAAAAATTACAAAATGAATTTTGATACGTTGTTTTTCTTTTAAGATCATTCCCTTGGATTCACAACAATCCTCCTTTTTAAACTTTTCTTCTTTTCGCAATTTTTTTAGTTTACCTTTCCCATCCTTTTAGCACAAGCTTGGAGACCGCATAGGCTCTTTGCTTGGCGATAGATGGAGTTCAGCTATCCAATCTAGCAGGTCTAGAACCGGTATATCTCGTGAGGTAGAACAAAGTCTTTCGCAAAGCGGAGAGCGGAGTAGGGTGGAAAAGCAGTTCACTCACCGCTACAGTTAGGCACAGCCAGACTTGTTGAGTGGCGTGAGTGGGATGTTTTGAAATTCTACTCGTGTGGAGGGTTTTCTCTGTTTCCTAGCCAGCCAGCCACCTTTCAGGTTAATCATCAGAAAGCTCGATGTGGCAGGAAAACTAGTGATGACCCGAAACACTCGTTGAGTCTCAGAGGCACCAGTCACAAGGAAAAACTGACTTTTTGACAAATAACAAGGGCTTAATACTTACGATTACGAAACATAACATGACTTAACAGTACTTCACCAGGACCAGTGACAAACGATTTTGACTGATCGTATAATTTCTTTTCCTCTTTCGTCTGGATACTCAGTTGGGACTTCACACACCTAATATGAATATTAAATTACCTTTTTTAAGCAAACTTTTTTTTGAGTTTTTTTTTTTAAACTTTTAATAATTTTCGTTTACCTTACCGATTTTTTGTTGTATCTTTTTATAATTTTTTTGAATTCTTATACATACTTTTTTTGATTTCTTCAATTTTTTTTTACTTCATTTTTAGTTTTTTTTACTATTAAATTTTTTTTTTCATTTTTATTTTTATTTTTAATTTTCATTTTTTTTTACTTTTCACTTTAAGCTCTCCCATTTTTTTTATTTGTCTGAATTTTGTTTTCTCGTGAATTCGTTAAAACTTCATTTTTTTTACTTTAGTCTTTTTAAATATTTTTTTTATAATTAATTTTTCTTGAAGATTTATCTGGTTTTGTTGTTTTTTTTTTTAACAAATCCTCTTCTTTATTTTTTTGTCACTAATTTTTTTTATTGAAAAGATTTTTGGATTTTTTTATATTTACTCCAAAAATATGAATAGAAAAGGCAGTGGCGGCGCAGTCAAAAAGGGTAGTCTGCCTCAGCAAAGACAAGAAAAAAGCGACAGGCCTGCGACAACACGCACCATGTCTGCTCAAAGTCCGCAGGTTCAATTTGATGATCCTCCTGGTTCTGAATTTGACCGATCTCGGTCTAATCCGTTCAATGAAATGGTCGAAGATAGGGGGAATGATTCATGTGGGGAACTAGGAGCAGGGGCAGTAAACATGAAGAAGAACATCAAGAGACTAGAGAAAGTATAGACAGACTGACACAGGAACTAGAACGAGAACGTTTACTACTAACACAAAATGACCTAGACTTACAAGAAGACGAAGGGAACGAAATTACTAATGTAGGAAGCATAAGAGGAGAATGTCTGAAAAATGCGATCGACTACGCAGTTTCTCGCTCGATCTATGAGACCCAGAGCAAGACCATGGTTTTATTCACAGAGCAGTCAAAAAGTCTCAAACTGATGCAAAGCACGGTCCAGTCTGTCACTGGTAGCATAGCAACAATGAGCGAAAGACTGAAGATCATAGAAAAATCTAACCTAGCTCTTTACGCCAGACAAGAACAACTGCAGGGAGCACGACTGGTTGATCCAGATGTCAGTCAATTAAGGGCTTCTTCTCCAACCAATACAAATAGAATTTGTCACAAAGATCCACCCTGCAATAACCATATAATAACCATGGGAAAAGGACGTCTATAAAGCTAGCACATACACAATAGCATAATCAATTTAAACCATAACTAGAATTTTGTGCTCTTTTTGTGCTATTTTTGTGTGGAAGTCAATATTTTTGTGCTAGCATAGTTTTCGTTTTATGCAAATCTATGCTACCTTAATATTAAGCTAGCAAAACTTCTAAACCGCTCAACATAATCAATTAAAATAAATACTAGAATTTTGTGCTATTTTTGTGCTTTTATTCTGTGCAAGTCTCGATTTTTGTGCTAGCATAGTTTTTGATTTATGCATAATTATGCTTCCCATATAAAGCTAGCAAAACTTCTAAACCGCCCAGCATAATCAATTGAAATAAAAACTAGAATTATGTGCTATTTTTGTGATATTATTTTGTGCAAGTCTCGATTTTTGTGCTAGCATAGTTTTTGATTTATGCAAATTTATGCTACCATATAAAGCTAGCAAAACTTTTGAATCGCCCAGCATAATCAATTGAAAGTCCTGCTTCACGTAACACAAAAAATGACCATCGTCAAGACGATCACGTTTTGACGATTAAATATTTGATTTAGTAAGTCGATAATCATCAAAACGTTATCGTTAAAACGATTGCTTTTGGACGATACCTATATACATACAGTTTATTTATTTTGCAAACTGACAACAAAAATTCGAGAAAAATACAAATTATATGAAAAATAAAAAGAAAAAAGTGCGCCAGCAGGGAACGAACACCGAACCTCTCGGTTAAGAAACAAATAACTATTCCACCGCGCCACCATCAAATTTAAAAGTTGTCGATTTTTTGAATTTACAAACAAACCGTGCACTACTTCATGTTTATCGTTTTGAAATTACGGTATGACCCCAGTTTATTTGGTTATTTTTTTTTAATTCTAATTAATTACATTAGTAGGTATTCTAAATCAATTTTCCTTGATTTATTTAAAATCATGCTATTTACCTATAGGTAGGTAGGTAAAAATAATATAAAACAATTCTCTCTTGCAAATATTTTTTCCCAATGTTACCTAAAATACAAGCATTAAAAGTTCTCTAAACCTACTTTGCCTAGCTTTTTCTTGGATAGTTTGATTAGTGTGGAAAACTACCCTTCAACTGAATAATATTATGGCGTTAAGTTCAGCTTCAGACAGTTTAATAGCTACCAAAAAGATCTCCATTACGAAGATCATTTTTTAATTTGCTTAAGAGGCTTCCAGCCATATTTTCGATAAAAATGGAAAATTGGCAAAACTGCTTTCTAAAAATCTTAGCCCTGGGACCACGTATTGCCAAAATCTAAATTGTGTATGAAAGACTGACATTTTTGGCTGCCAAACGTTCGAGCTTTTTTTTTTTTATTTTGGTCGTTATATTCCAAAACTGCGATGATATGTTTCGAAAAATTACGTTAAACTGCCAAATGGCTTCCCAATTTCCTTAAAACAGGACGGATGTTGTCATATAATATAATATATACATATATAGGTATGTATATTTTTAGAGGTAGTAAACAGGGCTTCTATTCATTTGAAACTGATTTTTGAATTTCGTCCCCATTTTTGAATTATATGCTTTTGAAAAAAAGTAAATTTTCTAATTTTAATAGTGTCTTTAAGTACCTAACTAAATATGAAATAAATAGCATACAACTTTTCCAAAATGCCATATGTATATTCTTATTATTTAATTCAATAAAAAAAAACAAGCACAAAAAGAAAATTTTTATTAAAAAATAACACGTTTTATAAAGTTTTTTTTTGCAATGAAAAGTCGTTATTTTCAAATAGTTCGAAATCTTAGTTTATCCAATCGCAATAAGATTGTTTTTTCTCGAAGATTTATTTATATGAAATAGTAAAGACTCAAGAGAGGGGAGAATCAAGGAATGTTATTATGAGCTGCATGCAACATAATACAGTAGTCAAAAAAAGCAAAAAGAATAATGTGAGTTTGTGTGGGTGAGTATGATTGCGCCAACATCAACCAACACATTGAATTGCATAGAAGAGGGTGAACGCCGAGAATATTTTTCTTGTGTGTAGCGTACATATGCATAATTATGCATAAATCAAAAACTATGCTAGCAAAAAAATCGAGACTTACACAGAATAAAAGCACAAAAATAGCATATAATTCTAGTTTTTATTTCAATTGATTATGCTGGGCGGTTTAGAAGTTTTGCTAGCTTTATATGGGAAGCATAATTATGCATAAATCAAAAACTATGCTAGCACAAAAATCGAGATTTGCACAGAATAAAAGCACAAAAATAGGACATAATTCTAGTTTTTATTTCAATTGATTATGCTGAGCGGTTTAGAAGTTTTGCTAGCTTTATATGGCAGCATAAATATGCATAAATCAAAAACTATGCTAGCACAAAAATCGAGACTTGCACAGAATAATAGCACAAAAGTAGCACATGATTCTAGTTTTTATTTCAATTGATTATGCTGGGCGGTTTAGAAGTTTTGCTAGCTTTATATGGGAAGCATAATTATGCATAAATCAAAAACTATGCTAGCACAAAAATCGAGACTTGCACAGAATAATAGCACAAAAATAGCACATAATTCTAGTTTTTATTTCAATTGATTATGCTGAGCGGTTTAGAAGTTTTGCTAGCTTTAAATGGGAAGCATAATTATGCATAAATCAAAAACTATGCTAGCACAAAAATCGAGACTTGCACAGAATAATAGCACAAAAATAGCACATAATTCCAGTTTTTATTTCAATTGATTATGCTGGGTGGTTTAGAAGTTTTGCTAGCTTTATATGGGAAGCATAATTATGCATAAATCAAAAACTATGCTAGCACAAAAATCGAGACTTGCACAGAATAATAGCACAAAAATAGCACATAATTCCAGTTTTTATTTCAATTGATTATGCTGGGCGGTTTAGAAGTTTTGCTAGCTTTATATGGGAAGCATAATTATGCATAAATCAAAAACTACTATGCTAGCACAAAAATCGAGACTTGCACAGAATAATAGCACAAAAATAGCACATAATTCTAGTTTTTATTTCAATTGATTATGCTGGGCGGCTTAGAAGTTTTGCTAGCTTTATATGGGAGGCATAACTATGCATAAATCAAAAACTATGCTAGCACAAAAATCGAGACTTGCACAGAATAAAAGCACAAAAATAGCACAAAATTCTAGTTCTTATTTCAATTGATTATGTTGAGCGGTTTAGAAGTTTTGCTAGCTTAATATTAAGGTAGCATAGATTTGCATAAAACGAAAACTATGCTAGCACAAAAATCGAGACTTCAACAGAATAAAAGCACAAAAATAGCACATAATTCTAGTTTTTATTTCAATTGATTATGCTGGGCGGTTTAGAAGTTTTGCTAGCTTTATATGGCAGCATAAATATGCATAAATCAAAAACTATGCTAGCACAAAAATCGAGACTTGCACAGAATAAAAGCACAAAAATAGCACAAAATTCTAGTTTTTATTTTACTTGATTATGTTAGGCGGTTTAGAAGTTTTGCTAGCTTAATATTAAGGTAGCATAGATTTGCATTAAACGAAAACTATGCTAGCACAAAAATATTGACTTCCACACAAAAATAGCACAAAAAGAGCACAGAATTCTAGTTATGGTTTAAATTGATTATGCTAATGTGTATGTGCTAGCTTTATAGACGTGGGAAAAGGGTGGATATCCATAAATGGGGGATAAAGTTCGATGGAACCTCCAAAAATATGACAGTGGAGAGTTTCATTTTTAGGATTGAGACCTTGCAAAATAAGAATGGGGTCACCAAAGACCAGGCCTTTGCCAATTTCCACCACTTGGTGACCGGAACCGCCGAAAAATGGTATTGGCAGTTCCTGGAAGAGAAGCAAGGAGACGAGTTTCTCAACTTTTATGATTTGAAATCGGAATTACTCAGGCAATTCCGAAATAGTAAAAGGGACCATGAGATTCTTAAGGAGATAATGGACAGGCGACAGCAACCAAACGAATCATTTGACGAGTTCTACGAAGACGTTAGGGGACTGAGCCTACAAATGAGGAATCGGCCAAATGAAAAAGATCTAGTCTCTATGGTCAGACAAAACCTTAAAGACAAGGTAGCGACGCTGATTTTCGGGTGTCCTATTAAGGACATCCGAGATCTAAGAGAAGAGTGCCGACGAGCTGAAAAACACTTGACGACTAGAGATTTGAAAACGAAGAAAATAAGTGCAATAGAGGACCACGACTTAGTACGGACCAGACGTTATCTGACTGACTCTGAAGACGAACCAGAAACACACATTTCTGCTGTTCAATATAACCGTACGGACAGACTATCGACGAACGCAAAGACAGACAAACGAAATTTGACTTACAAAAACAGTGACAGAGACAGGTCCAGCGAACATACGATAGGCAAGAACGCAAACTCTACGTCTTGTGCCTCGACTTTCCATGCACTCACCTGCTTTAGCTGTGGCCAGGGAAATCTGTCTTTTAAATGTGCTTCATGTCAGGGAAACATGAAGGTCGGGAGTGTACCCGGGTTCACTCCCCCGAAGAATTTATCCCAGACAGAGAAATTGAACCCGGACAAATAAAAATATTAAAATACGAAGAAAAACAAGTAATCAAACCAACTGAAAAATCTGTGCCATATAAAAGTCTACATGTACGCATGTTAGAGTATGACAAAGCGAGAAAGCGGATTTTTAACTCAGAAATCATGTTTGAAAAAACCAGTGGTAGGAACTTTCGAAAGATATCTAGGCTTAGGGAAAAGTGTGCAATGTTCAGAAGAACCAAAAGTAAAATTGAAGCCACTGTCTTAGCGGTCTCTAACGACAACAGGCCTTATGCCAATGTCACTATTTATGGCGAAGAATTGACCGGCCTATTAGACAGTGGAGCATCGGTGAGTTGCATGGGAAAAGGGGCAATAGAGTTCATACAGAAACACAACATACATATGACTCGAATGACAGTTGATATTAATACAGCGGTCGGAAAAAACCAACATATACGTGGACGTTTTAAGACTAAAGTCACATGGGGTGGTCTCACCCAAGAAATGGAACTGTACGTCGTTCCAAGTTTGACACAGCGGCTCTATCTAGGAGTAGACTTTTGGAGGACGTTCAAGGTCGCTCCAAACATCATCAGCGCGTTAGACATTCCATCGCCGACGGGAGGACAAGAGTCTGATCCTATGCGTCAACTTACCGCAACACAATCTGAGGAACTAGAGCGGGTAAAGCTTACATTCCCTTCTTTTGCGACGATGGGATTGGGTAAAACTCATGTTGAGGAACATGTCATTGAGATGAAAGACGACACCATTCCCATCAAACAGCGGCATTATCCAATCTCACCTGTCGTTCAGAAGTTGATGTATGCTGAGCTCGATCGCATGCTAGATCTAGATGTTATCGAGGAGAGCAACAGCGCTTACAGTTCTCCAGTTGTGTTGGTGCGTAAGCCAGGCAAAAACAGACTTTGCTTGGACTCGAGGAAAGTAAACGCGGCCACGAAGAAATTCGCCTATCCCCTGCCGCACATTGAAGGAATCCTAAGTCGACTTCACAACACGCACTACATATCGAGCATCGATTTGACGGACGCCTTTTGGCAGATTCCTCTGGAGCTCAAATCAAGAGAGAAGACAGCTTTCACAGTCCCTGGCCGACCGTTGTATCAGTTCACGGTAATGCCGTTTGGATTGTGCAACGCCGCCCAGAGAATGTGTAAGCTGATGGACAAGGTCATTCCCGCTCGTTTGAGGGAGAATGTCTTTGTCTATCTCGATGACCTCTTGATTTGCTCTCCAGACTTTGAAACCCACATGGGCGTTCTCAAAGAGGTGGCGAGATGTTTGCGTGAGGCGGGGTTGACAATCAATGTAGAGAAAAGCAAATTCTGTTACAAAGAGATCAAGTACTTAAGCTATTTCGTCGGTGATGAATGTCTAAGAACGGATCCAGAGAAAGTTTCTGCAGTGTGGGATTTTCCGGTGCCAAAAACCCCTAAACAACTCCGTCGGTTCTTTGGGATGACGGGATGGTATAGACGCTTTATTCCGAATTTTGCGTCTATATCAGCCCCAATGACAGACTGTCTGAAGAAAGGGAAGGACTTTTTTATGACGAGCGAAGCCTTGACTGCTTTCGAGGACTTGAAAATGACTTTAGTAACCGCACCAATACTAACTAACCCAGACTTCTCACGACACTTTTACATACAGTGCGACGCTTCAACTTCCGGCGTAGGGTGTGTTCTTTTCCAGATGGATGAAGAGAACAACGAACGACCCATAGCGTTCATGTCCCAGAAGCTTAATTCTGCACAACGAAATTACAGCGTTACGGAACTTGAATGCTATGCGGCCGTTTTGTCTGTTAAGAAGTTCCGGGCTTACATTGAAGGGTTACCTTTCACCATAATAACTGACCACGCAAGCCTTAAGTGGCTGATGACACAGAAGGACTTGAGTGACCGGCTAGCTCGGTGGAGTCTAAAGTTGCAAGGCTTTGACTTCACTATAGAGTACAGAAAAGGAACTCTCAATGTCGTCCCGGATACTCTCTCAAGAGTACATATGGATGAGATAGTAACCGAAATGCCAGAGGTTGACTTTAACTCTCCATATTTTACATCAGAAGAATACGTTGAATTGAAGAAGACAATCAACGAAAACAAGAACAGACTACCGGACATTTGTATCTCGGACGGCTTCGTATACAAACGGACCGACAGACGAACAAGAGACCCTATTCAAGAGGACAGGGCTTGGAAACTCTGGGTACCGAGGGAGTTGTGTAGGGGCCGGGTCACCATTGTTTGGCAAAATTCATTTGGCATTTCTTGTTTCGCCTTAGTCGTTAAATATTTTGTTTAATTCGCAATTCTTAATTGGCAATTTACATTTTCTTTTTTATTCATTACGTTTTTCAATCATTCTGCAATTAACATTCGGCGGTTTTATATTTCGCTTTTTGTTAAAAATATTTTCAATCATTTCGCAAAATTCATTTGGCAAATTATTCTTCAGTTTTTCTTTGTTAAATTATTTATTATTTGGCAAAGTGTTTTTTCGCAAAATATTGTTTCGCCGTTTCATTATTTTGCGAAATAACGTTTCGCCGTTTAATCATTTCGATAAATATCGTCAAGCCGTTTTATTATTTCGCTAAGATTTGTACCATTATATTGCTTAATGTTGTTTACTATTTGTATGTATTTTATTATTGTGCATGTGTTAGTTCGCTTTATTTTTCTAAATTTATTACTAACCACTAACACATGCACTTATGATGAGCCTCTGATTGTATGTTGCAGCTTGCTCTAAGCTCACTACAACAAAGAATCTGAAGTGTAAACAAAAAAAAAAAAAAAAAAAAAAAGATCATTTCGCCGTTTAGTTGTTTTGATCGTTTGACCAATCATTACCATCGTTTCTTTTCAAGATTAACAGTTTTTCTGAACCGTTGTTTTGCAATTTTTGCCGTAATCACTTTCGCGATTTAGGATTTCAGTTTCTTTGCTTAGTTAAGGTAAGTACATAACAGAAAGAGGATTTTCACATTTTACTCCAAGGAAAAAAGGGTTTTAAGCAATTGGGCAGTTATTTTCGTAGGTGCATTATATTTTTTATACTCTCTATTCAGTGTTTTTTCGCTTTTTTTATTTGGCAATTTGATGTTCAGCTTTTTTTTAATTAGCATTCGATTGTTTGGCAATGTTTTGGCTTTAAAATTTCGCGCGAAATTTTAAGGCATGTAATTTAATGGAAGCCAAAACATTGCCAAACAATCGAATGCTAAATAAAAAATAGCTGAACATCAAATTGCCAAATAAAAAAAAGCGAAATAACAAAATGCTGAATGAAAAATAGCAAAATAATAAAATGCCAAATACGAAAAAGCCAAATAACAAAATGCCAAATGAAAAATTGCGAAACCTAAATATGCCAATCAAACAATATATTAAGTGAAAACTGCGAAATGAAAATTGCGAAATGATGGTTTGTCATATCATATAAAAAACCAAACGTAATTTGCAAAACTAAAATTGCGAAATAACAAAATGCTAAATAAGAAAATGCGAAACGAGAAACGGCGAAATGTACCACCGCGAAACGTTAATTTGCCAAACAATTCTGGCGAAACATACCATGCCCGTAGGGGCTTTTTGGCATCAGCGCATGATTCCTTCACTGCCGGTCATGGTGGTATACATAAAACTTTGGCCAAGCTTCGCCAAAGGTATTTCTGGCCAAATATGACTAACGAAGTAAAAGACTATATTTCCAACTGTGATATTTGCAAGTGCAATAAACCCGTCAATACAATTTCAAGGCCGCCCATGGGACAACAGACTATTACTGAAAGACCCTTCCAACGTTTATACATACTTTTTAGGACCATACCCACGAACGAAGACAGGAAACACACATATCTTTATTGCACTTGACCACTTTAGTAAGTACGTTTTTCTTAAACCCTTGAAACGAGCAACAGCAGCTGAGGTAGTAAAATATCTTGAGGTAGATGTGTTCCACATGTTTGGTGTGCCCGAATATATTCACTCTGACAACGGGAAACAATTCGTTTCAGAATTGTTTTCCAGCTTCCTAAAAAAGTACGGGGTTAAACACGTCCGCACGGCTTTTTACTCGCCTCAAGCAAACGCCTCTGAACGAGTAAATCGGTCTGTGTTAACGAAAATTCGGTCCTACATCGGTAGTGACCAACGTAATTGGGACCTACATGTAAGTAACACGGCCTTTTCCTTGCGTAGTGTGTTACATGACGCCATAAGGTTTGAGCCATATTATGCAGTTTTCGGAACCTAAATGATCCAAAACGGTGAGACATATGAGCTCATGAGAAAACTTGATATGATCAAAGATAGCGAAGTCGAAATTTTAGAGAAAACAGATAAACAAGCTATACTTAGAAAAAAAATATTCGATAACCTCAATTTAGCTCACCAGAGATCGACAAAAACATACAATACAAGAAGTAGAGATATATCGTACAAAGTAGGGCAAATAGTTTATAGGAAAAATTTCAAACAGAGTAACAAAGTAGACAAATACAATTCAAAGTTAGGCCAAAAATATCTTAAATCTATAGTGTTAAGGACAGTAGGCAATTCCCTTTATGAATTAGGGAATCTGAGAGGCGAAATAGAAGGAGTTTACCACGCAAAAGACATTCACTCCTAATGACGCAATCAGCTGCTGTTGTTCCGTTAGAAAACTGTGATATATATGTGATGTGGTGTTTATTTATTTATTTATATAGATTTGTATGTGTTTATAGTTTATTTATATATTAATTTATTTATTTATTTATAGAGAGTTTTATTTATTTTTAGAGATTTTCTTATTTATTTACAGAGTTTATTTATATATATATATATTAAATTATTTATTTATTAACACTTTGTTCTGTGATATTAATTTTTTACTTATTTATTTTTTTTTTGTGATACATTCTTTTTGTACCTGACTGTGATAAAAATCACAATTTTCAGATTTGAAGACTGATTTGTAATACGCAAATAAAAGGCTTAATATTCCATACTTCGAATAAGATATTGTAATAAATAAATCCTAAGAGTTTGCCCGAACATAAAAAAGAACGAAAGCTAGCTCAGGGAGTGGGACGTGCCACACGTGAGAACGGCAAAGATAAATATACCAAATTAATTACATGATAATCGGCCGACTTTTTTTTTACGAGCCCATTTTTCTCACGACCATTTGCAAAATGTTTCGAGCCTGTTACGTGACCGATTCTCCCTATCTTAGGAACATCACTTCCACCCCACTGCACAAAAAAATGCACCATAGATTAACTATATACATGCGTAGTACATAGGTATTTCCAATTAAAACAGAATTAATACGCAATTTTAGTATTCACTTTATTTTAATTTTTTTTAAAACACAAAAAAAAAAAGTCATAAGCACAAACAGTCGATGCGTAGTGTAACTAATGGTGCTTTGTTTTGATTAAAATTGGGGTTGGTTTTGTTGTTGTCTTCCTGTCTAATTTGTCTTGCACTTCACTTCCAATATAATCTCACTTTATATTCAAAAATAATAAAGTGTGCAAATAAAAAAAAAGAGAAAAAAACCTGAAAAAGAAAGAAAAAGATTTAATTAAACAAAACAAAAAAAATAATTAGAATTACAAAGAGAAGTTGCCACCAGATCTTGACTCTGAATTACTTTTATTAAAGGATAATCTAGAGGTCAACTCCTGGCAGCTAAAATACTTATCTGTTCCGATGTTGAGTTGATTATTGTTGACGATGACTAACCTGCAAAAAAAAAAAAAAAATGAAATTGTAATTAAAAAATTATAAAATAAAGAAACTATGTAGCTAATAAAGGGAAAGCTCACCGGCAATGATGGAGGAGTATTCCAATAGCTATGATTCGGTAATCCAAGGTATGCACTCGTTCATATCTTCTTTTATTGTTTCATTGTTTATTTTTTGTATGTTTATTGTTTATTTATTTATATTTATTCATATTTATGTTTATTTATATTTATTCATTTATTAATCGATTTATTTCTAAATTTAACAAAACATTCGCGGAAAAAAAAAACAACAAACTAAACAAACACAGAACTTGACAAACTAATTGGGTAAAACTCATGTTGAGGAACATGTCATTGAGATGGAAGACGACACCATTCCCATCAAACAGCGGCATTATCCAATCTCATCTGTCGTTCAGAAGTTGATGTATGCTGAGCTCGATCGCATGCTAGATCTAGATGTTATCGAGGAGAGCAACAGCGCTTACAGTTCTCCAGTTGTGTTGGTGCGTAAGCCAGGCAAAAACAGACTTTGCTTGGACTCGAGGAAAGTAAACGCGGCCACGAAGAAATTCGCCTATCCCCTGCCGCACATTGAAGGAATCCTAAGTCGACTTCACAACACGCACTACATATCGAGCATCGATTTGAAGGACGCCTTTTGGCAGATTCCTCTGGAGCTCAAATCAAGAGAGAAGACAGCTTTCACAGTCCCTGGTCGACCGTTGTATCAGTTCACGGTAATGCCGTTTGGATTGTGCAACGCCGCCCAGAGAATGTGTAAGCTGATGGACAAGGTCATTCCCGCTCGTTTGAGGGAGAATGTCTTTGTCTATCTCGATGACCTCTTGATTTGCTCTCCAGACTTTGAAACCCACATGGGCGTTCTCAAAGAGGTGGCGAGATGTTTGCGTGAGGCGGGGTTGACAATCAATGTAGAGAAAAGCAAATTCTGTTACAAAGAGATCAAGTACTTAGTCTATTTCGTCGGTGATGGATGTCTAAGAACGGATCCAGAGAAAGTTTCTGCAGTGAGGGATTTTCCAGTGCCAAAAAACCCCTAAACAACTCCGTCGGTTCTTAGGGATGACGGGATGGTATAGACGCTTTATTCCGAATTTTGCGTCTATATCAGCCCCAATTACAGACTGTCTGAAGAAAGGGAAGGACTTTTTATGACGAGCGAAGCCTTGACTGCTTTCGAGGACTTGAATTAATACGCAATTTTAATATTTACTTTATTTTAATTTTTTTTAAAACACAAAAAAAAAAAGTCATAAGCACAAACAGTCGATGCGTAGTGTAACTAATGGTGCTTTGTTTTGATTAAAATTGGGGTTGGTTTTGTTGTTGTCTTCCTGTCTAATTTGTCTAGCACTTCACTTCCAATATAATCTCACTTTATATTCAAAAATAATAAAGTGTGCAAAAAAAAAAAAACTGAAAAAGAAAGAAAAAGATTTAATTAAACAAAACAAAAAAAAAATTATTAGAATTATAAAGAGAATTACTTTTTTTAAAGGATAATCTAGAGATCAACTCCTGGCAGCTAAAATACTTATCTGTTCCGATGTTGAGTTGATTATTGTTGACGATGACTAACCTGCAAAAAAAAAAAATGAAATTGTAATTAAAAAATTATAAAATAAAGAAACTATGTAGCTAATAAAGGGAAAGCTCACCGGCAATGATGGTGGAGTATTCCAATAGCTATGATTCGGTAATCCAAGGTATGCACTCGTTCATATCTTCTTTTATTGTTTCATTGTTTATTTTTTGTATGTTTATTTATTTATATTTATTCATATTTATGTTTATTTATATTTATTCATTTATTAATCGATTTATTTCTAAATTTAACAAAACATTCGCGGAAAAAAAAAACAACAAACTAAACAAACACAGAACTTGACAAACTAATTATTGCTGTCAGCAATCGGTGTCACTTGTCAAAGATAGACCAGGAAAAGGTCAATCTCCAAGAAGTGAGGCAATGCCGAATTGTAATGTAGGTAAGGTAGCTTAGTAAATACTGTGATAGGGATTTAGTGCAATATTTTATTACTAGGTATGTATATTATTTATTTATTATTAGATTATAGTTCATGTTTAAATTTATTTTACCTTTTGGCTTGATATGTAGGTATTATACTAGATCCGTGCAATATGAGATGTAAGTAAAGTAGTTATACTCACACTCACATATGTTTGCAGTTAACCAACACAAAGGTATGACCATATAGACATAGAGAATAGAATTCTGTTGAAAAATGAAGATATCGCTGACTGGGGAAACTCAATTCCAGTCTGCATACCAATATCAAGGCATTTTTTTTTGCAACGAACATAGGTCATAAAGGCGACGACCGATTATAAGAAAATTGATCTGATTACTTTAAAGCAATTACCAGCTGTAAGAGGTTCAGTGTTGCCGTAAACCGATTGATATAAAAAATTTTTTTATATATTCATGTAAAAAGAAAATATATATACATATATAGTTTTTTCTCGTTCGCGAATTCCTTTTATTTTATTTTTGGAAAAAAATAAAAAAATACCTACTAAGGATTTGAATTTCAATATTCACTAATTTGCAATCGAGCGAATTAGAACAAATTTCAAATTAAGGTAAAACAATTTATACAGTGTGATAGTTTCAAGAATATAATATTCAAATTTCATACACATATATAGGTATATATAGGAAAAAAGAGACGAACGAAAGTCAAAGTAAGGTGAAATTCAACACTGTGGTGAAGGGGAAGAAATCCCTATAGGAAATTTTGGGACCCTATTCTTGAATAAAGCAGAGGTATGATAAAAGTTTCCGAAAATTATTTAATTCAAATATGAATGGATGTTTCACCTTATTCCCATGTTCGGTTCAGTAGGCATAGGCAAAACGCATCAAAGGCAACCCCTTAGATATATACGTACATACTTATATATATACATATACATCCAGATAAGAAGAGCCTACCTATAGACCAAATTGACATTGGTTCGAACCTCTGCCCGGTTTTTTTTACTCTATACCTACTTCTACCATCAGAGATTGGGTTGACAGGAGGGGTTGAATCCAGAACCAGGTCTTGATTCGAGGGCTGGTAATAGGTTGAGCGACGGGGATTAGCCAACACGTAAAGAAGGGTAATCCAGAGGATAACCTGGAGGAAGAGAAAAGATAGGGTGTTGCAGACAGTGCATTTCCCTGTTTTTTGTTAAAAAAGAAAAAAAAAAAAAGGTCCCTTTTGGACCGAGTAAATTTAGATTTTTTTTCTTGCTATTTTGATTTTTGATTTTGATTATTTTTTTTGATTTTTTTTTATATAAATTTTTTAATTTTTCTATTGTGAAAGGAAGAAAGAAAGAAAGAAAGAAAGAGAAATTGGTGAAAGGAATATAAAGTGAAGAAAAGTGAACTTAAGGTCAAAGACCAAATGAAAAGTGAAGCAAGGTTTTTTTTAGTAAGCAAAAGGTGAAGTATAGAGTGTTGTGTTTTCTGGACTTTAAATCGGATATATATGCATAAAGTGTATTCCAAAAATTAAAGTAAGAAGTGGCTGTAAAAGTGAAGCCATTTTTGTATACTTCGAGAGTACTGCCGGCAGGACACCGAGGGAAAACTTCTTAAGCAGTAAGTCTTTTTTTGTAAATTATATTTAAAAAAAAATATATATCTATACAATATATATGTATACCTGGAAAATACACTTAGGTGAATAAGGAAAGGAAGTACATACACTCTAGCGCTTCGGATAATATCAATCCCATTTTTGTTTTAGTTGAATTTCTAACTTTTGCTAATCTTTCTTTTTGCACTAAGCAGAGGAAAGATATTTATACACTCCAGTGCTATATAATAGAGCTTTTTTTTAATATTTTTTTTTGTTTACAAAACGCATTGGAAAGTTATTTTTTTTTTTCAAATACCTTTCTTTCATTAATTTTTTTTAATTATTTCTTATTTCTTATTCCTTATTTCTTATTTAATTTTTTTTATTTTTATTTAACGTAATTTACCAGGTTTTTTTTTTTGGATAACCGAATATTATGTTAAAATAAACACCAATTTTTAGAAATTCAAAAATCTTTTAATTAAAATTATTCATGATCTGAAATCCATACAATTATGATGAAGTGCTAATTTCCTAAAGTAGGTGTGTGGAGGCTCGGCTGGGCCGGTGATGAGAGGAGAGGGAATGACTTGCGATTGGACAATGACTTGACTTACATAACTTAACATGGAACTGCTTACACTTACCCTATACTGAATACACTTACCATGTATTACACTACCGACTTAAAGTACCTAACATTTACTTACCATATACTAACTACACACTTACTTTTTTCAACGAAATACTTACTTTATTTACAATACTTACCATATACTAACTATATACTTACCTTAAAGCACAGACTTATCTACACTAACTTATACCTACCAGACTGAATAAAAAAAAACACATTTTTGAACGACACTTACCTAATGGACACTACGTAATTTACTTGAGAGATACTTACTTTGATATGACCTGACTTAGACAATAGTATAATTTGTGACTGGGAGTTAACGTTAGGGGCTATCTCCAATAGACTCTGGCCAAGGAGATGGCAACGGTTGTATCTGCGGTACAAGGGAGGGCAGGCCAAACTTTTGCTATCAACATCAGGCAAGGCCTTTGAGGACTCGGCGAACTGCTGTGTTGGTGGGACAGTGGGGCTGATGGTGATTTTTGGTAAACCAAAAAAGGAAAAGTTTTATTTTTAGTAGTTTTAGATTGGATAGGCTTAGATTTAAGATTATATCCTCCCGATATAAATTTTTAGATTTTAGGGTTTAGAGTTAGATTAGGTTTAGACTATATTTACATAAACTTTTTTTTTGTTTTTTTTGCCGAAAAATCTGCCCAATGCCTCACCCTTTCACCAATGCAGTAGCATAGGTAACTAGGTTTGTGCGATTTCCTTTAATTTTCCATTCCAGTACCTTAATCCGTTACCCTATCCACTGTTCCTATCCTCATCCAATGATACCGGCATGATTTTTTTTTGTTTGCTGAGTGGGATGAGTTTGGAAAATGGCAAGAACCGCCCCAATCCGTCGAGCTTAGCCGAGCTAAAGCAAGCATGCCACCGCCCTTTTCCGACTCATAAAGATACACCCCTGTGGTAACCCAGACTCGCAACAATATCAATTTATGCTGATGACAAAAAAATCTACCGGCAAATATCCTCCTTTGAGGACTCTAAACCTCTCCAAGATGATCTTAACAGATTTTCTACCTGGTGCCATAAAAATTTCCTTAAAATGAATATCAGCAAGTGTCAAGCGATAACCTTCTCTGGTAAACGTACCCTACTGGCCTACTCCCCCCAGAAAGTACTTTATTAAAGATATGCAGATTAGCACAGTTGACTCTATACGCGACCTTGGAGTTATATGTGATAAAGAACTAAACTTTCGTTGCCACATAGATACCTCTATCAAGAGAGCTAACTCTGCTCTTGGATTTGTTAAACGTTGGTCCAAAGGAATTCTCTGATCCTTATGTCACTACTCACTAAATCCCTGTATATAACCTTTGTCAGGCCCATCATTGAATATGCCAGCCAAGTCTGGTCACCTCACTTTCTCTCACACTCCTACCGCATCGAAGCTGTCCAACGCAGATTCCTTCGTTTTGCCCTGCACCCTTCCTTGGAATGACCGACATAACCTCCTTCCTTATGAAAACCGCTTAAAATTGATTGACTTCCAATCTCTTGAACAGAGACGTCTACTAGCTGACATTGTCTTTATCCAACAGCTCTTAAATGGAAATATCGACTGTCCATTCCTTCTTCAAAAAATATGTCTCCAAATCAACACCAATAACCTTCGATCGATCCCCCTTTTCAAAATAAACTATCATCGCACATCATAAACTAGCTATGGTGCCAACGAACCTTAGTCCCGTATGCTTCGTTCAACTAATAGCCTGCGAAGTTGCTTTGACTTTCATTTAAGCAAAAAAAGTCTTAAATCCTTACTTAATAGACCCGCACGCATTCACTAATCCTTCCTCTCGTACACCTGCCTTAGACATAAGTAGTTTTACACCTGCCTTAAACATAAGCAGCCTTATTTAATAGATTTCACTAATACTCGTTTCAACCTCGGAATAGTTAAACCGAGTCGAAGCACTTACTCCGTCTTTACGCCACGTCAAACAAATTCTTATTTATAAAATATATTATCAAAAAATGACAAATCTAAAACTCTGGTTATTATAACAATGGCTGATTTCCACAAATTATTAATTTAAAGTAATTATTATTGGTTTTATTTTATCTAACCAAGTACCTATCTATTGAATGATAAGCAAAATAAAAGAAAACGGTCTGAAAACTGGGATTTCGTTTGCACACCTTTTTGTAAATTTCACACGATGCTGATGTCATGTCAAAATGACATAAATACTAAAACGGCTTTACTCCGGCTTTATTCCTCCTATGTACCAGTTTTAGCTTACTCCGCCTCTATTCCGCATGTATTTTTTTATGAATAAATTTTTCAGGATTAGAGGTGTCGTAAAGTCGGAGTAACCTTACTCAGTCTCTAAAACGAGTTAATAAATAAGGCTGAAGTAGTTTTAAAATAGTTTTTTAAGTTTTTGTTTAGCTTGTTTTAAGCTAACTTTTGGAGATGGGAGGGGGTCCCATCCCCTCTCTCTGCGGCCGATTGTTGCTTATAATAACAAAGAAAAAAGATCCCATATTATGTTTGCCAATGAGTAAGTAAATTAAATTTGAGTCAACTTTAGCTGCAGCTACTTTGACAGTTTAACTTGCTACAGCTGCTACACTATTGTGTTCAGCCATTTAAGTACTTACCATATCCATCAGGATAGTTTTCAAAGAAAAATAAACATCGTGGAGAACAAACGCGACCACCTTTGCCGAGATATGCATTTCCATTTGATGTTTTCAATAGTTTAGGAAGGAATTTGAGGACATGTCTATCTCTGTAAACGGTATTAAAAGAAAGAATTGTTTTGCTTATTTTGTATTTAAATATTTTTTAATCATTATATATTTTATTCTTATAATTAAAATCAAAAGAAAATTATGAGCCAACAAAAATATTATTTTGATAAGTGATAGTAGTTTCTAGTTACCTAGACTGGTATGTGAATCTCAGGAAAAAGCGAAAAATTCATGTATATAACTTGATGTTTTATTATTGCATTATTATTCAATCCAAAAGCAATTAAAAAAATACATTGAGTTCTTAAATTAATCCGATGCTATATGTACGAAAAAGAAAAAAGCACTAAATTTCTAAACGCATCCCGAGCATCAGCAATTATTAGTCCAATGCATTTACAATCCGACCCAACAGTTTTTAAAGCCCCAAATTTTTTATATCTATTTGAAGCTGGATTTAAAGTTTTATTTCATATCTCGGTTTATATTAGTTTTACAAAATATTTTTTAAAAGAAAAAGTATGGACAGCCTAATTTCCAATTTTTTTCTTAATGTTAAAGGCCAAAAAATTAAAAAAATTCAAATATTATTGAAAAGTTAACACATAAAATATCAAACTTTAAATATAGGAGACATTTGTAGGGTTTTAAATTCTCTAAAAGTTTGCTGTACCTTTCTTTTTATATTGTAATAAACAAAACATATATGGAGATAGCGACCTTTCGAATGAATACAAAAAACTCGGGATGTCACAAACTGTAACTGTATAAAATTTGCATAAATGCACTGCACAATTTTGCTTTTAAAATTAGTGAAAGTTATTTTTTTCTTTGTTTTTATCGGACGCATCGCACACTATAGTGTGAACGACCAATAAGGAATTCCATCCACCCGCTTTTTGTTCTACATGTGGCATCACTTATGCAAAGTTTCGTTCTTTAAACCATGCCGCGCAAAATTCTTTCGTTCACTGGACGAAACTGCGCAACAGAGCTTAACGAAACTCAGTAATTCGACTTCAATTTTGCAACCACGAGCTCTTTTCTATTTTATTCTGCGACCAGACACTATCTTTAATAATGTCTGCACTTCTAGCAAAAGGAAAATTTTATTTCGGTTGCTGCAATAAATTTTGGAAAAGTAAATTTCCAGGTCAGAAAATCAACAATATATAATTGGGAATATATAATTGGGCAATGTAGAATGTTGTTCCTATCTTTTTTTTAACTTCGTAGAATTGAGCGCATTATTGCGCTGAAGGATAAATTTATCCTTTACTTCGCCAATAAACTGAGCACTGGGATATTACCTTCTCTGTTTTTAACTGTAAGGAATTAACATCTGGCGCTCTCACACATCGCCTTTGTTGGTCAAAGGCCGTAGCCTTCAAGCACCACGCGGACGTATAGTCTGTCCATGAAAAAGAATTGGCTTCAAGTCCGTTTGTAAATCGGCCATATAAATAGCCGTGAACGAAGACCCTACCCCAAGACTTTAGGCCTTCCGCAGATTTTCTTGAATTAGCTTTTTTTGTACCCTGGTATACGACCGCATTGCAGTCACCACATCTGACGTCGCTACGGATAGCGATAAAAAAATAAAATCATACATATATATGAATAAAAAAATCACTACAGCAAGCGTTGCCAACCACTTTTGGGAAAATAATGCCAGTTAGGTATCCAGCCCAAGTACCAGATGCAGAGTCAACTCCAAGTGGATTGCCATATATTATATCCTCCACTTCAGCTCTAACGTAAACATTGGACAATCTTATGCGACCAAAGATGTGACCATCAACTTGTAAGAATTCCCACATTCGGATAAGATAAACAAAGATTAAAACAAGTGGCCATCATAAAAAAATTACGCAGTGCTTTTGAAAACCACCACCAACATTTCATATCTGTTGGGAATTATAAGTAAAAGACAATTGAGTTCGAATTCAATAGCTGCATTTTATTTTCCCCCAGATCTGATCCGGATAGGATTTGGAAACATAAATACAAGTATTACAAAAACAACACAAGATCCAGGTCTGCTTTGGATTTGGATTTTAAAATCCATTTTCTGAACACTTTCCTAGCAATATTTTAATTTTAAAGGTTGGTGCCACTGCTGAGATTTAAAAAAAAAACTCAATAAAATTAAAAATTCTCGAAATCAAACACATGCCGCCATTATTCCAAATTTTTGTATGAGTTTTTTCTTCATTTAATAGAGCCGACGCGTCGCGAGGCATGGAAAAAATACATAAAAACTATTAACTTAACAGAAATTAAACTAAAAAAATAAAAATGTTCCATTTTTAAATATTCGCTCTTCCTTAGATACCAAATATTATTTCAAACAAGATTTGTGAAAATTTTCCTTCTTTCAATTTTATTGTGTAAATAAAGCCAACTGTGAGAAATAAATAAATTTGTGATCCAGTTTGTTTTATTATAATGATCTGATCCGGGTTAGATCTGGGGGAAAATAAAATGCAGCTAATGAGGTTTATTACAAGACTAAATAAGAATATGAAGTTAAAGAATAAGTTGAGCAATGCAATGTTAGGTGTAATAAGTATTGTGTAGTGTATAGTATAAAGTATATACTATACACTACAACACAACCCCTCAATTCTAAATAACAATAAACCAAGCTTATTTACAAATTTAACATGCTTAAATTTCTTCAAATTTTTAGTCAGAATATCAGGAATGTATGCTAGTTCGAGATCCTTTCTTTCATAAACATCTCGAACAAAATGCAGCTTTATATCGATGTGTTCGCTCGTAGCGTGGAAAACTGGATTTTTTTTACTAACTGTTGAGCACTCAAGTTATCTCCATAAAAGATTGTTGGTTTGGTAACTAAACTACTAAATCCAATTTCACTGATGAGGTTACGTAGGAACACGATCTTCATAGATGCTGAACAAAGTTCCATGTATATCCAAACAAATCTAGCCCACTTTTTCTGTAAATAATCTGATAATTAATTGTATTAGAAAGATATTTTATTAAATGTTTTGCTGCAGTAAGGTGTTCAATATGAGGATTCATATTATATTGAGATAACTTTATAACCGAATGAGAAATATCTGGGCGTGTAGTGATGCTTTAAAAATTTAACGACCCAATTAAAGATTGGTAAAGTGTTTTATCGTCATTTGAACGGATGTAACAATTTTCACATTTTCGCAGCTGTGTGCCTGGTTCGAGTGGTGTGCTTACTTTCCTGCAATCAGTCATATTGAAATCATTCAAAAGACTCTTTATTGCTTGCAGTTGGCTAAGTTTTATTGACCCTCTTTTTCCATCTATTTGAATTTCTATGCCAAGAAAATAATTCAATGGTCCCTTATCCACAATTTCAAATTGACATCCTATCTGCTTTTTAATTGTTTCCATAGTACGTTCCTCCTTACATGCAATCAAAATGTCATCAACGTAGACAACAATTATTATAATATTTCCATTCATATGCATTCGAAATATTTACGAAATAGTACAAAAAGGGATTTTTACCCCCCTCTCCTGGCTAAAGCTCGCGGGCCTGGGCTGGGGACTTTTAGTATGTTGTACCTGGGGGTTACCCCTATTACTTAAAAAAATAATCCAGACTACATGATTTTTTTAACTTATTTTTTATTCGTTACAACATTGACCGTTTCAATGTACTAATTACTCTACAGAAATAATTTTCTAAAAAAAATAGTAGCTTTCATAATTTTCAATTTTCTCTTAAACTAAAAGACTTATAGCCATCTAGTTTTCAGTGTTCACCTAAGGATTGAAAACAGTATCAAATACTAAACGAAAATCTAGTACTTTGTAACAAAAGATTTTGAAAAAATAATATCATATGTTAACTTTTTTTTTAATTTTTGATTTAAAGTCAATTTTTTTCAAAAACTTTTAACTAAAATTACTTGATTAAGCAGTGGAGTAATAAAATAAGTTTTTGCATTTTCAAAAAGCTATAGTAGAGCATTGTAGATGTTTCCGTTGTTTTTAAATGATTATTAATGCACTTTGATCCAATTTTTTCAGGAAATCGTCCCTCCCGTATAAGTGGGGGCAACTAGACACCCCCTCCTTAGCAAGTTTTTTTAATATATATCTTTAAACTATTTCACAAAATATTGGTGAATTACTTGGAACTACATTGCATACTTCTTACCTTTGAAGATACAGTGTTTTTCATATCACAAAAAACACTGTATCAAATAAATTAAATAAGGATATTTTAACTTTCGCCACCTTCTTTAACCACATACCTTCTTTCTCCTCAAGTCAATGGAATTATCATGAATCGATACGTATTTACCTTTTCTATAATTTCAGGGTTAATTCATGAAAAAACGTTAAATTTTTAACGCATTAACATGGTTTTTCAGATTTTCTGACATTTGTACCCCAATATCTCTCTTAGTATTGCTTCTAGCAAAAATATGACTAAAACCTAATTTGAAGAAAATTCAATTTACTTTCATATTGTACTGTAAACTTTTCCGCTAATACTCTTTGTTTTCAAAATATTTACGAAATAGTAAAAAAGGGGACCTTTACCCCCCCCCCCCCCCCCTCCTGTCTAAAGCTCGTGGGCCTGGGCTGGGGACTTTTAGTATGTTGTACCTGGGGGTCACCCCTACCACTTAAAAAAATAATCCAGACTACACGATTTATTTCATTTATTTTATGATTTTGAGCCTTCGTTGACTGGACTAAGTTGATTTTCGGTGTTTATTGCCATTTGGGAGGTTAAAACTATGTTGCTTATAAGGATGACAGTTAGTAGTTTATCCATTTCTGGAAAGAATATTGAGGTTGGGGTGAATTAATTAGGTTGAATAAATTTTTAGTCTGTTGTTATGAACTTTTGTTATTATGTTCTTTATTTTAATGTTTGAGTTTACTCCTGACGTAGATATGATTTCGTATAGTCTTGATTTAAGTTCATTGGTATAAAGGTCGTAATTGTAACAAATTTCTGGATTTTTTGTTACGCTAGAAGGAAGTTCAACCTGTCTACCATACATAAGTTCGAACGGAATAAATGACGTTGATGTGTTCGGGGTCGTGTTATGGACGAAAACGGCATATTTTATCCAGTTATCCCAATCATCTTGAGATTTATTTGGCCTTGATCTGACAACACGTACTTGGGTGTGCCGTGTCGAAATATTATTTCCTTGACGAATGCCTCGGCGATTGTGTTCGCCTTTTGGTTGGGTATTGGTATAGCATCGGTGTATTTCGTGAGATCGTCAATGAATGTTAGGAGATATCTGTTTTTTTTGTTGGTCATAGGGTATGGACCAACGATATCGATGGAAATTTTTTCGAATGGTTCCTTAGCGGTCGAAGTTATGACCATTGGTTCCATCGTATACTTTGTTACTTTGTTTTTCTAAAAGAGTTCGTAATTTTTGATGTAGTTTTAACATTGAAAATGTTTATAGGATCGTTTTGAGAGAGTTGTGGTTTTACCAAAATGATTAAATGAAATAAATTAAATAAATTCAATAAATCATAAATGAACTCCAGCGTATAGGGGCATCACAACGAAATTTTTGGTTGGTGTTACAAAAGAAATGATCGAAATGATTGAAATGAACACATGAATTTAGAATATGAAAAATGAACTCCAGCGTATAGGGGGACAACTATCAAATTTTTGATTGGTGTTACTAAAACATTACTAGAATGATAAAAATAAACAAACAAACACAAGCGATGAACTACACTAGGCGTAGGTATACGGGGAAAAAACGAAGAAAAGTATTGTTCGTCGTCAGCAGGCAAGCTTCAGTGGAGAATGGTCATGAAGAATAATTATAAAGAGAAAAAAAAAACAACAAATACAAGTATTCAGAAGAAGACAAATGAACAAACAAGGCAACCAACAAAAGTGGATACGTATTCTGCCAGATTTTTGTATTTTGTAGGTACATACATATATGTGTGTATGCATCTACAATTCTACATAGTTATGGAGGTAGGTAGGTTGTGATTTTGTGAAAATGAAAATGATAGGTATTTATTTTTATTCCATACAGAATACAATGCGGTCTTATAAGAAAGGCCAGTGATGCAGTTGAGTGTGCAAGCAGGAGTAGAGCTTGCTTGAAATCAATATACCTATGTAATATGTAGGACAACAAAAAATATGCCAGAGCATGTTTTTTTCTAGCAACACTATTAATACGAGATTAGATTAGAAATCAGTTAATAAATACTGGGCCCTACCCGACTTAAATATTTCAGTAAAATGGATCATAATTGAATGGGCTCTAAATAATAAACCGTGCATGGTATTACCTAAATATTTACGTGGACTGCAAATAATGAACCATATATTCAACTGACTTCAAAAAATTGAGAATATAATGTATGGTTAATAGTTTAGGATCCATAACGTTAAGGTTAATTTCACTGCAATATTTAAGTCATAACTAAATTTGATTATTGGTAAGGCCCACTGTCTAAGCGCCATGTTTCGTCGAAAATGCATATTTACGTTTAACGTGCATATTTTGCCGTATTTTTATATATTTTTCATTAAAATCTAAACTTGTACAGTGTTTTTTAAGGTTTATTCAATAAATAATAAAGGTCTGAAGTAGGCATTACCAAAAAATTAAAACATAACCTCAGGTTATGGCGAAAAAATTGGCCTTAAGGAAATTTGGGTTGGAGTTTTTGTTTTTTTTAAATTAACCTATTTTTGAGTTGGTTAAATCGACTCGAACGATTTTATTCAATTTTGTAATCTAGTGCTTCTAAATATTTTAAGGCCGTGTGTGAATTGAATTAAAATTTCGAATAAATGTTATCCGAAATTAAATGTTGAAGTTTGTACGTACACATAGGTACCTACAGATTCACCTCACTAGTGTCAAAAATTAAATTAATCTTCGGATAAAATTTAACGCGATTTTAACCCAATTCGCACACGGCTTAAACAATAGGTATGGATAGCTTTTGAAAATTTAGAAAATATTAACCCAAAAGTAAAAAAATCATGTTCCGAATAATTCTGACTTTTTAACATTTCTTTCGTTGAAAGGTACCAAAATTTTTGTTAGCCACGAGAGCAAGCTCGTGGGAATCACTCGTGTAAATTTTGTTTTTTTATTTTTGATATAATTAATGTCTTAAATAAACCCATGTACAGTAAAACCCGGATAAGTGCCTCACCATAAATGCCAGTATAATAAATGGGCAGTTATAAAAGAAACTCGCTTAAGTGCGCATAAGCACTTATATCTATATTTACAAGAATTTAAAAAAAATTGACGACAAAAAAAGTTTGATGTTATTTAAAAAATTAAGAAATAATATTTCATTAACTGACTAGTATCGATAACCTTTTACAAAAGAAAGCGTTAGATGAAAAAAGCTTTTGTTCTGCTGATTTCAATTGTGTACTTTAAAAAGAATTTTTTTCATGTTAATTTCAATAAAAGTATACAAAATAAAAGGCAATTAAGCGGGGAAGGTAGTTAATGTCGTTTTCGATTGGATTTTCAGAGTGTTTCACTCTTTTTTGATTCCAATGGAATATGAAAAACTCTCTTCCGTAATATGTGTATCTATGTAGAAGTAAAAACTAAAATGAATTCTTCAATAATTTCAATTCCAGAACATCTCAAGAAGAAGCATTTACTATTTTGGCAATTAATCCAACACATACTTTTAAAAATATGTGTGTTTTCAGAGTGCACTCCTAGCACTCCTTAATGAATTCCGGAGTGAAAAAACACTCCTAAATCATCACTCCGAACAACCAATGGAAGGTTTTTGGAGTGTTGGGAGTGTGGATGGAGTGAAAAAAGAGTGCTAGGAGTGACCAACGGAAAACGACATAAGCGAAAGGTACTTATTAGATGAGTTTTATATGAAAAAATCCTTAAAATTTAGGCACTCATGCGATAGGCACTTATCCGGGTTTTACTGTAGATGAATTTAAACGATTCACCATTATAAAACAAAATATGCATGTACTTATTTCAAATAGGTTTTAATGGCTTTTAGCCCCAGCAAATTGACGTTATGTTCGACAATCTCACTTGTACACTACATATTTTCTTTGTTTTTAGATTTAACGTGTATAAAGCTAGCATATACACATTAGCATAATCAATTAAAACCATAACTAGAATTTTGTGCTATTTGTGTGCTATTATTGTGTGGCAGTTCCGATTTTGGTTTTATGGTTTTCTAGGTTTATATGGTGTAGCATAACTTTGAATACAAAAAAACTATGCTAACGCAAAAATCGGGACTTCCGCACAAAATAGCACGAAAAAAGCACAAAATTTTAGTTTTTATTTCATTTGATTATGCTAAGCGGTTTAGAAGTTTTGCTAGCTTAATACATATTAAGGTAACATATAGATTTACATAAAACAAAAACTATGCTAGTACAAAAATCGAGACTTTCACACAAAAATAGCACAAAAAAAGCACAAAATTCTAGTTAGTGTTTCAATTGATTATGCTAATGTGTGTTGTATATTTTATAGCTTTATAGACGTTTAGATTTATGTCGGTCTTTTTAGTGCAGTTTTTAAAAATACATGTCAAGTGCATTTCTTGCACTGTTGTCCGTTGATGTGTTTCAAGTGTCATTGTAGCTATAGGTATCATATATGTTTATTCCTGTTTGTCATCAGATATGCTGACTTTTTACATAAATGAGAGCATCGACCTATAGTTTATCCAATTATTCTTGTCAGTACAGGGAAGATAGGACGTTTGCATCTCAGTTTGGTTGCAGCGTACTGCATAAGTCTATCGCATGTAAAAGCTCTTATCGCGATGCCGTAGTTTGCATAATAAATCATTTCAAGTTTATTTGAAATTGACCAGCGTTACCACCTAGTAGGTAAAATTGCACAATTACGATTTTGAAAAAAAAAAAAAAATGATTTATCTTTTTCCACACCACCATGAGGTAAGATAATAGTGTACTTTAAGGTGCCTCCACTCTGCAAAAATAAGTCCTATAAAATAATGTACTGTGAAGAAAAGAAAGATAATTAAATTTCCTATTTCAAGATATTGGATACAATACTTTTTTTTTAAATGGTGGCCGACGCACAACACCTACATCCGTGCTATTTTATTTTTATACTCAAAAACAACACACATACTAATTTCAATCATAAAATTATTAAAGAAAAAAAAGTCTGGTACTGACGAAGACCCAAAAGAAACATCCGACAATTAAAATATTCTTAGATTTATTTTAAATACACACTTTGATAAAATTTTTTTTTTTTTACCTTTGTAAATAGTTATAACTTGAATTAAAATTTATTGCACACACATTTTTAAAAAAAATTTACCAACGATTCTTAAAAAACTACCCATTTAAAAAACACAAATTGTACAAAACTTAAAATAAAAAATACACCTTATAAACATACAATTTACATAAAAATAATTTATTTCACATTAACTGACCGCGCGCTACGAAAATCTACGCAAATAGTGTTCTTCTTAAAAGGAAACAGCCTTAAATTTTGTAACTGCATTTTAACGTATTTTCCACACATTAAAAGAAATGCAAAAGATGGAAACACTCTACGGTAACTCTCATCATTAAAAACTTTTTTTTAAGCTCTAAAATCAAAAGCACCTCTACAGAAATCCAAGGAAAAAAAACTGAACGAGTTACCAAATGGACATGGGTAACCCCGAATGCACATCAATATTTTATGGGGGTTGAAGTTGAATAGCAGCAGCAGCCACGGTTGCCACTTTGGTCATTTGTGACCAAATTTGGTCATTATTTTTTCACTTGGTCGCATGGTCATTTTTTATTCCATTTGGTCATTTTTTTTAAATATTGATTTTATGAAAATATATTTGTTTTTATTAAGTTCTACTTTGATCTCATTTTAAAATGCTCTGAGAAATTATTTATTTATTATTTATTTATTTATGTTAGTCTAATTTAATTAAGTTCATTAGGTACCTACTTTGTGAATGAATTTTATTAAAGCCTCGCTTATAGATCGAAGCGAAGCGAAGTTTTCATACAAAAAAAATTGCTTTTTTCCCAGGCGTGAAAAATACAATAAAATTAAATGCAATTATTTAAGCGAAAAGGGGAAGAAATTTCTTTCGAAATAAATATAATTCAACGGACTTATCTAAACCAAATATAAAACTAAATTAATTTTTCTTTGTACACCTTTCGACCACGGTTGCCACTTTCGTCATTTGTGACCAAATTTGGTCATTATTTTTTCACTTGGTCGCATGGTCATTTTTTATTCCATTTGGTCATTTTTTTTAAATATTGATTTTATGAAAATATATTTGTTTTTATTAAGTTCTACTTTGATCTCATTTTAAAATGCTCTGAGAAATTATTTATTTATTTATGTTAGTCTAATTTAATTAAGTTTATTAGGTACCTACTTTGTAAATGAATTTTATTAAAGCCTCGTTTATAGATCGAAGCGAAGGGAAGTTTTCATACAAAAAAAATTGCTTTTTTCCCAGGCGTGAAAAATACAATAAAATTAAATGCAATTATTTAAGCGAAAAGAGGAAGAAATTTCTTTCGAAATAAATATAATTCAACGGACTTATCTAAACCAAATATAAAACTAAATTAATTTTTCTTTGTACACCTTTCGACTCGAGATTTATTGATACATATTTCATTTCGGTTTGAATTTCACTTCGCATTGATGTATAAACTAGACTTAATACATACAAAAATAATATGTCATCTATGTAATATTGAGAATATGTTAAAATAAATGTGATGAATTCATTGTTTTCTGTGTTAAGACTTTAGAGGTTCAAATATTTCGGACTCAAATTATTTTGGTCATTTTTAGCTACAGTTGGTCAGTTTTATTTTTAATTTTGGACACAAACTTTATTTTCAAGTGGCAACCGTGGCAGCAGCCATAGGCCACAGCAATTCAGTGCGCACTCAGATGTGCGCTCGATAGGACGTTGGATCTGCGTCAGATGCTATCAGAAATTTACGGGCGGGCAAACACTTTTTATGAAGGAGTTCAATTATTATTCAATTTAGTATGGTGCAAAAATATGGCGCGCTACTGATTTTGAAAAAGCTCTCCCATAAGACGTGTACTGCCATTTAATATTGGATTTTGGATTGGATTAAAATTTGGTGGTTGTTGAGGGTTGAAGTTGATATCAATTGTGTGGTGTGTATACTTATGAGAATTGTGTATAGTTTGTTATAGATATTGGAATTTGGATTTGAAGGAAAATAATGATAAGGTTGCTGGGTGGCGATAAGATGTGAGTATAGTTCTACGTGTTTGTTTCTATATTTGTGTTTTTTTTTTTTTTTTTTTTTTTATGGCGTGTGTTGGGGTTATGTGGTGTTTGATGTTTAAATTAGAAGGTTGGGGGTTGCTTGTGCGATGATGCGGGCGTGGTGGTATGTTAGGGATTTAAGGTTGCTATTTTTGAGTGGAATAAATAGAAATTTATTTAATTAAAGGAAAGTAAAATCATTTTTACAAAATAAAGGTTTTTATTATTAAAAATATACAGAAAAAAAAGGGTTTTTATTTATTTTATTTTTGAATAGGCATCCATGAATTGTGATCAGATTCAAAACCAACCCATTTCACAAATATTTGATCTTTTTTCTTTTGAAGCACTTATTCGATTAGATATGTATGGGGAAGCTTTGTTTTTTGTAGTTCCAGCTCAAAGAACCCTCCTTTGATGGGATGTCCCTGATAGTCTTCTAATAGATATTTAACTGGATTTGTTTGTTGAACTTTGGCTATTTTGAAGATTTCTGTTGTCCAATTCGGGGTGTATCCTTTATCAAATACATGTTTGTATTTACTAATTCTGACAAATTTTCCCACCTTGAACTTTGGAGAAACATGAATTTTGATATGATCATATATTGTTGATAGTATTTGCTTTTCATTTGTAGCGTTGACTTTGGATGGCTTCATTTTAATAGTACGATGTTTTGAATTGTTGTGTTTTTTAGTAAGTGTATCTATTATATCAATCCAGCAATATGAACCATTAGCACTGAACTCTTTTCACATTAGGGTTTTCAAAGTGCGATTCAACAATCAAAGCTTAAGGAGATGTAAATGTCGAATAATGATTAATTTGATGTTTTTTTATAAGACTTTCAAAACTTGTGTTGGAAAACTCTTTCCCGTCATCTGTTTGTAAATTGTTTGGAATACGACCTTTTTTTTAGTATGTTTTTCATAGCGTCAGTGACACTCGGTCCGGTTTTATTTTTAATGGGGGCTGTCCAAGCAAATTTAGAAAATGTATCAATTACAGTTAGAAGATATCGATTATTTGTATTATCTGCTGAATACGCCCCCATTTCGACTAGATCAGCCTGCCATAAATCATCAAGTCCCTTGATAATGACTCGCCTTTTTTTGAAATTTCTTTTTGCCGGCTTATGTAGTTCTCCGAAAACTTCTCTTTTACTTATCTTTGTACAGAATGATTAAAACAACAAAACATTTTACCTTCTTATTAGTTTATTAATTTAAAATTCTTTTATAAAAATTCACAATTCTCTTAATTTTATTAATTTTCACCTTAATTTGATAACATGCACAAGTATCTGGTCCTTCATTATACAAGTTAAGGGAAGAGTTTGAAGGACAGTTAAGGAAATGAAAACCATTCGAAGACATTATACAATCATCTTTTTCGAATCTCTTTATAAAAAAAATACATTCCATAGCGTCTGAAAAATCATACATGAGTGATGTGTGGATTTGATTTTAAAAATGATAGAAGCTGATCTGCGACCAAATTAATTTTTAAAGAAGACATGTTTTTCATTTGAATTGTGAATGCAAACTGAATTAAGCAAACAGAAATTTTTAAGACATTATTTTTAAAATATTTATTTTAATCTTTCATACAACAACATCATTAACAAAATGACAGCCATAATCGGATGTTGTCGAAGATAAATTAATAAATCCCTTCAAGAAGGCTATACAGTTCAATAGCTCCTCTTGATGTTCGTCTAGTAAGATGTTCTTATTTTCTCTAACGAATTTTAAGATTTCATCAAAAATCACTTTGGCTTTATGTTAAACATCGTGAATTATTGACTGATCACAAAGGTAGTTAGGTAAAGACTAAATGGATTTTAAGTAGTTATGATATGTTATTCCTTATTTAAGTATTTTTCAATTTCAATTTGAAAGTATTGTCTAACTTGTTCAATTTTTTCGTCTACATAATTTTTGGAAGTGGCGTCTGCTTTTTCTTGAGGTTCTTGAATGTTTTGTAAACGTTTCCAGTTTAGGTTATAACTGCCGTTTTTCAATGGTGGACCAGTTAATCCTCGTTCACCCTGTACACCAGGTGGTCCTTGTTCGCCTTTTTCGCCTTTTTTCGCCTTTTCCTCTTTTTGCACCCATTCTGTGGGGATATCTATTCGAAAAACGTCCAAATTTATCAATGTTATGTTTTTAATTTATTCAATTATTTGCTTCTTTCAGCTCTTCAATTATTGAAACAATTTCGTTTGAGTGATTATTATGTCCGGATTGATGTGAAGCAATTAGAAGTCTCATTCGGTCTACGAGCTCATTGGGATCATCCCAGAATATAAACGTCTTTTTTCATTTTTGATAAGTGCATCAATCCACTTCCTGTAGCTGTAGTGACAAATTAGGGGAATTATTTTTGTTGTTTTCAGATAATTTACTTATTATATGTTTGTATTTATAGCCTCGATTGCCACGGACTTGTTTTCTTGAGTCATAAGAAACCCTGTGTGCATTGGTATCATATAATATCGTCTTGTAATTTTTTAAATCTTCCTCATTGTAGATAGATTTACCAGGTATTTTTTTAAATATAAGTTCGTATAATCCATTTGTTCCTTCAAAGTTTTTATTATTAGCTTGTAAATCTTTTCCCTGAACATTAAACTGGGCATTTCCAAGGTAAAACTTTCCTTTTTTTTAAATGTATACCATATACGTTATCAATTAAGTTCGAATTATTTTCAAATAAATCTAAATACGTTTTTGGCAAATCTTGGAATTCTTCTTGCAATAATAATTGTTTTGCAAAGTCACGATATCTAAGATGCGGGTTTGAAGTTTTTGGAGTTTCTTTATGATTTATTTGAGTAGTGCATCCTGTAGTAGTTATGAGAGAATTAATGGAAGTGTTAAAGGGAGTGATAAATTCATCGTTCAAGTTGTGCTTTATTTTCTTTATTGGACTTTCAAATATATTTTGTTCGTGTGCTTCGTACTGTTTAATGTTTGATTTTTTCATTAGTTCATTTAGAGGTTTAGTAATTGGCTTAAAGGTTTCTTCTATTTGAATTTCGTTAGCTTCTCTTCCATTTCTAAGATCTTTGTATTTCTTTCTTAGATCATTTGTGGTTTTGATAAGCTCTTAAGTTAATTTTAATAATATAATATAATAAAATAATATAATAATATTGATGACGTATTCTTTATACAGAAACAATCGGTAAATAAGTGTCGTATTCCTTGAACAAATCTTTCTAAAGGATTTAAATCTAGTTTGATATTGATCTTTTATTGATGAAGAATGATGATCTCCAAACTGTATGGAATCGGTTTTCAGAACTATTTTGTGTTCACTTAACTTTCCCGAACTGCTCTCATAGAACATTTCTATTCACATGAGATAATATTATTACGTGATCGGTTTTAAAGACTGATGAGTTTTGCTCATGAACTGGTTTGTACCGTTTCTTATCAGTTTCCTGACTGGTTTGAACCGCTTTTAACTGCCTCTGTAACGTTCTAAACTGCCTTGGAAACTGGTTTGTACCGCTTCTTATCAGTTTCCTGACTTGTTTGAACCGCTTTTAACTGCCTCTGTATCGTTCTAAACTGCTTTGGAGACTGGTTTGTACTGCTTTTTATCCGTTTCCCGACTGATTTGAACCGATTTTAATTGGCTTCGTATCGTTTTAAACTGCTTCGGGAACTGGTTTCAACCATTTTTTATAGCTTTATAGCTTTAGAAAACAATCAAATCCTTTTCTATACCTTCCTTCACTTAAGGGGTTATCCTTGCTAATGACCAAAAACCCGTAGTTGGTGTTCCAACATTCTGCACATACTTTTTAAAAGGTATTAAAGCTCATATCCGTATTGACATAATCATTATAAATGTGTATCAAATCAAATTATCATCCTGTTTGAAGACGATGAGAAAATTTGCATAATCTCGAATTAAATGTTTGGGTATTCTTGTATATGTTTGACACAAATAAAAACTGTCGATATGATGATGCCGACCCATACTAAAGTAAGTCCGGATAGTGTCCTGCTTTTCACAGGCAATATCATCAAAAATAAATATGGAATTTGGCTTAGCCTTTTCGGGGGGAATAACATCAGTGTTATTGGAAAAGTAAAGAATCCCATATTTTTTATTGGTTTAATGGCACTTCGAAGAAACTCATACTTTGGTTGATGAAGAAATTTAGAATAAATGTAAATATTTTCGAATCTGAACCCATTCGAATGTTGTAGCAAGCTTATCATAACATTTGTTTTACCACAATTTTAGGGACCCTTATAATTCCTCTTATACTATTCGGTAAAAGCTTACTATGCTTTGTTGTAACAGCACTTTTACTCATATCCATGTTTTTTATTGGTAACTGATGTTGTTGTTTAATGAATCGCATGATGATAAGAACTAAAATATTTTCATTTATTTATGCGAAGTTTATATTTGAAATGATATCATAACATTACCATACCCCGGAAAATAATGTGCACATTAATTGTACAAAATGATTGATTTTTCAAAAGAGTTACCCAGTCGAAGAGCTATCGCTAAAGGAAAAGGCTTAATAAATTCATTAATTAACAAACTACCGCTTGACAGTACTGTGGACCTGGAACAAAACTCCAAGAGCGTTTAGCTAGAGGTGAACCTGGAATAAATTTGCTTGATCAAGCATGCAAAGAACACGACATTTCTTATTCTAAAATAAAAAATACCTCTGATCGACACCTAGCAGATAAGATTTTATATGAAAAAACCTGGCAGCGAGTCCAATCAAAACACGCGAATATAGCAGAGCGAGAAAACGCAATATTAGTTACTAATCTTATTCCTCATTTTCGAGGAGTTTTTATGCGTGGTAAATTACCAAAGGGCAAACTTTTAAGAACCTGCCAGCCGAGCTATTCAAAGCAGGGGGAGATGACTTGGTAGGAAGTATACACCAGCTTATCTCCAAAATTTGGTCGGAGGAAAGTATGCTCGATGAATGGAACCTCGGTATAGTGTGCCCCATCCACAAGAAAGGAGATGCTCTGACCTGTTCCAACTACAGAGGTATAAGTCTCCTCAACGTCGCATACAAAATCCTGTCATCTGCCTGTGTGATCGCTTAAAACCGTTTGTCAACGATCTGATCGGCCCCTATTAGTGTGGTTTTAGGGCCGGCAAATCAACCGTCGATCAAATGTTCACACTCCGACAGATTTTGGAAAAAACCCAGGAGTTTCAAATCGATACACACCACCTCTTTATCGATTTTAAAGTCGCATATGATAGCGTAGACAGAGACAAGCTATACATAGCCATGGCACATCTCGGCCTCCCTGCCGAGGACAAGACGAAGTATATGCTATCATCGAGAAAGGAATCTCAACATCGTCGACTCGGGCAGAACGTCACGATGGATAGGTACAACTTCGAAGTCATCAAAGACTTTGTCTACCTGGGCTCCACTATAACATCGCAAAATGGCATCAGTGCAGAGATCAAACGAAGAATTACTCTTGCCAATCGCTGTTTCTTAGGGCTAAGAAGGCATTTGAGTAATAAAGCCCTCTCTCAAAGAACCAAGGAGACCTTATATAAGACCCTTATCATCCCGGTCCTGCTGTATGGGGCAGAAGCATGGACCCTGACAAAAACGGATGAGAATCTACTTGGGTGCTTTGAAAGGAAGATTCTTCGAGTGATTTTCGGTCCAGTCTGTATCGGTGGAGTATGGAGGAGAAGATTCAACAACGAGCTTTACGGGCTTTACAGCGACGTCGACCTGGTCAAAAAGCTTAAAATACAGCGGCTTAGATGGCTGGGACACGTGGCTGGAGGGGCTTATTGGTTGAGGCCGTAGTCCATCCTGGGCTGTGAGCGCCATCTAAAGTAAAGTAAGTAAGTAAACCTTTAAGAAACGAGTGTGGAATTGTTAATCTAGATTCTGCAAATGGTCCTGGAACACATTGGGTAGCGTATTACAAAAAAGGAAGTCAAATTGAATATTTTGACAGCTTTGAGAATCTTCAACCACCAGTTGATGTTATAAATTATTTAGGTACAAATATTAAATATAATTATACTAAGCATCAGGATTATGACTCTTCTAATTGTGGACATTTATGTTTGAGATTCTTATACGGATTATGACTCTTCTAATTGTGGACATTTATGTTTGAGATTCTTATACGATTGAAATTTTGAATAAATAAAAGGTTTTATTTAAAAGTTATTTCATTGGCATTTCTATCTTCATTGCGTTGACACTTACATTAAGTGTCGACGAATATTTTCCACCTTTGAACTTGGATCAAGAATATCGAGCCCTTTCCGCCAAATTATCGTAAGCGACAAAAAAAAAAGTATCGTAAGCGACATTTTGTTTTCTGTTTGCTCAGCAACGAAACCAATTAGGCCAAATTTCAACATTGAACATTATTAAAAATACCGTTACTGACAGATAACAAAGGGTCCGATTGCTTTTAGTGCACAGGAAAAAAATAAATAATTAGCTTTATGTCACAGTATGAAAATGATGCTTACGATAATTTAGCAGAAAGGGGTCGATATGTTTGTGGGTTGATTGATTTCCAAACACACAACTCCATACCTCCATACTATTGGAAAATTACTGGGTTTTACAAAACGAGTGCTTAAGCCGGGCGTATCACATTTGTCAGATTTACCTGTTGATATAAACAAAGTAAATGTAATACGAATCGAATGTAATATCATTGTTGGTTCGTATTTAAACAATAATCCAGTGCATACAATTCACGAATTTTCACCAGAAGCTGCGGCTGGGTATAAAATCATAGAAGTTCCAAAAAATGTTATCTATTTACCAGTGAATGTCACTGTCGACCTAGCCATGATAGCAGTATCACAAAATTTGACTATCATAGTTACTCACCTTTTCTTCAATCCTTGAATCAAAGCGATGAAATACGCATCCCCATACAACAGCAGGAATTGTGCATTTTACCCAGTGAAAGTTTCATTTACATAGAAGGAAGTCTAACAAACCCCGATGGAAAACCCTCATCTTCAGTTAAATTATGCAATAATGCAATGGTATTTCAGTTCGAGGAAATACATTATGAACTTAATGGAATGGATATCGAGAACAATAAAAATGTCGGGATCACAACAACATTAAAAAATTATATATCATTGAATGAGAATGAAAGCAAGCGTTTGGAAAATGCTTCATGGTCTGGAAGTGAAAATATTTCACTTTCATCGGGTACGTTTAACTTTTGTGCTCCATTAAAAAGTCTATTAGGATTTGCCGAAGATTACAAAAAGATCATAACAAATGCTAGACATCAATTGATTTTAATTCGTACTCGATCAAACGAGAATGCTAACGTTTCTACGGCCGATAAATACTTAAAGCTTTCATTTTCTAAAATGCAGCGGAGAGTTCCGCACATTACCTTAGCTGATTCAGATAAGTTAATATTATTAAAACAAATACAAACAAAACCAATTCAAATTCATTTTCGAAACTGGGAATTATACGAATACTCCTCACTTCCATCAGTCACTGACCATATATGGACAGTTAAAACTTGAAGTCAATTGGAGAAGCCTAGATATATTATTATTGCTCTACAAACTGTATGGAAAAATCAGAAAAATAAAGACGTAAGCAAATTTTACCATTGTGATATCAGTAATGTCGACGTGAATTTGAACTCTGGGTCATACCCTCGTGAAGATTTTAATTTAAAATTTAAGCTGGACCGTTATGCCATTCTATATGATATGTATAGCTAATTTCAACAATCCTATTACCAAAAGAAATCACAGCCATTTTTAACTAGGCAGAAATTTAAGGATATCGTTCCAACCACAGTAATTGATTGTTCCCGTCAAAATGAAACAATTAAAACCGGACCTGTTGACGTAAAAATTACACTCAAAACTTCAATACCTGTTCCACCTTCAACATCAATGTATGGCATAATTTTACATGATCGTATAATTGAGTATAATGCATTAACTGGAGAAGTTCACAAAATCATTTAATTACATGCCACCATATTATAAAACTATCATTTGGAAAAGTAAGGTAGATATAAGCACATCACAAAATGGATAACAGCTATATTGTGGACTTTCAAGGCTTCAAAAGGTTAAACAAAGAGTTCATCTTGAAAGAGATAGGCATATTTCACGATGGACATTATCATCACCTCATTGTTTCACCTCCATATAACTTTAGTGCCTGTTTACATTGTATTTTTGATGAAGCATATTTTCGTTCATCAAAATATTCCTCGTGTTTACACTATAGAAAAAAAATCCTTTCATTTCAATCTACCCATCCCTATCTCACATCCTTAACAACCATGTATCTCTCACTCACACAAAAAAAATTCTTCGTGCTCATCCGAAAAAATTTATTGAAATTGGCGCATTGGCGTAATTTGGGTGGAATTAACCCTTCTCTTTCTTACTCACACAAAATCTACCCATCTCACTGGATGCGCTGCACAGTGGCCCGTATTGACTTTTTTGGTTGCAAAAATCATATCTCTTAAACCAATAAAGATATCGCCAAATTTTTTTTTTATCTTCAAGGAAATTTCTAAGGCTATAAAAATTGTGAATTTTAAGAAAAAATATTTACAGGGTGTTTCAAAATCTGCTGCTAAAATAAGAAGTTTTAGTTAAAGTGGTTAACATAATTGGTATTTAATTCTAAAAAGGTCGAAAGTCAATTTATGAAGTAATTTGAGTGTAATTTAAGTGAAACAGTGGGGAAAAAAGAAAACAAACCAATTTGAGTGAAACAGTGGGGAAAATCAGTTTTTGTTTTTTTTTTATTAATTGATTTCTTATTTATTTTTAATTGTTTTATATGAGAGAGTACATTTATAAAGTATTTTATTGATAGATTTACAATTCAAAAGGTAGAAAAACCAAATAAAAAGAACAAAAATTTACATACGAACCTTAAATTTCTTGGAAACTACCATCTAAGTCCGGGGTAATGCGTAATAAACTTATCATTTCAGTATTGTGCTTTCAGATCTTTTTGGTTTCTTATATGCCTTATGGAAGAAATAAGTGGATCAGATGAGATTGCTAGCCGAATTCTTGAAACTTTGCAAGTGTTTTGATATCTGCATTTTTAGTAGTCGTTATTTTTGGACTCCTGGATTTCTTCTAATAATTCTCCAAGTGGTAGAGATTGGTATTCAATGATATTTTGACTATGAACCAAAATTGTATGAAGAGTAGGTGTGAGTTGTTTTTCAGGGTACTTTTGTTTCAATAACTCTGCGGTTTTTTGGTGTACTCTCCAAATTTAACTGTATTCACTACTTCCCTGCAATTCAAAACATTATTATTTTGATCCTGGTTATAACCTCTTCATTGACTCCAGTTATTCGAGCGGTTGCCTAAGATTGTTTAAAAAATCTCCTTGAAGTGTTTCTATCATTGCTATTTCCAAATCTTTGCTTTGGTTTATCTACATCAAGTCCAAGCTCATTGTGAAAACACCTTTGAATCTCTTGTTTTCTTCTCTTTCAAAATAAATTCCATGCACCTGATTCTAGCATGCAATGGAGAGATTCAATATTCATAGTTATGTTCGTCGTTATTTAATTCATCCTGGTTATTGAAGTTTTTTTGGGTCCTTTCACATATCGGACATGACCGCGTAGATTTTGTTTCTGTTAAAACTTTTTCGTCAATCATAGTTAAAAAAACTCTTGATTCAAAAATATAGTTATATCTTCATTAAATGAATATCTGCTATTGCCTTGAATATCTGCTATTGCCTTGAATATCTGCTATTTGCCTTTTTATATCGCTGGCTGTTGTATTTATGAGGTCACTAGTTTCCTTAGAATATACTAGTTAAAAACTGTTATCCATCAAATTACCTCACAATAATTAATCATACCCGAAATCAAAAACATTCATACTTAAAAGTTTTATTAGGGGTCACAAGAAATAAGCTATAAAACCGTTTTACAAAACTTAGGTCGGTTTTTTCTTCTAAATTACAAAACCATTTTATGTTAAACCAACACTCATACCTGCAAAACAAAGAAAAAATATTTTCCATGATTTTTTTTTTGCACCTGACAAAAAAAAATTCAGAAAAATTACTGGCTTCATCAAATCAAATCGCTCTAGCTCAACTCTATGCAACTTTATGCAGATGAGTTTTTGGTTTTTTAGGAAGAGATATATAAGGATTTACTACCCGCCGAGCTGGGCTTGATTATGTTTGAACCTTTTTTTTCTACTCAGTGTAAAGTCGAATTTATTCTGATGGGGAGATCATAAAATGTGTGTACCATGGAAAATGTTGTGCACTTCAAAATGTTCATCTTTTAAATAAGTTTATAAGTGAATCAAAGCAGATGTAATTTTTTTTATCAAAAATAAAACCAAAAATTTTGTTACATTATTTTTATTTTATAGCGGTTGTTTTTTAAGTTTTTTAATAAAAGAAAACATTTGTTATGGTACATATTTTTTTTTAACTTTTCTATTTATGTTTTTTATAAGGCATAAGAAGAATTTGTTGAGTCATGGCGTTGTCTTTTGAATTCATACGGAACAGAACTGTGATCTTCGAGGAAACGACGTTTTTCTGCTTTCGGATTGAAGTTTTTTTCTTTTACAGAAACCACTTGATGTTCCCACGTACGCGGAATACTATTATGTTTTAGCAGTATACTTTCATTATTTGGAGAAGAATTAATTAACACAGCTTGTTTAATAGTACCAAAATTAACTTTTTGTGATGAATCGTAATTGAGAAGATACCTTTTACTTTGCAGACAATGTGTTCAGCATTATCTTTATTGCTAAAGACTTTAAAGGCATAGTCTTTTCGGCCTCCACTTACAAATTCAGTTATGTAAAATCCATTATCGTAGCATTCTAATTCATCAGTCATGTCACGAATAAATTCTCCAGTAGATGGTTCAAATTCTCCCTGCCGACTTACATAAACAACAGAATCAGTGTCGTAATACAGTACTCTTCCTTCTAATTTTTCTAAATAACTGTATAATCTTAGACGAGCAAGTGTAGTCGTGTAAGCCGCAACACAAACGTTAACCGTTGATAGAGGTTCCATTGCCTCTTCTTTTATTTCATAATTAATCACAAGGTTTTCTTCATTTATTGGTAGAATATGCAAAACATCTACTGAAGGATGTGTTAGCAATAGAAACAAATCTGCAGGGTCATTCAATATACAAGTTTGTTGTTGGTTTTCACGCTGGCCAAATTTTCCCCAAAACGAATTCAAAATTTATTTTGCTTAAGATCTCTTTCCTGGATTGTTACAAATTTCCGATACTTCCAATTTAATATTTTTTTTATCAAGTAAATCAGTGATGTATTTTTCTTTTTCTTGAGAAGATATACATTTACTTGGCCACCCTGATGCCTCTTGTTTCATCTTTAAAAATTTATTCCTCATCGAAGTAAAAAGACCTTCATATCTTGTATCTGGATTGTATTGAATTACTTCGTATTCCCATATTTCGTAAACATGAAGTAACCTGTAAAATAAAATAAAATAAATAAATGTGATGGCACAACAGCTCATAAAGAACTAGGGCCTAGTGACTTACAACTCTCAACCATTCCAGTGTGTGTCTGCAGGAATGGAGGGGACCTACAGTTTATTGCCGAATCCGACCGGCTAACGAGCGGCACTTTTCTGTAACAGGAGATACTCTTAGGATTTGTCAATTCCTCGCAAGAGGCAGTAGCCGTTTTTTCTTTTTTTTTTAAATAAATAGGTGGAGAGGCTGGGGATCGAACCTTAGACCTCCGGCATGCCAGTCCATCGCACTAACCATCACGCCACGGCTACAACATGAAGTAACCTGTAGCCTTTTTTAATTGCTTTCAAAACTTCATCAACTACCCAGGTTCCAAGTAGCGATCTTTGCTCATCAGAGCGAGTGCAAAATTGATTTTGGTTTTTTTCGCTTCTGCGTAAAGAAAACATCAACTTATTATTTTGTTTCATTGGCAGGACTGGATGCAATAGATGTTCTGGTATTTGAATTTTACATTTGACAAGACCGTTTATAAGCTCCAATTTCAATAAGAAATTTCGATAGGAAATTTTCCATTTTTGCAAACCCATGGATATAGAGAACATACGTCTATATATTGAATTATTTCCCCCTCTTTACATTTATGGTAGTTGAACGAATTTCCTGTTCGACCACCATAGAAAGCATCGCGTGGATTTAACGGAGAGTTAAGTATCAATGCATGTGTATTTAAAAAATGTAAATCTTCTTTATTGAACGAGTGCATATGTCTTTGAAATTCACAAGGCCACATTTCAATGACCTCGTAATTGAATTTTCTTAGTCGGTCTGATTTAGCCTGTGTTCTCTTATATCTACGATTTAAAGTATCATTGGGGTCTTCGAAGAGAGGATCATCACGTTTGTGTTTTAAACAGAGAGTGTGACCGTGATAGTAACACCCGCGGTATTCAAAGATTTGTCTGGTTTCTTCACAAAATCCGTCAACTCGTACACCATTGATAACTGCTTCCCTTCCTTTTGATACATTCCTTATGTCAATTTTACGTTCCTTTTCTTCCCAAATTGCTTCAGTTGATTGATTGTCAACACATCTGTACCCATTTCTAGGTATTAAGCCAATAGTGTTTGGAAGAAGAAAGTTTCGCCTAAACACAAGATTACATGCTGACGCCATAGTGGTTGCTTCCAAAAAAGGTTCAACAATACTTTGATTGGGAAACAATGTTCTAAATATCAAACATGCCTCAGTCAAAATTTCAACATCACTTATGCAATATTCCACAAGTGCACGCTGTGCGTCAAAATAATTGTTTTGACGTTCGGCTTACCATTTTAAAAAGGCATTGCGATCTTCTACTCTCATTGTATCTGGGGAGTAATATTTCATTGCGGGGAGTTTTCCAGTATAGTTTTTATTTTCTCTGGTGTTGAAGTAGTGAGGAAAATAACCTTTTTTTAAAACTGGTGGCAGATCAAATGCTTTCAGAAGTTTTGACAGTGCCATAGGAAAGTAATTTAATGAGTCTATAGACTTGACATTTTCTATTTGCATTAGTATGATTTTTGTTCCACGCAAATCATACGTTTGCGTTTGAATCTTTCTGATGTCTTTTCTGAATATCTTTTTCTTTGTCGGCATATGGCATATGCTTTAGCTACAACCAAAGCTCGAGGCACGCATAAATTATCCACATTATTTATTTGCAGTATTCCTTTGCTTTTGTTCCACTCTTCCTCGAATGTATTTAACATATTGGAAGATTTTTTCCCTTCTCCTATTGGCATTTTCACCGAAGTAACTGACAAACAGAAATTATCAGTGCTCAAACCTTCTGAGTTACTTTGAAATATTTTGCATATCATGTCCCAAACATCGCAAATTTTTTTTTTCATTATAAATTTATTCAAACTCGTTATAAAATAAACGCTTTTGAGAGCTTAATATCACATCTAGTTTATCTCCATCCTTATCCTGATTTTGCGGTTGTTGTTGCGGTTGCTGCTGTTGTTGTTGTTGCTGTTGTTGTGGTTGTTGCTGTTCTTGTTGCTTTTTGTCGCCATTCTTGTTTTCGAGTACTCGCATTCCGTTTGGTTCTTTTTCATGGAAGTCTAAACTATAGGACTGCCCGCAAGGCCCCAACACCTCCTGTGCGCAGTTTTTTAATTGACTAACGTCTTCATCATCCAGCCTTGTAACAAGGCGTTTTGCCAGATACACCACACAATCTTGGAGCTCTACCAAAATTTGCTCCCTGTATCGTGTGGTGCATCTATTTGAACGTATGATGGGAAATCTAGTCTTGAATGCTAGCTTGGAAATGCTTGAAATTGGTTTCCGCTCTTTCGATGCGGACTTGATTTTTTTTTAAGAAAGACATTTTTTAAAATTTCTTGTAGTTTAAATGTTCCTGATAATGTAACACGAATGAACTGTTTTGAAACTGAAAGACCAGCCTGGTTTTATACTCTCGAGAGCATTTTTCTAAAAATATTTAGGCATATGAGATTCTGGTCAACGGGGGAATGGATTGTTTTGTTGATGATGACCACAGTTATACAAACAAAGTTGTAGCTCCCCTTTTTTCATAAGAGATCGTGCCTTTTCTTTAAATTTTTTCATCAAGTATCGAATTCTCCAACTAATGCCTTCGATTTTTGAAAGTGATAAAATATAACCCCTCAATTGATTGCTTTTCGATGGTGTGCTTTCCATAAACTATAAAATTGCTCTTTCTGTCCATTTCTTTGTTGTTTTTTTTTTGTGTTACAGTGCGCCTTTCTTTTATTCTTTTATGTTACTGTGGTTAACTATAGTTAACTATAGTTAACTTCGGTCGTTCCTTCAATTCAGAAAAGTTACTTCGAGTAACTTTATGACGTCATAAAATCGTTCCTAAATTCCAAAGTAAAAGTGTCAAAAAGTAACTTTTTGTAACTTTTTCCAACTCATCTCCTCGATATGAATTGAAATAGTTGATCTGTCAAACACAGCTGAAATGCAATGGTTGATGTTTTGTTTACTTTTTGCCCTTTTGATTTGGAATTGTTTTCAATATTTAAAATATATTTTTATCAATTTAATCGATTTTTGTTTGTCGAATTTGATTTTTGGAATAGTTTTCTTTTATTTTCTGATGCATTTTCTTACTGTCGGCATTTTCTTCTTTATATTTGGTTAATTTTTCATCAAAAAATTCTGTGCCATAAGCAATGAAGAAAATTGCACATGTTATTTTGAATTCCTAATAATTATTTTTGCAATAAATTTAATGCAATCACATTTTTTCTTGGTTATTCATTCCAAATATACAATTCAATTTCTTTTTTAACCCCTTTCGTTTGACAGATTAACTATTGTTAACTCTGGTCGTTCCTAAATGAAAAAGTTACTAAGAGTAACTTTCTTAACTATGGCAGATCAACTTTTGTTTTTGACACATTAACTATAGTTAACCACAGTAACATAAAAGAACGCACCTCATGTAAAGCAAATAGTTGAATAGGGAAAACATAAATGACAGTTTGCAACACATCAAACTTGACAATAGTGTGTATGTACTAAGTCGGCGGCGTAAAATCGCCACATTTAACTGTGCAAATCTTTTTGCTAGCCTTAGGCCGGCCGCACATTGGATGCGTCAACATACGAATTCATATCGTACTTAAACGTGTGACTACTGTAGTAGCCGTGGCGTGATGGTTAGTGCGATGGACTGTCATGCCAGAGGTCTAAGGTTCGATCCCAAGCCTCGCCATCTATTTATTTAAAAGAAAAACGGCTACTGCCTCTTGCGAGGAATTGACAAATCCTCCAAGAGTATCTCCTGTCACAGAAAAGTGCCGCTCGTTAGCCGTTTGGATTCGGCAATAAACTGTAGGTCCCCTCCATTCCTGCAGACACGCACACAGGAATGGTTGAGAGTTGTAAGTCACTAGGCCCTAGTTCTTCATGAGCTGTTGTGCCATCAAATTTATTTTTTTTTTTTCTACTGGTCGTACGAATCGAGTGCGCACACTGAATACAGTTTTCTCCGTCAAATACGCAGTGTCCAGGTGACTCATCGCTTTCGCAAAGTCCTCTATCCACACATTTCAATGTTTCAACGTACGAAAGTGTTTAAAAATCCCAAGAAGTTCGGATTCATTTCGTACGCCGGAAGTAAACGAACGTATACGTATGACTCACTAACACCCAGTGTGTGCGCACAATCCCATAGTACTTAAGAGGTTGGGACTGTTCGTGCGTGCTTGTACGTATTCGCACGAGTGAAATCTGGGCGATAACGCATCCAATGTGCGGCCGGCCTTATTTTGCAGTAAAATTATTCACTGATGTTTGTTTTTTTTACGTAAGTGCTTGTTTACATGGACTTTTTAGTGAATGGCGCTTGCAGAGAAGGATAGATTTTATGTGCTGATACGCTTGTTTCAATAAATTAATATTTTCGGATTCAGCATGAGAGACTTTTTAATGTGTGAGTGAGAAATAGATGGATTTAAAGGGTTTGATATAAGGAAGGGTATATTGAAGTTAAAAGGGTTTTCTTTATAATATAAGCATGGGGTTAATCGCTGTGAATGAAAAAATGCTTCAGTAAAATGATTATGTAAATTGTAGGCAGCGGGTTGCAAAAAAGAAGTGTAGGTGTAGAGAATCAACGGAATGCAATACAAAATCTTTTATATTTTTTTCTTGATCATAATACGTCCAGCCCTTGATTTCCGAGTGCCAATTACATTATCTTCTAATTGACAGAAATTGTCGTTAAAGGCCTACAAAGTACCTACTTACAACAGTTTTTGTGAGTTTACGCCTATTAAAACCTATAATAAGACCTTGACCGAACCTACAATACCCAACCAAATGTATTTTTTTTTTTATTTTTGTTATACCTACACGACGATTTGTATACTAATGCGACGTGCAAGCTCCCACTTCCACTATGACTTTCTATTCTATATCGCTCCCCCTTTTACCTATCTAACCAAACCATATATTGTGTTGCATTGTTTCGTGGTTGTTTTTTTTTTTTTTCTCTTTTTGTAGGTATTTGGAGATGATTCTCCGCTGAAGCTCATCCGTGGCAGTGATGTTCAAATTCATGTAAAAAACTATTTTTTACCTTTTCTACGTTTAAGTAGGTAAAAAACGTTAAAATCGCGTAAAAAACGTAAAAAACTCGTAAAAAGGGTAAATAAGAAGTAAAAAAAAGTAAATTACTGAGAAAAAAGAGAGAAAATGAGAGAAATTATCACTATCTGTCAAAATTCTAGTAAATAAAGAAAGTTTGCAGTCATTCAAGTAAGTTGAATTGTTTATAAAGTGCCAAAAATAGTATTATTAAGGCTACTTCCTGTAAGAAAAAGCATTTTTTTTAATTTGGATGATTGAACGAGTACTTTCAGATTAGGCAAAATCTTTTTATTGAAATCGAAAGATAAAACAATTAATTAAAGCATTTTATGGTGACGGAAATGGATTAGAAAATCTGTTTTTATAAACATATCGAAAAGAAAATTATAACCCAAAAGTTTTTTTTAGAAACCGCACAGAATAATCAGATTCAACCATCATCTTCAGTTTTGAAGCTATAATCAATTTTGATTATTTTCCACGCTTTATTTTACTTTTTTACATTTTTTACATAAGCATATTGAACACACAAAAAACTATGTAAAAAACGTAAAGTAAAAAAGTCGAACAACACTGATCCGTGGACGATGAACAACCACCTCATTGTGTGTTTTTACAAATATTCTCTCTCGCTCTCTTCTCGCTCCCTCTTAATACGAAATTTTCTTTTGTTAATTTAACTTATTTGCGGTTTAATAATTTAATTAATTTATACTTAGTGCACTTCTGTGGCACAAAACCTTTCCAACGATATATAATTTATATAATATGTCTTCGGCTTTTCTAAAACACGAAAATTGTACCACAAAATTCATGTTTGCCGTTTTATAATATGAAAATTAATCCTCATAATTCTGGATGAACTGATATTAAGATCTATGGACCAATCATTGACTTTTTTTCTTTTTATTTTTCCTTGCTGCCATATTTAAATCCTTTTGTGAAGCATTTCATTTGCTGGTCTTTTAGATATTTGTCAAAGTTATAAATGCTTGAAGAAATGTTTTTTTTTTTTATAAAATAACTTTCTTTTAAATTCCATTAGAATAAAAAAGGCAAAAGCGATAAAAAAAACTACCTTCGCGCATTTATCTCATGTATACTTTCATTACCAAAGCTATTTATTTCCATTGCATGTAAAACCTAAACGAAAACATAAAATACAGAGACGTTTTTGATTCTCTATTATCTGTGAAGAATTTCAGAAATGCCATTTTAAGGAAACAGAACTTATATTTCTCATTTCTCAACGCCCGAGGTTTGAAGCCACATTTCGTTTTGCAATTTTAAAGGTCACGCTTAATGACAAATGTTATCGTTAACACTTCAAGCAAATTCACTGACCCAACTTTCTCTGTCCTTCTTGGATCTTTGCTAAACTGAGTGTTTCACGCACACCTACAAAAATAGTTCTTTTTTTTCTCCTTTCTTCTATTTTCTTATACAAAATTGAGAAATGGCCGCTTCATTATGTTACTGTTTTTTGTTCATTTCGTGTTTTTGTAGTGCAATAAATTATGTTTGTAAATTGTTTTGATGAAAATAAATGCGTCTTGAAATGAAAAAAAGCTTTGTTTGTTTGTTGTAGGTAAACTCGATTGGAGAAACTTTAAATGACAAAAGCTTTGTTGTAGGTAGAACTCAAGTGGGGAAGTACATTTTTTGCGATTCATTTTAGATACGTTTTGGTCTCGGTTTTCGCTGAGTATGATGAACTCTCACTCTCATAATACATGCACAAGTGGGTCAGTGGTGATTCTAATTTCCATACTAATTTGAGCCGACAAACGCAGTTTTGCGGAACCGTATTTGCAGTCCTCCATAGGTTTTTGACTACGTGTGCGAATCCAAAACGGAGTCTTTTAATTAAAGGGAAGTCGATCAAAAGCCCATCAAAGCCCGACCGACCGAACGCGTGATTGTGATTTGGCCTTTAGGCAAGAAGTCTTGGGCTTCAGAAATGTAAGCGAGCGCCTGGTCACAATCCGCATCAAAGCAAAGTTCAAAAACATCACGTTGATCTGTGCCCATGCCCCAACGGAAGAGACTCAACCAAAGAAGAATTCTACGATCTCCTCGAGGATACGTATGATAGGTGCCATAAGTACGACGTCAACGCGGCATCTTTTGTTCAATAGTCGGAGGACACAGCCTGTACGACAACACTTCCGGTAACGGACTCAGGCTCATTGATTTCGCGGCAGGGCGAAATATCATAGCAAGCACTCTATTCCCACACCTCAATACACACAAAGGGACCTGGCAGTCTCCGGATCAACGAACCGTCAACCAGATTGATCATGTTGCGATAGACGCCAGAAATACTTCCAGTATCCTGGATGTCCGAGTGTTCCGAGGTGCCAACATAGACTCGGATTACTACCTGGTGGTAGCGCAAGTACGTATGCGGATATCCATGACGCCACAAAGACGAGCGGATGCTGTAAACCGATTTAACGTCGCGAAGCTAAAATCGCAAGAGATAGCCTGGACTTTTGAAGACCAAGTCTCTCTTAAACTCTCAACAAGCCCGCCACAAGCATCATCTGTAGAGGATCAGTGGAAGCACTGCCAAAATGCCATAAGAAGTGCCGCTACTGAAGTGCTGGGTTTCACTAGGCCACCACAACGAAACCCTTGGTTCGATGAAGAATGCAGACTGGCGCATGAAGCAAAGAACGAGGCCTACCAAGCAATGCTGCAGACTAGAACCAGATTATGGTCAAAATTTCTGTACTGTGTGATTGCTTAAAACCGTTTGTCAACGATCTGATCGGCCCCTATCAGTGTGGTTTTAGGCCCGGCAAATCAACCGTCGATCAAATGTTCACACTCCGACAGATTTTGGAAAAAACCCAGGAGTTTCAAATCGATACACACCACCTCTTTATCGATTTTAAAGTCGCATATGTTTTTCTCATTCGAGGCATACAGGAGGTGTGATGGCTTTTATAAGAAAAGGATTACGGTTTGAAGTGGCGAATGTTACACAGTTTAATAATATTGTATGGATGTTAAAATTTTATGTATGGTTTGAAAGTAAAAAATGGGTGTTTGTTGCTCTATACAGATCTCCGAGTTCATCGGTAAATGATTTCTTACGTTTCTACGAAAATTGGTACACAGAGCATTTGGAAAGTGAAGGCAATGTGGTAGTGATGGGAGATTTCAATAATGACTTACTTACAGATGATTCTAACAAACTGAAGATGTTAGATTTAATTATTGATCAAGGCGATATACAACTTGTACGCGAATTACAGAAAATTCTAAAACATTGATTCATTATGTGTGCGTTAACATAGATACGAAAGATGAATTTAATGTGTGTGTGGATAAGAATTTTAAGGTGTCTGATCATGATCAACAACAATTAAACAATTAAAGTAGAAATAAAGTGCAAAAGTTATAAAAATGATTTGCAAAGAGAAAGGTTCTTAAATATTCCAAATTTAAATTTGATAATCTTTTAAATAACAACGGCTTTTCAGAATTGTATTATGAGGAAAACTTTAATGATCTTACGATGAAATTCAATGAACTTATTGGAAGATGCTGTGATGCTATGACTGTTGAGAGAGTTGTGAGAGTGAATGTTGATTGTCAGTGGTATAATAGTAATCTATGGCGAATGAAACAGGAAAAAATAGCGGCATTGAGAAATGCAATTTACAGCAGAAATGTTGAAAATTGGCAGAGATACAAGATACTTCGCAATAGATATAAAATAAAAGTTATGCAAGCAAAGAATCAACATATTAAAACACAATTACAAGCTAATAGTGGTAATCAAGTTGGTACATGGAGGATGATTAAGTCTCTAATTATAAAAAAACAATAAGAGTAAAGATATTACTAACGTTAAGTTTGGATAAGAATCTTTGAATGATGAATATCAAATTGCTAATAAATTCAACACATATTTTATTGAAGGTGTGATGGAAATTAATTATTCAATTCCTTTTCAGCAATATATTCCGCCAAATATAGAACTGAATTGGGTTTTTAACTTTCGATATGCAAGCGTGGATTCATTGTGTGGTCTCATTAAGCAGTTAAATAATAAAAAGGACTTAGATGGAATTAACAGAGACATTATTTTAAAATCACTTGGAATCATTGGACCTGTGCTAATGAAAATTGTTAATAATTCATTGTGCTGCGGGATATTTTCAAGTAATTGGAAAGAATCCACTGTTATTCCTGTAGAAAAAGTGATAAACACAGTAAAATGTGAAGAGTTCCGTCCGGTAAATATGCTACCCGCATTTGAAAAAATTTTAGAACGTTATTTAGAATCTAATAAAAGTTTAATAAAGGAACAATCGGGGTTCCGGAAAGGACACTCTTGTGAAACCGCGTTAAATTGGGTAATATATGAATGGAAAAAAGAGATTGTTGACTGTAATAATTCCGTAATAGCAGTGTTTTTGGATTTTAAGCGTGCGTTTGAAACGATTGAAAGAAAGATTTTAGTGCGAAAGTTGGAAATGTATGGAATTAGGGGCAATGAGCTGAACTGGTTTAAATCCTACCTTACAGGGAGGACACAACGAAAGAAAGTTGGCAATTCTTTCTCTAATGCGATGGGAGTAGAGCTTGGGGTCCCTCAGGGATCAATTTTGGGTGTGTTACTCTTCCTTCTGTACATAAATGATATTAAATGTGTATTGAAATTTTGCAAAATTGTGTTGTTTGCGGACGATGCCTTGGTATATATAAGTGAAAAGAATGTTGAATGGTTGGTGCAATGTTTAAATAAGGACTTGAAAAGCATAAACGTGTGGCTTCAAATGAATAAGATGAAATTGAACGTTAAAAAGACAAAATGTATGAAACTTAAAGTGAATGAGTCCATAAATGTATGTATGGATGGGGAAGTTATTGAATGTGTTGATAGTTTTAAATATCTCGGAGTTGTCTTAGACTTGAAGTTAAATTTTAAAGAGCATGCAAGGTACGTGTGTGGAAAAATTGCAAAAAAAGTAGGTTTTCTAAAAAGAATTAGAAGAGACTTGACATTTGAGAGTACTTTGCTGCTATATAATTCCATTGTCTTACCCCATTTTAATTATTGTTCAACTCTATTGTATGGTTGTCAACAAGAAATAGTAAACCAGCTTCAGTTATTGCAGAATAAAGCAATGCGAGTCATATTAAGAGTGAATGTATACACCCCAATAAGAGTGATGTTAAGTGTATTAAATTGGATGAGTGTGAAACAGAGGCTAAAATATATTGCTATGTTATTAATATATAAAATGAAAAATAATATGGTTCCTCAGTACTTAAAAGTAAATATGGTCAACGTTGGTGATATACAACCATATAATTTACGGAATAATGAAAAATTTAGACCTCATAGGTGTAACAGAAGCAGCACTCAAGACTCTGTGATTAATATGGGAATTAATTAATTTAATAGCCTTCCAAGTGAATTAAAGAATGAGCTAAGTATAAATGTTTTTAAAAACAAATTAATTTCTTATATAAACAATTGTGAACAATAATATATGTTTCATATTTTAAAGGTTTTTTCTGACCTTATATATTGAGTTTTTTAGAATCTAGGTTACACAACAGAGCCTAATCTCCCTATGCGGAGATAGGTACTCTTGGCGTAAGCTGAGATGGTTCCAGAAACTCTGTTATTATTATTATTATTATTATTATTATTATTATATGATAGCGTAGACAGAGACGAGCTATACAGAGCCATGGCGCATCTTGGCATCCCTGCCAAACTCGTCCGCTTGTGCAGGATGACGATGGAGAAATCTCGCTGATCCGTCAAAATCAGCAAGAACACCACCGAACCCTTTGATGTCGAGAAAGGTTTGAGACAAGGCGACGCGTTATCATGCAACCTCTTTAACATCGTACTTAAAGCAATTTTACGCAACTCGCAATTTAACAACAGTGGTACAATTTTTCAAAAGTCCGTTCAACTACTTGCCTATGCAGATGATATTGACATCATTGTCCCCTTTCACACAGGGCAACTGAGTTGCCGGCAACAATTAGTTCATAGGCGAGAAGGGCAGGAAGAAAGAGGGGGAAATGAAATCTCTCCGGTCAACAAATTCAGGAGATTTTTTTGACGTTTCTCTTCACACTACGTTTGTGTGCGTTCAACCAAGGTAGTTTAAAAGGTAAATAAAGAAAATCTCCGGGTTTTTGTTGCTTGCGTGTGAAAGGTACAAGAGATTGTTAAAGAGATTTAAAGAAAACGTCAAAAAAATCACCAGCAACTAGTATCTTCGTGTGAAAGGGGACATTGCAAGAACGAAGCGAGCTGTTACCGGTGCGTTTGCAAGTATTGAATCGGAGGCGGCGAAAATGGGTTTGGCTGTTAATGAGGACAAGACGAAGTATATGCTATCATCGAGAAAGGAATCTCAACATCGTCGACTCGGGCAGAACGTCACGATGGATAGGTACAACTTCGAAGTCGTCAAAGACTTTGTCTACCTGGGCTCCACTATATCATCGCAAAATGACATCAGTGCAGAGATCAAACGAAGAATTATTCTTGCCAATCGCTGTTTCTTCGGGCTAAAAAGGCATATAGATAGATCGGGCAGCTAGATAGGGACCGAGCTGGCTGGAGGGGCTTGTTGGTTGAGGCCGTAGTCCATCCTGGGCTGTGAGCGCCATCTAAAGTAAAGTAAGTAAGTAATCTATCTAATACATCTTTTTATCTCGTGAGTGGAAATTTGTCATCTACAACTTTTTTATTTAAAGACCTAAAATTTACTACTAATCTCCATTTTGTCTGTCCGTTTAGGCTATTCTTTGGAACTATATGTAATGATGAATTATATGGACTTACTGATTCTTCTATTATGTCATTTTTTAATAAATCAGACACTTTTTTCTGTATATAATTTAATTGGGCATTTGGTAGTCTATAGTTTTTTATGTATACTGGATTTTTGTCTGATAGAGTGATATTTTGTTCGTAGAAGTTATTTGTTGTTAGTTTTTCATCATCATCATAGAAGACGTCCTGAAATTCTTCACAGATATTGAGTATAGTCTGGACAGCAGATTTATATAAGTTGTCTACATGAATTTTCTCCATTAACTTTTTAAATTTTTGTTTGTTTTTAAATTTTGTATTATTCGATAATATTCTGTATTTACATAAGGGTTCTATTCCAACCATGAAGTTTTCTAGTTTCCTCCTTTTATGTAGTATTTAATATTTTGATATGCTTTAGTCCTTTTGATGGTAATATTGAATTGGCTAAAAAAAATTCCCTTTTTGATTTCATTGCCGATGAGTACACTATCTTCATTCAAATCTAAATTGATGCTTTTTATCACTTCCGATCTTGGTGGAATTTTTAATTTTTCAAGATTTCTCACTGACATATTCAATGGTAGTATTATTTCTTCATTCTTTACTAATATAATAAGTACACAAGTTTCATAGTCTATTTTACAATTATAAGATTAAAGAAATCTCTTCCCAGTATCCCATCAGTAGTTATATTAAGGGTAGGTGTACCAGACCAGGCAACTCAAATTTCATGTAAATGAATTTGAATGTGTTAGTAACACTGATCTCTATAATACACTGGATAGTGGATTCCCTACAAAGTATAACAGTTTTTCTACTTCCAATTGAAGATGACAAGTACGTAGGCAACTCAACACTTTAGGTATGTTCAGTGAGGCAACTCAACACTTTAGGTATGTTCAGTGAGGCTGAGAAGGCCAGTTCAAGTTGCTGAGATCTCAAAAATTCTACTACAACCGAAGAGGGGCAAAAACCAAAGTGGAATTTCTAAGAAAAAAAAGCAAAAGAAACATCACTTGTATGTAAATTTGAATTTTTGTAACGTAAAATAATTGTAAAAGTGAATTTAAAATATTTTAGTTGCAATTTTGTAAAAAATTTTGCATTTCATTATGTTATACAGTTATACCGTTATACAAAAAAATAGGCAACTCAACATTATAACAATTCTCAAATGGCATCAACTTTCTTGTATGGATGCGCTATCCAGTGTATTATAGAGATCAGTGGTTAGTAAGCTCTCTTCACCAAATTCGGCGTTCGAATTTTAATTATACCTACTCTTGTACTCTTTTTTAATCGCAAACGATGTTGCAGAGAGCAGACAATCACGCACAGGCACGATCAAGCAAAAGAAAAAAAAAGGAAAAAAAAAGGAAAAAAAAAACAGGTAGCGAGTAAGCGCAGACGAAGCAAATGTACCTACTTATTATGTATGTAAATACAAGTGCCAGACATTCAATTTTTAGAGAAAATAAATAAATATTCCGACCAGATAGGTAGGTATCGATGGATTTGTTTTTTTTCTTATGGATATGGTGTGATGTGTGAATATGTATTATAATTATCTAAAATTTTAAATATTATAAATGAAAGAAACGGTCACTCACTGACTCATTCATTCATTTGACTCATCATTGCACAGCTTATACTGTAAATCATAAAAATATAAAATAAATTTTATTTGATAGAGAATTTTATGTAAAGGAGCACTAAGACGGGATTTTTTGAAATTCCAATTTTAAGTAAGGTAAAATGGTTTTTTTTTTGATTAAAGGTCAAAAAACTACTATCTAAACGGGAGGGGTTAGAACGTTAATTCTTATTTTAATTGATAGATCTTTGAAATACAAGAAACTTTTAAATTTTAAAAAAATTCTATAAAATCTACGAAGTGAGTTATAAAATGTTAAAAGTTGACTTTTGAATAATACGCCTTTGACAAATAATTCGCTATAAATCGGGGGTATCAGATTGAGAAACAAATTTTACACCATTAGAAAGATAATGAAAAAAAAAATTACCCATGTTTCAGGAATTTTCGCTAAGAATTTTTTTTCACCCACTTTTTGATTTTTGAAGATGACACATTTTTTTTAGCCATTTTTTTGTGGTTTTTGATTTTTTATATTTTTATGGGTAGATCTAAAAATCTAAAATTTCTACAGCTAATAGAGATTGTTAATTTATAAATATTTTAAAAATTTTAAATTTTTTCAACAACCCCAACTCCAGATATTTACAAAATTAATGCTTTTTTAATGCCCTCACAACTTTTTACTGGATGCATCTATAAGTTTAATATTTCTTTTACCAGCACCTTAGAAAGCTAACGTTTAAATTGACATCTCAACCAATATTCTACATCCTACAAAACCCTCACAATAGTTTAAAAAGTTTTCATCAAAAAATTACACGAAAATCTTGAAAAATGGGTATCGTTGTCGCAAAATTAAATCAAAACTATCTTTCGGCAACGATTCTAAACATTTCAACATGACATTACCTATAAGAACAAAAGAAAAAAACAACAAACAGTACATGACTATTACACGCAATATCATAGATTCCCTTTTGCAAAAGAAACAGAAAAAAACTTCCATTCCAACGATGAGCCAACAAAAAAAAAATACATACCTTATGTATGTAAAAGGTACACAAAACTCAACCAAATCTCCTAGAAAGATCCCACCGCGCCCGCGCGAAGTGAACACCAACTTCCACCACGTCTACCCCTTGACAACAAAAAGACTGGCATACACATATGTACATAATAACCTTCTTCTTTTTTTTTTACCTAAAATCACTTGACATCCAAATGATGAACAGGATTACTATGTATGCTTTCTATAAAAAAAAATAAGGTGTAAAGAGTCAATACGAAACTTCTCTTGTAAGGAAAAAGAGAATTGGGGAAAAGAGAATGCATGCACAACCCAGTGGATTTCTTTTGAACCAAATTTCTTTGTGTGCGTGAGTAAAGATGTTTTTCCAGTAAAAAAACTACAAAATTGACAACTTTTCCAAAATTAGAAATAAAAAAACCATGAAAGAAAATACGATTTTGTTTTTTAAATCTAATAAAAAAAATACCAAAAAAAAAAATTAAAAAAAATATGTGGTAATTGTTTTGGGCGTCCTTGCATTACAACGGCATTACAAATAATGTCATATTGCATTGCGTTTTCAAGCATGTTGTAAGGCAAATATTTTTTTTCAAAGGTACTATTTATTTCAGAACACATGATACTTTGATTTAAAAAACATTTAGAAAATTTAAAAAATATAACATTCAATTTCCCAGGCAATCGCGCAAAATAATTGAAGAAAAAGGAATATCTTTTCTACTTTTGTCTCTAAAAAGTAACTGTAAAAAATTGGAAAAAATAAAATAAAAATTAAGGTCACTGCATATACATATAAGCTTTGTAAAAACGTTAATTTGACTTGCTTACCTAATATACTTCAAAAGTTTTATCAAATTATGCATTCATAAAATATAACGAATTTCCTTTATTTTTCATAGTTTTGTGCATTTTTTTGGGTGAATAAATAAACTAATAAAAAGAAAAAAAGGTATTGCTTAGTTTTGAGGGTAGTAGCCGTGGCGTGATGGTTAGTGCGATGGACTGTCATGCCGGAGGTCTAAGGTTCTATCCCTAGCCTCGCCACCTATTTATTTAAAAGAAAAAACGGCTACTGCCTCTTGCGAGGAATTGACAAATCCTCCAAGAGTATCTCCTGTCACAGAAAAGTGCCGCTCGTTAGCCGTTTGGATTCGGCAATAAACTGTAGGTCCCCTCCATTCCTGCAGACACGCACACAGGAATGGTTGAGAGTTGTAAGTCACTAGGCCCTAGTTCTTCATGAGCTGTTGTGCCATCAAATTTATTTTATTTATTTTTAGTTTTGAGATCAATTTTCTCCAGAAAAAAAATTTTTAAAAAATAAGAAAGTTATTTTTACTCAGCATCGTACTAAATTTTATGATTTTTCTATCTGTCTGGCGGTTTTAAGGTATAAAATATTTTTTATTTTTTTTTAAAGCCACACAAATATTTTACATAACTAATTTCCAATCGATGACCGTTTGTTTCATTAAAATATTCGCAAAATTCTGAACGCTATACCGATTAGCGCAGAACTCCAACCTATTTTTTCAAGGGACACATACCCTTAATGTCTTCATTCACTACGTGAAATTGATGTTCTATGCTAACTTCTCATAACATGAGTTCTAGGGTTGATATACCTTCAGAAAATATTATTTTATTTGTAATGCCGTTTATCTGACATGCTCCATTTTCATTTAATTCTTTTATCAGATATTCTTTACAAACAGAAATATCTGCACTCGCATCAATTAAAAATTTTAAAGTTTTATTTAAATGTTTAACTCTTATGCTAACGAAATTTGTGTCATATTCCCCATGAAATTTTGAGACATTTTTGATTCCCCCGATTCTGCTGATCGGAGATATCTGTGTTTTCCGATCTGTTAACTGCTTGTATAACTTGCCTATTAGCTTCATTTAATCCGTTTTGAAAAGTATTTAATCCTAAGTGATCATTTAAATTTATTATAACTTTTCTATTAGATTCACCCTGTTCAGCTATTTGTATCTCATTTAATTGAGATATTAGTAACTCTATTCTTTCTGCAAATTTATTAACTTCTTGTGTTCCCTGGTGTGATTTCGCTATGTATTTTTAATGGATTAGTTTTTGGTTTATAGATTTCTGTTAAAACCCTTTTAAAATCAGAAAAAACCTCTGGTTGATTTTCTAATGTAAGAAGTATGTATCTTACTTTGTCAATTATTTGTGTTGCTATTACAATTTTGATCAATTTCTTTTTTGCTATTTCCTCACCTAATGTATCATTATAAAATTCTATGAGTCCTAAGAAATTTGATTAGTTCTTCGATTCACCATTGAATTCTGTTATAAGCTTTGCAGCTACTAATATATCAAATTTTGCCATTTCAATTTGTCCTAATTTTTCTGTTTTTGGTTTAACTAACTTCAGGATTTGGTTCTCCAAACATTTAAAAATTACTAAAATTTCTTCTTTTTCGCTACTGTCCTTTATCTCTAATAAGATTTCTTTCCAAACTCTGCTTATTTCTTGTTTTGTTTTTGGGATGTATTCTTGAGAATACTCACTGTTTGGATTTATTTTCAATTTGTTAATATTTTAAATACATCTTTTAGATGTTCCATAATATAAATGAGTAGATATAATAATAATAGTAATGTGTTTAATGCAAAATTGTTTATTTACCTAGCAGGCTGGCAGGATCGCCATGTAATGTTTTTTTGGTCGTAAGCCCTGAGATATTTTAGCGTAACACGCTGTGGTATGCTTTATTAGGCGCAGCTCGCTGAATTCTGGTGGCAAGAGTGCCGCAGTTAAAGTGAGTCTAGAGATTTTGAGTTTATGTCTAAGACTTGTTTCCTTGTCAACCACTCAGTCACCACCGCCACCATTCCGACCAAATTAATAAAAATTATAAAAGAATAAAACCTACCTAACTACTAGTAACTAAAATAAAGAAATAAAGTAAATCCAAGACACCAATGGTAAGTGATTGAATTTTAAATCGTCAATTTTGGGAAGACGAAAAAAAATATAAGAGACTCGTTGTGTTGCTGGTATCGGTGGTCTGTATGAGAATACCCAGAGCACATTTTCTGGAGACGGTGATCCATCAGGCTGTTTTGTTGTCCCGTTAAGGTGTTCTGTGGACAATATATATTATCGGCCCTCCCGTTAGAATCTAACAGGCATTAGCCAGTGAAGCAGAAAACGGCATCCCGTTAATTTTAACGCAGGGGCGTTAGAGTACATGACGTCATAAGTACAGTCGTCATTTTTCATCAAATCGTCGTCACAATCATATTGGTCATTATCTTTGTCGTCAATAGAGCTATTGCCCTCGTACTCAACATCTGTAGCTTCAAGTCAGCACCTTCGTCGTCACCAGAAATCATCATCTTCGTCGCCAGCATTTCCAAGTCATCATCATTTTCGTCATTAGCAGTTTCATCGTCATCAATATAGAAATCAGCATCGCTGCAGCCATCATAAATTTTGGATTTGTACAGGTACATTTGCAATTTTTTACTCTTTGCTTGAGTTTTTTGATAAAATTTAAATAAAATTGATTGACATATAATTAAATTAAAGTGTTTATTGCGAAAATTCGGTGCAGTCATAAAAGTAACAAGTAAAAGGTTATATACGTATATAAACGGTTAAAATTGAGACGTTATATACATATATGCTGTGTGGGATATATATAAACGGTAAAATTGGTACGTACGATTTCGGCGGTAAAATTGGTACGCTTGGGTGGTATGCATTTTCCTTTTTTTGTAAAATAGAACGCGGTTTTCTAATTTCATTTGAAATGAGTTTGGAGGTTTTAATTTTGGCATGCGATGCGCTCGTTGATTTTCACCCATCTTTTAAAGAAAAACCCGGTAAAAGGCTAAAAAAATCGGCTTTTGAAGCATATCGGGTAAAACTTCAAGCTCTTTGGCTTGATGTTAAAAAAGCGTATAATGAAGTTATCATTGCGGCGGCCGACGATGACGATCTCATGGCGTCACTCGGTGAGGTTAAGGCAAAGTATAAGAAGTCATCGGACACTTATATAGAATTCCTTAGCGATATTCTAGAGGCAACGCGGCCAAGTGAAGGTAAAGTAAAATTGAATGACGAAAAGAGTGACAGTCACGCATTAAACCATAATATACATCTTCCGCCGTGTGAAACAGAAATATTTTGTGGCAATTTTATCAAATGGCCAGCATTTAGGGACATGTTTACGGCACTTTACATCCGACACGCAAAGTTAAGTCCCGTTCAAAAACTTTTCCACTTGCGTGCTCGGACTAAAGATCATGCCTTAAGCATTGTCTCTAAATTTGAGATAACGGATGATAATTTCGAGGCTGCGTGGGCAGCTCTCAAAGAACACTACGAGAATAAAAGAGTTTTAGTAAATAATCATCTTAGTGTTTTGCTTGGTCAGTCACGTATAACGGTTGAATCGGCAGCTGCATTAAAGGAATTGCAGAGCAATATTAATGAAGCAGTCATAGCTTTACGGTCGTATAGTATTGAGGTGAATAAGTGGGACGCGTTAATAACCTACGTGTGTGCGACTGGTCTGCCTCAACAGACTTTATCCCTTTGGGAAGAATCGCTTGAAAATCCAATGGAAATTCAAACATGGGAAAAAATGAATAGTTTTCTCACGAATAGGTATCGGGTTCTAGACAATGTGTCAGATATGCACAAGGAAAATAAATTGTCAAAAGTTTCGGTTTCTAAACAGCAGTCTTCAAGTACAATTCCTCGGGTTCGCACACACCACGCTCAAGTTAATTCGCAATTTAAAGTTTGTAAGGGGGCTCACGCATTACGTGTTTGCCCAGATTTTTCGAAAATGAACGTTTCTCAACGGAGAAATACCATTCGGAAATTAAAGTATTGCTTCAATTGTCTAGTGTTCAATCACTTGGTAACGGCTTGCCAGAGTGAGAGTACGTGCTTTCATTGTAAGGGAAAGCATCACTCATTATTACATATTGATCAAAGTGCTTCGGGGAGCTCCAAGTACAAGTCAAAATTCACAGCAATCATTCTCTATTGAACATTCCGGGGTTCAATATGCTGTACCAAGGGACAGTACAAATTTCAAGTTTTCAAGTAAGGATGAAAACCCTAATGTTAATGCCAAAGCATTCTTTGCAAAAACACAACGGACAGCTCTTTTAGCTACCGCGATAGTTCGAATTCGTCAAAATCAAACTGATTTTGAGTGACGGGCGCTTATTGATCCGGGTTCGGAAATCTCATTTATTTCCGAAGAAGTTCAAAAAAGGTTAAAGTTGCCCGTTCGATCGGTGAGAGCAGGCGTCAATTCTTCGGTGACGGCCACTTCATCCAAAATGTGTTCATTCACCCTCAGATCGAAATTCGATAAAAAATTTACTCTTTTCGCTCAGGCACTTGTTCTCAAAACGGTTTCAGACAGTTTGCCTTCCATTTCCGTCGAAGTGAGGAATATTCAAAATGCGTTTGAGTTTCCCCTTGCGGACCCCCATTTCAATCAAAGTTCGAAGAATTTGTTAATCGGTGCGGATTTATATACATTTATTATTCGGGATGGATTAAAACATAATGTGTTTCAGAGAATTATGGCTCAAAACACAGTATTCGGATGGGTGTTACTGCGTCCTTTAGAAAATCGCACCTCTCATTTTTATTCCCACAGATCCCAGTATTAACAGCCGCAGAACAACATTGTGCAAATCTCTTTGAAGAGACGACATACCGTGATAAAACGGGTCGGTATGTTGTAAGGCTACCGTTTAAAGAAGATTTTCTGCAAAGTTCAATGTTAGGAAATTCGTATGAAATTGCGAAACGACAATTTCTACGAAACGAAAAGCGTCTTTTAAGCAATCCCAATTTAAAAAATGAGTACGATTCGGTGTTGTCAGAATATATTGACTTAGGGCATATGAAGCCAAGTGATTCGGCTGATACATTTTTTGAAAATGAAACATCATATGTTATCCACATCATGCAGTGATAAAACCGGAAAGCCTAACAACAAAAGTTCGCGTTGTTTTCAACGCATCATTTGCCTCTTCAAACGGGAAGAGTTTGTACGATATTTTGTATCCCGGCCCCGCACTCCAAACCGATATTACGCTCTTGATGTTAAATTAGCGGCTTTATAAGTACGTGTTCAATAGTGATATCGAGAAGATGTATCGGCAAATAAAAGTTTATCCCGATCAGACTCCTTTTCAAAAAATTTTGTTTCGTGAAGACCCAAAGGATCCTTTAAGCGTTTTCGAAATGGTGACACTTACATTTGGTGTTTCCTGTTCGCCGTATTTAGCGATTCGTTCGTTGCACCAGTTAGCCAGTGAAGTCAAGAGTTCTCATCCTTTAGCGTCAAGTATTCTTCTTAGATAGTTGTTTGTAGATGACGTTTTATCAGGTGCGCATGACATGTTCACTGCATTGCAAGCTCAATCCGAATTAATTGAGGTTTTACAATCTGCCGGTTTCAATTTGAGAAAGTGGACATCGAATGCAAAGGAGCTGCTGAGACCTCTCCCTAAGACTTCACTTCTTAATGAAGATTTCCTAAATATCGATGATAAAAGTTCGGTCAAAATGCTTGGTATAAAATGGAAGGCTACCGTGGATACATTTTCTTTTTCGGTTCAAGCAGTTCCTCAGTCAAACTCTATTACAAAACGTTCAGTGCTATCAGTGATTGCAAAATTGTATGATCCCATAGGGTGGTTGGCTCCTATTGTGATCACAGCGAAAATACTGATGCAACAAATTTGGAAGGACAAGACCGATTGGGATAGTTGTCTTTTTCCCGCTACAGAACAGAGATGGAAAGTTTTTGTTGCAAATTTGCCCGCAGTTGCAGACGTTCGTATTCCACGATGGGTGGATTACACTCCGCATGCGGTTTCACAGATACACGGGTTCTGTGACGCATCGGAAAAGGCCTATGCGGCGTGCATTTATTTGCGGGTGCAACACCACAATAAAATTACTTCTCATCTGTTGTGGGCGAAATCGAAAGTTGCACCAGTAAATACTGTATCGCTACCAAGGTTAGAGCTACAAGGTGCTGTTTTGTTATCCAGAATGATAAATTTACTGTCAAGTTCTCTTCAAATTCAAAACATTTCGTCAGTCAATTTGTGGACAGATTCCACAATCGTATTAGCCTGGCTTCAAAAACATCCAAGTTCCTGGAAAACTTTCGTGGCCAACAGAACAGCGGATATCTTGAAAAATACAAAAGTTGAAAATTGGTCTCATGTAATTTCAGCCGAAAACCCTTCTGATTTAGCCACGAGAGGAGTATCCCCGGTTGAGTTAAAGGAAAGTTCTTTGTGGTGGAACGGTCCCCACTGGTTGTTAAAACCTCATTCACAATGGCCACGATCAAACCATGATCCAGTTGATGAGTCAATATTGGAGTCCAAATCCGATCAATTATTTAATAATCAACTTGTACATGATTTTGAGGAGGACCTAGCCAAATTTTCCGATTGGCACAAGGCTGTGTGTGTGTTTGTCTACATTAAGAGGTTTTATCATTCTTTTAAAAAGCGCGGAGGCGCGAAATACTCATCTCCAGAACTTTCATACGAAGAAATTAGCTTAGCAAAACAGACATTAATAATACTCACACAAAAAAGTATTTTCACAAAGAATATTGCGATTTAGCACAGGGTAAACAATTAGCTGCGAAAAGTTGGTTGGGAAAGTTCAACCCTATACGTATAATTGATGATAAAGGTATCATGCGTTCAAACGGTAGATTAGCGCAATCAACTTTATCGTATAATGAAAAATTCACTACCTCTAGAGAGAACCGTAATAAGTCGTCCTTTTACGAATACGAGAGTGGATTTTGCTGGACCCGTTATGATCAAAACGTAATACGGTCGAAAAAGCCATTTAGACAAAGGGTACGTATGTATCTTTCAATCAATTTGTGGACAGATTCCACAATCGTATTAGCCTGGCTTCAAAAACATCCAAGTTCCTGGAAAACTTTCGTGGCCAACAGAACAGCGGATATCTTGAAAAATACAAAAGTTGAAAATTGGTCTCATGTAATTTCAGCCGAAAACCCTTCTGATTTAGCCACGAGAGGAGTATCCCCGGTTGAGTTAAAGGAAAGTTCTTTGTGGTGGAACGGTCCCCACTGGTTGTTAAAACCTCATTCACAATGGCCACGATCAAACCATGATCCAGTTGATGAGTCAATATTGGAGTCCAAATCCGATCAATTATTTAATAATCAACTTGTACATGATTTTGAGGAGGACCTAGCCAAATTTTCCGATTGGCACAAGGCTGTGTGTGTGTTTGTCTACATTAAGAGGTTTTATCATTCTTTTAAAAAGCGCGGAGGCGCGAAATACTCATCTCCAGAACTTTCATACGAAGAAATTAGCTTAGCAAAACAGACATTAATAATACTCACACAAAAAAAGTATTTTCACAAAGAATATTGCGATTTAGCACAGGGTAAACAATTAGCTGCGAAAAGTTGGTTGGGAAAGTTCAACCCTATACGTATAATTGATGATAAAGGTATCATGCGTTCAAACGGTAGATTAGCGCAATCAACTTTATCGTATAATGAAAAATTCACTACCTCTAGAGAGAACCGTAATAAGTCGTCCTTTTACGAATACGAGAGTGGATTTTGCTGGACCCGTTATGATCAAAACGTAATACGGTCGAAAAAGCCATTTAGACAAAGGGTACGTATGTATCTTTGTGTGTTTTGCAACTCGTGCTATACATTTAGAACTTGTTAGTGATCTAACGACACCAGCATTTCTTGCTTCATTTACGCGTTTTATTTCTCGTCGAGGAACTCCGACAAAAATGTTTTCCGATCACGGAACGAATTTCGTTGGTGCTTCTAAAGTTCTCCTATCTGACTTTCAAAAATCGCTCAGACATTGTCCTACTGCCACTGCCCACAACTTTTCAAAGTTACAGTGGAATTTTATTCCTCCCGGCTCACCTCATATGGGTGGGTTGTGGGAAGCGGGAGTAAACAGTTTTAAACGGCATTTCAAAAAAGTTACAGGAAATGAAAAAATCGTTGGAAGGAAGAATATTTAAAGGAGCTTCATAAGCGGTATAAATGGAAATATCCACAAAGAAATATTCAAATCGACGATCTCGTTATCCTTCGCAATGAAAATTTGCCACCCAACAAGTGGCGCCTTGGGAGAGTCATAAACGTGCACGCCGGGCATGATAACAAAATTCGCGTCGCGGAAATTCGAACCGAAAAGGGAATCGTCACGCGGTCTATTGCCAAACTCTGTATCCTTCTACCTCAGAAGTAAAATGAAATCGTTTCTTCTTCTCCGATAATGTGTGAAAAATATTAACACAAACTCGCGAAAAGAAAGCAAACTGCTTATCATTATTTAAAAAAAAAAAAAAAAACATACCGAATGTTTGTAAATGAACACGAATTTATTTATGAGTAGTAATAATTTCAGTTTGAATATTCAAGCAAATGGATAAAACTTTGTACCTAGTACCTTTAAAATTTTGAGAAGATAATAAGATTTGTACTATACATAATATTCATTTAACAATGTCTACCTTTGAATTCATTAATTTGAATTTCGAGTATTTAAATAAATAATGTAATTTAACTATGTATTTCTTTTGGTGTGTTGGTGGTCTCGTGGGTTCTATTTATTGCAAACAAGGTTGCAAGGCGGGCGGTAATGTTCAATTCATAATAATTCATAATGCGCATATATCGCATTTAGTTCGCAATAAGTTCGCCAGGAAGACCGCGGAGGAGGATGAAACACGCACCCTTAAATCAAGTTTACTTTCCGAACAAACCCCTTGATGGGATATTTTTGTGGGATCAATTTGTTTGTTTCACTTCCTCCCGGTCCGAATGCACGATCTATCATTTTCTTTTTCTCATTCGTTTTTTCACCGCCGTCAACCACTCAGTCACCACCGCCACCATTCCGACTAAATTAATAAAAATTATAAAAGAATAAAACCTACCTAACTACTAGTAACTAAAATAAAGAAATAAAGTAAATCCAAGACACCAATCGTAAGTGATTGAATTTTAAATCGTCAATTTTGGGAAGACGAAAACACCATACGTCAAAAAGGTAGTCCATTCGAACAACATAGTTTCAAGGAATAATAATTATTAGCATTGTTTCTAATATAAACAAAATGTTGAAGCATTATGTCTATGACTCAATGCTATGGTCAAAGAGAAGTATAGTCTAATAAAAGTATTTTGTGCCACTTCAAGTGCATGTTTATTAAAGTGATGTCGATGCCCTTAGCATCGTACTCAATTATGAATCCACACTTTGTTTTGGTTTCGGGTATCAATGAAATAATTATTTGAATATGACGATAGAGTGTAGCATGTGGCTTTGTTTACGTTGACAGGGTTAGAGAAAAATTTAAAATAAATGAATAGTGTTATTACACTACGTCTGCATAAAATATTTCTATATTTATTCTAATGCCTTGTATCTAAGCAACAACGTTTTTGGTTTTGCTGGCGACATAAAATTGGCCGTTGAAAAACACGGACACTCCAAATTAATTCCGCAAATTTGCAATGACTGGCCTTGCACCATGTTTGTTGTCACTGTCACTGTAAAGGAAATATAACGCTTTTAGAAGTTGAACGGCAAAACATTCGAGATCATGGGAATTCGTGGAATCAAAACATCTTCGCCTTTATAATTTACCTTTAGAATAGTTGCTTCGATGACGTAGTTCATGAGCTTTTTTACTGCTAGTCTGGTGCCATTGCAAGGTCGTGGTTGGTTCACATCACCTCCGAAATAAAGGAAACAACCTGGCCCGGAATCACATTTTGAATGGCCGCAATAAGTACTTTAACATTTTTGTTTTTGGCAGCCAATATAGCACGTTCGCTCAACCAAATGTGGTCCTTGTAGTACTGTGCGATGTCTGCAAAAACTCTTCGGATGAGTTCTTCTTTTAACGTAGTCAAATTGCAAAAATCTTCAGGCACGGTAATAAGTCCGGTAGAAACATCTGCAACAATTTTCCCATTTTCAATGTCCAACAATTGTTTTGAAAACGTCTCTTTAGTTCGATCATGTTGTAAGTGAACACCCATGCTTAAATGATTAACAGAGTGTCTTGACGTGCCGCCACGGATATGCATATAATTTCTTCAGCAGCTATCGATCTCGGAATGACGGGAAGTGTTTGGCGAAAATCACCTGCCAAAAATATAACTGTACCACCGCAAAGGCGCTGATTTCTACGTAGATCTTGCAGTGTTCGATTCAAGGCTTCCCATGATTATTAATAAATAATTAAATTCGTTCCTATGGACATTTACAAACAGCATATCAACCAAATTTAAATTAGTTTTTTTGGACCTTTTTGCAACCAAATAAACAAAATGTAGATATAAACATTTTGCATAGAAAACCTTATTTAAAAGTTAAATTTTGAAAATTTGTTTAGCTAGGAACTTTCCACAGAAAATGCCAAACATAATGCAAAAAAAATCAAACAAATCCATCGGGCCGTTCGTGAGTGATGTGGTTACAAATGAAAACCATTTCATTTTTATATATTGTCAATATGAACTCACGTTAGGAGTATCCTTTTAATAAATTTCTAAATCTTTCATGCACCTATATAAATTTAAACTAAATAAAATAAGGCTACGTGAGCACTTGAAAATGTATTTCCATTATTTTTATACTTTTTGAACATAGTCATGAAGTTTTCAAAATAACCGCTATTTTCGTGGTGGATTTAGCCCAAGTGTCTATGTGTGCAAGAAATTAGTGGTGGACTTAGCCCAAGTTCCTATATGTGCGTGTTTTTCAAAAATCAACTGTTTTTTAGTAGGCAAACCCGGATGACAACCGAGGATTGATATATAATCTTTGATGTTAAGCAGAGCGGTGCATGGGAATCAAATATTTTACAACTGTATGAATCTAAACCACTACAATTCTTTTGAATAAAAAAACCTATTTTGGTGAACAAAAATATCTGGTGAAACAATTTTTTTTAGTTCAACTCATGGTGCCTCAAGAGTCTTGACTCTCCGATGCTTCGTCTCTTTCATACTCATTTAGGTTCATAAATAGTCATTACTCTTGAGGCACCGTGTAAGTACAAACTAGATTTTTTTACACAAAGCAATATGCGTGTCCTACCAAATAAAATCTCACTTAGCACTCAATGTCGATTTGACGGAGGCGAGATCATTTCGTGGGACAACATTTTCCGCTCAATTGTAAAAAACTCAGGTGTTATAATTCTCGTACTGAACTTCTGAAAAATTACTCTCCACTTTTGCTTACAATATTTAATTTTTGAAGCAGAAAACTCAATGAAATGAATGAGAAATAATAACAAGATCAATTTATTTTAGTTTTTATTAGGGGTATTCATGCAATGAGATAAATTTATGAACATAGTAATTGCGTAAATTTATGCTTCACTTTGCATGAAGGCACCTATTAAGCAATTCGCGTATATAGCATAAACTCTCAATATTAGTTCCTCTATTTTAACTCGCGTAGTAGTAGCCGTGGCGTGATGGTTAGTGCGATGGACTGTCATGCCGGAGGTCTAAGGTTCGATCCCCAGCCTCGGATTCGGCAATAAACTGTAGGTCCCCTCCATTCCTGCAGACACGCACATAGGAATGGTTGAGAGTTGTAAGTCACTAGGCCCTAGTTCTTCATGAGCTGTTGTGCCATCAAATTTATTTTTTTATATATTTTAACTCGCGTAAATTAATCTCGTTTGCGCAGCAAAATCATCGAGCAAACTTATCAACTCTGCGTATATAATTTTCCATACAAATTTTGACATTTGATTTACGAGGTCGTAAACTTATGCAGAATACGAGGTTTACGAGGCATAAACGATTTTGCATGAATACCCCTATTATGTTTTTTGTATTTTTTATTTTGTGTTTTTTACCACTTTTGCATTTGCGCACCACAAAAAAAAATTAATTTGATTGTCAAAAAAACAGCTGTTTTGGCTGAGAAAGAAGACGGAATGAATTGTCCCCTTTCACACAAGGCAACTGAGTTGCCGGCAACAATCAGTTCATAGGAGAGAAGGGCAGAAAGAAAGAGGTGTAAACGAAATCTCCCCGGTCAACAAATTCAGGAGACTTTTTTGACGTTTCTCTTCACAATACGTTTGTGTGCGGTTAACCAATGTAGTTTAAAAGGAAAATACAGCAAGTCTCCTCCGACTTTGTATGTTCGTGTGAAAGGTACAAGAGATTGTAAAGGAGATTTAAAGAAAACGTCAAAAAAATCACCAGCAACTAGTATCTTCGTGTGAAAGGGGACATTCAAAAAATTTTCGTTTCACATATCTCCGCAAAATATCTGAGCGCTCAGGTGAGATTTTTTGTCCTACTTAAAAAAATCTTTTTTCTTCGTGGGACTGGCCTAATGTCACTGACTTTGTTTGCGCGAAAAAAAATCTGGTGTTAGTTCACAGTTCAATAAAAAAAACTTTTCAGCAGAATTTTTTTTTTTTAAATCACTCCCATAAGAATTACATGTAGATTTTTTTGTTGAAGAACTGTATACTAGGCTTAGATTTTTTTTTAGATTAGATACATTTTTTATTTCTCATAAAATTCAGATGTAAAATATGAAATAATTCAGATAACGTAAATATTATGAAGAAATTTAATGACATTATGTATTTTGAGTACCAAGGTATAAAAAATAGTGTCAAATGCCACTTCAAGTTTTAATATTAAGAAAAATAATAATAAATGAATATTATGGTAGTATTTAAGCCATAGTGATTTGCTAATGGGGTTTTTCAATGGTAAAAAAAATCAAATTTTTTTGATCCAGATCTGTCAAAACACTCGTTTCGAAAATTTTAGTGTTGCAATGGGTAAAAATAAATTGATTTTTTTCGAAAAAAAAATCAATTTATCAGATCTGGATTTTGCGGCGGATCTATACCTCTTTTTACTAACACCACTATACACCAGTACAATTGACAGCTACCAGTTTGACAACATAAGGTCCACAGACGCGAAATTATATTGATTATTAACTTATACGCTTATAAATTAAATTTAAAATCGTACTCCATTCGCCACGAATAAAATTGAATTTTAGGCAGAAATCTGAATTTACCAAAGGAAAACCCCATAAGTAAATGATATATATATTTCTGAAAAATCTCACCGAAAGTCGTTTTTGTGGAGTAAAAAAACCTTTGGTAAGGGAGCAAGCTCGAACTCGAATTCAAAATATTTTCACGTGTCATCGAAAAACTTCTTTGGAATAGCAAAAAAGAATCAACTGGTACAGGAGGTGAGTTGATATTGATGCTAGATATCATGGCAGACAAGGGAAGGAACATGTTTTTTCTTTGAACACAGAACTATCCCCACTTCCTTCCAGAAAAGGTTGGTGAGCCAAAAGCTAAATTGTCAATATTTGACAACGTCTTAGTTGTTCCTCATAGTTCGTAAACTTCTTTGATCGGTGTGCTGATCTGAGGCACAAAAGTTCACATCACAATAAATCTCGACTTATTCAATAACTTCTTGCAATGCAACGCCACCCAGAATCCACGGTACACCTATGACGTTTTGTGTCTCAGATTTATACTGCTGTTGTGAACAACATTGACAATATTGTGTTTTTTGCACGATTACTAGCAAAAAGCAGGATGTAGCATGTAGTAGCCGTTTCGATCCCCAGCCTCGCCACCTATATATTTAAAAAGAAAAAAAACGGCTACTGCCTCTTGCGAGGAATTGACAAATCCTCCAAGTGTCTCCTGTCACAGAAAAGTTCCGCTCGTTAGCCGTTCGGATTCGGCAATAAACTGTAGGTCCCCTCCATTCCTGCAGACACGCACACAGGAATGGTTGAGAGTTGTAAGTCACTAGGCCCTAGTTCTTCATGAGCTGTTGTGCCATCAAATTTATTTATTTACTAGCAAAAAGCCTTCTGAACTTGGCCAGTAATATCGATTGAAGGCTCATTTTATATGTAATTAAAAGTACTACAAATGACTTTGCTGCTGTTGTGAACAACATCGACAATATTGTATTTTTTGTTTAATCGCAAAATGCCGTCTGAACTTTGGCCTTGGATTGACCACACAATACTTGACGGGTAATATGGATTGAAGGCTCATTTGATAGGTAATTAAAAGTACTACAAAAGACTTTAAAAGCATTATCCCAAGAAAATAAAAGGTAAGCGAGTTATCTCAAATAAAGTCGCAGCACCCCCAAAACGTGATGCATAGGCGAAATTTGAACCGCGATAACCTGAAGTTGAACAAAAGTACAGAACCCGTTAATATCTTGTTTTGTAAGTAATTTCATTCTCTAAGTTTTAATTCGACAATTTGTTGTAAAATAAAAGGGGAACTAGTTATTCGATAAAAACCTACCCAAACATTTTTTCAGATGGCGGCTCTTTTTTAGCCCCAAAAATCCCAAAAACTCGGGTTTTTACTTAGGAGGTGTATCCAAACAGATGCCATAAATATAATTTTATCAATCGAAAATGCTCCTTGATTTCCTAATTTTACATTATTATATAGTTTTCTGTGCTTTGTAAGTTTTTTGCTATTGGTGACTTTTAATTTGTATTTTTTTTTCAGCAATTCGTGCTGCGACACCACTGAAAAAATTCATTTAGCATCAGCAGCGTACTAGGCTTAAGTAATAAAATTTATAAATCCCATTACAATTTCTAAAAAATAAAACCTGAGCTTACCTAATAAGTTTTAACGATTTAAAAATAGATATCAACGATGAATCAAAAGTAACACTCAGCTCAACGAACACCATGATGTGACAAACTTGAGTTGCCAAAAGTACCATTTTCGCAAATCTATTTCTCACATACTGGTTGAAATTCAAATGACGACCGGATTGCAAATTTTCCATTTCTTTAACTATTGCTTTTCGCATGCAGAATTCATCGTAAGTTGTTTCGAAATGTAAGAAGAGCACATCTTCCGCCTTGCTGTAGTAAAATCTTATTTGACCCTTAAAATAAATATTATATACATAAAGCAAGTTTTATGTTTGCAGCAAAAATAAGAATAGCATAAGAAATACCTCCTTGCATTCTTGATTTAAATGCGAAGGGTGTGTATCAAGGACATTTAGTCCAGCCATTTTATTGCAATCAGGTAACGAAGATTTACCTATTACTCCAACAATAACTAGCTTTCGATCGCTATGAAACAAGGTTTCACTATAAAAAAAAAATAAGTAACATTATATGGCAGTCATATTTTACTACTCACCAAGCCTTGGGAGGATTGTTTGGATATACCCAAGTCTCGAAAAAAGGCATTTTTATTCAAGTAAATAAAGACAAAAAAAAAAAAAAGCAGATGGGTTAACTTTGAATATATATAATTTGATGTCATTAAAGTCTTAAAAGACGAAAATACCAAATACTACTGAAAGAAAACACCAAAAACCAAAGATACCGAATTTAAGAAGATATGAATCCTCGGCTGTCATTAGGCTGCCTTACTGGCTGAACAGAATAGAATGACGGAACTGAAGCCGCAGACGGAACTGGAAGAGCTGTCAAAAAGTGTTGTACGTTATTTTTTTTACATGTCCACAATGGAGCTGTACAGCTTTGAAAGTATTTTGAAGAAAAACAAAAGAATATTATTGTGTACAAGCTCAGAATTCACATTTTTTGTTTCCTCTAATTTTCCTTTTAATAAATAATTTTTTTCGCGATACAAATAACCACAATATTTTTTTCCGACCCAAAAAGTTGATTTTTTCTTCATACAAATTGAAACGTCAAAAGTGCCGTACGTCAAAAGTTAAAAGTTGGTGAACTCTTCCGTCTGCGTTTGCGTCTCCGTATGCGTCTACGTTCCGTTGTGTTCGCAACATTGAATTTGCGTGTATTCAATATTTTGACAGCTGTTCCAGCTCCGTCTCCGGTTCCATCTGCGTCACCATTCTGTTCAGCCAGTTATTCCAGTTTGCCCACTGATCTCTATAATACACTGGATAGTGTAATCCCTACAATGTATAACAGTTTTTGTGGTTCCAATTGAAGATTAAAATCGTGGTCAGCCGCATAATTTGAGGTTTGTCTGTAAATATTATTTGTGGTTAACTCATATATATATTTTCGTATTCTGCGAAGTTTTTTCATTTTCGTACTCAGATTCAGGCGTTTGTTGTGACTCACGAGGAAAAACAAAATTAAAAGTAAGTTTTTAGTGATTAACAAAAAAAATATTAACCCTTGTAATAAATTCGTGCAAAATATGAAAATATGTTATGTTCTTTTTTTATTCCACAGAAAAATAGTTTTTATTTTGTATTTTATTTTATATTTTCTTAATTGATTTATAAGTTTACCGCAAAAGAAAAAACAACAAAGATGTCGCGAAAACGAAATGAAACAAAAATTACATGATATTGACCAAAGATACTGAATTTATTCAGTTTCTTTGATATTGACGCTGTTATTTTTGGTTTTTTATATGTTATACATGTATACTGTTATACAAAAAATGGATAGGCGCATAATATAACAATTGTTCAAATGGAGCCATCATTATTTTATGAATACGCTATCCAGTGTATTATAGAGATCAGTGTATCCAGTGTATTATTGAGATCAGTGTGGATAGTGGATTTCCTACAAAAGGTATTACAGTTTTTCTACTTCCAATTGAAGATGACAAGTACGTAGACAACTCAACACCTTATGTATGTTCAGTGATGCAACTCAACACTTTAGGCATAGATTACCTATATATATAGAGTACCTATATTATATTATATTATACCGTTATACAAAAAAATAGGCAACTCAACATTATAACAATTCTCAAATGGCATCAACTTTCTTGTATGGATGCGCTATCCAGTCACTGATCTCTATAATATACTGGATAGCGCATCCATACAAAAAAGTTGAAGCAAATTGATGAATTGTTATACTGGCCACTCGTACACCAACTGTCAAAAAAGATATAAAAAAATATACCAAATATAACAAATATAACAATTTTGTGTTTTCAAGATGAGATAATGTCAAGAACAAAAAAAAAGTTGTTTGAGGTTATTTTTTTTTGAAACAAACAAAATAAAATAGTCAGTCAGTCTTATCGTTTGTTTTTGTTTTTATAATTTTTTTTATATTTTAAACTTGTGAAAAGTGGAAACGAGATCCAGGCACACCGCAAGTTCGTCGAAAAATTTGGGCCTGGTCTGGACGATTATTAACAAGTAGATTTGCAGAACATTCTGCTCAAAGATACTGAATTTATAAAGATATGAATCCTCGGCTGTCATTTCAGTTTGCCTACAAGCTCTATCAGATAAGAAATGAGAAGGTATGTGTAAAAATGGCGGTATAAAACTCATACATTCACAGTATTTATCTTCACAACTTACACATTCACAGTACTTATCTTCACACCACCCTGCTATATTGTTGTTGGATTTCACATCTATTCATCGACACAAAATTAAATTACAAATACAACAATGTAAACAAATGGGTTTTGGAGGGTGAAACGTACGAAGGATTCATTTCTTCATATTCAGTTTCTTTGATTCTGCTTATACGAAACCTTCTCAAATCAGAATAAAGGTCTTGTTGCAGCCATGGAACAAGACAAATTCATCATTAGAATGTCAAAGGATTCCCACTCACTGTTCAAGAGACACATACAGGATAAGAAGATGGAAATCCTCGCTCAGATTGTGACTAAGTATCTCCTAATTGATACTTACGAAGGAACAGCACGCAGCAAGGCTCGGTGCGATGGCACAGCGGGTGCAATAATACGCGAGGCTCTTCGCCAGGACAATAAAGTACTAAGTGTTGTTGATTTCTCTGTAATTCAATAATGACCTACTACAAGTGTACTCCGAGGTTGATTTTTTTTATAGAGTTTGGAATCAAAACTTTTTATGCTCCTTTTAAAGGCATCGAGAGCAGATTCCAAAATGGTATCAACCACGTTTGTGGCACTGTCCATTCAATAAAGAAACCCCAAAACCTGTTTCAGTTTCACTGGCGGCTTTTAATAGAAAAGTTTAAATTTCAGCCAAAATTAATTATGTCAAATTCTCGTATTTACTTATAAAATTTGAATTGAAACGAAATAAAATAGATTTTTAATTATATTCGTTAATTTATAATTTATGCTAAGAGCTGTGAAGATGAAGTTGTATGTAAAAAAATTAACACCAAGTTTTATTAATGTCGAATTCCTTTTACCAAAAAAAATGGATCTAAAAAGCATCCATTATTTTTTTCTTTCAATACAAAAAATCGTTTTTTTCTTCTAAACAAATCGATTATTATTCAAAGGAATTCGACAGAAATTTCATTAATGTCGAATTCCTTTTAACAAAAAATTCGTTTTTTTTTCTAAACAGAATAGAATTTTTTCTTTTAATACAAGGGATTTGTAGTAGCCGTGGCGTGATAGTTCACTAAAAAAATTGGAACCCGAAATCCATCCGTTATCACTCCGAAAAGAAAAAAAAACTTGTATACCTTTCATGTGGTTATGAAATGAGGAAGAGAGAAAAAAAATTCAACAAAAAAAAAAAATATATAAAATGTCGAGGCGGCAACCCTAAAGAGAGTGGGACAGGTGTTATTGTCCGTCTGTGGTGAACCCCCCACGCATCACCCGTGACACGTCCGTAGCTTCCGCGTCCACGAAGATTTAAATTGTGGTAGCCCCCTAACTCGAAAATGGTCAAATTATCATAAGCTCACCCACTTTCACCTTGCCTCCTTGGTTCACGCTTTTGCCACATCCACCCTTCATTGTATTCTTAACAATCCATTATATTTCCAAATAAAATTTCACCCATTTGAAAAAAAAAACAATTAAAGAGTCTTCATTTCACAAAAAAACGTTATAAAATTGGTTTATTAAATCAATTGTGTATAAAAAAATAAATGTATAAAATATCATAGATAGGTATAAAGAAATATTAAATATAAAAAAGAAATAATTGCTTCAAAAATGTTCCTTCATAACAAAATAATTTTAAAACTTACCGCCATATTATTCACTCGATACATCCAGATTTAAACTTAAATCCAGATGAATTTACATTGAATTTGTATGATTTACATCCAGATATAAGTTTTAATCTAGAAGTTTTCAGTGAATAATATGGCCGTTAGATTTTTAAATAACTCCTTTTGAGTTTAAATTTTTTTTTCGTATAATTTCCAATATTTAAATTTGATAAGATTGAAAAAATAATGTAAACAAATTCACTTTTTATTTAGAATTAATTGAAATCCAACATTAAAATTTGATTCAAAATTTTGTTAAAAAAGTAATAGATCGTTATTTCGAATTCTATAGGTAAATAACCTATAGCCTACTTTTAAACAAAACTTCTCTTCCGGTTTCCTTCAAAACAAAATTAATAATTTTCCGGTGAGAATTATTTTGTTACTATTCCTGAGAGTATGTCCCCTTTCACACAGGGCAACTGAGTTGACGGCAACAAATAGTTCATAGGCGAGAAGGGCAGGAAGAAAGAGGGGGAAATGAAATCTCCCCGGTCAACAAATTCAGGAAACTTTTTTGACGTTTCTCTTCACACTACGTTTGTGTGCGTTCAACCAAGGTAGTTTAAAAGGAAAATACAGCAAGTCTCCTCCAACTTTGTATCTGCGTGTGAAAGGTACAGGAGATTGTTAAGGAGATTTAAAGAAAACGTCAAAAAATCACCAGCAACTAGTATCTTCGTGTGAAAGGGGACTATGCTTTAATTACTTTTATCCCTAAGATTTAACTTTCCCGTTGCATACTTTTTGGGTTAAAAAAATAGTGCTGCACACACAAAAAAAAACCTAGTTAAATTTTGGATAAACTGCTATCTATTTGATTGTATTTAGTATTTAGTTTAATTTAATTTACTTGAATTTACTTTACTTTTTTTTTTTTTTTTTGTTTACTTTTATCTTATCTTATCTTTTTTTTTTCTCTTGATTTTGTAGGCTTTAATCGTTTAGTTGATTGTGTTTCTAAGTTTGAATTTAACCTTTAATATGAAATTTAAGATTTAGAGTTAAATGCAAGTATAACTTTATATTAAAAAAAAAAAAATAAAAAACTAATGATAAATATAATTAGGCTGATAAAAGCAGGTAGGTACTTTGGTGTTTCTGTTTCCTGTTGTTTTAAATGCTGGTGATGTGTTTTGTTGCTTCAAGTTGTTGTTGTATGTTCTTGCTGATATGGTTGTATGTTCTTGTTGGATGGATATAGTTGTGTAAAGTTGCTGTTTAGGTTGTATGCTGTTGCTGTCAATTTAATTAAAGTTGCTGTTGAGGTTTTGTGTTATTGCTGTTATAGTTGTATATTCTTGTTGGATGGATGTAGTTGTGTAAAGTTGCTATTGAGGTTGTATATTGTTGCTGTCAATTTAATTAAAGTTGCTGTTGAGGTTGTGTGCTATTGCTGTACAGTTGATTAAAGTTGCTGTTGAGGTTGTGTGGTATTGCTGTACAGTTGATTAAAGTTGCTGTTGAGGTTGTGTGGTATTGCTGTTATAGTTGTAAATATCTGTTGTTGAAAGTGTGATTTGTTGGATTTTGCTGCCGAAGTTATTTTTTTTTTGTAGTGGTTGTGTTTGTTTACTGTTAAATTATGATGTACAGCAGATTTGGTGTATCAAATTATTGATGCCCGTATGCTTGAGCGGCTATAGGCTCGATGCTGATACGTGCTTGGTTGACTTGGCGTTGTGCGAGCCGTGCAGTACATGGACTTGGGCTTTCCACGTTTGGCCAAATGACCCTGGCGATGGAGACTTCTTCCAATCGTCTGGGTAGATATTGCCGTTGTCGATAGCGGTTCCAGATGATTTCTTGGCCCCGGGGTTAAAATGGTTGGTTTTTTGTGACGAGTTTGTGTGTCGTGGTTACGACTTGATTCGTAAAGTCTTTTTTTTTCTTATTTTTTTTTAAATAAAATATAAAACAAATAAATAAAAATATTAAATAATTTTGTTTCGTTTTTGTTTTGTTTTTGTGTTTTTTTGTTTTTTTTTTTTTTAAATAGCACTTGGTTTTACCTTATTTTCGAATTAAAAAAAAAAGAAGTCCCTTGGACTATGATACGCACCACTTTATACACGCACCAGAAACCAACTGACGATCTTTTCCTCCTTTTTTTTTGTATTATCTGGGTCTTTCTAAAGTCGACGAAAGTTGGAATTTTCATCATGGAAGTAGATCTGGTTTTACTTGTTCCCCCTTTCTAAATAGACTTTAATTCACAAAAATCCAATTTTAATTTAGAAATTATTTTTCGAATTTTTTACATATTATAACGTTTTACCACGGTTCGATATAAAACTTATTTATTTTTAACTGTCAACCGTCAATTATTTCCTTTTTAAATTAAACACACTTTACTTCACTTCAAATATTTTATTAATCACCAATCTCAATAGTATGCAACTTAAATTCACTTCCGGATACTTTTAACTTCGAACTTAACACTTTCGCTTTCAAAAATAAACTGTGTCTGTGCTCAAAAAGTTTCTCCTTATATAGTGAGCTGAGAGGTTCGGGACTCTACTCGAAAGTACTGGCACAAAAGCTATCTATAAGGTTCCATTCCAATGAAGAGAGATGACTCTACCATTCAGCGCATTTTCCCCCTGAGAGAGATGGGCGCGCTCTCTCGGGATTTTTTATAAATGGTTGTTGTCTTCGATAAGGGTATTTTTGTACTTGGCTCTTTGTTTGTTCCGAAAGTAGTTAGGTGCTGATTTCATCGTTACATTGCCCCCCTCCTAAGATTGATCGTCCCGAACAATTCTGTCGCTCCTTTCACCATTATAACGATGCAAACGGTCACAATGAACTACTTTCAGTTTCCCTCTTACTCCTCCCTCATCATTTAGTCTCTTCATAACAGTGTAGGGTCCTTCCCAGTTCTGTTGAAGCTTTGGTGACAGTCCCTTTTGTCGATGGGGATTGTAAAACCACACGAGGTCTCCTTCTTGAAATCCTGTTGTTGTTGCTCGGGCATCATAAGGTGTTTTCATCCGATCACTAGATGTTTTTATGAATGCTCTGGTTCGTTGATGAATATCAATGAGCCTTTCTTTGAGGTTATCCACATATTCTTCTGTTCGTTGTGGCTTAATTGTCCGGCATCCAAATTTCACTTCACTAGGCAGTCGTATTGACGTTCCAAATAAGATTTCCTATGGTGTATGTCCTGTCGAGCTATGTACTGCACTAGAAGAACCGTTGTCGTATCTTTTCCAAAGTCTTATTGACTTCCAAATGACCTCCGGAAGCTCCGTCATGCATCTCTCGAAGAACGTCATTAACCTTGGACCGAGGAACGACCAGCTGCATCACATAGGACTTACCGTCTGCGGTTTCCCACTTACGCCTTAGAACACCTTCTTCCACATGAAGCGACTCCCATTGTGCCCAATATGCTTTCAGGGCCGGACTTCTTTCGGAGATGTCACACCACTCTGGTTTTTCTTGGTGTTCTTTCCACGCAAGAATGGGCTCTATATCCGAGTCTTCTTGTTGGGCAGTCCTTAGTTCCTCATTACTCCAACCGTAAATTGGATCAGCTCTCATGCGTTGGACGGCGACTGTCTCCTTTTCTTCTTGGCGTGTGCAATGTTTGCAGTCCTGTTTGCAAGGTCTTCGAGACAATGCGTCTGCGTTTGAATGCAACTTTCCTCTTCGATGTTGAATCTGATAGTCATATGTCTGCAGTCTTTCGATCCACCTTGCTACTTGACCTTCAGGATTTTAAAATTCAAAAGCCAGTTGAGTGCGCCATGGTCTGTTCGCAGAAGGAACTTCTGTCCATAGATGTACTTATGGAAGTGCTTTGTTGCCAAGATCAGAGCTAGGAGTTCCCTTCTGGTCACACAATAATTCCGTTCTGGCTTTGAAAGTACCTTACTGTAGTAGGCGACAACCTTCTCTTCTCCATATCGTGGACTTGTGACAATACAGCTCCAATTCCAACATTACTTGCATCCGCGTCAACAATGAAAGGTTTTCCCGGGGTCGGATAGGTGAGCACAGGAGCATTCCATAAACGCAGCTTTAGTTCCTGAAAGCTTTTCTCACACTCACCTGACCATTTGAACGGCTTTCCCTTTTTCGTAAGCTGATGCAAGCTTTTGGCAATTCCAGCAAATTCTTCACAAAACGCCGGTAATAAGTGGCTAGGCCAAGAAAGCTTCAGAGTTGATGTTTGTCCTGTGGTGTTGGCCAATTCTTCACAGTGTCAACTTTTTCAGGATCAGTCTTTACTCCTTGGGATGAGATGATGTGTCCCAAATATTTAACTTCGGTCTTGAAAAGAGCACATTTATCTGGATTAAGCTTGAGGTGTGCTTCTCGAAGCCTCTGGAATACCGCTTTTAGGTTGTCACAATGTTCGTCAAATGTTTTCCCATACACGATGACATCGTCCAAATAGACCAGGCAAGATTTCCAAGTAAGTCCTTGTAAAACGCATTCCATCAAACGCTCAAATGTAGCCGGAGCGTTGCACAGTCCAAATGGCATCACTTTAAATTGCTGTGATCACGATCTTTTCACGATCTTCTGGGTGAATTTCTACCTGCCAGTAGCCGCTCTTTAGGTCTAATGTAGAGAACCATTTAGCACCTTCCATTGCATCTAAAGTATCGCTGATTCTGGGCAGAGGATAGCTGTCTTTCTTTGTCACATCGTTCAGCCTTCTGTAGTCCACACAAAATCGAGTGCTTCCGTCCTTCTTTTTGACAAGGACCACTGGCGATGCCCAAGGGCTTTTAGAGTTTTCGATCAGCCCATCTTTCTTCATTTCCGATATCATCTCTTCAACTTCTGCTTGTTTGGCTAAGGGGAGACGTCTTGCTGGTTGACGAATCGGTCTGGCGTCTCCTGTGTCGATCCGATGCTGCACGAGTTGTGTTCGACCATACTGCCCACTTGGTGAAGAAAATATGTCAGCATACTCATGAAGAAGGCTACCAGCAATACTTAGTTGATGTTGACTCAGACTGGTTGAGTTAAGGATTTTTGCTTTTAATTGTTCGGAGTTCGCAGGCTTCTTCGTGTCCTCTTCTTTGATCTTAGTTATCGCTGACACAGGTTCACATTTTCCGACTATTTCTCCTTTTCTCAACTTAACTTCGTAGGGTTTGATGTTCAGAATCCGTACAGGTACCATGTTGTTCTTTGGTGCCACAAGAGTCTTCCCAACGATGATGTTTTGGGAGCCTTGGTCAGTATCTGGTTCCACCATGAGGTATCGATGACCACCCAAATCGCCTTTTATTTTAGCCCAAACGAACACTTCAGAAGAAGACGGCAAGCATATGTCTTCTTTGATGACACTTCTTAGAGTTGATGATTTTTCGTCACCATAAACCATAGGAATCTCTACATTTTGATAACTAAAAACTTGCTTACCAATATCCAGAATTATTCCATGTTCTTTCATGAAGTCGATTCCAATGATGCACTCGTCACATATATCTGCTACCAAAAACAGATGCGAAAACTCCAGTTCTGCCAAACGAATCGGAAGATGAACTTCTCCGTACACTTTTGCTGCCTCTCCTGTAGCAGTTTTCAGACGATAGCTATTGGTGTTATGCAGCCATGTCATCTTGACCAAGTCCCTCCTTACAATGGAGACAGTGGCACCTGTGTCGATTGTAGCCACGTGTTTAACGTCGCCTCCACAGTCAGACTTTTGTTGTTTCGTTTAGTCTGTGAGACCTGGACAGTGGTTCTGGGGCCATCGATACTTCTTACCTGTTTTTCTGGTTGTGGAACAAGTCGAGTAAGAGGAGCGTTGGTGTAATTGCCACGTTGTTCTCTGTTGTTTTCTCTGCTTCCACAATGGTGACATGCAGCTTTTCTTGGTGGCAATCTGCACTGCCACTGAAGATGCCCGGTATTATTACAATTCCAGCATCGAACAGGTCCGTCTCGCTGATTTCTTTGGAATGCGATTCTCTGACAGGAGCATTCTTCAACTTCTATTTCTCTTACCCGAAGAACTTCTCGAGATGCTTGTTCTGCTGCTTCCATAGTTAGAGCGAACGCCAATGCTTCAGGAAGCGTGTGTTTTCCGGCATTTCGAATCGCTCGCTGAAGGTTGATGTTGGATACAGCGCGGACAAATTCTTCTGTTGCGAACTGGTTTATTATTTCCTCTCCTGCAATTGGATATGCCAGGTGAGCCAGCCGTTCGATATCTGCTTGAAGTTGTTGCAGACTTTCTCTTCTTTTCTGGATTCTGGTATTGAGTTGGACGCGGAAGACTTCTTGCATATGGCCATCTCCAAATCGTTTGTCAATGGCCTGAACAAGAGCTGTGAAGTTGCCGTTCTTGTCCGCTGGTTTGGTTTGCAACAATTCAGCAGCAGGTCCTCTTAGGGCAAGCGTCAGAGCTATAAATTTGTCTTCGTCATCCCAGCCATTTGTTGTCGCGGCTGCCTCAAACTGCTTCTTGTAAATCGACCAAGAAGTTTGTCCATCAAAGGTTGGCGGATGCATTTCCTTTCGCTTTACAAAGTCACCAGAACTTTCTCGAATCTTCATTTTCCGAACTCTATCTAGTTCCATCGTAATGCTCTGAATTTTATTTTCCACTGTCTCGAACTTATCTTCAACGTTCTCGATCTTTGCGTCTACTTTCGAAAATTGTTTTTCGACGCCTTCAAAACGTTCATCAAGAGCAATGAACTTGTTTTCAAATACAGTTAATTTACTTTCGAGGATGTTTTTCTGTTCCTCTAGAAGATTCTTATGCTCAACACTTTGTTTTTCCATTTGTTCGAGAAGATTCTTCTGTTCATTCTTTTGTTCTCTTCTTTGCTCTTCGAGAAGATTCTTTTGCTCTTTTCTTTGCTCTTCGAGAATATTCTTTTGTTCCTTTCTTTGTTCTTCGAACTGGGCGAGCAGCAGAGCCATCATATTGGTCATATCTAAACTAGTACTTACTTGCTCTTCCTCCATTTCAATCGTGAAAATAAACGAGTCTGGGTTTTCACCTTGTTGTCTTAAATGTTCCTGCAGACGAATAATGAGGTCATTTTTTGATCCAGCAGTAGGAAGACCTCGTTTATTTAGTTCTGCTTTAAGTTCAACACAATTTAAATCATTCAAAATTTTACCCATTGTCTGTTTATTTATTTAAAAAAAACACACACGCACTTTTTATTTTAAGTTAATTTATTTAAATGCACAGATAAAATAAGTTTTATCCCTTATTCTGACACCAATATAACGTTTTACCACGGTTCGATATAAAACTTATTTATTTTTAACTGTCAACCGTCAATTATTTCCTTTTTAAATTAAACACACTTTACTTCACTTCAAATATTTTATTAATCACCAATCTCAATAGTATGCAACTTAAATTCACTTCCGGATACTTTTAACTTCGAACTTTACACTTTCGCTTTCAAAAATAAACTGTGTCTGTGCTCAAAAAGTTTCTCCTTATATAGTGAGCTGAGAGGTTCGGGACTCTACTCGAAAGTACTGGCACAAAAGCTATCTAGAAGGTTCCATTCCAATGAAGAGAGATGGCGTTCTCTCCACTCTTCCCATTGACTTATTATATATGGACTGCCAGCAGCCAAATCACGATGGTTCAATGTAAAACTATACGACGCCAGCGCTCTCGTGGCATGTCGGAAATACGGTGTAAGTTTTGGCCGCGTTCAATAGAAAATCTGAAATTTCCTAATCTAATGCCACATTTACACGAGTAAAAAATTGCCATAATGTTTTTTATTATATTGCCATTAATAACCAAATAGTGTAAATATACCAAAATCTGCCATTATTTTTGTCAGAAAAACAATGACGAAGTGCAGATGACACTTAATTTTACCATTTTACTGGCATCGTGGTATGAATGTTGATATCATTTTGCAAATAATGGCAATGCACATAGAGAATTCTTGACATTATAATGCCAGATCATCATAGCGCCAATATTTGACTTCGTGTAAATGAGTATCATTAAGGCAATGATTATTTATCCAGTAAAGGCCACTTTACACGATAATAGAAGTCATATGACCCGTCACTATAATTTCTGTATGATTTCTCAAAAGAGTTGTCATTATTTGTGAAATCATAACGTTTTCAATTTAGTATGTTTACACGTCTATGACTTTCTATTTTGTTTTTCTCTTAACTAGCTTCATATTTTCACTTTCCACTTTTTTTTTTTAACAAAGAAAATAAGATATTAAGCACAAAAATACAAAATTGCATTGTTTTCAACACTGAATAGAATACAATCTACTAGAAACACAAAAATTGTATATGACTTCTCAAATGGAATTAGATGCAGTCCTTATGTCAAAAAAGTCATATGCTTTTTTTTTTTGAGAAGCTGTATGAGTTCTATGAGTGCGTACAGACGATTTGATTTGATTTTTTGACAGGTCATTTGAGAAGTCATATGACTTCTATTATCGTGTAAAGTGGGCTTAAGGCTCTTCAAAACGAACGCGAAACATTCGGAGCGACGACGAAAACAAAAATTACAACACGTGGTTGTCAAAATGTGAAAATTTGCAAATAATTATAATGTAGTTAATTTTATGCCCGACTTTTAAAGGTTTTTATCGAGATTTATTTTATACAAAACAATAGCAAATTTTTTTAATTTCAATGAAAAATTGTTCCACAATAATCCGATGGAGAATAATGGGGATACTCTTGTAAGTTCTTTTATTTAAATAAGTAACGGCTTAACCACATTCAAGACTTTTTGGAAAAAAAAACGACAAAAAGTGATAGATAAAAATTAGCTTACCAATGCATTTGTGAAAAAAAATTATGGTCGTATTAATAAACATTGTCTAACTTTAGACAGCCGTCCAAGTTTTTAAAAAACCTTTCTAATTGTTGCTTAAGTGATTTTTCGTTTTATCTTGCTTTAGACAACGTAATCTAAACTTTGAGAAATGCATTTTTTTTTATTAAATAAAGCATATTTCCGACTGTTTCCAAAAATACTTAGACATAGTTTAAACAGCCAAAAATCTAATTAATAAGACCAAGTGTTTTATCTATGAAATCAACCAGAAATGATATACCGCATGTTTTAGTTTTTCACTTTGGTGCTTTTTGCTTACTTACATTTAAGCTTTCAGTATTAAGCGCTTAATACACGATACAACCTATCGTACCGACTTGGAGTTGTACCGATATCGCAGACGTCTTCGCTCCATAGCATTCTACGTGCGATTTAGGTACAGCGGATACCTTCCAGTACAAACACGATACAACCATCACATGCGACTACGATAATCGGTACGATAATCGTATCGTGTATTAAGCGCTTTACAATTTTATTAAAAAAAAAAACAATGAGAAAAAATCAACCAAAAACCAGAGTGAAAATAATACAGTTTAACTTTTATATGCAGTACTTCAGCTCTTTTGACAATCCCCCACCACAACTCTCATCAGAATTTGACTAAGTGAAGGTCACAGAGTAGAAAATGAATTGCAGTAAAATATATGTACCTACTTGAACAATAAAGAAAAACAGAAAGAAGAAAGGACGATATTTCTGCAATTTGTTCAACCTCAGCAATTTTGTCCACCCCGGTAACCCACATACGTTTCTCGCCAGCGTGTTTTAAAAATCGCAAAAAATATGCAGTGTGTAAAAGCAGTCAAATCTGAAATTTCAAATGTAAAACGTAATGCATTGAACGTGGCCAATGACAAACATGTCAGGCGTCAAAATACAAAGATTTATAATAGATGTCCTTAGTTTCTTTGCCAAAAAATGCTTCTTGAGGCCAAGTTGCAATAGATGGCTTTTGAATTACTTACTTTTTTTTTGCCGATGTGCCACGAGAGCGCTGATGGTGCTTTAAAGTCGTTGAACCATTTTCATTTACGATTTTGTATGGAAATGACACTCGACTAGCAGTCCATATATAATAAGTCAATGACTCTTCCATTCAGCGCATTTTCCCCCTGAGAGAGATGGGTGCGCTCTCTCGGGATTTTTTATAAATGGTTGTTGTCTTCGATAAGGGTATTTTTGTACTTGGCTCTTTGTTTGTTCCGAAAGTAGTTAGGTGCTGATTTCATCGTTACAATATTAATGTAAAAAAATTTTGGATTCTTGGTCAAAATTCTCGAAAATAGAAAAAGGCGGGAAATAATAATTTACCCACACTACTATATTTTCTTGGTATTAGTTAACGAATTGTATTTTCCTTTAATTACTTTTTTTTTGTTTCCTTCCTGTTATATGTATATATCTTCACTTCGTAGCTTCAGCCCAAATTTGTCCAAAACTTCCTATGCTTAAGCGTAGTGCCGTGGTCTTGTCGTCGGCTCCACCAATTCTCTTGCCTGGTTCGAATCCCCCAATTTTCCTTTTCTTTTCTTTTTTTTTTTTGTATTGTTAACAACTTGTGACTTCATTTAAATTGATTTTTTTTTAAAATTTCATCTGTCACTTGAATATCCTATCTAATTAATTGTGAATTTTCTATCTTTATCGTTATACAACAAATTTCTAACAAGGAAAACTGAATGCTCTTGTATATTCAAATCCGAACCGATTCCAACCGTTTGAACCGATAACTAAGCTACCCTAAAATATACTATGCATTTCCAATACCTATAACGAACCTTTTAAATTCAAAATGTTGCAAACTGGAATATCTACTATCCATTTCCCACAATGGCTTTGTTGGCTGCTCACATATCTATGCACATCCGAATAGTGGTTGGGTTATGGGGTTTTGGTACAATTACCACTGGTGATACCCAAGGTGTTGGACCCGTTGCTTTTTCGATGATGTCTGCCTCCAGTAGTCGGTTGATTTCGTCTTCGTAAATGGAATGGAATTCGACGGAAGCGCTGTGCAACTGGTGGTACATCTTTGTCGATAAAAGGATGAACTTTGTGTTTGTTGTGTTTTCCTATTCCTTTGAATACTTCCGAATATTTTTGTTTGATGTTAAAATTGTTAAATGTTGGACAATGTGTATTATGTTGAGTTGTTTTGAGGCGTTATAACTAAGTAAAGATGTTGCATGACTGGCTATTACATATACGGTTTCTGTTATGGAATGCTGTTTGAAATCTAATTTTGGGCATCATCGCAACTCATCATGCCGCAGCTGAACATGACCTAACTCATCATAACCCAGCTCATCATAAGGTACAACTCATCATAGGGACAACTCATCATGGCGCATGATGGGTTCATTTCATTGTATGAAAGAGTTCATTCGAATTACTTTTCAAACATGTTGTGTTTAAAGGATCCTCCCCCTCCCCCTTTTATAGCTAATGTGTTTTTGGTGAAATTATTTTTATGTCAGTCTCATCGCAGGAGCGATGAGAAGACAACGTGTCGGGTGTACTTACGCATTTGTTTATTTTTAATTGTATCAGGTTATTTATTTAGGCAAAGGTTGATTTAGATTTCAGAATAGGTAGGTAGTTTTTTTTTTGTAGGTTTCTCATTTGTGGGATATGCTCTGGTGCGGACTGCGCTTTTTTTTCTAATTGTACCTATTAGGTGGTTTATTTATGCAAAGGTGATTTAGATTTCAGAAAAGGTACTGTGTAGGTAGGTAGGTATGGATTTTTTTTAGGTTCCTCATTTGTTGGATAAGCTAAGTAGATTTGTATAGGTACTTACCTACTCGAAAAAAAACAGTTTCTACCTATTATAGGAATACCTATTAGGTACCTATTTTACAATTGGAAAAGTCGCCACATCATCGTACAAAATCAAATAATTTCAGTAACTGGTATGGTAAGCTATTGGTAGGTAGGTATTTGCCTACCTAGGTATGTTGCATTTTATAAAAATCAAACTCGAGATTTTGATCAAAGTTGACATTAGGATGACGGAGGGAAAACGAAAAAAATTGGTCTCGCCGTTGTCTTGTCTGTCTGGTCTGTCTTTCTTTTAGGCGATACGGCACCTATAGCGTTTTTTGTAGACTCCAATTTTTTTTTTCATTTTCTGGGAGCAAAAAAATATACAAACCTACCTTAATTTGTTTAGCAATTTAGGAAAATCGTCATTATTTCATTCAAAAAAGGCTTCAGTTAATTTATAGGTACCTAGGTTAATGCTTCCTTTTAGTAATTTTTGTCCCTAAAAATGTTATTGTGTCTTCTATTGAATAAAGTGTAGGTTCCTACTTAGGTAGGTAGGTATAATAGTATGTAGGTAGAAATCTGAACCTACCTATTTTCTTATAAAAAGAATATTTTATGGAGTTATAAAAATGTATTCTTTTTTGAAAATTAGATATGTACCTAGGTCCTTGGCATATTTGTAGGTACTTAAATAATCATAGTACACTGGTACCTATCAGATAAAAGTAAGTAGGTATACTTAGGTACATAGGTATAAGTAGAGGTGCGCATCAGGGTTGCCTAGCGTAAAATGGTGAAGGCATAGGGTTGCCACTCTATTTTTAGTTATTTGACAAAGCTTAGATGGTAAGTCTGGTAACTCGATGAATGTAGGTCGTCTAATGGCAGGATCCTAGACTATTATTTCAAAGGAAACCTCAACGATTTTTAGGTAGGTACATAGATATTTTATAAATTATGTCAAAACGTTGGGAAAAGTAAATGTAACATTTGTTTCATTGCTAGAATTAATGTGACCAAAACAGCGGACGGAAAACATTTTCCAGAAAAACACTGTTTACAAACTACGTTATTTTGTTCAAAACGTTACGTTAAAGTATTTTTGTTTTTAGTATTCGATGCTCCTATAAATTTCTATTCAAACACTGAAGAGTAGATGTTTTGCATTTGTAAAAAAATCGAACTCGAGATTTTAATGTTCAAATTTGATATAACGATGATACGGAAGACGAAAAAAGTGGATCTCGCAATTCCGTCCGTCTGCCTTTCCAATCCTACAGGACAGCCTAAACGCAAGGGTCAATTTTATTAACTTCCCAGTGGAAGTTATTGTAATCGGTGCGATTTGTGAAATTGAAAAGTTTGACATTTCTCGACGTTTAGAGGTCCCTGGAGTCGGATTACACTATTTTTAGAGACATGTCTGTTTTTTTCATTCACGATATCTCGAGAACGCGAAAAAGATATCGACTTCAAATAAATTTTATATTACAGACAATAAGGTCATATCGTGCAGAAAGGACTTTAAGAAAAATTCAATTGATGGTTTTTTTATTACAGTAATTTTAAAAAAAGTTGTAAAATGGCTTGTTTCTCGAATATCTCTAGAACAAATAATACTATCGACTTCAGCCCGGTTTTATTCTATGCATAATGACGTAGTAAAAAATTGACACAAAAAAACTCAACCCACATTAAAAAAAAAAAAAAACATTTAAATTTGTTAAAAAATATTTAATATCTTGAGAACGCACTAAGATATTAACTTCGGGTTAATTTTATTTAGTACACAAAGTTAAAGTTGATAGTCGGTAGAGTTTGTAAAAAAATTCAATAAACGGTTTTTTTTCTAGGCCAAACAAATTGATCTGTGCCCATGCCCCAACAGAAGAAAAGGATGACTCAACCAAAGAAGAATTCTACGATCTCCTCGAGGATACGTATGATAGGTGCCCCAAGTACGACGTCAAGATTATTCTTGGCGACTTCAACGCCAAGATTGGAAAGGAGGGCATCTTTGGTTCGATAGTCGGAGGACACAGCCTGCACGACAACACTTCCGGTAACGGACTCAGGCTCATCGATTTCGCGGCGGGGCGAAATGCCATCATAGCAAGCACTCCATTCCCACACCTCAATATACACAAAGGGACCTGGCGGTCTCCGGATCAACGAACCGTCAACCAGTTTGATCATGTTGCGATAGACGCCAGACATGCTTCCAGTATCCTGGATGTCCGAACGTTCCGAGGTGCCAACATAGACTCGGATCACTACCTGGTGGTAGCGCAAGTACGTATGCGGATATCTATGGCGCCACAACGACGAGCGGATGCTGTAAAACGATTTAACGTCGCGAAGCTAAAATCGCAAGAGATAGCCAGGACTTTTGCAGACCACGTCTCTCTTAAACTCTCAACAAGCCCGCCACAAGCATCATCTGTAGAGGACCAATGGAAACACTGCCAAAATGCCATCAAAAGTGCCGCTACTGATGTGCTGGGTTTCACTAGGCCACCACAACGAAACCCCTGGTTCGATGAAGAATGCAGACTGGCACATGAAGCAAAGAACGAGGCCTACCAAGCAATGCTGCAGACTAGAACCAGAGCTGCTGAGAGAGCAGCCCGGGAGCTCTACGGGCAAAAGCGAAGGGAGGAACGCCGACTTCTCAGGAGGAAAAAGAGAGAGCATGCGAAGCGGGCGGTCGAGTCTATTGAGGACTGTAGCGGCAGGGGGGATGTTCGAAAGTTCTACCGAAGGGTGAGGCAAACTACCCAGGGTTACAAGGCCAGAACGGAAGCCTGCCGAGACGAGAGTGGGAATATGGTGGTAGACACACAGTCGGTGCTGAGGATCTGGAAACAACACTTTTCTAGACTGCTAAACGGCGAAGATGGCCAAAATTCCGCTGTAAGACAGAACACTCCATTCAACCTGGACGATGATGGTCAAAATTTCCGTCCACCCGACCCAAATGAAGTGCGGTTAGCGATAGCCAAGCTTAAAACGTACAAGGCTGCTGGTGCGGATGGCCTGCCAGCCGAGCTATTCAAAGCAGGGGGAGATGACTTGGTAGGGAGTATACACCAGCTTATCTCCAAAATTTGGTCGGAGGAAAGTATGCCCGATGAATGGAACCTCGGTATAGTGTGCCCCATTCACAAGAAAGGAGATGCTCTGACCTGTTCCAACTACAGAGGTATAAGTCTCCTCAACGTCGCATACAAAATCTTGTCATCTATACTGTGTGATCGCTTAAAACCGTTTGTCAACGATCTGATCGGCCCCTATCAGTGTGGTTTTAGGCCCGGCAAATCAACCGTCGATCAAATGTTCACACTCCGACAGATTTTGGAAAAAACCCAGGATTTTAAAGTCGCATATGATAGCGTAGACAGAGACAAGCTATTCGGAGCCATGGCGCATCTCGGCATCCCTGCCAAACTCGTCCGCTTGTGCAGGATGACGATGGAGAAATCTCGCTGCTCCGTCAAAGTCGGCAAGAACACCACCGAACCCTTTGATGTCGAGAAAGGTTTGAGGCAAGGCGACGCGTTATCATGCAACCTGTTTAACATCGTTCTTGAAGCAATTGTACGCAACTCGCAAGTCAACAACAGAGGTACAATTTTTCAAAAGTCTGTTCAACTACTTGCTTATGCAGATGATATTGACATCATTGGGAGAACGAAGCGAGCTGTTACCGGCGCGTTTGCAAGTATTGAATCGGAGGCGGCGAAAATGGGTTTGGCTGTTAATGAGGACAAGACGAAGTATATGCTATCATCGAGAAAGGAATCTCAACATCGTCGGCTTGGGCAAAACGTCACGATGGAGAGATACAACTTCGAAGTCGTCAAGGACTTTGTCTACCTGGGCTCCACTGTAACATCGCAAAATGACATCAGCGCAGAGATCAAACGAAGAATTACTCTTGCCAATCGCTGTTTCTTCGGGTTAAGAAGGCATCTAAGTAATAAAGCCCTCTCTCAGAGAACCAAGGAGACCTTATATAAGACCCTAATCATCCCGGTCCTGCTATATGGGGCAGAGGTATGGACCCTGTCAAAAACGGATGAGAATCTGCTTGGGTGCTTTGAAAGGAAGATTCTTCGGGTGATCTTCGGTCCAGTCTGTATCGATGGAGTATGGAGGAGAAGATTTAATAACGAGCTTTACGGGCTTTACAGCGACGTCGACCTGGTCAAGAAGCTGAAAATTCAGCGGCTGAGATGGCTGGGACACGTGGAGCGTATGGACACCAACGCACCAGCCCGACGAGTCTTCGAATCTACCCCTGACGGTCTGCGCAGCAGAGGAAGAAGGAAGACCCCACCTTAGGTGGCGCACACAAGTGGAAAACGACCTCAACCAACTTGGAGTGCGTAACTGGAGGCAGCTAGCTAGGGACCGAGCTGGCTGGAGGGGCTTGTTGGTTGAGGCCGTAGTCCATCCTGGGCTGTGAGCGCCATCTAAAGTAAGTAAGTAAGTAAACAAATTGCAAAAAAAACTGCTAAAAATAGTTAAAAAATGGCTTTCGGCTTGAATGTCTCGAGAACTACCAATGATATCAACTCCGGGATATTTTTAGTCCACACACAATACCATAATAAGTAATTGATAAGGTTTGTAAAAAATTCAAATTACGGTTTTTTTCTCGGCCAAAAAAACTGCTAATAATTGTTCAAATTTTTCGTGTCGCATATATTTTGATCAAACAGCCTTCACTTGATTGCACAACTGATAAGTTTTTGGAAGATTTTTAATTGGTAATTTTCTTATAAAAAATAACACCGGGTGTCGAGTTCCAAAGGAGAGCCAATGGGAAGTTATCAGTGTGGGTCAAAACCAGCCTCTTTTTTAAACTTGGTATCTTGCGTTTTTTGGACATTACCCCTTCACGTTTTTTTCATTCTTTTAGGACCAAAAATAACGGTACCTAAGGACCGTATGATTTGTTTAGCATTTTTTTGAAAACCTCAAAAATGGATCCACCGATATTTCTTTAAAAAAATCAATAAATTTGATTGTGTGGGTTACCTTTTGGTGAAATATCTTTCCCGAAAATGGTTTTAAATGTACCTCCCATAGAACCACTTTTGTATTTTCGTTTTTCGCTAAAAGGAATAAGCTGATTTCAATAATTTTGTTTGGAGAATCTTTTTAAAAATTCAAATAGTTTTGTATAGGTACCTTACCTACTACTTACTTAGGTATACACAGGGTGATCGGAATAAGATGCACCAAACTATCTGGAGCGATATTTTTTTTTCTGTTTTAAGTCAATTTTTTTTAGAAAATTGCCCCTCCTGCCTAAACGGGGAGAAATAGAACCCCCCTCCCATACGACTTTTTTCTTGTCTTAACCAAACCTACTCGCTCCAGCAGTTTGGTGCATCTTATACCGATCACCCTGTATACATATGTAGGTACATCTACTAAAATTTTCAAAATTTTATTTTTTGAGTTTTGAAAACAAAATAGGTATTTCGAAAACGACTCGGTTGATTTTTATGAAACTTAATATCGAGCTGTTTTTTAACATTTAAATAGTTTGAAACAAAATTGTTGTTATAAGCAGTCAATTAACGGTACCTTCCATTCAAATGTTAAAAAACTACTAATATTAGTATATACGCGTCTATGATTTACCAAAAGCAAAATTTACAGTAAGCCATTATTAACAGTAACTCTCATATAACCACTTTTTTTATTTTGGGCTAACTATGTCATTATCTGTAGGTATTATAACCGATTTAAATAAGATTTTTATACAAATGCTTCTAAAAAGTTAAAATCATACTGCATATCAAACATTTTCAAAAAAAAAATACATTTTGGAAATCGAATTTTAATTAGGTTAGTGAAATATATAGATATCTATTCTTCATTTGCATGTTTTAAGAAATGTCTTACATTGATTTACAAATTAACCAGAGGTGTGCAAATTGAATTTGGTGGTTATTTTTTAGAAATTTAAACAGTTCAAAATTCGATTTGGTTTCTGAAATATTTCCATTTTAGTCAGGCATTAAAAGTACTTATACATGTAGGTACCTATATGTATGTACGCATACCTACATTTTTGCTTTTTATATAAAAATAAAATAAACATAAAAAAAAACCCACGGGAGTTAACCCACGGGAGTTGAACTCGCAATCTCCCGCGTCTCGCCGGAGCACCTTTTTTTTTTCTTTTTTAAATTCATTTTTATTTTTCATTAATCTTATAACTAACTTAAAGCTAGACAAAAATTAAGACTAGATTCCATATCGGTTTTATTTTTCACCGAGAAGAATGCATAAAAAAAACTCGTTCTCTTATCGATTTTTTTATTTTATATAAAACTTACAAACTAAATAAAACTAAACTAAAGGTAATTAAGACTACTTAAAACTACTTAAAGCTAATTAAAACTACTTAAAACTAGAACAGCCACAGCAAGCATTTTCCGGGTTTATATATATATTTTTTTTTTTTTGATTTTTCGGTTCTATATATATATAATTTTTTTTTTTTTTTGGTGCCACCCGGCCAAGACAAAAAGCATTAGTAAACTTTTAATATCATACATCATATATGTCAGTTTTTAACCACCAGAGCTGGTTCTCCTGCCTTACCCTATCTCTTCGGTCCCGATCGGACACAGTCCTACTGAACCGAAGGCGCTCAGCGCCGCCTTGTGCGAGGACGTCTCGGTTGTATAGGAGTCGCCTGTCTACAGTTCTACGGCCGACGTAGTAGATTAGCAGAACTGCCAATCTATCCTGTATCAACCCTCGACTGTGTAAGTAGAGGAATGCATCGGGCGGAATAAAGGCGCTTAAGGGGAGGTTTCCCTCAAGAAAATAGGTGGGAACTTCACGTTTAGCTGTATAGCATCCACAATTTTTCAAATATTTTATTGAAACAAAAGGATTTTGATTGAAAAATCATAGGCAAAAATATTTGTTTACTTTAAAAATTAAATAAAAAATTCTTTGTACCTCAAATCCGCTACAGAAAATAAAATATCCACAATTTTACGGAAGGTTTTCGATGAATCACTGGGCATATTTTAAAAATCATTTTTTTATTTTTTTTATATTTTTTTTTGTAAGAAAATAAATGTTTAAAGTTAATAATAATGTTTTTTGTTTAATAATTTTATAATTTATTCCAAAAAAAAAATGGGCAATTGTTCATAATATAAGCGAATTTACAAGGTAATATGGTTACGCGATTTGACAAAACTTCAAAAGTTTTGAAGGTAACGATCCCAAATCGGGTATATTTCAAAGTCAATAAATATGGTGTGTTATTTAAATTTTTTTTCAATTTTTTAAAAATACATATAAAAGTGATCTTAGGTCAAAAACAAAAAAAATACGTTTTTTTTTGGTAATATTTTTTTCAAGATCCTGGGGCAAAGTCTTGCTATTTTTTTCATTTTTGAAATTATTTATGTTTTAAAGAAAATATGTTTAATAAATCATTATCGTCAAAATTTTCTTATTTTTTTGTTCATAACATAATTTAAAATGGAATTTTATTTATCGACATTTGAAACGTCGTTGTGAAGAAAAGATAGCTTACTCAATTTTCAGTTATTTTTATTATTTTTTTTCAATATTTTTTTAACTAGTTTCGAGGGCAGAAACAAAAATTACTTGCATAAGTTTTTTTATTAAAATAATAGAAAAAGGTTCTATTTCGCATTTTTTAACAACAAATTTCCTTGCACACGCACACAAAGAAGCTTGCAGTTCACAAGAATTCCGCTCCATCAGCGCGGGTCATTTGCAAGAAAAATTTCTCACATTCGCTCTCACTCTCCTGTCTTTTTTTGTGTTGATTTCTTCTTCAATGATCTCTCATCTTACAGAAAATATAATAAATGATTTTTTGGTCGTGGAAGGTCGCGGTGGGATTTAGGTAGACACAATTTTTTTTAACTGTGTGCAGTTAGGGTAGTATATATTTCTAATGACGTGATGGAAAAGACTTTTGTATAATTTTGCTAAGCTAACTTGAGGTTGCTTTTTACTTATGAATGAATACATGGTTACATTATGTCTTTGTGTCGTTCGATGTGATCAATAGGTATACCGTATGCACCCAAGATTTTTTAAGGCAGGTTAAGAATAAGGAAATTAGTAATTCTGAAGATGTTTTTGATAAAATGTTCGTGTCTGCGAAAAAATGAAGAAATGTGTATAGGTAGGTAGGAAGTTAGTAAGGTATCTATCATTTATTTTTCAATGGGGATGTTTTAAAGGAAATAGGGAAAAATCTATGAAAAATCTTTGACGTACGCAAAATTAAAATACAGTTTTGAAGATAGGTTGATTCTTAGTAGGTACGTATTTATGCATAAAGTGAAGTTTGCCTCATAATTGGGCAAATTTGCTTGACCACTACGCCACCGTAAAAATATATTGTTTCGTCATCCACAAATGCTTCAACAGTGGCACAACAAACTTGTGCAAGTATATTACAAATTAATCCAAATGACACTTTGCCAATCAAGAATGTTCAAGAAATACGAACAAGGAATGAAAACAAATCATTGGTGACACTTCAATTCCAAACCGGCGACGATGTAGAAAAAATTTTAAGCGAGGCAAAAACCTTGAAAGATCAAGGCATTATCGTACACCGGGAGCAAACCGCATTTGCCCGTAAGCGTCGACAAGCTTTAATGACATTAAGACACAAACTCAAAGAGATTAATACTAAAATAAATATTTATGTAAAAAATGAAAAAATTGTGATATCAGACCACGAGTTTGTTTACAAATCTGGCTTTGGGGTTATTTTGACAACCAACAATGACGTCTCTTTCATAAATAAAAATTTTGGTGAAACTGCATTATCCTTTTTTAGTGTTTTAGTGAGGACTCGAACCTCTCCCACACAAACATCATCTGTCGATAATGCAATCTTCGCACAAACTTCAAATCGTCAACAACTTCCTAGAGACGGAATGTCCAGGGTTGTCGCATAGGAAACCCCCGTCTGCCAAAATGATTTTAAATTTACAATTATTAGCTATAATATATCCGGACTCAAAAACAAACTAATATTCCCAGATTTTTTTAACTATTTACAAAAATTTGATGTTATCATTTTAATTGAAACATTTATTGAGGAAGGAAAGGAAATGGATTTTAACAAGTATTTTAATGGTTTTGTATTTAAATGGTTACCAGCAAAAAGAGTACATACACATGGAAGAGCAAGTGGAGGAATATTTTGCGCAATTAAAAGCAATACCATCGGACACCTTGCTAAAATTCGTGAATACAGAAATACTATTTTATTGGAATTTATAATATATGGGAAGGTATTCGCTATCTTCCCTATTTACTTGAACTGCAACAACTGGTCAAACGATTATCAGGAGCTATGCGAATTATTGAACAGTTCCAAGTCAGATAATTTGATGCTCGTAGGTGACTTTAATGCAAGGGTAGCCGATTTCCAAAACATTACTTCTCCAATACATGAATTCCATAATAATTTCAGCTTAATCAGAAAATCAAAAGATTTATTAATTAATAGACAAGGCAAACGTATGATAGAAATGTTAGAGAATTTCGGTTTCATTATCCTTAATGGAACATCAAAAAGCGATATGTATGGTCATTTTACGTTTATAGGTGGCCAAGGTAAATCAACCATTGATTATTATGCAGTTAAAGGCGAATGGTTAAAATTTGTAAAAGATTTTGAAATTCAGTGTGCGACTTATTCTGCACATCTTCCAACGATTACAACTGTTGAAGTAGGTGGTCAAACTATAAGCCCTGTTGAAAGTGTGGTGAAGATCAAGTGGAAAGATTCTCTTAGGGGAAGATATGAGCAAAGACTTAACCATTATTTAGAAAATGTACCGAACTATGAAGTTCAAAGTGTAGATGATTTATCAAGATACATAATAAGCACTATAAAAGTGTCAGCCCCAGCCAAAAACAGTTCGACCATGCCTTTGTACGCTAAAAAATGGTTTGATAATGAATGCCGAAATCTTCGGAGAATATGTTTTGATTGCCTGAAACATTTAAGGCGGTGTGATGATACAATATCTAGTATTCAATATCTTCAAGCAAATAAAAGGTATAAGGAAATGTGTAAAAAGAAGAAAAATGAATATTACAACAATCTATCTGTAAAACTCGAAAATAACAAGGACTCAAAATCTTTTTGGAGCACAATAAAGATAATTGCTGAATGGAAAAATAATAACAGCATACTGACTGAAAAAAACATGTTAGCGTTGCATTTTGAAAAACTTTTAAACCAGAATACAGAGGATCTTCTTGAATACAAATATGCCTTGCCTTACATCACCAACAATGAAATGGATCGACCAATCACACAATGCGAACTAGGTGCAGCTTTAAAATCGATGAAAAATGGGAAAGCTCCAGGAACAGATGGCATTTGCACAGAATTCTATAAATTTGCTTCAGATGAGTTCTTTTCATTATTAACAAGATTGTATAATCAAATATATGAAAGTAGTCAGTTTCCAGCTGATTTTAAGAAAGCGATTATATTTCCTATATTCAAAAAAGGGGATAGCTCCCTACCCGAAAACTACAGAGGAATCTCTTTCCTTAACGCAAATAGAAAAGCATTTGCTCAAATTATGTACACCAGGCTATTGAAGTGGATTGAGACCAATGGAAAATTAAGTGTTTTTCAAGCAGGATTTCGGGCTGGATATTCAACTGCAGATCAAATCTTTGTCCTTCAGAATATTGCGCGTTATTTTATTGAAAAAAAGAAAAAACTATATTGCTTTTTTGTAGACTTTAAGGCAGCATTTGATAGGATTAACAGAAATAGCCTTACCTACAAATTATCGCAAATAGGAATCCCATTTAAATTCATAAGGATGTACATGGAACTGCTTTCAGGAACTTCTGCAACAGTAGATGGAAATGCAGAACATTTTTTTAACACTTCAACAGGAGTACCGCAGGGATGTGTCTTAAGTCCAATCATGTTTGCGTTATTTATTGATGATGTAACTCAAATCTTACCAGGTGGAGTGCTATTTGCAGGGACACTCATAAAAGTCTTACTCTACGCCGATGATTTAGTTATCTTAGCAGACAATCCAACAACTCTTCAGTTTATGATTAATAAGCTTACAAAATACTGTTCATTATGGGATCTGCAAATAAATATTTCTAAGTCCAAGATACTAATTTTTCGTGCGAATCCTAGCAGAAACATTGTAACGCAAAGATGGAACTTAAATAATGAAATTTTGGAGGTTGTGGAAGAATACAAATATCTAGGTGTAACTCTCTCATCAAATCTGAAGCTAGATAAACACATAAAAGCTAAATGTACCGATGCACGAATGGCTATTAATTCAATCTGGAGATCATTTTATGGCAAACAAGATATATGTACCTCTGCAAAATATAAAGTCTTCAATGCCACAGTTAATTCATGTCTATGCTATGGATGTGAGATATTCGGTTGTACGTTAGTAGAGGAGTTTGAAAAGCTGCAGCGATATTTCTTTAAACGGCTATTCAAGTTACCAGAAACAACACCAACATATGCTATTCATGTAGAGACAGGACTGCCAAGCATTTATTTGAGAAATCTTAAATCGAACTGTGACTATATTATCAGAACCATGAAGAAAAGTAACGTTTCCCTGCAAAAACGAACTATGTTGTTCTTATTTAGGAAATCCACTGGAATTTTCAAGGAATGGTACGATGTAGCTAGATCTCATAACGTAGCCTTCAGTTTACCCCTAAATTATGAAGAATGGAGAAACTCTTTTTATGATTTAATCGCAAAAGTCGACGAAAATATGTATCAGCAAAACCTAAATATGGCTACGGCATCAACTACACGAATGATTTATAAAAACTTGGACCATCAGCTGGGAAACAATAACTACTTCATGGATAAGATGAGTATCGATAAAATTAATGTAATTTTTCGTTTAAGAACAGAAATTTTTAACTTAAACTTTATTCCTTATGGAGAAGATCTTCCAGAAATATGCAACCTATGTAACCGAGAGGAGCGCGAGGATGTAAATCATTTTATAGCAAGATGTCCAATATTGCAAGAAATAAGACGACTTCACTTTGAAAAAAGCTATCTCGATCAATCCGAAACATACGATATTTTAAATGGAACCAAAGGATGGAACTGTTTGTATAATTATGCAAAACAAGCACTTATGTATAGAAGTGAATTTATGTAATTTCTATTTGTAATTCTGAAAGACACTTAAGCGACAACAACGAGCGAAGAGGGGCGCTTGGTGTGAACAAAACCCCCACCGTATTGGGTGAAGTAAATCTCACTTATGCTGAAGTGTCTTCTTCATTTATTTGCTTTTGATTAAAAAGCACAAGAATGTATGTAATTTAAATTTTATTTTGTTTACTTTTGTTAAATATTTGTCCTTTGCACTATTAAGTTGTTAAACTATTGATATAATCACTCTGGCAGACGGCATAATATAGCCATGTCATACTTCTTGTTATATTTATTTATATGCAATAAACAATACTACATACTACATACATACTATATTGTTTTTAACTTTCCATTGGAAATTATTGTAAATGGTCCGATTTGTCGGATCGAAAATTTGAACATTTCTTCACGTTTCCAGCTCTGGTATTCATACAAATTTATCGATTTTAAGGCGCCAGTTATAGCTATCATTGAAATTCATCATTGAAAATTTTAATGATTAATTTCAAGACGTTTAGAAAGTAAAATTTATAAATATTTTGATGCCAAAATAATGCCTATGCCTTAATAAATATATATCTGCCAAAAAAAAAATTTAAATTCGGCCGAACCTTCAACACAAACTGACTTTCATTATTTCAATGATTGCACTACTTTATCAATGATCATTGAAATAAAAAAATATTTCATGTGAAAGGTTGGGCCTAATTTAGTTTTTTTTTTTGGCCAGATTTATTAATTAAGCCATAATCTTTATTTTGACATCAAAATAATCATAGATTTAGCACCCTAAACGTCTAAAAATGAATCATTAACATTTTCAATGATGAATTTCAATGATAGCTATAACTGGCGCCTTAGAGATGCCTATGTAGTATGTATACGTACGTTCGGGATCTTTTTTCGTCGACAATATTTTGAGAACAAATAAAGGTATCGACATCAAATAAAGTTTATTTTATTGATAATAAGGCAATAAAGTGTAAAAAAGGCTTTCAGAAAAATTCAATTAGCGCTTGTATTAAAAAAGTTGTAAAATTGCTGAAATGTGGAATATTATATTAAAAAAAACCTGCTAAAAATTGTTAAAAATGATTTTCGGCTCGAATATCTTGAGAACACACAAATATATTAACTTCGGGCTTATATTATTCCATTGGTACACAAAACCATAGTTGATGATTTGTAGAGTTTTTAAAAAAAATTCAATTGACAGTTTTGACAAAACTATAAAAGAAACTGCTAAAAATTAAAAAAAAAAAAATCGTGTTGCATATATTTAGAGCAAACAGCCCAACATTTGTTTTCGAAGATTTTGAATTAGTCCTTTTTTTTTATAAAAAATAAAATCGGATATTGATGTTATCAGTGTGGGTCACACACAGGTTCTTTTTTTTATTATATTGCAATTTTCTCCTTACCAGACGTGTGTTCATAAAAAAAATTATAAAATATTTGTTTTTGTTTAATTGTAATTTGTAATTAGGCTACAGACTAGGGCTCCCAACCGTAGGTACTTATAGGGTGATTTCCATAGATATGGTGTAGAATAAAAGCTAGAGCATATAGGTTGGGTCGAGATTTGACAAGAAAAAAAAATTGTATACGAGTGAGGGTGTTCCCTCTCGTTTAGCAATTTTCTAAAAAATTGTCTTAAAACAAAAAAATTAATAAAAAAACAACGGTAACGATAACAATGCTTTGCTATACCTTTTTGTAAAGCCAGAAATCTGTTTTAGTGAACAGTTTTGGAAAATTAATTTTTAAACTCGAAATTTGGAAAACAAAATTTAAAAAATTGTGTTCGTTCGGAAGCCGGTGATATCTCGAGAACTCATAGGGATATCGACGTCAAATAATTTTTTTTTACAGATAATAAGGCCATAACGTGCAGAAAGGATTTTCAAAAAAAAAACTCAATTAGCGGCTTTTTATTACAGCTATTTTTAAAAAAAAAGTTGTAAAAAGGCTTGTTTCTCGAATATCTCTAGAACAAATAATGCTATCGACTTCGGCCTGGTTTTATTCTATGCATAATGACGTACAGAAAAATTGGTGATCCTTTTTTTTTAATTAAAAAAAACATTTAAAAACTGCTTAATATTGTTAAAAAATGTTTTTCGGCTCGAATGTCTCGAGAACAACCAATGATATTAACTCCCAGATAATTTTACCCTACACACAATGCCATAATTAGTAAATTATTAATGTTTGTAAGAAAATTCAATTGACAGTTCTTTTTTTTTTGAATAATTGTTGAAATATTTAGATCAAATAGCCTTCCCTTGACTGCAGAACTGAAAAGTTTTTCGAAGATTTTTAATTGGTAATTTTCTTATAAAAAATAACATCGGGGGTCGAGTTTCAAAGGGAACCAATGTGAAGTTATGAGTGTGGGTGAAATCCAGCCTCCTTTTTTCTGTTTTAAGACAATTTTTAAGAAAATTGCCATCCTGGCTAATCGAGGCGAATAGACCTCACTCCTATACAATTTTTTTCTATCTCGAGTCTCGACCCAACCTATATGCTCTAGCTTTTATTCATCACCCTTTTTTAGATAACTGCCTATACCGGCTGAATCGGGGATAATAGACCTCTCCTATAAGATTTTTGTTTTATCTCGACCCATCTGCACGCTCTTACGTACACCTTAGGTATGTAATATAGGTAACATGTATGTATATATGGTATGTATCTAACTAAACGTTGACTTTATGTACTAACGCAATCCATTTATCTACCACCTACATACGTCACTTGAGAAATCTATTTTGCATCAAAATAATATCTACCAATTGACATTGTGCCGTCCCGAACCTGAAAAAAAATAAAATATAGGTATAACCCAAAAAAAAAAGACCTATGTAGGTCTCCAAAAAATTTGTTCTTTCTCAACAGTTTATTAAAAAAAATACCTATTCTACCTATTCATCCTAATTTTTTCATACCTACCTAAGTTAATTTTTTTATTTTAGTCATGCACAAAAATCCTCCAAACAAAAACTAGGTACATTTATAAAAAATAAGAAATGATCACGATTCACGAACCAACGAAAGTAGGTATATATATACCTGTATCCAAAACATGGAAAAAAGAAAAGTTTCGCCCACCAAACCTAAAAGAAAACAACAAAGTACTTAGGAATAAACAAAAAAAAAAAAAAACAAAAATGCTGTTCCTTTCCCCGCCAATAAATCTCAGCAGCATTACCTTCTGTCTTCCTGCTTTAGCTCACATATTGCTAGGTATGTAAAGTACGCATACACAATGTTTTTTTTTTAGTCTTCGATCTTGTCTTGCTACTTCTCGTGCATTCTGCTTGTGCGATGCGAATGTCCGTAAGTGCGTAACTCTTTCTCTGGCTCTCAGAGTAATTTCCTTTTTACATATGGTACCTTTTTTTAATTCTCTTGTTCTTGTCTAACTACTTCTAGTAGTGCTGCTTCTGCTTGTGCGTTTCGTATGTGCATAACTCTGTCTCTGGCTCTGAGAGAAAATAAAGTAATTTTTTCACAAAAAGGACTGACTTTGAAGAAAAGGGAAATTAATTCTTTCACTAATACATTTAAATGCATCTACATGAAATCTGAGTTTGCTTCTGAAGGGAACCTACCCTTAAACGCACACTTTCATAATATTCTTGGTTGGGGTAATAGGCCCCAAAAATTAAACTGTTTGTCGAGGACATCGCTCTTGCAATGTGACCTCGAATCAGCTTTAACAAGAAATTATCTATTCTGTTTATGTTGGCCTCGTTGTATAGAATCAGGTTGGAATAATAATGTTTGTACTTCGACTCTGGTGTTCTGTGTAATCCAAGGCAGCGTCTAAGGCACTGCTTCTCAAACACCCGAATCTTTTCCATTTGAGATGGGGCAACGTTGAACCAAACCGGACACATAGGCAATCAGCGCCATGTAGAAAATCACCTTCAGCCTGGTGTCAAGCCGGCTGCTATAAAACAACCGTTTCGTCAGGGCAAAAGCTCCCCTAGCCCTGGACAGAGCAGCATTTATATGTCTGTCGAAATATAAATATTGATCTAACCAGATGCCAAGGTACCTTACTACACTTTTACGTGGATGTCCATTTGGCCCTACGATCACCAGCTTGCGCCAGTTCTTTCTCGTAACTCTTGTGGCTCCATGCAACAGAGTCCTAAACAGAAAAGTTTCTGAATTTTTAACTTCTAGTCATCGCAATATCGCTTAATCTTGTCGAAGTCAAGCTGCAAAATGTACGCAATTAGATGAGTTAGATGCAATTGCATGAGTTAGACTACCTATCAGATTGCTGGTGTAAATGCTGAAGAGAATCGGCGAGTTGAACACTACCAGCTGAAAACCATTTTTAACTTCGAAGATTCTGGTAGAAGTTACATTGTCACTTTTGACAACAAACTTTCTACCATTGAGCATGTCATAAAGCATATATAATAGCGGTTTACTTATACCAAGTCTAGTCAGCTTTAGATAAAGACCTTCTAGCTTTCTCCAAATCAACCAAACAGGCACCCGTACAATGCTTTTTGGATTTGTTCCATTGGATATCAGAAACGAGTTTAGACGCGGCATGAATGGTGTCATATCTCGCCTTAAATCCGAACTGATTATCTGGTATGATATTGTTGTCCTCTGCCCACTTAAACAGAGCTCCATTGAGAACTTTTTCGAATATCTTGCTGATACTTGGAAGAAGACTTATCGATCGGAGATTCGCCGGATTGGAGTTACGGCGTCCTCTGGGTCTATGCCTGCTGTCAGAAGTACGTTTCTGTTCTTTGTCGTCCTATGAAGCTTAAGACACGGAAGATCGTTTTGATCATTCTTCCTAAAGATCTTATTAATTTGTGAAAACATCTCGGGTCGCTGGAATTTACGGCCCGAATTTTATTGTCCCAGTACAAATTAATGAACAACCGATAGTTCTCCTTGATCAATTGGTTAACATTTTTGATCGACGACTTTAGCGTCCTAAACTTCAGATCTCGTGAGTCAGTAAACCGTCGGTATAAGAGTTTAAGTCTTGTCAACAGTCCACTTTTTTGCCTGTGTAGTGCATCGATGGTCGCGTAACGGTACATGTCGTTAACGTTTCGTTCTTTGTATTTCGGTATTGTTCGGTTCATAGTTCGTTGGATTATCTTGTCCATTTGTTCTAAGTATTCGTCAATTTCAGCGTTTGTAAGATTCCTGTCGAGCGGACAGGAATATCCTCTTCTAAGGATATTGTAATTGTTGTTAGTCAATTAATGTTTCTGGTTTAACTTAGTTTCGCTAGCACTCTGGTCTCTCAACAATTAAAGAAGATTAGATCTACGTTCGGTCCTAATCAGTGAATTTACATTCACAGCAAGGATCTTAAAGAGCCTTTTCGGCAGCGCGCCCTTAACCTCTAAGTTGCGTTAAGCTAGGCAAAACAGAGTAGAGATAGTCCACCCTTGTCGGCTGCTCCCTGATCTGTTTTTGAAGACCTGTTAACTGGCCCTGAATAGCCAGCAACATACTTCTAATTTCGGCCTGTGAGTCCGGTGCCTGAGGCACGAGGGCCTGTGGGGCTACCTTTGGCGCAGGCTGTACCGTGCTTCCCCTTCCTGACGCCATTTGGGCGTAGGAAATTTGGGGGTTGACGGGCGTTACTGTAGGAGGACGTATTGGTGGTCGTTTTTCCACAACTGTCTGCCTAGCCGCTTTGTTTTGTTTCATTAGCTGAAACGTCGGACATCCCCGATAGTTTGCGGGGTGCCCGTCGCCTCGGCAGAGTGCACATTTAAGCTGGGTCCTGTTTTCGACCCTTTCCTGCCCGAGTTTACACTCCCCTAAAATGTGGTTCTCTCCACTTGACGTAGCGCGACTGCATTTCGCAGTTCGCTGCGGCATGGCCGAACCTTTGGCAGCGCATGCATTGAAGCATGTCACTGCGCCTCTTTAGTCCATCCCAAGTTACAACCTGGTAGTTGAGGACGGAGATACTCCTCAAACTATCCAGTTTGCTGCTGGGCGAAAGCTGAACTAGGAAGAATGGAAGATTCCGCTTCTCCCGTCTGGCTCTGACTGTAGCGAACGGCTTGACCCCGATAAACTCGAGATCATCGCTCGCTTTTTGGCGGAGCTCATCTAAGAGCGCCTGTGGTTCCGTGCAGGAATCTATGCCCTTCAGAAAGACCGTTTGCAATTTTTCAACTTTAGGTGTAAAGCTGAAGAACTCAGTGGTGGTTTGCTTCAACAGATCTTTAATTTGTTTATGCTGTTCCAGTGTAAAGCATTGGATAGCATGTTTATTTTTATTTAGTCTTTTAACAGTAAAGTTTTGGCCTATAGCCGACTTACATAGGTTTATGGTATCCTGTAACTCCATCTTGTAAGTGTTGATGGGTGGCACTTTTTCTTTCTTCTTCCTTGGCGGCTGTGGCTACTGCTGGTGTTCATTCTGCATCTGTTGTTTCTGCTGCTGTTGACTTTGTTGTTGTTGACTCTCCTACTGTTGTTGTATCTGCTTCTGTGGCTGTTTAGTTTGCAACTTCTGTTGTGGTTGCTTTGGTTTTAGTTGTTGGTTTGGTGGTTGTAGAGTTTGCTGTGGAGCTGGCAGCTCAACTTCTACTATTTGTTGTTCCACTACTTTTTGTGGCGCCTTTTCTTGATTTCTTTGTACGCGCTCCTGCATCTCCTTTGCACGACGAGCTTCTTGCTTTTCTTTAAGAGCAAGTACCAGTGGCGCAAGTTGGTTTTTGAGGCGCTCCATCTCCCCCTCCATTACATCAATTTTTTCTATGATACATTGCTCATTATCATTCTTTGCACCTTTTTGATCGGGTTTATCTTCTGATGACGACGCCTTTGGTGACGTTAGGCCAACAAATTGATTGCTGTCACCTGTTGTGTACAGCCCCCCCCCCCCCTTCGGACATGTATTCAACGTCTTCGTCGGACGGGGAGATATCTAAATGATCTTGGCTTTGGGCTGCTGCTGCTGCTTTTTCCGTGCGCCCCACATCCCGTGCTCCAGCTGGCAGCTTAGCTGGATTGGCGGTGGAGCGGCGCTTGACGAGGTTCGGCCTAGCTATGATCTTCTTCCCCCTCTTCTTTGCCGTCTCGGCTGATGGTGCCGTTGCCGTTGAAGCTAAGGCATCTTTCGATGTCCCTGCTGTTGGTGCCGTTGCCGGCTTAGTTGTTGTTATTTTTTTGAACATCATTCGATGTGCCCGCTTGTTGTGCCGTTGACGGCTTTGTTGTTTTTGTTGGGACATCATCCGATGCTTCCACTGCTATTGCCTTGGCTGGCTTTGTTGCTGTTGCTGGGACACCTTTCGATGCCCCGCACTTTTTCTCGTTTCCATCTGTTGGTTCTCCCAATCAATAAAATTTTCCACTTCTCTGTTGTGAAAAAAAGCTTCTAGAGTTTTTATGCCCGACCGGGATTTGAACCTGCGACCTTCCGCACTGCGGTCCGCCACCTTTTTTTTTTTTTTTTTTTTTTTTTTAAATTCATTTTTATTTTTCATTAAACTTATAACTATCTTAAAGCTAGACAAAAATTCATAAAAACTAGCCTACTTATCAATAACTTACAACTAACTTACTGGCCCCATGCGGGCACTCTAAGCTAAACAATAACTTAATGCTAATGCCTTTCGGCCTAAGAACTAAATTAAGACTAAATTCCATGTCGGTTTTATTTTTTACCGAGAAGAATTTTCCAAAAAACTCGGTTTCTTTATATATTTTTTTTTTTTATTTTATATAAAACTTACAAACTAAATAAAACTAAACTAAAGCTAATTATAACTAGGTACTTAAATTACTTAAAGCTAATTAAAACTACCTAAAACTACTTAAAACTAGAACAGCCACAGCAAGCATTTTCGTTTGTTTTTTTTTTTGTTTTGTTTTTGCGGTTTTATACTTTTTTTTTTGGTGCCACCCTGACTGTCCCTACTTATACCTAATCACCAAAACCTATGTAAGTCGGCCAAGACAAAAAGCATTAGTCAGCATTAAATATCACATATCATATGTCAGTTTTTAACCACCAGAACTGGTTCTCCTGCCTTACCCTATCTCTTCGGTCCCGATCGGACACAGTCCTACTGAACCGAAGGCGCTCAGCGCCGCTTTGTGCGAGGACGTCTCGGTTGTATAGGAGTCGCCTGTCTACAGTTCTACGGCCGACGTGGTAGATTAGCGGAACTGCCAATCTATCCTGTATCAGCCCTCGACTGTCTAAGTAGAGGAATGCATCGGGCGGAATAAAGCCGCTTAAACGCACACTCTCAAAATATTCTTGCTTGGGGTAATAGGCCCCAAAAATTAAACTGTTTGTCGAGGACATCGCTCTTGCAATGTGACCCCGAATCAGCTTCAACAAAAAATTATCTATTCTGTTTATGTTGGCCCCGTTGTATAGAACCAGGTTGGAATAATAATGTTTGTACTCCGACTCTGGTGTTCTGTGTAATCCAAGGCAGCGTCTAAGGCACTGCTTCTCAAACACCCGAATCTTTTCCATTTGAGATGGGGCAACGTTGAACCAAACCGGACACATAGGCAATCAGCGCCATGTAGAAAATCACCTTCAGCCTGGTGTCAAGCCGGCTGCTATAAAACAACCGTTTCGTCAGGGCAAAAGCTCCCCTAGCCCTGGACAGAGCAGCATTTATATGTCTGTCGAAATATAAATATTGATCTAACCAGATGCCAAGGTACCTTACTACACTTTTACGTGGATGTCCATTTGGCCCTACGATCACCAGCTTGCGCCAGTTCTTTCTCGTATCTCTTGTGGCTCCATGCAACAGAGTCCTAAACAGAAAAGTTTCTGAATTTTTAACTTCTAGTCATCGCAATATCGCTTAATCTTGTCGAAGTCAAGCTGCAAAATGTACGCAATTAGATGAGTTAGATGCAATTGCATGAGTTAGACTACCTATCAGATTGCTGGTGTAAATGCTGAAGAGAATCGGCGAGTTGAACACTACCAGCTGAAAACCATTTTTAACTTCGAAGATTCTGGTAGAAGTTACATTGTCACTTTTGACAACAAACTTTCTACCATTGAGCATGTCATAAAGCATATATAATAGCGGTTTACTTATACCAAGTCTAGTCAGCTTTAGATAAAGACCTTCTAGCTTTCTCCAAATCAACCAAACAGGCACCCGTACAATGCTTTTTGGATTTGTTCCATTGGATATCAGAAACGAGTTTAGACGCGGCATGAATGGTGTCATATCTCGCCTTAAATCCGAACTGATTATCTGGTATGATATTGTTGTCCTCTGCCCACTTAAACAGAGCTCCATTGAGAACTTTTTCGAATATCTTGCTGATACTTGGAAGAAGACTTATCGATCGGAGATTCGCCGGATTGGAGTTACGGCGTCCTCTGGGTCTATGCCTGCTGTCAGAAGTACGTTTCTGTTCTTTGTCGTCCTATGAAGCTTAAGACACGGAAGATCGTTTTGATCATTCTTCCTAAAGATCTTATTAATTTGTGAAAACATCTCGGGTCGCTGGAATTTACGGCCCGAATTTTATTGTCCCAGTACAAATTAATGAACAACCGATAGTTCTCCTTGATCAATTGGTTAAGAGGCCTCCACCCATATTTTCGATAAAAGTGGAAAATTGGCAAAACGGTTGCATACGGATCTTAGCCCTGGAACCACGTATTGCCAAAATTTAAACTGCATATGAAAGACTGATATCTTGGCTTCCAAATGTTCGAGCTATTTTGTTTTGAATTTTGGTTTTTGTTTGTTTTATTCAAAAATTCCGATGACAGGTTTCGAGAAATTACGAAAAACTGCCAAATGCTTTCAGACCGATCTGAAAACAGGAGAGGGGTAGTCGTATAATATATATATATATTTAAAGGTAATAAATAGGGCTTCCATTTGTTCGTGACTGATTTTTGAACTTAGTCACCATTTTTGAATTATAAGCTTTTGAAAACAAGTAAATTTTCTAATTTTTAATAGTGTTTTTGAATAACTAAATATAATACGAATAGTACAAAACTTTTTTAAAATGATGTACATATTCTAATAATATAATTCAATAAAAAAAACAAACGTAAAAAGCTTCTTTTTATTAAAAAATAATACGTTTTATAAAAGTCTTTTTTTTAATAAAAAGTCGTTATTTTCAAATATTTCGAAATTTTAGTTCTTCAAATCGCCATAAGATGGTTTTTATTCGAAGATCTATTTATGTATGTGTAATTGTCAAGAGAGAGGAGAACCAAGGAATATTATTTATGAGTTGCAAGGTTGCAACACAGATGCAAAAAAAAGCCAGACGAATGTGAGTATGTGTGAGTGAGACTGCGTGAACCGCCAACATATTGATTGCTTAGAAGGGGGTGAGCGACGTGAATATTTTTGTTGTGCTTTGTTTTTTTTTTTTGTTGCTGTCGTTATTTGGTCCTATAAGGTATAAGGATAAGTATATGTGTAATGGCAGTGGCACGCTTTACACAAATGTTGCTGAGGGTGGTGTGAGTGATATGATAATGGACAGAGCTCAGAAATAACAACACGTAAGTAAAATGTAAAGGATTTTGTGTGTACATATTTGAGAGCTTTACACAATGCGATCGAAGGGTGGTGTGGTAGGAGGGCTCAGTATGTAAGTAAGTATCTAATGATTGTAAGAAGAATATGAAATGTTAAAACTGATTATTGTTGCTGTTGTTACTTTTGTTTGCTTTCTTGTTTTGATGAGTGATCATTGAATATTTCATTTAAAAAAAAATAATTTGTGATTCTAAGATTAGTAGGTAGATACAGTACAGTGAACATTGAGAAACATATCAAATATAAACCTTTAGTGGAGTGAACCAAAAAAAAAAATATTTGAACGTAACTAAATTTCATATAAAAAACCGAAATAAATTAATATAACTCAAAAAGATCAATTTATGGTACCTACCTACTTCTCTAGAAAATTTTCCATTTTTATTAAAATTGTTTTTTTTTTTTTTTTAAATCATGTAGTTTGGCAGTATGTATTTATCTTTTTATTGTAATTATGTTTGTATACAGGATGATTCACATAAGGTGTGAGAAAAAGCTAGATCGTGAAGGTTTAGTTGAGACGAAAAAAATCGTATGGGAGTGGAGTCTCTTTCCCCCTGTTTAGGCGAGCAATTTTCTAAAAAAATCGAAAAATTAATTTTCAAAATAAAAATTTTGAAAAAATAATGAAAACAATTGTGTTTAAACTAATTTTTTTTTTCAAATTTTACGTTGTTAACTAATATTTTTGTTTTTAATATTCTATGCTCCTATCGATTTCTAGTCAAACACCAAAAACTGGATCTTTAAATGTCTCTGGGTCTTTAAATGTTTTTGACAAAATTGAAAATAACGAAATCCACTTTACTATGTAATTAATTATGCTGGAAATATGAGCTTTGGAGGAACAAAATAATGGGTGGATAAGTCGAATTTAAGGGAAACTTTACCTTTGTTATTTTCAATTTTCTCAAAAATTGGAATATGTTTTGCAATCTGGTTTTTAGTGCTTGACTGAAAATTGATGAGAGTATTGAATATAAAAAACAGAATTATTCCTTAATAACGTAAAATGTTGAACAAAATCAGTTTGAACACAACCCTTTTTTTTTCAGAAATTTAACTTTGAAAATTAATTTTTGAAAAACTGTTCACTAAAACAACTTAATTTAAAAACTAAATAAAAGAAGAGATTTCTGGCTTTACAAAAGAGTATAGCATGTCGTTATAACGGTGAAAGTTTGTTTTTATTAATTTTATCTGTTTTAAGTCATTTTTTTAGAAAAATTTCCGTCCCGTTATTTTTAATTTTCTTAAAAGCTAAAATACAATTGAGCATTTTGTTTTCAGTATTTTACTAGGAATTAATAAGAGTATAGAATATTAAAAAAAAAACTATTACTTAGTAACGTAAAACTTTGAAAAAAAAAATATTTTGAATATTTTTTTCATTATTTGTTCAAAGTTATGAGTTTGAAAATTAATTTTTCAAAAACAGTTCTCTCAAATAATTTGAATTAATAGCCCAGGAAACAAAAACATTGCTCCATACAAACTTCTAAATGTTGGTAATAGGTTTCATACTTACATATATTATACCTAATACAATTAAACAACTTTTCAGAAATATCCCCAACTGTGGATGTTGAGGAAAAAATAAATAACGGGATTTTAGTGCGAATATTTTTTGATTTTTCGGGAAATCTTTATTTTATTAAAATGCCTATATCTTAAAATCTAATTTGTGTAGAAAATATTTGTATACACCAAATGATTAACAATTGTTTATTCTTAAATAATATAATATAAAAAAATATATATTTATGGCAGAAGCTTCTTAAAAATTCAGAAAATGTCAAATATTTGAAGACAAATCGTAATGGAGGTTGGTTTAGTTAGGTTTTATCGTAAACTATTTAAATAAAAAATAATTAAAACTATGCATTCTTTTAAGTAACAAATTCTACAGAAAACCTCAATTTTAGAATTACGCAGAAAAAAGAAGGTTTCGAATATAGGTACCCTTTTTTGATAAAAATCTTAATTATGTGAATTGAGGCTAACGTTGTGACCTGCTTCCTATTGTCCATGCTTTTACTTGATGCAATATCATCTCAGCTCTTTAAAGAAACGTAATGTGGTTACAACAGAGTGATTGCTAACCTGCAAGTTTAAGCCTGGCTGGGAAATTCTTTGGAACCAACAAATTAGGGATATTATTAAATAATATTTTATTAACTTATTCATTGATTAAAGTTATGTAAGAACTTATATACAAGCTCTAAGCAAATAAAATACTGACAAAATTAAATGTTTTAACTCAAACATACATACGTTTTTTATGGTTTCATTTGAATGAAATTAAATTTTTTATAGAAAGGATCGCAGGATAAACTTGTCAAATATCCCAGGTGACGCAAAATAAAATGGTAAACACAAAAAAATGTATTCTTGTTTTATTAAGTGCCTTTAACCATTCAACATTAATAGCAAAAATTGTAAACACTTGTTAAATATTTCCCTTTTTCAACTTTTAATTAAAATTTGTCAAACTTATCACTTCTATATACGAGCAAATGTTATATAATCTTAAATTGTATTTTATTTTGCAGCATTTGAGATAATTTGGAAGTTTGTGAAATGTACCAATATTATTTTATTGTTGGGCATTCAAATTTTTTTTCATGATCCCTTAAGAATTAAATCAAAATTTTTCCACAAAGGTGCGCAGGATAATTTTTGGAATTATCTCATATGATGGAAAATTAGATTATGAATAAATTGGCTAAATTAAAACCTGTTAAATAATCCATTTAAGCCATAAACACTTTAAAAAAATTGTAAAAATGTTTACTTTTTTTACTTTTGGTAGAAATTTAACAATTTTAACGGTCTACATAAAAAAACAGTAAGCAGCCTTAGAACTAGTTTATTTTTGCATCATTTTAGATGTTTTTGAAGTTTTAAACATTAACCATTATTTGTTTTGTTTTTTTTTTTACAAAAACCATTTTTTTAACGGTTGTTTTCTTGAATAAATTCAAAAAAATTTTTGAAATTTCATATATTTTTTTAGTAAAAACTGCAAAAATTCAGTTTTTATTTTCAATTCTTCAACGCATACTAATAATTTTAACAATTTCAGTGCATAATATACAAACAAACTATTATGCAATATTATGCCTTACAAAATTTTGTATCAGTTGAGATTTTTTGTAAGTTTTTCACATATACCATTATATTTTTTAAATTTTTTGAACTTATTTTTTTTTTAAATTCCTTTATGGGTTAAATAAAAATTGTTCGAAAACTGTCAGCAAGAATAACTACAAAAATGTCTCAAACGATGCAGAATTAAATACGGAAAAAGTTTGTGTTTGTTTTTTTTTTCTAAAATTTACTTCATTATTCCACTGTAATAGTAAATAGTGTAAAAAATTTTTTAGTTTACACTTTTGCAAACTTTTAAATACAAATAGACCAAGTTAACGGTATTACATAAAAAAAAATGTCTACCAACTTGTAATAAATTTAACACTACGCCGTTTAAGATATTTTTCAATTTTCTGAAATGCACCGTTAGATTGTTTTTTCCATATACATTAATTTTTTTTTACGGTTTTGCTTTAAATATAATATATTTTTTTTTACAGAAAGGTAAGGGGAAGAAGCTTGAAAAATATACCAAATGACGCAGAATTTGATATTGATAGTGGCTGTATTTATTGTTTTTACTAAAAATAGTTATCTATTGTATTTTTATGAAAAAAAAAACGCAAAAAAATGTTTAAAAAATAAAATTTTAAACTTTCAATACAAAACTTTCCAACTTAAGGGTACTATAGACAAAAAAAAGTTCAAAATCTTGTATAAAATTAAATTTCCAATTATTTGAGTTGCTTTGGAACTTTTTTAAATGTACCGTAATTTTTAACCTATTTTTATTTTTTCAAACACTGATTGCAGGAATTCCTCAACAGTTAGAAGCGGGGATAGTTCCTTAAATACTCCTTTAAACTAGTTCTACAACCCTACCAAATTTCAAACCCATTACCAAAATTTAGAAGTTTTGCACGAAATTCCTGGGCTATAAAAATAAAAAAAAAGAATTGATTTCTGGTTTGAAAAAAGTAGGTATAATATGATAGGTATTGTAAGTGTTTTTGTTTTTTTTTTTAATGACTTTTTTCTATTTCAATATACCTATATTTTTTTTTTAGAAAATTGCCCCTCCTGTCTACACGGGCGGAAAAAGATCCCCCTCCCGACCTAATGATTTTTTTCTTGTCTCCACTCAACCAATATGCTCTAGCTTTTTGATACACCTAAGGTGAGTCCCCCGCAACTACCTAAATACGTTTACGATACCTAGGTATCGTTTTTAAGTAGGTAGGTACCTATCTATCTACCTACCTACCTACCCTCCTAACTTTTTTATAATGAGGATATATGTAGGCACCTAAGACTACCCTTTGAACAAGGTATTTATTTATTTCCTAAAGAAAAAGTGCTTTCGTTATGTAGTACTTACATACATATTAGGTATAATAATTCATAAGTAGAGGAACCATAAATATACTTTTAAATCAGATATAATTATTTGTACCTACAGATACATATTTATGTTCCCTACTTTACTCGTAAAATTGATTGTAGGTAGCAATTATACAAAAAAAATCTTGAAACCACACTACAAAATAAACACCCTGAAACTATAATGATCACCTTCCAAAAAACATATCAATATCCTAAAATCTGAAAGCATTCAATTTCAATGTCGCAAAAAATACCCCATCCACATAAAATGATGACCTACAAATACTATCAAAAGGTATTTGTAAGTTTGTTATAGATAATGCCAAAGAAAAAATACAACACAAAAAACCTCACAGCAGCGCACCACAATGTATAAGGAAAAAATTATATTCCTTTCCTACATACCTACAAATGCATTCATAAACACTGCCTAATAAGAAGACAAAAAATACGACAGAAAAAACTCCACAGACAGCGCGCAGCCATACCCAAGAAAAAAAATGGTGTTCCCTTTTCAACACACAAATACATTTAAAACAAAAAAAACTCCCTCTCCCAAAAAAGAGAAAGAGTTTGTTCGAAGGTGTTGAGGTTCGAGTATGAGCTTTATTATTTTTCATTTTTTTCGAAGTTACCGATCTTAGAATCTGAGTTCGAACTTTTGGGTGGAGGCCTCTTAAGAGGCCTCCACCCATATTTTCGATAAAAGTGGAAAATTGGCAAAACGGTTGCATACGGATCTTAGCCCTGGAACCACGTATTGCCAAAATTTAAACTGCATATGAAAGACTGATATCTTGGCTTCCAAATGTTCAAGCTTTTTTTTTTTGGATTTTGTTTTTTGTTTGTTTTATTCAAAAATTCCGATGACAGGTTTCGAGAAATTACGAAAAACTGCCAAATGCTTTCAGACCGATCTGAAAACAGGAGAGGGGTAGTCGTATAATATATATATATATTTAAAGGTAATAAATAGGGCTTCCATTTGTTCGTGACTGATTTTTGAAATTAGTCACCATTTTTGAATTATAAGCTTTTGAAAACAAGTAAATTTTCTAATTTTTAATAGTGTTTTTGAATAACTAAATATGATACGAATAGTACAAAACTTTTTTAAAATGATATACATATTCTAAAAATATAATTCAATAAAAAAAACAAGCATACAAAGCTTCTTTTTATTAAAAAATAATACGTTTTATAAAAGTCTTTTTTTTAATAAAAAGTCGTTATTTTCAAATATTTCGAAATTTTAGTTCTTCAAATCGCCATAAGATGGTTTTTATTCGAAGATCTATTTATGTATGTGTAATTGTCAAGAGAGAGGAGAACCAAGGAATTATGAGTTGCAAGGTTGCAACACAGATGCCAAAAAAAGCGAGACGAATGTGAGTTTGTGTGAGTGAGATTGCGTGAACCGCCAACATATTGATTGCTTAGAAGGGGGTGAGCGACGAGAATATTTTTGTTGTGCTTTGTTTTTTTTTTTTTTTTTGTTGCTGTCGTTATTTGGTCCTATAAGGTATAAGGATAAGTATATGTGTAGTGGCAGTGGCACGCTTTACACAAAGGCTGATTATTGTTGCTGTTGTTACTTTTGTTTGCTTTCTTGTTTTGATGAGTGAAGAGTGAATTCATAATGATCATTGAATTTTTTATTTAAAAAAAATAATTTTTGATTCTTAGATTAGTAGGTAGATACAGTACAGTGAACATTGAGAAACATATAAAATATAAACCTTTAGTGGAGTGAACCAAAAAAAAAATATTTGAACGTAACTAAATTTCATATAAAAAACAGAAATAAAATAATATAACTCAAAAAGATCAATTTATGGTACCTACCTACTTCTCTAGAAAATTTTCCATTTTTATTAAAATTGTTTTTTTTTTTTAAATCATGTAGTTTGGCAGTATGTATTTATTTTTTTATTGTAACTATGTGTGTATACAGGATGATTCACATAAGGTGTGAGAAAAAGCTAGAGCGTGAAGGTTTAGTTGAGACAAGAAAAAAATCGTATGGGAGTGGAGTCTCTTTCCCCCTGTTTAGGCGAGCAATTTTCTAAAAAAATCGAAAAATTAATTTTCAAAATAAAAATTTGAAAAAATAATGAAAACAATTGTGTTCAAACTAATTTTTTTTTTTTTTTCAAATTTTACGTTGTTAACTAATATTTTTGTTTTTAATATTCTATGCTCCTATCGATTTCTAGTCAAACACCAAAAACTGGATCTTTAAATGTCTCTGGATCTTTAAATGTTTTTGACAACATTGAAAATAACGAAAACCACTTTACTATGTAATTAATTATGCTGGAAATATGAGCTTTGGAGGAACAAAATAATGGATGGATAAGTCGAATTTAAGGGAAACTTTACCTTTGTTATTTTTAATTTTCTCAAATATTGGAATATGTTTTGCAATCTGGTTTTTAGTGCTTGACTGAAAATTGATGAGAGTATTGAATATAAAAAACAGAATTATTCCTTAATAACGTAAAATGTTGAACAAAATCAGTTTGAACACAACCCTTTTTTTTCAGAAATTTAACTTTGAAAATTAATTTTTTGAAAAACTGTTCACTAAAACAACTTAATTTAAAAACTAAATAAAAGAAGAGATTTCTGGCTTTACAAAAGAGTATAGCATGTCGTTATAACGGTGAAAGTTTGTTTTTATTAATTTTATCTGTTTTAAGTCATTTTTTTAGAAAAATTTCCCTCCCGTTATTTTTAATTTTCTTAAAAGCTAAAATACAATTGAGCATTTTGTTTTCAGTATTTTACTAGGAATTAATAAGAGTATAGAATATTAAAAAATAAAACTATTACTAAGTAACGTAAAACTTTGAAAAAAAAAATAATTTAAATATTTTTTTCATTATTTGTTCAAAGTTATGAGTTTGAAAATTAATTTTTCAAAAACAGTTCTCTCAAATAATTTGAATTAATAGCCCAGGAAACAAAAACATTGCTCAATACAAACTTCTAAATGTTGGTAATAGGTTTCATACTTACATATATTATACCTAATACAATTAAACAACTTTTCAGAAATATCCCCAACTGTGGATGTTGAGGAAAAAATAAATAACGGGATTTTAGTGCGAATATTTTTTGATTTTTCGGGAAATCTTTATTTTATTAAAATGCCTATATCTTAAAATCTAATTTGTGTAGAAAATATTTGTATACACCAAATGATTAACAATTGTTTATTCTTAAATAATATAATATAAAAAAATATATATTTATGGCAGAAGCTTCTTAAAAATTCAGAAAATGTCAAATATTTGAAGACAAATCGTAATGGAGGTTGGTTTAGTTAGGTTTTATCGTAAACTATTTAAATAAAAAATAATTAAAACTATGCATTCTTTTAAGTAACAAATTCTACAGAAAACCTCAATTTTAGAATTACGCAGAAAAAAGAAGATTTCGAATAAAGGTGCCCTTTTTTGATAAAAATCTTAATTATGTGAATTGAGGCTAACGTTGTGACCTGCTTCCTATTGTCCATGCTTTTACTTGATGCAATATCATCTCAGCTCTTTAAAGAAACGTAATGTGGTTACAACAGAGTGATTGCTAACCTGCAAGTTTAAGCCTGGCTGGGAAATTCTTTGGAACCAACAAATTAGGGATATTATTAAATAATATTTTATTAACTTATTCATTGATTAAAGTTATGTAAGAACTTATATACAAGCTCTATAAGCAAATAAAATACTGACAAAATTATATGTTTTAACTCAAACATACATTCGTTTTTTATGGTTTCATTTGAATGAAATTAAATTTTTTTTAAATATAATTTTTTTTTTTTACAGAAAGGTAAGGGGAAGAAGCTTGAAAAAATGACGCATAATTTGATAGTGAACAAGGCTGTATTTTTTGTTTTTACTAAAAATAGTTATCTATTGTATTTTTATGAAAAAAAAACGCAAAAAAATGTTTAAAAAATTAAATTTTAAACTTTCAATACAAAACTTTCCAATTTAATAATAAACAAAAACAAGTTCAAAATCTTGTATAAAATTAAATTTCCAATTATTTGAGATGCTTTGGAACTTTTTTAAATGTACCGTAATATTTTTTTTTATTTTTTTTTGTTTAACCTATTTTTATTTTTTCAAACACTGATTGCAGGAATTCCTCAACAGTTAGAAGCGGGGATAATTCCTTAAATACTCCTTTAAACTAGTTCTACAACCCTACCAAATTTCAAACCCATTACCAAAATTTAGAAGTTTTGCACGAAATTCCTGGGCTATAAAAATAAAAAAAAAGAATTGATTTCCGGCTTGAAAAAAGTAGGTATAATATGATAGGTATTGTAAGTGTTTTTGTTTTTTTTTTTTAATGACTTTTTTCTAGTTCAATATACCTATATTTTTGTTTTTAGAAAATTGCCCCTCCTGTCTAAACGGGCGGAAAAAGATCCCCCTCCCGACCTAATAATTTTTTTCTTGTCTCGACTCAACCAATATGCTCTAGCTTTTTGATACACCTAAGGTGAGTCCCCCGCAACTACCTAAATACGTTTACGATACCTAGGTATCGTTTTTAAGTAGGTAGGTACCTATCTATCTACCTACCTACCTACCCTCCTAACTTTTTTATAATGAGGATATATATGTAGGCACCTAAGACTACCCTTTGAACAAGGTATTTATTTATTTCCTAAAGAATAAGTGCTTTCGTTATGTAGTTAGGTAGTACTTACATACATATTAGGTATAATAATTCATAACTAGAGGAACCATAAATATACTTTTAAATCAGATATAATTATTTGTAGCTACAGATACATATTTATGTTCCCTACTTTACTCGTAAAATTGATTCTAGGTAGCAATTATACAAAAAATAATCTTGAAACCACACTACAAAATAAACACCCTGAAACTATAATGATCACCTTCCAAAAAACATCAATATCCTAAAATCTTAAAGCATTCAATTTCAATGTCGCAAAAAATACCCCATCCACATAAAATGATGACCTACAAATACTATCAAAAGGTATTTGTAAGTTTGTTATAGATAATGCCAAAGAAAAAATACAACACAAAAAACCTCACAGCAGCGCACCACAATGTATAAGGAAAAAATTATATTCCTTTCCTACATACCTACAAATGCATTCATAAACACTGCCTAATAAGAAGACAAAAAATACGACAGAAAAAACTCCACAGACAGCGCGCAGCGATACACGAGAAAAAAATGATGTTCCCTTTCCAACACACAAATGCATTTAAAACAAAAAAAACTCCCTCTCCGAAAAAAGAGAAAGAGTTTGTTCGAAGGTGTTGAGGTTCGAGCATGAGCTTTATTATTTTTTATCTTTTTCGAAGTTACCGATCTTAGAATCTGAGTTCGAACTTTTGGGTGGAGGCCTCTTAACCAGCCTCAAAAAAAATTCATTCTGAAAATGAATCTTATTTTCATGATGAAAATTCCCATGTCGATATGTCCCATGATGAGTTGCGAATATGATGACCTGTCCGATGATGACCTGGTTCATGATGAGTTCGAACATGTCGAGTTATACCCAACCCCGTTTAACGTGCATATTTTGCCGTACTTCAGAATATATTTTTCATTAAAATCATAATTTGTTCAGTGTCTTCTAAGGTTTATTCAATAAATAATAAAGGTCTGTAGGGTAGGCATTACCAAAACATTAAAACCTAACTTCAGGTTATGTCGAAAAAATTCGTATTATGGAAATTCGAGTTGGAGTTTTTTTTTTTAAATTAACCTATTTTTGAGTTGGCTAAATCGACTAGAACGATTTTATTCAATTTTGTAATCTAGTGCTTCTAAATATTTTAAGGCCGTGTGTGAATTGAATTACAATTTCGATTAAATTTTATCCGAAATTAAATTTTGAAGTTTCTACGTATACCTACAGATTTACCTTACTAGTGTCAAAACGACTTAATCAATAGGTATACTTAGATAGCTTTTGAAAATTTAGAAAATATTAACCCAAAATTAAAAAAAATCATGTTCCCAGTAATTCTGACTTTTTAACATTTCTTTCGTTGAAAGGTACCAAAATGTTTGTTAGCCACGAGAGCAAGCTCGTGGGACTTACTCGTGTAAATTTTGTTTTTTTTTTATTTTTGGTATAATTAATGTCTTAAATAAGCCCATGTAGATGAATTTAAACGATTCACTATTATAAAAAAAATGCATGTACCTATTTCAAATACGTTTTAATGGCTTTTAGCCCAAGCAACGTTATGTTCAACAACCTCACTTGTACACTACTTAAGTACATATTTTTTTTTTGTTTTTAGATTTAACGTCTATAAAGCTTGCATATACACATTAGCATAATCAATTAAAACAATAACTAGAATTTTGTGCTATTATTGTGTGGCAGTCCCTTTTTGTAGCAAAACTTCTAAACCGCCCAGCATAATTAATTGAAATAAAAACTTAAATTATATAAAATAAATAGCACAAAATTCTAGTTATGGTTTCAATTGATTATGCTAATGCCGAAAGGGCCAATGTTAAAAACGTGACTTGTGTCACGGCAAGAACAAGAATGAAAATGAAGATGCCGGAAATGGCAGTCATCTTGTGTTTCGTTAAGTATAGGTTAGGGATATGTTCGTAGAGCGAGGCAAAATTGTAGCAGAGCTACAATTGACGCATTGCGCCAACAAATAAAGAAGTATAATAACTTAAGATAACTTATTCTACAGGAACCATAAGTGCAGTGCTTAAATAAAAATTCAATGTACATATTTAGTTGAAAATTAAGATAGAGAATATCAAAAATATCATATACTCAAGCTTCTAGTTTACATACTCTGTGTTAAAGTAAATTATTAAACTTAAAAGCGGTAGTTTTAATAAGGGAAGCGATTTACTCTGGTGGTACGATATAAAAATTTATGGTTGCAAACCGATTAAGTATTTGGCAAGACGCAAAGTTTCACTACAGGTCGAGTGATCTCGCCTTGTTGTGTTTTCACTGTGGCAACTCTTACCATTCCATCTGTTCCCGGGCACACCTTAATTACTCGCCCGATCCGCCATTCATTACAAGGCAAATTTTCTTGTTTGACAACGACAAGGTCATTAACTTTTATATTTTCTTCAGGGAATTGCCATTTAAAACGCTTATGTAACTCCTTCAAATATTCCTCTTTCCAGCGCTGACAAAACTGTTGCTGAAGGCATTTTAGCTTTTCCCATCGATTTACAAGAGAAAGGGAATTTTCATTACAATATGGTTCGGGAAACGTCAATAAAGGGCTGCCGCGGAAAAAATGCCCCGGAGTCAAAGCTAAAGGATCTAACGGATCATGAGACATTGGCGAAATTGGACGCGAATTAAGACACGCCTCGATACGAGCGAGGACGGTGGAGAACTCCTCAAAAGTAAATTTACTACTATCACCCAGTTTTTGAAGATGTTTTTTAAGGCTCTTTATTCCAGCCTCCCAAAGGCCACCCATATGAGGAGCCCCGGGTGGGATAAAATTCCACTCTAACCCCTGAACCCCATATTTTAGACGAGTCTCATTCGATGATGAGGCTAGAAATTTTTTAAACTCCCGTTGTAACATTACATTTGCTCCCGTAAAATTTGTGCCATGGTCAGAAAACATTTCTTTTGGAAGTTCTCCGTCGAGCGACAAAGGCCGCAAGGAATACTTGAGAAGACAGGTCACTAGCCGCCTCAAGATGAATTGCTTTAGTTGCAAAGCAAACAAATAAACAAGCATAGCCTTTCGTTAATCGACAACTTCGACCTAGGTAACTTTTAATAAGAAACGGCCCAGCGAAATCCACACCTGTATAGGTGAAAGGTGGAGAAAACGTACACCTTTCTGTCGGAAGAGCTGCCATAATCTGAGTGCGAAGTTGCTGTTTATGTATAACGCAGGTGGTACAGTTTCGTATACAAAACTTTATCAAATTGTTAAGCTTTGGAATCCAAAACATGCGTCTTATCACGGATAGCATGAGGGCGTTGCCGCCATGAAGTGCCAAATTATGGATGAATTCAACAAGGAGTTTGGCAAATCGAAAACAATAGGGAATAATTATGGGATGTTTTTCACCATACGAAATATCAGAATTCGTGAGTCTGCCGTTGACACGAAGAATTTTATTAGAATCCAAACAGGGATTGAGAGACAAAATACTGCTCTTAGAAGACAAGGGCATACCTTTCAATAAAGATTCATATTCGCGCGGATAATGAGTTTTTTGACTCAGCATAATAAGGCGAGTTCTTACGAAATTCATCTCTTGTTGTGTAATACTTGTGGTTATGTGGCGGAAGACGGTAGTTTTAGCAGAGGTATCGGAATTGTAGCGAAATCGGAAAAGATAACTTAAGACTCGCAAGGCACGTGGAAGAGAAGAAAAACGCCCTAAAATTTCATTGGATTGGGTCTGCTCTATAAAACAAGAAACGACTTTTTGTTCTAACTCATCGTGAAGTGGCGGTTCAGGTTGAGTACTTGGTCAACGCATTTGAGGTTCACGCAACCAGTTTGGTCCGTGCCACCACAGATTGTTGAACTGTAGCTCCTTCGGAGAAAGTCATCTAGTGGCAAGATCAGCTGGGTTTTCCCCTGACCTGACATGCTTCCACTTAGTGTTTCCTATATTACCGATTATTTCGCTTGTCCGATTAGCCACAAAAGTCTTCCAAGTACTTGGGTGCTTATTGAGCCAAGCAAGAACTATGGATGAATCAGTCCAAAAATAAGTTTGATACGAAGGGACTGGAAAGTTCGGAAGTTGAGCTTTGACAAGTTTTGAAAGATGAACAGCTCCACAAAGCTCAAGACGCGGCAAAGACACAGGTTTTATTGGGGCGACCTTTGATTTAGCACAAACCAAGTGCGAACTAATCGATCCGTCAGGTTTCACAGTTCGTACATACAAAGCTGCCGCATAGGCCTTCTCGGATGAGTCACAGAAACCATGGAATTGTACATCATACAATGGAGAATATTCCAACCAGCGCGGAATCTGAAGTTCCCGGATATCGGAAAGGGTTTCGACAAAGGATTCCCAAATTGCATAAGTATCATTTTGGATAACATTATCCCATTGGGTGGCTTCTACCCAAATTCGCTGCATAAGCATTTTGGCTCTTACTATGATGGGTGCCAACCATCCCGCAGGATCAAACAATTGAGCAATTTGAGAAAAAACTTCTCTTTTGCTCGGAGTTGTCGAAAGTTTAAATGAAGGAATTGTGAAATAGAAATAATCTTCCTTGGCATTCCACCGAATGCCGAGTGTCTTTGTGGTGCTTTCCTTATCCAATTTAAGAAAGTTTTTGCTTAAAACGTGACTCGGAGGCAAATGGTCCAAGAGTGCAGTCGTATTGGAAGTCCATTTACGGAGAGGAAACCCACCAGAAGCGAGAAGCTCGATCAACTCACGTTGAGCTTGTTGAGCTGTTGGAAGGTCATGGGCCCCAGAAAGAATATCATCGACGTAACATTCTGACGAAATAATTTGTGACGCGAGAGGATAATCATTTTGTTTATCTTTAGCTAGCTGCAAAAGGGTTCTGATAGCTAGATAGGGTGACACCGAATGTCACTGTTAACAATTCATAGTCATTTACAGTAGACGCGGAAGGAAAAAAAAATAATTCTTTGGAACGCGGTATCATCTGGATGAATGGCAATTTGCCGGTACATTTTTTCAATGTCAGCGGTAAATACGAATTTAAAAAATCTCCACCGGATGATCAAGGAGGCAAGATCACGTTGAAGTACTGGGCCTGTATACAGAAGATCATTCAAGCTTACGCCGCTAGTAGAGGAACAAGAGGCGTTAAACACCACACGAACTTTTGTAGAAGCGCTTTCAGGTTTCAGAACGGCATGGTGTGGGAGATAAAAAGAGGAAATAACTCCATCCGTTACCTTTTCAACATAATTCACCTTTCGTACATGTCCAAGGTTCAAATATTCTAATATAACATTGGAATATTGCAGTTGCAAGTCAGGTTTTCGTGTGAGATTAATTTCCGAACGTAGAAACTGTTTGAGAGGAATGCCCCTAGACGTACCTAATTGGGACGAAAAGTTTGGCTTGAATGGTAAGCGTACAACGTATTGTCCATTTGGCCTTCGGAATGTAGTTTTTGCGTAAAAATCTTCACAGTACTGATCTTCCGTCGACAAAATTTTTTGACCGTTTTGTACCTCCTCCAATTCCCAGAATCGTTTTATTTGCTCGTCTAATGAATCCGATCGTTGCTCAGTAACGAAAGTGGTAAAAGTGTTAACGGTTTTTGGGAGGGGGCCAGAGAGAACCCATCCGAAAACAGTATTCTGAGCAACCAAAGTCTCACAACGGCCATTGCGAACGATGGCCGGATATAAATCTGCACCAATAAGTAAGTCTATTTGGGCAGAGGAATTGAAGGCAGGATCGGCAAGCGTAAGGCCTTTTAGTTCGGAAGAAACAATACTCGAAAATGACGTACTTCGCAACGCATTGGTTATTTGTTTCAAAACTATAGCTTGTGCTGCAATAGGAGCTGCAGGATCATCTCCATTATATATCGAAAAAGTGCACAGTTTTTTAGAAGAAGCAGCATGTGTTGAATTAACACTTGAAATAGAGATGTTAATTGGTGTTGTCGGTAACTTAAAAAGTTTTTGAATCGATTCTAACATAAATGATACTTCAGATCCGGGATCTATTAAGGCACGAAGTAAATGATATGATTCTTGTCCAACTATGTTCACCAATGCCGTTTCTAACAAGACATTTTTGTGCGAAGAAGCGAAATGGGTTCGACCGGTCACCGATGGTATAAATGGTTGTGTAGTGGACTGTAATTGGGAAGACAGCTGACTATGGGGAGCTAATGATGCTCCAACAGTCGATGTCGATGAACTATTTTGCACCGCGTTCGATAACGATGATCCGGTGTTTTGGAAATGTAACAAGGAATTATGTCGTTTGTTACATGTTGAACACGTATGGTGACTTTGACAGGCATTCGAACTATGCTTCGCTGATAAGCAATTAACACACATATTGTTTCTTTTGACTATTTCATATCTCGCGGAAGGATTTAAGGCTAGGAATTGAGAACATTTATTAATTAAATGTTTCCCTGAACAAAGCTTGCAGGAGGACGTTTGAGGTTTCGAATGAAAAGTGTTCACCCGATGCTTTGATGGTGCGGTAACTTTTTGATTTTTGGCCTTTCAGAGGTCGTTATATTATGGGAAGTGACGTCGGCTATTGTTTCCAGGACTTGAAAGCGAGCACTGAGGAACTTGTCCATTTGTTTCCATGTAGGTATGACCGTAGGATCAGCTAAAGATTGTTCCCATAAAGAAAGAGTATTCGGGGGCAACCGGTTAGAACAAGTGTAAACCAGAATCGGATCCCAACCAAAAATGTTAACTCCATTGGCCTTAAGCGCTGCGAGACTATCATTTATGTGGCGTTGAAGACTTTTAATCGCCTTCCCTGATTCACAAGGACAAGAAGGTAAATTAAGTAATGTTTTGATCTGATTGTTCACAATGATTCGCTTGTTCTCGTAAGTGGAACGCAAAGCCTCCAAAGCCAACTCAAAACTTGAGTTGAGCAAGGGAAACTTTTCGACAATACTAAAAGCATCTCCGGTAGTTTTCGATCTGAGATGGAAAAGTTTTTCTACCTCCCCCAACCTAGGATGCTTTATATAAATTGCTTCGAACATATCTCGAAACGTAGGCCATTTGAGATAGTCACCGCTGAATGTTTCAGTATCACAAACTGGTAATTTGACACCATATGATCTCAACTGAGTGGTATTGTCAGAAACTGGAACTGAAGTTGTTTTAGAAGGATCTAAGTTTAATTCAGCAGTCGTTGAGAGCTTGCCTTCCAATTCTATAATTAGCACATAACAGTTTATGAAAGTTTTATTTGAGAAGGTATACTTTTCTTTTAGCGTCGCTGCGTCAAATTTGTCGGTGTCTGTTTCTTCACGAAGACATATCAAGTACTTGGTCTTAACTTCAGACCATAAATCTTTTAACTCCATTTTTCGAACCTTTAATGAATTCAAAGAATGCTTTGCTTCGGGAAGTTCCCTAAAAGCCGCCGCATATTTCACCAGCTGATCCGCTGAATGAATAAAATCAGTGAGGAAACTCATTATTCTACAAATATGTATGTATGTAGGAGGGGTCAAAAGCGCGGATAGAGAAAAAAAAAACTATTTGAATATAATCCCGCAGAATAAAAAATAATCTAACAAAATGATCGAAACTGCGACTGTGAGCCTCTATAGAAACAGGCGATGGTTTTCGATACGTTGTTGATTTGGAGTTTTGATTTCGATTCGATTATCCAATTAATTAAACTTACCTACACCTTAAAAGAGTTTTGTAAAATGTGCTCGTAAAGACGAATATGTGAAGAAAACCGGCCAAAAAAGTTTCCAATGAAAACTGATATTATTAGGATCGAGGAAGATTCCGACGATAACCTTTAGGCACTATGCAAGATGCAAAACGGCTACTTAAAATATTTTGAGCGGCAAAATATTATCTCAAAAACCTATAAAAAGTTAAAAAAAAAAAAACAAAATGTTAATGCGGCAACCCTTATGCACTATAAGGATGCATAAAACGGATTGGCACTTAAAATATTTTGAGCAGCAAAATATTTTTTCAAAAACCTATAAAAAAGTTTAAAAAAAAAACAACATGTTAATGCGGCAACCCTTATGCACTATAAGGATGCATAAAACGAATTGGCACTTAAAATATTTTGAGCAGCAAAATATTTTTTCAAAAACCTATAAAAAGTTTTAAAAAAAACAAAATGTTAATGCGGCAACCCTTATGCACTATAAGAATGCATAAAACGGATAGGTACTTAAAATATTTTGAGCGGCAAAATATTTTCTCAAAAACCTATAAAAAGTTTTAAAAAAACAAAATGTTATTGCGGCAACCCTTATGCACTATAAGAATGCATAAAACGGATAGGTACTTAAAATATTTTGAGCGGCAAAATATTTTCTCAAAAACCTATAAAAAGTTTTTATTGATTTTTAAACGCGGCAACCCTTTTGGAGTTTAAATAATTTAAATTATTTATAACTGGTAAAAACTTCGTGAAAAGGAACATTTGTATCGTCACCTCTAACATTAAAAATGGCACCTCCCTGACCGATCACATTAAAAAAGAACCATCAAAAAATTCTTTTGGTTTTGTATTACCAGTGCATAAAATGCACCCGGGAATGTGATTGGTATCACCAATTTGAATTTAAAAAAATATGCAAAAAAAGTACCACACGAATAGTTAGTCACCAGACCGCAGAAGTACAAAAGTTTTAAAATGCTTGATTATATGATCGATATATTATAGTTTTAATAAAAAATTTTAATGGTACAAAAGAGATATACACGATATGCACTGTATCTATGATTACCTGGTACTACTGCTACGGCTGGAACTGGGTGATCCTTGGTCTGGTGTGATTGCTGAACAATGTTGACTGACTGATGAACGGTGGTATAAATTACTTGTGTGATTGTGAGGCTGACGAATGATGGTGTGGATGACGATGGCGATGATGACGATGGCGATGATGACGATGACGACGATGGCGATGATGATGACGATGGCGATGATGACGATGGCGATGTCGAAACAACTATTCTATTGCTCCTCAATGATCGGTGACACAAAACAGCATGAGAGTGGGACAAGAAACAAAACCGCAATCCAAGGAAATGCAGCTTGGTGTCTTCTACGAAGGGCGAGTTGCGTCTGTATGGCTGAGTACCACACAAAAAAATGTTGCGATATATATTTTCCTTCACAAAGGAAAAAAAAAGTTATAATGCCGAAAGGGCCAATGTGAAAAACGTGACTTGTATCACGGCAAGAACAAGAATGAATGAAAGAAATGAAGATGCCGGAAATGGCAGTCATCTTGTGTTTCGTTAAGTTTAGGTTAGGGATATATTCGTAGAGCGAGGCAAAATTGTAGCAGAGCTACAATTGTGCCTCGCTCACAGATGGCGTTAACAGAGTGAAATCTGTAATTTTTTTCCTGGTGAGGAAGGAAACAGAAATGCATTAATGTTTCCGTTATTGGTTAAGACAAAAAGTGCACCTAAAACACTATTTTTCTATAAAATAATTAATGACAATCGTTCGTATCTTGATACTGAAGAGTGCAAATTTGAATCTGAGAGACATTTTCAATAAGCTTTGTGGCGTTTTCGGAATGACCTTATATTGCATTTATGTAGATATATTTTTTTAAAGTTATCATTTTTATTAATTTTGAGTAAATTTAGTTGCATATGCTCGTGGTATAAAAATTTTTTATACTGTGCATTTTGTTTGATTTGAGTTTTGAACTCGCACCAGGTTTTTGTTTCATGAAAGAAAGCCAAAAGACATGATGTACGGAAGTACAAAGCAGACCAAATTTATATAAAGACGATTTATACGTGTAAACATGGAGACAGCGAAGCAATGTTGCGTCTGGACTAACCTTTAAAATACATTCCACAATTCAGCACATTAATTGATGTAAAATGTCAAATAAATTAATGCCATCGATGTACAATCGCATATACACTTGGTCATATGACCTAATACAACACAATTTTCTTAACATTCAAGCAAAGTGGTTGCATGTTTTCATTTCTATTCAAAGTTATATTTTTTTGCTATGTTTTTATATTAAAAAACATAGAAGTTAACATTGGTCCCTCGAGCCTTTTTAGAATCGGTTTTCTACGAACAATAAACATTATAAACAATTAAAGAAAGTGTGTGCAGTGTGTGCTTAAAAATTTAAAGTTAAAATTTAAGAAAAGATCCAATTTACAATTGATCATACAAGATAGTCACGTGACTTAAATTTTGCATAGACAATAATCGATTTAAGCAGTGATTTTTCGAACAATTTCTTTTAAAATAACTTAAATTTACATTAATTTAACTTAGAAAAACTAATTTCGATTGAATTTCGCATCGGAAAATCCAAAGGGTGCATTCAACGAATCAGCAACAGCGAAGACAGCAGTAGCAGATTAAGCAGTAAGTCTTGCTTGTTTCGTGTTGTAAACTCGTCTTTTTTATATCTATTCAAAAATTAAATAACAAAATAATGGCTGAAACCAAAGCATATATGTATGGTTAGCTGCAGAAAGGCATTCTGAACAAGCTCATCAAAGACCTTACCAATTTCAAGAAAGCGCCAAAGGAACGCAAAGGCAAAACGTATGCTTCAGGGCGTTTGTGCAAATTGGAAGAGGATATGGTAGCTTCCAAATCCTACCATGAAGCCATTATAGGGGATGGTTTGCTGGAAGAAAATTTGAAAAAAGAGGAATTATTGGTGGTATAAGACCAAATATATGAAATTTACCTTGAGTATCGTGCAGAGTTGGTAGACGCGATTGAAAAGGCAACGCCGATCATTGCGTCTCATGAAAAAACGGATGTTTCGCTCCCTCTTGCAGCCGCACCGTCTGCTCAATCGGGGATTCGGCTTCCACGAATAGATCTGCCGAAATTCGATGGTGCATATACCACCTGGCGCGCTTTTCACGATAGGTTTCAGGCTCTCGTGCACAACAACAAAAGCCTTGATGATATGGACAAGCTGCATTTTTTACAATCTTGTTTAAAAGGTGATGCAAATAGGTTTCTACAAAATTTATCCATAGAAGCTGCCAGTTATGAGTCTGCATGGGAGCTTTTAAAGGAGCGGTATGACCACAAACGCATTCTGGTGCATATACAAATGCAAAATCTTTTTGGTCAGCCCTCCTTAAATCTTGAAACTGCCTCAGGTCTCAGAGATCTCTTGTACACCACAAGGGAAGGTTTGCTGGCGCTCGAAAACATGGATGTACCGGTTTCTAGTTGGGACACCGTGCTCATTTGGTTCCTTTACCAGAAGCTTCCGAGTTCTAGCCAAAAACTGTGGGAAGAGAAATTAGGTAATAGAAAAGACTTGCCAAAATTTAAAGAATTTACCGAGTTTTTGGAGACCCGTTTCCGGACTCTCGAGGTTGTGGGTCAACAGGAACATGGAGCAGCATTCCGGGTGAAAGATGAGTCATTCATCAACACAAGGCCTCGTGTCCAAGCAGCCAAGACGAAAGTTTTGCACACCAAGCAAGTCTTCAAGCAACCTTTCAAGCCAACCGAAAAGAACAACGTTGTAGAGCAGTTAGCGTGCAAAGTGTGCAACCAGGGCAAGCACACACTGAGGAAGTGCCAACGTTTCCTTAACATGGACAACATGGGGCGCAGAGAGGCGGTTCGCAGGCTCAACGTATGCGAAAATTGCTTGTCTTACGGCCATCTTCTTCAAGCTTGCCTCAGTTTTAGTTCCTGCTAGTTCTGCCAGCAAAGACACCATTCGTTACTGCACGTTAATCAACGTCAACCAAGCAACATTCACACACAACAACAACAACCTGCAGCAAGTACATCAGCTCAGGTGACTAACACCAGCTCGATCGCATTTCAGGGGTCCTTTAACCCCAACGCGCTTGAGTTCCAGCCAATGGTTAATCAACAACAGGTCCAATCAACGCATGGGCAAAATTTTAATTGCCACACGTCGCATGGTGTTCGCAGTTTTGCACACCAGGTGCTTCTGGCGACAGCAGTTGTGAAGGCACGTGCAGCAGATGGCAGGCTACGCCTTTTACGTGCTCTGATCGATACAGGGTCAGAAACTTCGTTCATCACCGAAGCCGCCGCACAACTGTTGAAGCTCGAAAAGCGACGTACCTTTGCCGAGGTGTCTGGGTTAGGGTTGGTCAGCAGCGGCACAACGCAACACTCCGTCGTAGTAAGTTTTGCTTGCCCCACTCGACGTTCGAGACTGCCAATCAGGCTTTGGTCTTCAAGTCGCTGACTGGGCATCTCCCGACCCAACGAGTGATAACCGGCAAATGGAACCACCTCAAGGGTCTTTCTTTGGCAGATCCCCATCTATATGAGCCTGCACCCATCGATTTATTGCTGGGAAGTGACGTCTGCGCCCAAATACTCCTTCCTGAAATAAGGCGCCCAGAAGATGGAATCGGACCGATCGCACAGAAGACAGAACTTGGGTGGGTTGTATTTGGACAAGTTCCATCCGAAATTTCCCGACAAGTGCGCAGCTTTGTTCAAGTCACCGACTTAGGCTCGCGACTGGAGAAATTTTGGGAAATCGAGGAAACGCCTTTCCAAAAATACGTGACTGACGATGGCATCGCTTGTGATGAACACTTTTCGCGGCATACTAGACGCTTACCTGGCGGGCGTTATGAAGTGAAGCTGCCGTTCAGGGGTGAAGATCGTCCAGCGATGGGGTCCAGTCGACAAAGCGCTTTTCGACGATTTCTCCATCTCGAAAAGAGGCTAGATCCGAAGCTGTGTGAAGACTACACGAAATGTATTCGAGAGTACGAAGATCTTCATCACATGGAAGAATTCGATGCGAATGATGCGGTTCTAGGTACCCCATTCCATTATTTCCTGTCGCACCATGCAGATTTTAAAGAGACTAGCTCCACAACGAAGTTGAGGGTAGTATTCGATGCAGCAGCAAAAGCTTCGGACGGGAAATCCCTCAATGACCGATTACTTGTGAGTCCAAAATTGCAGTCGAGTATCATAGATCTCGTTCTAAAATGGCGGACTCACCGAGTCACTTTCACAGCCGATGTCGAAAAAATGTACCGGCAAATTTTGGTTAGTTTCCCAGACCGATACTATCAGCTGATTATGTGGAAAGAGCAAAAGACGTCGCCGTTAAAAATTTTCAAAATAAATACAGTCACTTTTGGAACAGCAAGTGCACCATACCTTGCTATCAAAATTTTGAAAAGAGTTGCTGATGATGAAAATGAAAATTTTCCGGAGGGGGCGAAGGTTGTCCGTGAGGACATGTAAGTCGACGATCTTATAAGTGGAGCAGATTCGATCGAAGATGCACGAAAGAAACGCGACCAAGCAAGGCAACTATTGGCAAGTGCAGGATTCAACTTGAGGAAATGGACAAGTAACGTGAAGAAACTTCTCGAAGACATTCCTGTTCAGGATCGGGAGCTTGATTTTGAACTTCTATTCAACTTGTCCAATCATGTGAAAACTCTCGGCATTAAATGGTTTCCGATCGATGACTGCTTCTCTTATCAGAATCTGCAACCTTCAACAGAAGCTACGACGAAAAGAGCCATGTTATCTACTATAGCCAAGTTATTTGACCCACTCGGTTGGATCTCGCCTTGCATCATCACGGCCAAACTTATGATGCAACGACTTTGGGAGCTTGGTTGTGACTGGGACGAACCAATTCCAGCTGCTCTGATGAAAGATTGGAATGCTTTTCAACGAGAACTTCCTCTGATCGAGCGACTGCGAATCCCACGTTGGACAGATGAGTACCACCAACAGAACAATCAAGTTGCATGGTTTTTGCGACGCTTCGATGAAAGCTTTCGGTGCAGCAGTATACATACGCGTTCTGGATAGCGATGACAAGATCCAGGTCAATCTGCTGTTATCGAAGACTAAGGTGGCACCGAATCAACGGACGATAACTCTACCTCGTCTTGAACTTTGTGGTGCAGTAATTTTGGCGCAGTTGATGCAGTACAACCAAGGAAGTTTTGCATATCCCCTATGTCAAGATGTTCACCTGGAAGGATTCGACTATTGCGTTAGCCTGCACAAAAACTACTCCCGCCAAATGGATCACATTCGTTTCCAATCGTGTGTCGGAAATCCAGCGGTTAGTAGGGATCGATTGCTGGGGACATGTCGCAACGCGGCATAACCCAGCCGATCTGGCGTCCAGGGGTGTTTATCCATCTGAACTGGAGTCACTTGAAGCATGGTGGAACGGGCCTGATTTTTTGCTATGTCAATGGGGGTTCGATGCTCCGCATCAACCCAACGAAGTTGACACTGAAGAAGAAAAACGAACAGTTAAAGCGTTAGGTATAAATGTTAGTGACAGCAACTTTATTCTACAGACTATATACAACAGTCTAGTTAAACTAAAACAGATGGGATATTACGAGTTGGGGGAAATTTGGAGAACTCCTCAAAACAACCACCACTTTACGAGTTTAGTTGTTCGAGATGCTCATAAGAACACCTTTCATGGCGGCATTCAAGAAACAATAAACTACATCCGACAGCGTTACTGGATTGGACAAATAAGAAGAAGCGTTAAGTACCAGCTGTATAGATGCCCTTCTTGCTACCGGCAAAAGGCATTAGAAATGCAGCAGTTGATGGGAAATTTGCCTGCAGCCAGAGTTCGTATGTCTCGACCGTTTAGCCATACTGGCGTCGACTACGCAAAATCCTAGAAGGTTCGTGGTGCAAAAATCATAAAAGGGTATTTTGCGGTTTTTATTTGTTTGGCTACAAAAGCCATACTCTTGGAGTTAGTGTCAGACCTGACTACGCAAGCGTTTTTGGCATTTCGACGTTTCACGGCAAGAAGAGGAAGCTGCAAGCAGATTTATAGCGACTGTGCCAAAAATTTCGTCGGCGCTAATAATTCTGGAGAAAGTGGAACTCTGAGTACCTCTCAAGACTCCAACAACGTCCGAAATGGACCCAAGTTCAAAAGATGCCCAGAATCGGAGACCTTGTTCTTATCAAGGATGAACGCGTTCCACCAACGTATTGGAATCTTGCGCGAGTCAAAGGATCGGACGGACTTGTACGCGTCGTCACCGTTAAAACTTAATCCGGACAAATGAGACGTCCAATTGCAAAAATATGTCTGCTACCGTCAAACGATTCATATGCAGAAACCGCCATCGTTTAACAAAATTAAAATTTAAAAAGCAACGAAAAGAAATCAAAATTTCATTAAATAATTTAATATTTAAAATCTATAAAATTTATTGGAAACAACTCCCAGCACTTGGAATCCATCTGTAAAAACATTGCTGGCCACCGGCCTAATCCATAAATAAAGAAACAATTTTATTCAAATTTTCAAACTTTATTTAAAAATATTAAAATAATCATGATTAAAATAAAACAAATTTATAATTTTTTAACCATATTTTATTAAACAATTCATCAACACTGTACAGCAGCAACACTTGCAGAAAATTGTAAAATAACAAAATATTGTATTCCAAAATTGTACTGCCACATTGCATCGATTCTGGATTTTAAAATAATTATTGCACTGTGACAATACATGCAATTAAATTAACAAATAATAATAATAATAATATTCAAAAACTGAATTCAATTAAAATTTACAAAATTATTTTATAAATAAACAAATCACTGTCACTTGAATTCAGCAAAACACTATCCACAAAATATGTCAAAAAAAAAAAGCACAGCGAACGTCAAATCCCGTCGGCAAAAACAAAACTTCCGAACGAGATAAAATCATCTAATTAATAATCAAAATAATTAAAATTAAAATCAAATTAAATTAGAAATCAACCGCACGATTCAAACAAATCTATGTATGTTAAAAACAAATTTCAAAATTAAAATCGATTTATCGAAATCAAAATAAATTTTGAGCAACAAAAAAAAAAAAAACAAAACAAAGTTTCGTCGAAGACAAATTCACGAATTTCAAAAGAAGAAAGCAAAATGCACCACAACATGAAGTTTCAATTTATACACCGCACTTTGGGTTAATTGGAATAAACAAACAACATACTATTCAATTTATGCACCGCATACTGGTTTAATTGAAAATTTAAAAAAAATAAAAAAAAAATAATACACCAAGCCACGCTTGTGTAAAAACCAACAACACTTTTATTATAAAACACAACAAATAAATAATGGATATTAAAACATCACTGAAATTAACACATAATTATTGCACTTCATTGCAAACAAATTTCTTTTATTTATTTGTCTTCAAAATTCAACCACTTTAACTTTGACATTTTAATATAAAAACGTAAACAAACTTTCCGAAAAATTCCGATTGGAAATCGATTAATTTCCAACTGGAAACTAAACTTCCCCACTATATTAATAAATCACTATATACATACATGGAATACATAACGCCACCAACGTTGCTTATGTACATAAAAAATGAAATTTAATTTAATTATTAGTGGCATTACAGCCAATCATATAAATTATTTATATTATTATATATCATAATATAAAATATGAAGCATTCACACTTTGCACACACCGCGATCGCGAAAAATAATTAATCATAATTATACAATTATATATATGCGCGTGCATATAATGGAAAACATTATTTTTACTAATTTATTTTATATGAACGCGTATCGGTATTTTAATTGCAATGTAATAATAAAATACGTGAGTTTGTGAATCGAGCTTAAAACATATCGAAACTAAAAACTAGAATGCTTTAATTTATAGATAAAAAGTGTAAACAAATCATCCTCACAATGATAACCAACAACAACGATACCCAGTTAAGGAAAAAGCAAGGCAGAGGCGTAGCCAGTTTTATTTAAAATATGTTTTGTTTTTATTTTGTGCTGTGTAAAATGTGTTTGATAATTTTAAAGAAATTTTGCCCATAATTATGAAAATACATGAAATTATTTTTTATGGTGAAATTTTTTTGTTTTTTTTTTTTAAATCGAATAATGCCGAAAATTATTTTTTACTTTGTTTTGTACTTTTTACAAAATTTAATTTTAATGCTAAGAAAAGCTCCCAAAAGCAAAAATAGAATAAAAAATTTAGCAAGAATAATAACAACATTTTAAGTGAATTATAAATGTGTGCCCTTAACAAGCTGTTCCAATCCTGTGTTTAAAAATTTACCGTATCTATTAATTATTTAAGTTTTCTTTATAATCTGTTAGAAAGTTTTACGTTAAAATGTTCTAAACATAAAACATACCTATTATCCTATTTCACATACTAAAATGCAAATACATACTTACAATATACCTATCTATACTTCTATGTTAAAAAAACTATTTCAGTTCAATCCATAATTTATTTTGCCCCTAAAATCCTTCCCTCACTACGCACATGATCTCGTTTCAACTCCCGACGTTCATCCATTTTGAAAAAACAACAATACACGTTTGTTTACATTCTTTATGGGCAAAATAAAGAAAAGTTATATTCGGTATATATTCTTCTTGATTAACAAACTAACATACATTGTTTATCTATTGCAATTATTATATGGATACCCGTTCATATAAAATTAATTAGTAAAATTAATGTTTTCCAGACAATTTTTTCGTTTTCTCTTATGGGAAATACATTGAATGTCAAATCGAAAAAAATTTTATCCCCCTCTAGTAGTTCACTTACTGACTGCCAGGTGCCGTGACTCCTGGTGCCAATACATACATACACACTACTCATTTAACGTTCAACGATATGCTAGTAAAAAATAAACGTAGCTTTCGTTTCGTTCGTAGTACTTATACTATTGTTGACTCTGTTTGTTGTATTTATTTATGTTTATAAATCATATTTATAATTCTTTGTATCTTTTCATGTCAATTGTATTTGAGATAAGTTATCAATGGACAGTGATGCCACTTTACAAGTAATTCAACAAGATTGTGTAAAAGGGTACTAAGTGGATTTCGGATCTACACTGTGAAACTTTATTTCATTTCGAGGCCGGAGAATGTACGGAAGGTCAAAGCAGACCAAATTTATATAAAGACGATTTATACGTGTAAACATGGAGACAGCGAAGCAATGTTGAAATACATTCCACAATTCAGCACATTATTTGATGTAAAATGTCAAATAAATGAATGCCATCGATGTACAACCGCATATACACTTGGTCATATGACCTAATAAAACACAATTTTCTTAACATTCAAGCAAAGTGGTTGCATTTTTCATTTTTATTCAAAGTTATATTTTTTTGCTATTTTTTTATATTAAAAAACATAGAAGTTAACACATGAAGTATTGCATATGCTTAAAGCTTATCTTAAGTAAGTCCCATTTTTATAAACCACATCCAGCAAAATGAAACTGACAAATATTTAAATATTTGTTGATAGATTGTCAGAAATTTGTGTCAGAAAATGATACTGGGTGATACGAAAGTAATAAAATATACACTTGTTGTTTCTTTAAATCGAGATCTAAAGTACTTAAAACTCAATAGTGATCTTAGACCGAGTTCTAAGGAAATGATTAGAAGTGAAGAAATGATTAAGTTCTAAATGTTTTTAAAACTAAGTTCCAAAGATAAACCGAGAGTTACTGGATCGAGTTTTAAGTTGATTTTACAACTTTGTGAAGAAATTGGCCGTAAGTATTATAAAATTCAATGAAATTTTTTGTTTTCAAATCAATTCAAGCAATCTGTAAGCTATCACCCTTTCGATTTCAATAAAAAGAGAAATGACATTTCGCTGTGAATAACATAGCATTGGAAAGTGCTGTCGTTTTAAATTTTGGCCGAATAGAAAGCGAATCGCTTTTGGGAATATGAAAATGTAAATTCGACATCAAAAGCGATTCGCCGCGAATTTGAGAATAATCCCCTCGGTACGGGAATGGTATACATATGTTATAATTACAAGGAAAAGATTGTTGCCAATCAAATGTGACATGACTAGCTTATGAATTTTTGCAAATATTTCCCTCTTCAATTTAGACCAAGAGCCCACAGCAAGTTTTGGGTGTGAAGTATAGCAAAAATTCAATGCTGCAATAAGATAGGTCTTTACTTTTTATTTGCAAATATGCAAGTCTTGCAAGCCGTTCTTGGGGCGTTTGTAAATAATGCTGCATTGAAAATGCATTTTTGTCTGAAAGCCCAATTAAAAAATTATATTTAATAAAAGGGCTGAATACTATAGACATGAATATGAGAGCCGTATAAAGTTAGCATGACAACTTTCGAAAAAGTTACTTTTGATTGTGTCAGAAATTGCCGTAAATATGCCGTGAAGAGAAAAAAATTGCCGCGACAGTGGTTCTCCCAAAAATGGCCAAAAATGGTTTTTGTACAAAATCTTCATATAAAGTTAGCCATTTTGTTTTTAGAGATTATTTTAATTTTCGCAAGTAACTGGCGTATTTTTGACCCCAGAAAAAAGATTTGTACTACAAAATTGTACCAAATTTAATTTCCTACAAAATATTTTAAGTAAATATTTTTGATAATTGCTTTTGTTTAAAAAGTTCATTTTGTTGGAAAAAAACATGACCAATGTAAAAATTCAAGCGCTCTTTTTGACAACAAAATGCACTGTAGCTTTTGAACAAAAGCAATTATCAAAAAAAAGTTACATAAAATATTTTGTAGGAAATTAAATGTGCTACAATTTTGTAGTACAAATCTTTTTTCTAGGGTTTCTAAAAACAAAATGGCAGCCAAACTGCACCAGGTGCAATTTGCAATGCAAACTGTTGCCAAAAACGGTCTTCAAATTTTAAAAAACGGGAAAAATTAGTATTAGTTTCGGATAACCTTTAAGAAATCTACAGATATTATTGTCCGTACTACACATGTATATACATCGTTGGAAAGGGCTATTACTCTTCTTTCTAAAACCGTAAATGAATTAAAAATCGGATGAGATATAGCCGAGTTAAAAATCGTTGAGTGAGGGAGACCACTCGAAAACGGTTTTTTAACAATAAATTGAGATTTTGAGGGTATAGGAAAGTGTTCAAGTATAGGTTCGTGATGTACTCAAAGGCCTACAATTTCTACTAGGTCAGTTTAGAAGTTCAAAATCAATGTAGCACAGTGTTATGTATGAAAACCATTTTTGGGCATTTTTGGGAGAACCACTGTCGTGGCAATTTTTTTCTCTTCGCGGCATATCTACGGCAATTAATTTGGACGACATGCAATATTCAGAACTTAGTTCGGACCAAAATTCAAAAAGTGTCATGCTAACTTTATATGAAGATTTTGTATGAAAACCATTTTTGGCCATTTTTGGGAGAACCACTGTCGCGGCAATTTTTTTCTCTTCGCGGCATATCTACGGCAATTAATTTGGACGACATGGCATATTCAGAACTTAGTTCGGACCAAAATTCAAAAAGTGTCATGCTAACTTTATATGAAGATTTTGTATGAAAACCATTTTTGGCCATTTTTGGGAGAACCACTTTCGCGGCAATTTTTTCTCTTCGCGGCTTATCTATGGCAATTAATTTGGACGACATGGCATATTCAGAACTTAGTTCGGACCAAAATTCAAAAAGTGTCATGCTAACTTTATATGAAGATTTTGTATGAAAACCATTTTTGGCCATTTTTGGGAGAACCACTGTCGCGGCAATTTTTTTCTCTTCGCGGCATATCTACGGCAATTAATTTGGACGACATGGCATATTCAGAACTTAGTTCGGACCAAAATTCAAAAAGTGTCATGCTAACTTTATATGAAGATTTTGTATGAAAACCATTTTTGGCCATTTTTGGGAGAACCACTGTCGCGGCTATTTTTTTCTCTTCGCGGCATATCTACGGAAATTAATTTGGACGACATGGCATATTCAGAACTTTGTTCGGACCAAAATCCAAAAAGTGTCATGTTAACTTTATATGAAGATTTTGTATGAAAAGCATTTTTGGCCATTTTTGGAAGAACCACTGTCGCAGCAATTTTTTTCTCTTCACGGCATATTTACGGCAATTAATTCCAACTATATGGCATATTCAAAAGTAATTTTTGACCAAAATTTAAAAAGTGTCATGCTAACTTTATATAAAGTTAGCATTACATCAATTTTTGGGAGAACTAGTGGCGCGGCAATTTTTGTCTCTTCACGGCATATTTACGGCAATTATACGGCAATTTCTGACACAGTCAAAAGTAACTTTTTCGAAAGTTGTCATGCTAACTTTATACGACTGAATATGTGGGTCTTCTTGGACACTTGAAAATTAATTTTTATAGTGCGTCTTGCATACAGAAGGCCTACTTAAGAGGTCTTAGACCCCCATATTCATGTCTATACAATACCGCTCTTTTATTAAATATAGTTTTTTTTATGGTATACCTTTTATCTGGGCTTTCAGAAAGAAATGCAATTTTTATTGCAGCAATAGAAAGTAAAGACCTATCTTCTTGCATCATTGAATTTTTGCTATACTTCCAACCAAAAATAGCTGTGGGCTCTTAGTCTAATAAGTCTTTTACTGTTTTCAGTTAAAATCTTCTGCTTTGTATAACCCCGAGGTACTTATGGACATCATCTTGAGTCGTGGGCTTATGGTTTGGAGAGATGTTTCTCTTTACCCAGGCTCATGGATTTATCTATTCAAAACGACATTCTAATATAATTGCTAAATAACAATAAATTACTCACCCAAGAAATTACCATTCAATATCCGTGTTTTAAAGTCTGGAAAATTATTTTGTAGCTGGCATGTCCGTGCTCGCCTGCTTCGTTTAAATACGATTGTTTACGATTGTAAAATACTTTTGTATTTAAGTTTTATGTTGATTGATCATATAATAAATTCTATAATTGTTGGTTTTGTTGGGCTTTAATGATCGTTTTATTGGATGCAATTAATAAAAAACTAATTCATCTTGGATTACCCTACGTTTCAGCAGTTTCTTTCCGGCTTTTTTTTTTTATTTGTCTAAACAACCAATAAAAATACATTTTATAATTATTTAAAAAATAAGTCAAAGAAAACTATACGATTTCGATAAAAAAAATTCACTTACATTGTAGAAAATTAATTTTTACATTTAAATTGACTGACTTTTTTGACAATTAAATAAATTAACAAATAAATAAATAAATTAATTCCACACATTAATAAATTAACATTTTACACTATTAGGACAACAGAAATTGAAACTAGTATCACTTTTTGCTATCACAGATCAGATATTAATGGCAACACTATGTATAAAGAGCTGATGTTGTCGATGTCTTCTTGGTGGTTCATTGTTATTCTCATTTTTTGTTGGATGCGAAGACTTTCTAACGTATAGCGGGTGGAGGTGCGGTTCTCTTTATACAGTATTTTGACGTTTTCAAAGTCAAGGCTGTTTCACAAAGCGACGAGAAAACGAGACGTCAGCGTGACGAGATCTCTTCACAGTTGTTCTCTCTTTAAAACGAGTTTCAAACAACGAAATAATACATAATGAAGTATTTCTCGTCGTCACGTTGCGTCTTTTTTTCAATTTTTCGAACTTTACGACGTGACGAGACGACGAGAAATGCTTTATTATGTATAATTACACTGTTTAAAATTCTTTTTTAAGAGAGAGAAACTACAAAAAGATATCTCGTCACGCTGACGTCTCGTTTTCTCGTCGCATTGTGAAGGCTGTTTCACAATGCGACGAGAAAACGAGACGTCAGCGTGACGAGATCTCTTCGTAGTTTCTCTCTCTTAAAAAAGAATTTTAAACATTGAAATAATGCATAATAAAGCATTTCTCGTCGTCTCGTCACGCCATAAAGTTCGAAAAAATGAAAAAAAGACGCAACGTGACGACGAGAAATACTTTATTATGTATTTTTTCGTTGTTTAAAACTCGTTTTAAAGAGAGAACAACCGTGAAGAGATCTCGTCACGCTGACGTCTCGTTTTCTCGTCGCATTGTGAAAAAGCCTTGAAACAGCCTTCAGCCATGTGATCGTGGTCCGTCATGTGTTGTGAGAGTGCTGTAGCTGTTCTCTTTTTTCTTATGTCAGCTTCATGCTCTGACAATCTCACTGCTAGTTTGCGTTTTGTTGTGCCTATGTATATCATTTTACACTCTTCGTTTAATTTTTCTTTACATGGTATTTCGTATATAATATTGTGTTGCTCTGTTTTGTGTATGATTGGTTTTGTGTTATTGAAAATTGTATTCAGCGTTGAGTTAGCTTTGTGTGCGAAAGATCTTCTTTCTCTGTCAATCGGTATTGTGTTGTTTAGTGTTAAGTTGTGAGGTGTGGGACGTAGGTTAAAGAAAAATATCTAGAGTTGCCAGATTTTTCTTTTGGTGATTTTTGTTTATTTTTATTTTGTAGTTGTTGAATTTTGTCGTTTATGAGTTCGTTAATTATAGTGGTTGGGTAATTATTCATTTGTAGAATCGTACGTATTTTCCTAGTGTTTTCGTTGTGATAGATGTCGTCGCTTATATCTAATACTTTATTGATGAGGTTGACTGCTGTATTTATCTTATATTTCATTGATTGAGAAGACATGTAGTTAATCATTCTGCCTGATGAGATCGGTTTGCTATACCAGTCAAATGAAATTTTGTTGTTACTTCTTATAAGTTTTGCCTCCAAAAAAGGAAGGAGGTTATTGCTTTCTATTTCAATTGTAAATTTTAATTTAGCGTGATACTCGTTAAGTGTTTTCAGTATTTTATCAGCCTTATTCTTGTTGATTATTGCAACAATGTCATCGACATATTTCACAATAAATTTAATTTTTGTGTTTGATTTTTTTAACTTGTCTATTGTTTCGTCAATTAAATGATCCAATACAATATCAGCAATCGTAGGGGATAGTGGGTTCCCCATTGGCATACCGAAAGTTTGGCTATAGAGTTTTGTATCATATTTGAAATAATTGTTGTCTGTCAAACAAAATTGTAAGATTTTTAAAAACTGTGATTTAGGTATTTGTGTGTGGTTTTTCAAAATTTCCCAATTTTTCATTATTATTTTAATAGCTGTGTATATAGGTATATTTGTAAATAGTGAAATGACATCAAATGAAACTAAAATGTCTTCATCTTCGAGTGATATCTCTTTTATTCTTTCTTTAAGTTGAAATGAGTTTTTTATATTATAATTGTTTGATATTAGGGTTTGCAGAATTTGTCCAATGTGTTGAGATAGATTATAGCATGGTACATTTGTTGATGCAGCTATTGGTCGTAACGGTAAACCTGGTTTATGGATTTTAGGGAGTCCGTAGAGCACTGGTGCTGATGCTGCAGAACATGAGAGTTTTTCCTTTAGTTTAGAGTCTATTATCTTTTGTATCAATAAATTATTTACTATTTCGTTGTTTGTTTTTTGTAAATTGTTGGTTGGGTCAGACCTTATCGTTTTGTAAGTATTTTTGTCTCCAAGAAGTTCATTCATTTGTTTCATTTCCTTTATCTGCACTTGTAATTATTATATCGTTTTTGTGTCTCTTGATGATATTTCTAGTTGTTTCTAATGTTTTTAATATGAATTGTTCCCTTTCAGTATTTTTAATTTTTCTTTTGAAGTTTGTGAATCTATTAGATACTTTAGTTCTGGCAATCTCTTTTTGTTAATTATCTTCTATTGTTTGAATGTATTGTTCTATTTCAGCTATGACGTGAATTGGTGAGAAGTTTTCCTTAGATACCGGGAGAGCAAATTTCTTACCAAGAAAGAGCAACCACTTGCTCTCTTTCGGAAACTCAACATTGGTTTTTTTTTCAAACCAGCTCTCATTGAATATAAAGCGCTAAATACACGATACAATTATCGTACCGATTATCGTAATCGCATGTGATGGTTGTATCGTGTGTGTTCTCGAAGGTATCCGCTGTACCGAAATCCACGGTCGAATGCTATGGAACGAAGTTGCTACCGATATCAGATGAACTCAAATCGGTACGATGTGTTGTATCGTGTATAAAGCGCTTAAGACCAAGCTTAATGATGTGTTGGTCTCTAAGTTTGTTGAATTTGGAAATTGTTGAATGAATTAGTTTTTTATTAATTGCGATCATTAAAACCCAACAAAACCAACAATTATACTTTTGTATTTGTTTTTTTGATAGTTTTATATTTGAATATCTGACAATTCAAACAATTTATCGCTTTTTTTATATTTTGACTGTTTTTTGGTAAACTGTTGTAGATTTAGAAAACAAAAGTAGCCTATGTCCATCCTCATGTTCCAAGCTGTCGTTCCACGAATTCTCATTACAACCAATTAGGTATTTTCGGCGATTAAGACGAACAAACAGACAGACAAACAAACTTTCACATTTATAATATTAAAATAAGATTATGAAAACGATTTTATGTTTGAAAAAAAAAAATTGTTTATATTTATTTATAATGCAGACAGAAAGTTTAATTTTTAGCAAAACCTGAAAGTTAAAGAACTAAAAATTGACGAAACTTTGCACACAATACAAGTACATATTACATTACTTAAGAAAACGAATCAATTTTCAACGTACTTCGTTGACTGGTGATGGAAATATTGCTTTTATGCGTGATAGTTTTCTCACTTGTATAAACCGTAATAAACACTAGTTAACAATCAGGAGGAATTCTATGGGACCTCAAGACTTTGCTAGCCTGAAAAAAAAGGAAAAATGTATCCCATGGTTAAAAGAAGGTATTATATTATGATTATAGTATATGATATGATTGTATTGGTATATTATTGTTTTTACTAAATTTGTGGATAAACTAAGTGTTTTATTTATTTATTACATAATATTTTTAATAATTTATTTTCAAATGCAAAAATTACAAAAATCAAACCATATATGTATGTACATAAGTACCTGGGAGACCAAGCTTCGTCATTTTCGAGTTTCCCATAAAAAATGTTATAGCTTATACCATTGAATAAATACAAATAGAAGCGCCATCGGATTCTCCCGCCGGCCGCTAGATGGACGGAAATCAAATTCGATGTTGACGGTTTGGAAAATTGATGAATATGATTGAGGAAATTATGAAGAATATTTTTATTTGAATGAAATGGAGACAACAACAAAAACACCTACTTTGGTTTTGCAGTTGAATTGTTGTCTGCCATGCCAGACAAGGTCAATGTACGTTTGTTGGACGAAATGTATTTTCAAGGGTTGTTTTTTTTTTTACTTGTGTTGATATTGTTGTTGGTGCTTTCATGCAATTTGGGATGATGACGATTATGTTTTAATTTGTTGCGTTTTTTGGCCTTTATGAGTTTTGTATGAACTTTTCTTACTCCTAATTTTAACTTTTAATAATTTTTTTTTTAGTTTTTAAAAACCGATAGGTAGGTACTTACCTTTATTTTTGGTTTTATTGTTTTGCAACGATACAATACAATACATATACCTACAGGGTGATTCACCTAAGTTGTAAAAAAAAAGCTAGAGCGCTTATGAGTTAAATATTCAATGCTCTCATCAATTTTTAGTCAAACACTAAAAACCAGATAACAAAATTAGTCCAGTCAACGAAGACCTAAAATCATAAAATAAATGAAATAAATCGTGTAGTCTGAGTTATTTTTTTAAATGGTAGGGGTGACCCTCAGGTCCAACATACATTGCATTAATAATTATTTGAAATCAACGGAAGAACCTATAATACAATAGCATAGGTTTTTGAAAATTCAAATAGCTATTCTTTTATTTTGCCGCTAAAACAATTTAAATTTGTGTGTTCGACTAAGAATTAACAACAGCAATAAATACTGAACTAAAATTTAGCACTTTGCTACAAAAAATTTTGAAAATAAAATCATTATAATTTTTTTTTTCAAAACTTTAAATTCAAATTCAATTTTTTCATAAACTTTTAAATGAAAAAACTTATTTTAGCAACAAACCATGTTTTCTAGTTTTTGAGAAAATTGAAAATAGCAAAAATAATTTTTCTTCGACCTCCATCCATTATTTTGTAAAGTAGATTTCGTTATTTTGAATTTTCTTTAAAACTAAAAGACATTTAGGCATCCAGCTTTTAGTATTTGAGTAGAAATTGACAGGAGCATCGAATATTAAAAACAAAAATGTATTTCTTAATAACGTAAAATTTTGTACAAAATTTATTATTTTGTTAATAAATAATTATAAATACATATATATTTGTTCAAATCTTTTCAGGAGAAAAAATTGTTCTTTCACAATGAAAAATGATAATTGATGCCTAGTATTATTGCGTTATTTTACTTTCAATTTGTTTGAGAAAAAAAGTATTCATATGTATATTCGAAAAATAGAACAAGATAGGTATAGGTCAGCAAAAGTTTCAAAAATATGTTTTTTAGGTTTTGAAATAAGGAAATATCTTCAATATAAATTTAATAAATTAAGTAATAATAAGTAACTTCTTAAAGGCTAGATTTATCGATAAAAAGGAAACTTCAACTTTTTTTAATTTTAAATTTAATTATATATATAATTATATATATTTTCAATTTTTTCTTTGTGCACTTAGCTCTAGCGTATACAATTTTGATTTTTGTTCTTACTACTATAAGTAACATATGGTTAAAAAAAAAACGAACAGGGATACTTTTCTTTTTCATTGCAAACATTATACAGGATGTTCGGTATAAGGTGTTCCAAAAAGCTAGTCTTTTCTTGTCTTAGCCCAACCTACGTTAAGACAAGAAAAGAAAACTATTTTCCCCCGTTTAGGCAGGAGGGGTAATTTTCTAAAAAAATACTTAACACCAAAAAAAATTATTTAAAAACAACAGTAAATTATACAATGCCATGTTATACCTTTTTGGAAAGCCAAAAACCTCTTCTTTAATATCTATTCAAAATTTAGTTGTGAACAGTAAGACTTTTCCCGTCTCCTTACGTTTTAAAGGATATGCTACAAATATGTAGCCTGACATTTTATTCTTGTCTGACACTTCATCTTTATTTATATATTTATTTATTTGTCATGAAAAGTGGACAGTTAAAACTTAAGTTATGAATTTTTCAATCGTTCAAAATCAGTTTAGGTTTCCTTTTTGTCAGGCTCTGAATAGCGAACCTATTGAGATAACATTTAAAAACAACCAATTATCTTAATACAAAATTTCAAATCAAATTGTAGAAGGTGCTTATAAAAACGAAAGGGTCACTCATTGGCCCTTAGAACCTTTGGTTACCTCAGCGTTCCTTGGCACTTCCTATCTATTCTATTAAAACAACTCGACATTGGGCGTACTTTTCTTAGACCACATTCTAATTTTTTTGTTACTCATATAAACAATACTAAGGCACAAAGATGGGTTGGTTTCACCAAAGCCATTTTATAAATTTTGTCTCGCTCATAAAAAATAAACCCTGAAAGTTTTATCCAAATCATTGCAGCCGTTACCAATAAACCAACACAACATACTAAATCCATTTTCTAAACTTGCGAAGAATATATAGCAATCTTCCACAAAATTAATAAATAAGAAAATTGGGCATGGTAGGGGGCGGATTACTTTCCAATTTTGTTTCCACTCATAAGACCAAACATTGAAAATATCATCCAAATCATTAGAGCCGTAACAAAGAAAAAATAATGAGAGTGGGTGGCTATTACTTAAAAATATTTTTTTTTTAATTTTTGTTCTTGCTCAAAAGACAAAACTCTAAAAAATTCAATCAAATCCACTGATTCGCTTCCGAGATCTTTTAAATATAAAACTATAACCATCATTGTGTGTTTACATAACTTGCACATAATTATCTACAAATAATACATTTTTAAGATTTAAGTCACAATAGAAAACCAAAAAATATTTCACTACGGCCATATTTTTATGTAACGATAACCCTAAACGTGAAGAGAACACTTTTTATTTGTATTGAAATATGGCAACTATTCACCGATGATTTAACTCTTGGTTTAACGTCTTTATGAGACCTTTGTTATATTCACACAGTCTTTTTCCCTGTGTGAATATAACAAAGGTCTAGAAGACAAAACACTTCTTATGAGCATTCAAATCAACTTATGAGACTTCAGTTTGACGTTTAGCAAGCAATCGTAACATTTCTTATGAGAATTCAAGTGCTCTTATGCGACTACTAAACACAAATACCTTTTTTTTTATACAATCTAACTATTGTTGATGTATGAAAAAAAATCGTTAATTGTGTTAGGAAGATTTCTATTTTGAAACAATGAAAATACATCATGACATCATAATTTTTGGAAGTAAATTAAGTTTGGTTTTAGTTTAATCCCTTGGGCAAATACAATTGATGACAACAACTAATGCAACAGCATTTTAAGATATAATCACAGATAATAGAGTTACATAGATATCGCATCCCATACAAACAAAAATGATAACTTTTTCAATGTTTGCTTGTAATCCCTTTTTCTTTTTTCTAAAAAATCGAATCGGTTGGCCAAAATACTTATGTGTTTTGTTTTTATGTGTATGTTTGTATGTCTATCTTTTGTAGCATCCTATATAGTATATAGGGTCCACAAATTCGATTAAACTGGGACGTACGTCTACGTCCCAGTGATCATAATTTTTTTCTTCTGCATGCGATATCTATGGAACTATAGTGTCTGTGATATAATGCAAATTATTTGATACTCATACTCATGGTGTTTACTATTAGTACAATGAACCAAATTTCTCATATTTAAATGAATTTAATAAATAATTATGAAAAAATAAAAGCTAAACATTAATCCAATTTATTATTTATACAAGTCCCATCACTACTATTTTAAATTTTAAATATTCGAATTCCCGCCTTAATACCAAGGCTCACCATATTTTGTATTTAACGTTATACAAATTTAGTCAAAAACCGATGTTACATTATAACCATCTGAATAAAGAAAAATTATTATCAACCGTGACGTTACACAATAAAGTCGTTTTCTTTTACAAGTTCGAAGTCATATTTTTTGTTCGTTTTTTTTCATTTATAATTATCTGTATCGACGCTCAGGGAATTTGAATAAATATACAAACCCGACACTCCTGCGCTAGAGAAAATAAACCGTCAGAAATAAATAAAACAAGCGATTACAGTGGAAAAATGTTATAAAAAACCACTCTTTATTTGTATGTACACGCTGCTCTGAGTCGACCTGCTCTAAATGCCTGCTCGTAAACGACTGAAAAACTTATAATAAAATGCCCAGAACGTTCTCGTTCTTTCGTTAAGTTTTCATATTAAAAAGCTCTTATATAATTTGATATTTAGAAAATACATCGACTGCGGAGTTGCCACTCTGACGCAGTTCGATACAGTCCCGGCGAAAACCTACGGTTTTCCATCAGTACGCTGCTCGGTTGAACCTGCTCCTGCTTATGACCATGAATATTTCCAGCTCTTTGATTGGCAGGATACAGATCTTCTGTACCGGCCTCATAAGTTGATTAGTTGCTGTTTGCAGAACCACGCTTCTGACTAGCCCATCTCTGCCTGCTATCAATCTCAATATCCGCCCCCATGGCCCATGCCGATGGTGGGAAATTCTCGCTCTTTATTATGCACAGTTGTCCTTCTCTCAAGTCATATTTCTCTTTTCGCCATTTCTTTCGCTCGTATAGAGTAGATAAGTACTCTTCCTGCCACCTGCTCTAGAAGTGCGCAAGCATAGCCTTACGCTCCTTCCACAATTTTATCGCTTTGGTGTTTGGCATCTCATTGGTTACGAATGGCAACGGTAACACAAGAGGCTCACCAACCAAAAAATGTCCCGGCGTTAACGCCTGCAGATCATTTGGATCATCGCTCAATGGGTGTAGCGGTCTTGAATTCAAGATGGCTTCAACCCCTGTAAGCAGAGTTAAAAGCTGCTCATATGCTAAAACCTTCGCTTCAACTCTCAGAATCTTTCCACCATCTAAAAATGGTTTCAAGGATTCTATCCTGCAATTGTCAGGTAAACACCTGTCCTTCTCTATGCAAATAATTTCTTTCGAAAAATACTTTTCCTTCTCTTTTCTTAGTAAATGACCAATTGCTTCCACCTTCTCTTTAAACGACGGTTGATCAAGTACCCCTGCTATATTACCTGCTCTGTTTCCTGCTCTTCGCTGCTCTATTCGCTGCTCTAATCGCTGCACTATTACCTGCACTAATCGCTGCACTGATAGCTGCACTATTACCTGCACTAATCGCTGCACTGATCGCTGCACTATTACCTGCACTAATCGCTGCACTGTTCGCTGCACTATTACCTGCACTAATCGCTGCACTGTTCGCTGCACTATTACCTGCACTAACCGCTGCACTGTTCGCTGCACTATTACCTGCACTAATCGCTGCACTGTTTGCTACACTAATACCTGCACTAATCGCTGCACTAATCGCTGCACTGTTCGCAGCACTATTACCTGCACTAATCGCTGCACTATTACCAGCACTAGTCGCTGCACTGTTCGCTGCACTAACCACTGCACTGATCGCTGCACTGTTCGCTGCACTAATCGTCTTTCTGGCCTGCCGTACAGAACGTCTACGTCTCCTGCCATATCTCTGCTCATCATCCTTTCGTTGCTTTATCTTAGCCCTAGTTGCATTGATAAAGCGAAGGACATAACTAATTATATTTATATGCATCTCAAGTGTAGATGTGTATTCAATTAATGGAATACTCCTACTCCAGCACTTCACATAAATAGATAAAGGTTCTGTGAATTTTGTGATTACAAAAACCTTCATCTAATCCTTCCCCCCATCTGAAACATTTGGCACAAAATTTTCAGATGACCAGCTCGACCGAGGTTTTGTCAACCATTTCGGCCCATGAAACCAGAACCTGCTATCAACCAACGCTGATGGTCTTACTCCTCTGCTCAGGAGATCAGCTGGGTTGTCCTTTGTACCAACATGCCTCCAACTTTTGACTTCGGTGTTTGTCTGTATAGACGAGACTCTGTTTGCAACAAATGTTTTTAAATCGCATGGCAATTTATTTATCCAATGCAACGCTACGAGTGAATCTGTCCAGAGATTATACTCGATACCTGCCCATTCCATTGTCTTGGTAACGCTTGCAATAAGTCGTCCCAATAGCTCCGCTGCTGCAAGCTCCAAGCGCGGTATTGTCACTGTTTTCAGTGGTGCAACCCGTGTCTTTGTAGTAGCCGTGGCGTGATGGTTAGTGCGATGGACTGTCATGCCGGAGGTCTAAGGTTCGATCCCCAGCCTCGCCACCTATTTATTTAAAAGAAAAAACGGCTACTGCCTCTTGCGAGGAATTGACAAATCCTCCAAGAGTATCTCCTGTCACAGAAAAGTGCAGCTCGTTAGCCGTTCGGATTCGGCAATAAACTGTAGGTCCCCTCCATTCCTGCAGACACGCACACAGGAATGGTTGAGAGTTGTAAGTCACTAGGCCCTAGTTCTTCATGAGCTGTTGTGCCATCAAATTTATTTATTTATTTTTTAACCCGTGTCTTTGCTGAGAGGAGGTTTGCTGAAATCCTGCCATTTGCACATACTGTTCTCACATCGCTGCTCCATATGCTCTTTCGGACGCATCCGAAAAGCCATGCAATTCCTTCCGTACCTCAATCGAGGTACCTATCCATCTCTGAATTTTAACATTTTCTAAGAATGTTATTTCCTACCAAAAATCTCTCCATCTCTCATCTATTTCTCTTTGCAATCTTTCATCCCAATCAACGTTCAAACGCCATACGTCTTGGATGAGGATCTTACCCACGATTGTAACAGGTGCTATGAACCCATTAGGATCGTAAAGTTGCGCAACACAGCTCACTATCCTTCTCTTGGTCATTTATCCTGCTTAAGTAGCCACTTAAGGCCTAAAATCGATGCTTTTTCGTCATCATATCCTTCACAAGAGCCTTGGAATTAGATTTCCATTTTCTAAGCTCAAAACCTGCTCCTCTTAAAACATGATCGATATCTTTCGATAATTCAATCGCCTTCTCTTCGGAATCAGCACCTGTGGTGTAGTCATCCATGTAAAATCCTTCAATAATTGCTCTTGCACATTGCACTAATGCTCGTACAGCATTATACGCTGATAAGGTCATACCATAGGTGACTACAGTCAACCAGTATTCCCTCAAATCATCCTGCTGATTTTCTCTCCAGAATATGCGCTGCAAATCCTATTGCTCCTTCACAACCTGCACCATTCTCAACATCATTTTAATGTCCGCGCTAATAGCAACTCGATGCCTGCGGAAACGCATTAAAATTTCCTGCAGATCCTTCTGTAACTTCTCGCCCAGCATTTGCACTTCATTTAATGAAATGCCCTTATTCGTCCTGCAGCTTGCATCAATTACGACTCTAAACTTTTTAGTGACGCAATAATGTGGTGTATGGTATATTGCTTTGCTGTGCACTGTACCAGTTACTGGTGTCATGTGCCCTGCTCTCTCATACTCACGCATGAACTCTACATACTTCTGTTTTAGTTCAGCATCTCCTGCTAGCCTTCTCTCTAGAGCAAAGAACCTACGTCTAGCTGTAAGCTCTGAGCTTCCAAGCTCCTTCTTTCAACAGAATCGTCACAATAAACCTGCCAGAATCATCACGTGAAAACGTTTTGATGAAATTCTGTTCTACCTGCTCTTGATCTCTTGTCCTGCTTGAAAACATTCCAATCTCATCCAACTGCCATAAACGCTTAAGCGATTCATGAAGCTGATTATTGTACATACACACGACATGTGATAAACACTCATTGCCCAAGCTATTCTTCTCGCTCTCATACTCTCCGAGTATGATCCTGCCAAAAATAGTCTTCATCTCTAGATGCTCCAAAACAGAAATAAATGCTTCTGCTATGAACCTGCATCCCAGCAATAAATCTAGAGGACCTCCCTTCCAATAATCTGGATCCGCAAGTGGTAAACCTGCAGTAAAATCCATCCGTGGCGCTTCCAAATTGTGTGTAGGAACAATTGGTTGCCATTTACCTTCTTTGGGAAGTACCCAAAAGTCCTGCTCAATTGAAATCTGCGAATCAAACCATGGACCTACTGTGAGTGTAGTTATAGCCGTTCCACACTATCCCATCGAGTATTAATACATGTCAAAAAAAAAGTGTGATAGAATTACTTACGAATGCCAAATTTGTGTGAAGAAAACGATTTTCATATTTTGCTTCGACACCTGAATCCAAAAAATCAATTCACCATAACCTCAAACCCCCAAGTGGGATAGAATGTGTGATGGTTTTAGAACCAATCCTAAAAATTTTCATGTATTAACACATGTCAAATTGTGTGAGATGGGCTGTCAAGTCGTGTGGGATGTGATTTCATATTTTGTTTCCACACTATTATACACGATTTACTTCCCACTTTTTTGACATGTGTTAATACTCAGTGGGATAGTGTGGAAGGCCTTTTACGTATAAATATTTGATGTTGAAAGGGTCGCCTTCGACACCAATCATTCTCTTAGCTATTTGCACTTTGGGCAAGGCTAATCTCTTGGCAAGTTGGTAGCTAACCAAATTTGGTTGAGCCCCTGTATCCAAGAGTGCCCTTATTGGCCCATATTTCCTGCTATCCATCTCAATTCTTACCTGTGCCGTTGGCATCAAGGTACATCTTTCCTGCTCTTGCTCCTGCTCTTGCCCCTGCCCCTGCTCATTATAATTAAAAGATGTAAAATAAATTTTATTTGTATCTTTATTTTGTTTTATCTTAGATGGATATTTTATTCTTTTAAAATCTCCCCAGCACGTATTTTCATCAGACTCGCTTCCTGCTTCATCCACCCCTGCTGTACCTGCGCCTGCTTTTGCTTTGCTCTGGTCCAACCGAGGGCGTTTCTCGGGAGGAGCCATCAGTCAGTCCTCTTTCTGCTTATCTCCGCCTTCCTGCTTGCTCCTTCTCTTTCTCGCTTTTTCCTGCACATTGAAAGTTGCTGCTTCACCCTTCTTAAGCTCTCTCATCGGGCAAAGCACACTATTATGCATTTGTTTCCCGGGGCACCGTACACATGGTCCCAAAAAACAGTCTTTTGGTGTGTGCCCAGTCTTCAAGCAATTTGGACATAATGCTTTCCCCTTTACGAGGTCCTGCTTGGCTCGTAGGCTCAGAGTTGCAAACTCCGGACAACGCCACAGGGGATGACTCACCGACTTACACGAGTGGCAAGGCAATGGTCTCTTATCTCCTGCTGGGTGTTGCTGCCCCCTGCTCGCATACTTTCATTTCTGGCTGGAATCGCTCGAACCTGCTGTGAAGACGACGGTTGGTCGACTCTCCTGCTACCTGCCCCACTCAATGTTTCTGCTCTTTTGTCTAAGAATGTGCAAAATTCCTTAGAAGTGGGTTCTTCGGAAGAGCGCACCTCCTCCCACTTGCACGCTGTGTCTGGGTCCAACTTTCCATGTAGGACATGGACAAAAATCATGTCCCAATACTCGGTTGGGACCCCCTGCGCTGCCAACTGCCGAAGCGTTTCGTACGTGGTGTTGGCCATTCTTTGTAGGTCTCTTGCTCTCGGTGGACCCTGCAGTGATGGAAGCTTGAAGAAGTTCCTTAACAGCTCTCTGCACGTGGCATACTTCTTCGTAAATATTTCATTCATTCGCTTCCACGCTTCACAATAATTTTTCTCGGTGAGCTGCCACTCACCGAGAGTCCTCGCTGCTCTGCCTGTTAGCGACGCCCTCAGATACGAAAACTTATAGGCTGGCGCTATTTTATCATTATCGTGGATCGCTGCGATAAAGCGATCACGAAAACCCTGCGATTTAGTTATATCTCCATCGAAGGAGCCCCAGGTGTTCTTGACATCGTGCTGTACGAACGGAAGGATGACCTGGAATTCGATGGATTGTCCTGCGCTGCCTGCTTGGCCTGCTATTCCTGCTACACCTGTTACTTGCTCTCTTGGAGTTTTCTCCATGACTTTTTCCTGCAATGCTGCGTAAGCGGAGAAATAATTAGCTTCCGCCTCAGCAATCCTGCGCTGCATCTCTACGTTGATTAAAAGGTCGTCGATCAACGCTATCCTGCCCTCGCTCATTTTTACCTGCGCCCAAGCATCCTGCAAGGCTTCAAGCCTGACCTGCACTGCTGCCATCGTACAAGTCTCGAAAGCTGGAGATTGCATATAAGCTAGCATCCTGCTCACCGAAAATATTCCGGCGTCCATGATATATTTATCATTTCGCTGCTCTACGTCCATCTCTTTAAACCTGCTTCCTTTTTCTTTTCTGAAAAGGCATACAAGGCGCACTGCATTAGAATTATGATTCAATAATGCTTTTTACCTGAAAACAAAAATAAATAGCAGTTCGCAGTAGGTACTTGAGTTATATAATTCCCAATATGCGATTAAAAATATAAAATATAGCAACTTGCAGTAGTTACTTGAATAATATAATTCCCAGTATGCGATTAAAAAATATAAAATATATTTTAAAAAATGATAAATAAAAGTTGACGAATTGTTGCTGTTTCTACTACTGTTGTTGCTCATGCCTATACCCCTCAATCAAAGAAAAGAAAATATATTTTTGTTGTGGTTTAGTTTTCTGTTGTTGTGTGTTCCTGCTTTTTCCAGGTTTCACTCACAACAACTTTTTTTTCCTGCTTCTCAGAACTCAAAGTGTGCTTGATTATTTTCTGAGATATTTGCTCCTGCTGCTTGCAAGCATACCTGCTATTAAAAACTAGAACCGTCGTGCTTTAAGTTTTTACCTGCTTCTGCTATGATTTCAAAACATTCGGCAACTCGTGCATTTGCACTCAAGTTCCTCGTTTTTCCTTCTCTTTATTTGCTAACTCGCACCTAAGTGCTTTGAGTTGCCCCTGCTTCCTGCTCTCCTGCTCTGTCCGTTGGTAACTCGCACACAAGTGCTTTGAGTTCCACCTGCCTCCTTCCCATTCACTATTTGTCTCGACATAATATTCTTCTGCTATGTATTAATTTTGGCGACTGGCACATCTATGCTCAAGACCTTCCTGCCCCTGCTATTGTCTCGACAAAATAACTTGGTAAGAAAAAAGGCGATATACAAAAAAAAACTTAGCACAAGTGACCTAAAAACAAACAATTATCTTCCTCTGCCTACCAATTCAACAGCAACAACAAATAGCCAATATAAAATTGAATTTGAGATCAAAACAAAAAATATATTTAAAGAAAATATAATTGTTTGCATCCATCACACACACACACCAGCCGTACGGAATAATATTTATCATTCCCCTGCACACAAGCACTAGACGAAAAACAACCTGAAATAAATCATTATTATTCCCCTGCACACAAGCACTAGAAAGAAAAAACAATGTGGAATAAATTGTCATTATTCCCCTGCACACAAGCACTAGGAAGAACAAAAACAATAAATACGCACACTCGCCATGCTTATATATTCTCCGTCTGAAAAAAAGAAGAAAAATAACCCAGCACCCTGCCCTTGCGCACAAATTGCCACTGCTCGTGTATATACCTGAAACATGTTGCGAAAAATAAACACATTCAATGCACATACAGGTTGTCGATGCTCATTCACACTGTTATTTATAATTCTAATTTGCTAAAAAATATAAAAGTTACAATTTAAACACTGCACATAATTGGCGCACATCACTAAAAAAAAGAAAACCTGCTCTTGTTGCAAAAAAGGAAAAAATTATTTATGCAACCACCACCGGCACAAAGAAAATATTTCTCAATAAAAAAGAAAAACACAATATATTCACTATTATCCTGTGTGGACTATATTTTAACTCATCAAAAAATATATTAGTTTAAAGGGAATTTGTTATTAGTTTTTTTTTTTTTTTTTTAATGCGTTTTACTGTTTTGTTTTTATTGCTCCACACTTGCCACAACGTATTCCGATCGCTTATAACTTTCGAATGACGAAAGTTTTTCCTTCTCTTAGTCGCTGCGTAGCAGGCTATTTGTATTCTTTGTTATTCTTCGATACTCGCTGCTCGTGGGTAGGTATCTACCATTATCGCTGCTCTTGTATGTTTTTTGTTGTGGCAAAAAACAAAAAAAACCTTTAGCCTGCTCTTTTTCCAAATTCTTGGTGAGGAATTTGTATCGCTGCACTGCTTGCGCAAGGGGAACAAAAAACAAAACAATATTCGCTTACTTACATCATTGTATATACATTCTATAGTATTCTCATGAAAGCGAAAGATAGTGGCGACGTCTATAGTGGCGATTAAGAAGCTCTCAGCTGTAGAGATTGGAGATTAACGAAGGGGAATTTCAAGCAAGAAATGCCGATAATAATAAAACGAGAACGCTACATACAAACTTCACTGCAGTCAAAGTGAGAGAAGAAAAAGACAATTTTCTCTATTTTGTTTTGGGTTGGGGATTTTGTTTACATTTTTTTTCCAAGAGAGCTTGTTTTTTTAGGATCTTTTTATTTTTACCTTCGGTTTGTGTTGCTCTTCTGTTATGTTGTTGTTGTAGCGTAGCTGACGTAGGTAGGTATAGAAAATTCTTGTATGTGCTTGAGGAATACGAAAAAAGAATTTTGTTTGTCAGTATTTTGCTATTATTTGTGAAGGATCTTGCTTCGTATGTGTTGTTGTTGTTGTTTTTGGGTACCAAAAGTATTCATGGGAATTTGAGGAGTATAAGAAAAAAAAATTTATGAGTTCAGTTTTTTGTTTAGGAGTTTGTTTACATTTTTTTTCTTTTGGGCTGAGAAAACGAGGTGCAGGTATGTATGTGTGTAAATACTTTGTTGTGTTGGCGATTTTTTTCAAGTAGGTAGGTAGAAAGGTTCTGATTTTGTTTAGGAATTTTTTGTAAGGAATTTGTCGGTTAGTTGTCTTTGCAAGTTAAATGCTTCTTTTATCTTGATTCTTTTGACTTTTTGACCTATATTGTGATCTGAATGTTATTGATTTTCTAGGTAGCTTGTGCAGGTTTACGTATGTAGGTACACAAAATGTTTGAAAGTTTGAAGGAGCTAGAAAAAGGCAATTTTGTTTCGTGGAAAGAAAGAGGTTGTGGTGGCGATGGTTCACAGTAGTGTTGTTATTCTTTTTTCTGGGTACCTATCTTGTGCAAGTTTATGTAGGCGTGCAAAATGTTTGGAAGTTGGAGAAGTTAAAAAAGACAATGTTGTGATTTTGTTTTGTGCAAAGAAAGAGGTGGTGGTTTATATACATAATTTTTTATTTATAATTTTCGCGCTTGTTTTGAAGGAGAGTAGGTACCTATGTATGTATATATATGTGCGATTTGTAAGAACTTAGGTATGTATGTACATAGGATTATAAATTTGTGTTGGGAATTAGGTATGTGGGTACATTTCGCGCCTTTTTTGAACAATTAGTGTTCAACCAAAATATTTTTGTTAAGAATTTGTCAGTGGTTTGTTATTTTTCAAGTAGTTACCTAGATATGTGCATACATATGTACATATGAAGATATTTTTTTTTGTACAGACTTTTCGACCTACTTTGTGTTCTCCTTGTTATTGTTATTCTTTTTTTTGTAGCTTGTGCAGGTTTATGTACATAGGTACACAAAATGTTTGGGAGTTTGAAGGAGTTAAAAAAAAGACAAGTGTAAAATTATTTTTAATTTTCTCAAAAACTAAAATACATTTTACCATCCGGTTTTCTGTTTTTGACTAAAAAATAATAAGATCATTGAATTTTGAAAACAAAAGTAGTACTTTAGTAAGTAAAATTTTGATTAAAATAAGCTTAAAATTTAAGATTTTTTTTTTTTAAATATTGGCTTTGAAAAATAATTTTTCAAAAACTATTCAATCAAACAACTTTATTTAAAAATAAAATTAAAGAATGAATTTTTGGCTTTTCAAAGTGCTGTAACATAACTCTGTAGGTATTACCGTTATATTTTAATAATTTTTTTTTCTGTTTTAAGTGAGTGTTTTCGAAAATTGCCCATCCTGCCTAAACGGGGGCAAATAGACCCCCTCCCATACGATTTTTTTCTCGTTTAAGTCCAAACTACACGCCTTAGCTTTTTGTCACACCTTATGCAAATCACCCTGTATAGGTATGTACATATATCCACTCGTTTTATTATATTACTAAAAACGAACATTAATCCACTGAAGCTGATTAGAATTTACTATTGAGAAACTTGTATAGCAATAGCATACAGTTAGGTAAGATATATCAAATAATTGAAATATATAGGTATTACACTCGAAATTAAGATCCAACTGCATACCTATAGCTATGTATGTAATGTACTTATGTAAGTAGGTACAAATATAATTTTTCAACCAGTAACAGTAATATGGGTTGGGGTCGAAATACTGTAGGGTCAAAATACTGTTTTTAAAATACTGTATTTCAAAATACTGTAATTCAAAATTCTGGTTACACAAAATTCTGTATTTTAAAATTCTGTACGGTCAAAATTCTGTATGGTCAAAATTCTGTATGAGTAAAATTCTGTATTTCAATATTCTGCTTTTCAAATTTTGAAAAGCAGAATATTGAAATAAAAAATTTTGCTTATACAGATTTACTTAAATACAGAATAAGCATTGAAAGTTTGAATATATTACAACAACAATTTTCCTTGTATTGTCTATATATTGTCTATATTTCTATTAAATTGAAAGGAAAACAAAATTCGGAAAGTTGCTACACTCAAGCCTCATTATACAAATTATGTACGGCTACATGAAATTTGTTCATAATGCAAAATTACCCTAAACATATAATATAATGAATATTCCCAAAATTGAAAAAATTACCCCATTTTCAAAATGAAAAAATGACCCCAACTAAAATTTAAACTGTAAAATTTAAAAAAATGAAAAAAAGTCCTAAAACAATGGAACATGTCCTAAAACATGGTTAAATTCTACAATTTCCACATATCGAGGTTTAACAGAAATATTCTACGAAAATAGAGTTAATAAAACATTGGTTAGAAATAAGTCTTTTGCCCGTTTTTAAAGAGATCGTACTTGAATGAATTTTTGTACAAGTAAATGTAAAAAATTCTATTTGTTCTTGTACGTGCTTAACAATTATATTGTAAAAAGTTTTTTCTTCAAAATATAGAACTTGGGCATAACAAGCATTTTGGAAAACAGAATTTTACACTTACAGCATTTTGAATATACAGATCTTTGGATATACAGAATTTTGAAATACAGAATTCTAAAAAACAGAATTTTGGTCGTACAGTATTTTCAAAAAAAAGAAAAAACAGAATTTTGGTCATACATGATTTTGATAGCCAGAATTCTGACCCGCTCCCCAGTAATATCCATCAATCTACTCCACTGTAGATAGGTATTTTGCAAATTTTAAATTTGTGCATCATATACCTACCTAGGTACATAATATCTACCTACAAATCAACAGAATCTAACACTTGTGTGATTTTCGAACATTTCAATTCATCTCTTAAAAAGACATAGGTATGAACCTATCTACTTGCAAAAATTAGGTATTACAAAAACTGACCATAATGTGCATCTACATACATACCTTATACATACCTAACCTATCTACATTTAAAAAAAAAAAACAACGAGCCGCGGAAATAGCCTATAAAAAATTTCTTTTTTTCAACAGGTAGATTTTCTGCAATTTTGAATTTATTTTCATAAGTTAGGCACCTACCTATTTTTATCACTTTCTAGATTTTCTAAAAGTTTTTGATAAATCTACTCCTCAGGTAGGTAGGTACCTACCTAGTTTTTTTTTCGTAAAAAAAAATTAACACAAACACTTCGATTTTAAAATACATATATAATTTTTCAACCCTCGCTTAATCAATTAAACACTATTGTACGCTTTGTATACCTACCTTACTAACCTGTATAGTTGGAATATCAAAAAATCCTAATCGCTATCTACCTATAAATTCAATTCAATGCATTTTTTTTACACTTTTAGACCTACCTAACTTTCCTTATAAATTTAACAATCCTGAGTCAGATAATCAATTCGATCGATTGCTGATTCTTTTTTTTATTAAAAATAATTCAACACCAAAAACAAACAAGATACCTACCTACCTACCAAACAGAAATTAATACAAAATTATAGACATACATACCTACATACCGGTAGACAATTCTAAATTCGACCTTTTCTTCATTTGTTTCTCACCTTCCCACATATTCCCAATAAGCCCACAAAAAAAATCTGTTTGGAATAAAAAACAACCCTTTTTTTCCTTTGCACGTTGTGCAAACTCATTACTTGTGTTTGTGTACCTGTACATGAATTCATTAAAAAAAAAAAAACAATTCCAAGTGCATGGCAAAACAAATGATATTTTTTTTATTTCCCTCTTCTTATTCTGGTGTAGATGTCAAAGCAAACAGCCGTTTGTACGTATCTCGCTTACACACATTATTATTCCTAAAAAATAAACACCACGAACCTCTCATTTCTACTGCTTATTCCCCCTTCTCTCATCAGACTCTCCAAAGAAACAATTGTGGTGATTGAAGCGCCACCTAAAGCGGCGGTTAAGAAGTACAAAATCGTGTTGCATGAGAATACTATAGAATGAATATACAATGCTTACATGCTCGTAAATACATAATGGGTATGTATAAAATAATGCCGTTTGCATTGCCTGCTGTGGATTTCGCACATATGTATCATGTCGTGACATGATTCCTGCGCAATTTAATTATTATAAATTTGTGACTACGTGATTTTCATCGTAGCACATTTGACTTTCACAATTTGTGCTCGTTATAAAACGAAGCCCTGCTCACACACAATGCACTTTTTTTTTTAGACCTGCTAACCCGCACTAGCACAATATTCGGCTCGACACGGACCAACTGTATCGACGCTCAGGGAATTTAAATAAATATACAAACCCGACACTCCTGCGCTAGAGAAAATAAACCGTCAGAATTAAATAAAACAAGCGATTACAGTGGAAAAATGTTATAAAAAACCACTCTTTATTTGTATGTACACGCTGCTCTGAGTCGACCTGCTCTAAATGCCTGCTCGTAAACGACTGAAAAACTTATAATAAAATGCCCAGAACGTTCTCGTTCTTTCGTTAAGTTTTCATATTAAAAAGCTCTTATATAATTTGATATTTAGAAAATACATCGACGACGGCGGAGTTGCCACTCTGACGCAGTTCGATACATTATCGTTGAAAGAAATAGGAATTTTCCTGAAAAACTTAAATAAAATTTTTCTATTTCACGGTTTAAAAAAGATAAAATCGTCTATTTTGGCGCCCAACGTGGGGCAGAATTTTCTGCGAAAAAAAAAAAATAAAGACATTCCAGTTTATCGTGTTTCAAATAAAAACTTTCTCTTAAAAGACTTATCTACATTTATCTATTTAATAAAACCTTAAAAGTTCGTCGGTATCGGTTTCAGTTCGGTAATTGCATGTGCATGTTGAAAGTTCCTTTTAAAAGTTAAAATAGTTGTATAAAAAGACAAATAAAATTGTGCTACAGGACAAAAAACAAAGTTCATAGACAATCTCATAAAAAAGAAAAGACATTTGCATCGAGATCTGGAAAAAGAAAACAAAGAGATTCGCCTGCGATAAAGGAGTCACATGACCAGACAATCTCATCTTCACAAGCAGTCGTAAGCAGTTCAAAGTTCGCACCAGCAATTTAAATTGGACAAATTGCTTAGGGAAGTTAAGTACAAAAACTCCCTTCAAGGTATGTTGCCAATATAATAAGCGAATGTGCGTTCATTTTCAACAAAATTGAACAAAATTAAAATTAATCGCAGTTCTTATAATACTGCACGGATTTATGCCATTCTCCGAAAATATAAACCTACATAAACGCACCTTCGCTTTGAAAAAACTTAATTTCCAAACTCGAAATTTTGAAGAAAAAAATTGAAAAAAAAAGTTTCAAACTAATTTTTTTCAAAATTTTATGTTATTAAGTATAATTTTAGTTTTCAAAATTTAATGCTCTTATTAATTTTCAATAAAAGTTTGAAAACCGGATGCTAAAATGTATCCTAGTTTTTGAAATTATCCCTTTTTTATTGTTTATTGCATACCATCTAGTTTTGAGCAAATAATAAAAAAAATAAACTGGATTAATTAGATTTCACCTTTTTTATTGAGGAATGTGATCAATTTAACAAAATTGACCTGCATGTCTACCTGTTACCCAAATAAAAAAGATTACCTATACCATATAAAAAAAAAACAAATATGTTCTTTCTAACCACAAACAAATATGGAAGGACATTCTGTTTGAAACTTATTTCTAATTTGCTTGTCAAATCGTCAATACAAAACTTTGGAAAGTTACTCTCGGGAAGAATTGACCGATATGCACTATTGCTACGGTTTAGCAGATGGTTCCAGTCGGGAAGCACAGAGATTGTACGCTGAAAGGTTTCCCAATAGGAGATGTCCCAACTATTCACTTTTTCTAAGACTTCACAACCGTCTTCGAGAGTGCTGGAGACTCGAAGGAGAGAAAGGTCATCTGGTGGATCAACAGACATAGAGGAACGGATTTTGGATTTGGTACGACGCAATCCCAACCTTAGCACCAGAAGGATAGCAACTATGCTTGCATTGCCCCAAAACAGGGTTTGGACAGTGATTCATACCGAAAGCCTTCACCCATATCACTTTACCCAAGTGCAAGATTTGACATCAAATAATAAAATTTTGAGGACTGAATTCTGTAGAACGCTATTGCTTAGGGAAGAAAAAGAACGCAACTACTTCAAAAGGGAAAGTTTGGACAGATGAAGCACAGTTTACCAGAGATGGAGTTACCAATTTCCACAACTTGGATTACTGGAGTTACAACAATCCACATGTTAAAAAACAAAATAAATCGCACCACCGCTTTAAATGCAATGTGTGGCTTGGCATTGCTGGACGAACGGTAATTGGGCCACGCTTTTTGAATACGGTTTTAAATGGAGAATCCTGCATCTACAACGGAAAATTTCTTATAATATCATTAATTTTTATTAGAATAGGCTAAAATGTAACAGATATTAAAAATATTATTAGTTAAGAAAGTTATTGTTTTTATTACTTGCTAATAAAAGTAATGGTGTTTATGCAAAGATAGAACAAACAAAAAAGTGTTTTTCTTGGAAAAAAGTAATTTTTATTTTTTTTTAATTTCTCAAAAACAAAGATACATTAACATCCGATTTTCAGTTTTTTATTGAAAATTAATAGGAGCATTAAATTTTGAAAACAAAAATTATACTTAAATACATAAAATTTTGAAAAAGTTAGTTTGAAACTTTATTTTTCTGTTGCTGCTGTTGGAAATACCTAATCAATTAATTTTCGTTAATCAAGCTTTGGAATTTCGTTGATCATTGCATTATACACAGATTTCGTTTCGTGGACAAAATAGCCAAACACTGCATTGGATTCCAGTGTTTATGAACTTTCATCATAAAATCATAGGATCTTATCTTCATTTGCATACTTACTTCATCTTGAATTCGTTTCGATATTTTAATTTTGTAATTGCATTTGATGCAAATAAGTAAATATATGTACATGGGTAAAAAGTTTAGAGTTACGATTATCGCTGTTGGATTTAGATTTGGTCGAGCTTTTTAAGAATATTTTGTCGCTGAAGTTTTTAAGTTTTTTTTGGGTAAAGATTAGCACATCGTAGATTTATTGAAGCCTTTCGTACATTTCAAAGCAATTGGTCATTATCTTGCAAATTGGGCATTTATTGGAAGCTATTCAACTTTGGATAAAATTGCAGTTTTTAGTAAAAATTCTAAAAAAAAGTTCTCGAATTAAAAAAAAAAACAGTAGTTATACCAGGGCCAGCAGGGTGGGTGGCGTTTACACTTCGTACTGTACACCTCCCATCTTAGGTTGAAATATAAAAAAAAAATAATTATAATAATTAAAAACAAAAAGTATATTTTTAACTATTTTCTATTTCAATAATAATCAATGTTTCCATTCATCGCATTTAATTTCTTTAAAAAAATTAATATGTTCTTACAATAAAAAAAAAATTAAATAATAAACTTTTCATAATATGTTAGTTATACTGATAAATGAATTAAAAGAATGGTTTATAATTCGTTTGGTTAACTGGTCGTAAACCTCTACTTGAACGTTTAATGGGAATCGATGGCTCAGCACCATCAGTTACGGTAACAGCTTCAGTCTCTGCATTGGACACCAGCTCTACCGTTCCCCCCGCCATATGTCTGATAGAGTCACCGTTACTACACTCCATCGATTCGTGTACCCCATTTGATGTCCCGGATATCATTTGGTTTAAATGTCTCTTAATTAATATTTTACTGTGAGTAAGAACACAACTGTACGATCGTGAGCCAATATGTTTTTTATGGTGGCTGGTTGCCAACCGTTCTTATTTGGATTAGAATAATCTCGCACGAAGACATTTTCACCTTTCTTAAATTTAACGGTTCATGATCCTTTAAAATTTTTAGTGTTCGATAATTGACTAGCAAAAAATCTTTTCTCTCACCAAAGGTGGTTTCATCAAACTAAAATGATTTTTTAACTCTTTACCAAGCAACAACTTTGCTGGTGATTCAACTGTGGTACAGTGCCCGATTTAGTATTAAATCCATGTTTTTACTGCCACCCTCGGCTTCGTTTTAGTTGGCTTGCAATGATTTTTTAGGAGTTTTCACGAAATTTTCCCCTTGACCGTTGCGTTGGTCGCAGGATGACCTGGAGCAGTCAAAATATGTCTAATGCCGTTATTTGACAAAAAATGTTGGAAGTCCAAGGAAGTAAATTGCCTACCACTATCACTTACTAAAGTGTCAACTAAAACAAAACGGCAAAATACCTCCCGCAATTTACTGATTCTGAATGATGATGTGATGTCATGAGTTTTAAACACCTCGACCCATTTTGAATACGAATCGATTATAATAAAAAAAAAATAAAAAACATTTAAAGGCCCAGCAAAATCTATATGAATTCGAGACCAAGCTGATTCAGTGGGTGTCCATGGGATTAAAGGAAATTTTTCAGGACTGGACTGAGTAAGCTTGCAAAAAGCACAGTTTGAAATCATTTGCTCGATGTTATGGTCGATTCTAGGCCACCAATCATATGACCGTGCCAATGCCTTGGATTTTACTATACCCAAATGGGAAAGATGTAACTCTTTCAAAACCATTTCGCGTAATTTAAACGGAACTACCGTTCGATAGCCCCACAGAATACAATCGTATTCGACCGATAGTTCATTTCCTGCTACGAAAAGGGCCAAATTCGTTGCCCATTACCGCATGAATAGAACCTTTATTAATCGCATCAACCACCTTTGCAAGAATTGAGTCGCGTCTTGTTTCTTTTGCTATATTTTTGAAATCTAATTTTAACTGGTTGTCGGTTTCGATTAAATTTACATATGAAAAATCATGACTTATTTGGCATACTTCTTTTTGTGGAATACGCGATAAGTGGTCGAAGTGCACCTTTGATATATTTAATAGAGTAATTCAAACCAGACAAAATTAAGGTCCATCTCTGCATCCTTGCTGCCGCCATAATTGGTAAACCTTTATTTTCACCAAAAATAGTCAAAAGTGTCTTGTGATCAGATTCTAGTGTAAAATGAACACCTAATAAATATTGTTTTAACTTTATGACACTGTAAACCAGTGTTTCCCAACTTTTGAAAAAAATTTCCCAATCTTGGATAATGCAACCAATGCAAGTGAATCTTTCTGATATTTCAAATATACAGTATCAATAAGAACTCTCGAAAATACAAAATGATGAGTTAGTTTAAACTTTATTCGAAATAAAGGGAGCGATGGCATGGCTTTGTGAGGAAACCGAAATCATATACCCCAATGCAACCAAATATGCAAGAGAGATGTTGTTACCTTTTCATCTTCATATTTAACTAAATGCGAATTTAGTAACATAAATGACTTGCCAATAAAGAAAAAATATTCTTGATATGCCAAAACAAGGAGACTTGCGACTGAGGATCTCTTAATTTGAACCTACATAAAACCTATTTGCAGGAGGCATCAAGCGCAGGGATCTCACTAATTTTAAATAATTAATATTACATACTTATTTAATTATTTTGTACATTAGTTTCTGTTCTACATTAGGTGCATTTTATTGGCAATTTTATTGCTAGCATAGTAAAATTTTCCTTGGTGAACAATGAAAAAACCAAAAGTTCGGATAAATAAGCCAGTAAATTAGTGAATATAAAAGTGGACAAAAAGTGTGAACTTGAACCTTGAATGTCGGGAACGTAGACTGTTTTTCACTTCAAAAGTATATGAATACAGCCACAGAGAGTTGGCATAAAAGTTGATATAGCGTTTCATCGAACTTTTATAGCTGCGCTAGCTTTGAACCACCAATAAAACGCACCTTTATGTTTCGAAAACAAACTTACTGTGTTTACTTTTTCTATGGATTTTTTTCTGATATCAGCCATTTTATTTTAATTTAATATTTTAGATTTTTATTGTTAAAAATTGTTTAGGTATCAACACTGTAATGTGAGGGGGACATGAGGATTTTTGGAAATGTTGTGGTGGGGCATAGAACAACAAAGGTTGGGAAACACTGCTGTAAACAATAGCCAAGGCTTCCTTTTGAATAGTACTATAGCCTTTTCCGCTTGCGAAAGTGCACGAGAAACAAACTCTATTGGTTTTTTAACATTATTTGCGAAAACATGTGACAACACCCCCGCTAACGCTGTATTAGAAGCATCGGTTGACAAAACTTTTGGGATTTGGGATTAAAATGTGTCAAAACCTGATCTGAAGTTACTTCGTGCTTTAATAGTTCGTAAGCTTCTTGGCATGTTTTGGACCATTGAAATTTAACACCTTTTTTTAATAAATTATATAATGGTGCCATTTTATGAGCAAAATTTGGAATAAACTTTGAGTAATAAGTAACCATTCCTACGATAGCTTTTACTTCCGAAACACACTGTGGTACTGGGGATTGTAACATCGATTCAATTCGATCTTTATTTTTGCTTAATCCAAAACGATCGATATTAAAACCTAAATACGAATTTTTTTCCTTGAAGAACTCACATTTACTTTCATTCAAACGTAAACCAACTGAATCCAATTTTTCGAAAACGAGTTCCAGTGTTTTAATATGATCTGCAGTGTTTGCACCGGTTACCACAATATTGTCTGAATAATTGATTGCATTTGGAATGCCCCGCAAAAGATTTTCAATAGTTTTCTGAAAAATTGAAGCAGCCGGTTTTACTCCAAACGGCAAACGTGTCATCTTGAACACTCTAACATGCGTGCTCCCAGCACATAACAAATGCGAATCTTCGTCTAGCACTAGTTGGTTGTATGCGTTCGATAAATCTAATTTTGTAAAATGATTACCCTGGAGCGATGCGAATAATTCATCTATAAGAGGTAACGGATATTTTACATCTATCAAAAATTTATTAATAGTGGTTTTATAAACACCACAAATTCGGAGATCACCATTAGGTGTACCCCATTCTACATTTTCAATTGGTATTAAAACTCCAGTTTTACCTAAATTATTTAATCGGTTTTCAACGATACTTCGCCAAGCTAAAAGCACCGGGCGTGGCTTGCAAAAAACAAGCTTTGCATTTTCGATAACATTCAATTTAGTTTCATTCACATTATAGGTGCCAAGTTCGTTCTTAAAAACATTGCAAAATTTACTTTTAATACGAGAAACTAAATCGTTTTGTTTGTGCTCGTATTGAATAGAATTAACTTGTGATAAAGTCATATTAAAAATTTGCATAAAATCTTTACCCAAAATGGGCGGACTTTTCGTGTTACTAACGATTGAGCGTAAGACACCTGTTCGCTCACGATATTGAACAGTTGCTTTCAACTCACCCACAATTTGTATCGTTTCCCCGTTATATGTAAAAATCCGACCAACATAGGACTTCAAGTTCTTTCGATCAAAAAACTTATCAAAAGTTGACAAAAAACCAGTGAACAAGCAGCGCCGGTATCTAACACAAATTCAAGCCAGACTTGATTTTCTTTTACCGATTCCGTTAATGGTTTAGCCACAGCTTCTCTAGTTATACTGATAATAGAAAAATTCGAAATATAATCAGAAGTTTTGTTTACATCTTTATTTAAATAAAATTTATTGCTTAAGCTATTTGATACTTCTACTAAAATAATTTGTCTGCTGCCGAACTTGTTGCAGGTGCATGATTTGTACTTGCATTTTTCGCTGGTGTGGTTCTTCCAGCCACAATGTGAGCACCGCCGCCGTGAACTCCCTTCTTCGTTGCTGTTGTTTATGACGTTGTTTTGCTTATTGCCGGTACTCCGCTGACCACTTTGAAAAAGCCATATGCTTCCAATCCAATTGATTTTATTAAAATCGCCACTTTGATATTATCTTCTGTGCATTCTATTTTCTAGAAAATGTGAATCTAATAGTTCACACCAATTCTCCCAGTTGTCGACATGCGGTCGGAATTCCCGTAACCCGTAAGCTGCTTGATGTCGTAGTGTTCAATATGCTATCGTTTGGTTCATTTGCCATCCTCGTCGCCAATTTATGTGATGTATTCAGAATGAACTGAACTTTTATTTCTTTCTTTCTTAAGACTATAACAATTTTCCTTACTGCTATCTTTATTTTACTTTAAACGAGCAGTTCTCGGAAACGGCTCTAATGATTTAAATGAAATTTTCAGAGTTTGTTCTAATGAGTTTGTTAAATTTGTTTACTTAAGATCCGCCTACTGACGCGCCCATTTTTATTATTTCTTTTCCTCTCAGAAACTGCTCAATTTCCTCAATTTCTCGGAATCGAATCAATGGATTTAATTGAAATTTTCAGAGATTTTTCTTTTGAGCAATAAAAAAATAAAAAAATATTTATTTTAATATTCACCCACTGCCATGCCTACTTTTATTAATATTTGGTATCTCTGAAACGGCTCTAACGATTTTGATGAAATTTTCAGAGTTTGTTCCAAGAAAAAAAAAATAAAAAAATATTTTATTTATTTCCGCCCACTGCCACGCTATTTTAGATTAAAACATACTCGTAAAATTTCGCGAATAGCAACTAACCAGGATTTGATAAATCAATTACTTGTTACTTCTGACCCATATATAACAAGTTTAAGAAAATTATCGGAGAAGAAATACTTAACTATGTCAAAAGATGTTCTAGATTTACTATCTGATACATAGAATATAAATTTTATTTTTTAAGGAAGTATACATTTTTGTTTTCATTAGTTCATTTTTTATAAATAAAAATGTATTTACTATATATATGTAAGTAGATTAAAATTTGCTTCTCTTAACTTATTTAGTGGAATTCTTATTTTTATGTTATAAAACTATTGCCTATTAATGATCTTATAAGCGAAATATAATTTAATAATAACATACAAACTTGAATTCTAATATAAAAAAAATCAAAAGGAAACCACAAAAATATTTTTGAGCGAACGATCTTTTTTTATCTAGCGCATAAGTGGGCGTGTCAGGAGGCGGAAATTTTGATCTATTGATTTCTTACCAAACTGTCTATCATATCTGAAAGATTGATTACAATTGGATAAGCGGTTTAGAAGTTATTGAATTTTGACGCTCTCCCCATACAACGTAAACCACTGTGCATTGATAAGCTAACGCACATGAACTACTCCTTTTCCTATTGCTTAAAGCTCTTGGGATCAAAAAAAAAACACTAAGTGTGGTCGTTCGTCGTTGTTTTAAACTTACTGCAGAGGTTTTTTATTTTGCAAAACTAAACTGATCTATGTAATTTTATGATTGAAATTAATGTGTGTGTTGTTTTTGAGTAAAAAAATAAAATGGCGCGGCTGTAGGTGTTGTGCGTTGGCGTCGTTAAAAAAAGCGTTTTAATCAATATCTTGAAAACGACTCATGGTACAATTTGTAAGCAGCTTTTTGAAAGGAAATTTAAATATCTTTCTTTTCTTCATAGAACATTTTTTTATAGGACTTATGCTTTCCGAGTCAAGGCACCTTAGGCTAGGCGCATATTGAGATGCGACTGGCGCGTGTGACGTTACCTGACGCGTGTGACGTGACCTGACGCTTACGACATGACCTGATTATTAGAAACGTGTCATGTCGTTATCCGCATATTGAATCGCGAGTCTCGTATCAATATTTTATTGAAAACAATTATATTTATATTGAACTTGAAGTACCAACAAGAACATATGAATGGAAAATTCAAATTTTTCCTCTGTCATCTTTGATTCAAAAATTAAAAACTCGCAAAAAACTATAATTGTTTTCATAATTAGCAAATGATTTTTTTTATTTTTCAATTTTAACTGACAGTTTATATTTTTTTTGACAGGAAATAATTAAAAAACGTGCACGTGCAAAGTCTCGCAAGGAAAACTATGTTTCAATCACTGTGTCACGCGTGTTTTGTAAAACTAGCGTCAGGTCATGTCGCGTCGCTTCATCAATATGCGCTGTTCAATGTATTCATGTTGTTTACAAAAATTCGTGCTGCTTTGTTTTTCAAAATTTTAGTATTGCAATTTTACTTACTAGCTGGTAACGCTGGTCAGTTTCAATTAAACTTGAAATGATTTATTATGCATACTACGGCATCGCGATAAGAGGTTTTACATGCGATAGACTTATGCAATACGCTGCAACCAAACTGAGATGCAAACGTCCTATCTTCCCTGTACTGCCAAGAATTATTGGACAAGCTATATGGACCGATCTGGCTGGAATAGCTTGTTGGTTGAGGCCATAGTCTATCTCGGATTGTGATCGCCATCTAATATAAAATAAGTATTTCTATTTTAAGTAATTTCTTTTTTTTTTTTTTGAAAAATTGCCCCTCCCGCTTGAACGGAGAGATTTGGACTACCCCTCCTATATGATTTTTTGTACTTCTTTTGACTCAACCTACACGCTGCTGGAGTGTTTTGATGCATCTTTTGCCAAACACCATTTTTTTATTACACAGATTATACTACTTGTTGTTATAAATTTATTATTGCTTAATTTTGAATAGCTGTATTTTAGAAACTGTTTGGTCTACAAAGATGGTTCTGAAGAAAATTAAATTGCTTTGAAACCGTAAAGCGAAGTTATAGTCGAGAAACTAGTACTTTAGAGTTAAAATAGCCAATAACTTAAAAAAGCGCGAAAATGCATTGCAAAAACAGGTATCCCTCCTATGAGACGACAAGGTTACTGAAACATTATTTAAAATTATAAATTTTTCAATTTGACTTGATTTCAACTTAACTGTATATCTCTCTGAAGTAAAATTTTCTTTAATTTATTTTGAATTGCGTTGTTAAAACTAAATATATTAATTAATTTCACGTCATTTAAGATACTCTTTATAATCTTTGTAAATGTTGTTTATTTCACTCAATAAATATCAAAATATCAAATATCAAATGAAGCTTGGTCTACTCTGTTTACAAAAAAATATCATATTGAAAATTTGAATTTTTAAAAATCGCATTACTTAGACTATAATATTAATGTGTTTGGGACCAGATAAAAACATGAAACTTTCAAAACACTTAGCTTCTACTGTGAACTTCAAATCCTCAAGGTCGTTTTGTTAATTTAATGAAAAGTGTATGTACAGGCGGCTTAAAAGTTATTCAACAGTCATTTTCAAACCGTTATTTTTGATGAAAAAAACTCTTTGAATTTTGAATTCTATTGTTCTGAGAGGTCCTATGAATTAAAAGCTCCAGTTTTAGAATCTCCTCCCTTCACTTTTAAAATGAAATTTTTAAAGTATAGATAAATAGATAAATCATATAAAAACATAAGCATAGACATAACGACTTCCTAAAAGATTCTCACAAAATTTGAGCAAGATTTTCAATAAGCTGGCATTTTGGATTAGACAATTTCATTATGGAATGACTCATAAGATAATTTGACTGGTTTTTAAAGCATCTTAATATAGTGAATAAAGTGTTTTAGAAGTTTGTCTGTCTATATTCTGTAGGTAAGATATACCAAGTCGTCTAGCAATTACTTGCTGTGACTCCAACCTTTAGGCAGAGTTTGTCGTTTAAGGTCTTGGTATACTTTTGACTAAAGATAACGAATTTAACGACTAGTTTGCGGCAGCAATTTCAGGTGAAACACGAGGTTTAAAGTCGAAATCAAAAGTTCAAATTCCTTTGTCGATTTGTATCCATACTTCGATTCTTGACCCCACTAGCAATCGATATCAGTATAAATCATATGATGGGCCGAGGGTGAACGACCAGCTATCCCAAGTGCATAGTTCGTTTAAATATATTGCTTAATTGACATATTTTGTCAACCTAAACAAATGAGCACTGATCGCGCACCATCAACCCATTAATATTTTACTATGTACTTGTTATACTCTTGCCGTTCGTGCCATTAGGCACGATTGACTGCAAGTCGCATGTGTTCATGTTGTAAGTATGTCTTTCCTGACGTAGAAGCATATATGTATTGTAACGTTTTACCAGGGGTTCGATAATAAAACTTATTTATTTTAATTATTAACCGTCAATTTTTTCCTTTACAAATTAAACACACTTTACCTCACTTAAAATATTTTATTACTCATCAATCTCAATAGTATGCAACTTACAATCACTTTCGGATATTTTTAACTTAGAACTTTACACTTCCGCATTCAAAAATAAAAGGAGAGCTTCTACTTATATAGTGAGCTGAAAGATTCGAGGCTCTACTCGAAAGTGCTGGCACAAAAGCCTTCTAGAAGGTTCCATTCCAAAGAGAGAGATGGCGTTCTTTCCATGTATTCCATTCAGCGCATTCAGCGCTTTTGTCACATGAGAGCATATTAGGTGATTGTAAAGCAGTGCTTACACCGCTGCAGCTGGTCAAGTAGTGATTACATCGTTAAATTGCCCTCCCTCTTAAGATTGATCGTCCCGAACAATTCCGTCACTCCTTTCACCACTATAACGATGTAAACGGTCACAATGAACTACTTTTAGTTTGCCTCTTGCCCCTCTCTGTATACGGAAGACCACATCATTAATTCTCTTCGCAACAGTTTAAGGTCCTTCCCAGTTCTGTTGAAGTTTTGGTGACAGTCCTTCTTGTCGATGGGGATTGTAAAACCACACGAGGTCTCCTTCTTGAAATCCTGTTGTTGTTGCCCGTGCGTCATAACGTGTTTTCATCCGATCGCTAGATGTTTTTTGTGAATGATCTAGTTCGTTGATGTATGTCAATGAGCCTCTATTTTAGGTTATCCACGTATTCTTCTGTTCTTTGCGGCTCACTTGTGCGGCATCCAAATTTCACCTCACTAGGCAGTCGTAATGTCGTTTCAAACAAGATTTGTCTATCCCAATCTCGTTGGTAGTCGCCGACAACCTTAGATAGATGTTCCTTTAGCGTCCGGTTGAACCTTTCGACCATCCCATCACATTGTGGATGAAGCGGCGTTGTCCTCGTCTTCCTTCCTTGGTCAGAATGTAGTTCCTTGGTCAGAATGTAGTTCCATAGGTACGCCGAACCTGCTTACCCAATTGAAGACAATCTGATCCACAACTGTCTTAATTTCTTGGTTTGGGATGGCAAACGCCTCAGGCCACTTGCTGAAGTAATCCATGATTACAAGGATGTATCGGTTCCCGCTGTTGGTCTCAGGGAAAGGGCCAGCGACGGCGACGTCTGCTGCAATCCTCTCGAAAGCTGTACCCACATTGTACTGTTGCATTTTACTTTGCAGCTTTCTACCTGCGCCCTTGCTAGCGGCACAGGTATCACATTTTCGGCACCATTTTTCGACATCATCTCTTGCATGTAGCCAATAGAACCGTTGTCGTATCTTTTCTAGCATCTTATTGACTCCCAAAGCTCCATCATGCATCTCTCGAAGAACGTCATTAACCTTGGACTGAGGTACGACCAGCTGCATCACATAGGACTTACCGTCTGCGGATTCCCACTTACGCCTTAGGACACCTTCTTCCACATAAAGCGAGCCCCATTGTGCCCAATATGCTTTCAGGACCGGACTTCTGTCAGAGATGTCACACCACTCTGGTTTTTCTTGGTGTTCTTTCCTCGCAAGAATGGGCTCTACATCCGAGTCTTTTTGTTGGGCAGTCTAAGTTCTCCATTACTCCAACCGTAAATGAGATCAGTTGTTATTCGTTGGACGGCAATAATTTCCTTTTCTTCTTGGCGTGTGCAATGTTTGCAGTCCTGTTTGCAAGGCCGCCGAGACAATGCGTCTGCGTTTGATTGCAACTTTAATCTTCGATATTGAATCTGATAGTCATATGTCTGCAGTCTTTCGATCCACCTTGCTATTTGACCTTCAGGACTTTTGAAGTTCAAAAGCCTGTTGAGTGAACCATGATCTGTTCTGTTGTTACCAATATCAGTTCAGATATTCCCTTCTGGTCACGCAATAATTCCGTTCTGGCTTCGAAAGGACCTTACTGTAGTAGGCGACTACCTTTTCTTCTCCGTCGTGGACTTGTGACAGTACAGGTCCAATTCCGACATTACTTGCATCTGCGTCAATAATAAAAGGTTTTCTTGGAGTTGGGTAGGTCTGCACAGGAGCATTACATAAACGCAGCTTTAGTTCCTGAAAGCTTTTCTCACACTCACCTGACCATTTGAACGGCTTTCCATTTTCCGTAAGCTGATGCAAGCTTTTTGCGATTTTAGCTAAATTCTTCACAAAACGCGAGTAATACGTGGCTAGGCCAAGGAAGCTTTGAAGTTGATGTTTGCCCTGTGGTTTTGGCCAATTCTTCACAGTGTCGACTTTTTCAGGATCAGTATTTACTCCTTGGGATGAGATGATGTGTCCCAAATATTTAACTTCGGTCTTGAGAGCGCACATTTGTCTGGATTGAGCTTGAGGTGTGCTTCTCGAAGTCTCTGAAATTCAGCTCTTAGGGTCTTAGGTTATCACAATGCTCGTCAAAGGTTTTTTCATATACGATGACATCGTCCAAATAGACCAGGCAAGATTTCCATATTAATCCCTGTAAAACGCACTCCATCAAACACTCAAATGTTGTCGGAGCGTTACATAGTTCAAATGGCATCACTTTAAACTGCCACAGACCATTTCCTATGGAGAAATCCGTCTTTTCCCGATCTTTTGGGTGAATTTCTACCTGCCAATACCCACTTTTAAGGTCTAGAACCATTGAGCACTTTCCATTTCATCCAAAGTATTGCTGATTCTGGGCAGAGGGTAGCTGAATTTCTTTGTCATATCGTTCAGCCTCCGGTAGTCCACACAAAATCGAGTGCTTCCGTCCTTCCTTTTTTGGCAAGGACCCAAGGGCTTTTAGAATTTTCGGTCAGACCATCTTTCTTCATGGTCGATATCATTTCTTCCACTTCGGCTTGTTTGGCCAAGGGGAGACGTCTTGCTGGTTGACGAATCGGTCTTGCGTCTCCTGTGTCGATCCGATGCTGCACAAGTTGTGTTCGACCATACTGCACACTGGGTGAAGAAAATATGTCAGCATATTCATGAAGAAGGCTACCAGCGATACTTAGGTGATGTTGACTCAGATTGGTTGAGTTAAGGATTTTTGCCTTTAGTTGTTCGTAGTTCACAGGCTTCTTCGTGTCCACTTCTGTGATCTTAGTTATCGCTGACAAAGATTCACATTTCCCGTCTATATCTCCTTTTCTCAACTTAACTTCGTACGGTTTGATGTTCAGAATCCGTACAGGCACCATGTTGTTCTTTGGTGCCACAAGTCTTCCCAACGATGATGTTTTGAGAGCCTTGGTCAGTATCTGGTTCCACCATGAGGTATCAGTGACCACCAACATCGCCTTTTATTTTAGTCCAAATGAACACTTCAGAAGAAGACGGCAAGCATATGTCTTCTTTGATGACACTTCGTAGAGTTGATGATTTTTCGTCACCATAAATCATAGGAATCTTTACATTTTGGTAATTAAGAACTTGCTTGCCGATATCCAGAATTAATCCGTGTTCTTTCATGAAGTCGATTTCAATGATGCACTCGTCACATACATCTGCTACCAAAAACAGATGTGAGAACTCCAGTTCTGCCAAACGAACCGGAAAACAAACTTCTCCGTACACTTTTGCTGCCTCTTCTGTAGCAGTTTTCAGACGATAGCTATTGGTGTTATGCAGCCATATCATCTTGACCATGTCCCTTCTTACAATGGAGGCAGTGGCGCCTGTGGCGATTGTAGCCATGTGTTTCTTGCCGTTTAATGTTGCCTTCACAGCCAGGCTTTTGTTGTTTCGTTTAGTCTGCGAGACCTGGATAGTTGTTCTGGGGCCATCGATACTTCGTTCTTGTTTTTCTGGCTGTGGAACATATCGCAAAAAAGGGGCGTTGGTGTTATTGTCATGCTGTTCTCGGTTTTTTTCTCTGCTTCCACAATGATGACATGCAGGTCTTCTTGGTGGCAATCTGCACTGGCGCTGGAGATATCCGGTCTTGTAACAGTTCCAGCATCGAGCAGGTCCGTCTCGCTGACTTCTTTGAAATGCGATTCTCTGACAGGAGCATTCTTCAACTTTCTCTTACCCGATGGACTCCTTGGGAAGCCTGTTCTGCTGCTTCCACAGTTAGAGCGAACGCCAATGCTTCAGGAAGCGTGCGTTTTCCGGCAGTTCGAATCGCTCGCTGTGGATACGCAAGATGAGCCAGCCGTTCAATATCTGCTTGGAGTTGTTGCAGACTCTCTCCTGTTTTCTGGATTCTGGTATTGAGTTGGACGCGAAAGACTACTTGCATTTGTACATTTGTTGCTGTGGCTGCCTCAAAATGCTTCTTATAAATCGACCAAGAAGTTTGTCCATCAAAGGTCGGTGGATGCATTTCCTTTTGCTTTGGAAGTTCGCCAGAACTTTTTCGAATCTTCATTTTTTGAACTTTCTCTAATTCAGGGGCAATGCTCTGAATTTTGTCTTCGAACTTTTGTTGAGCTTTTTCGAGCTTTGCATCTACTTTTGAAAACTGCTTTTCAACGTCCTGAACACGTTCGGTAAGAGCAACGAACTTGTTTTCAAATGCATCGAGTTTACCTTCGATAATATTTTTCTGTTCTTCTAGAAGGTTCTTTTGATCATTGCTTTGTCTTCAAATCGTTCGAGAAGATTCTTTTGTTCATTGCGTTGATCTTCAAATAGCTCGAGAAGATTCTTTTGTTCCTCCTTTTGTTCTTTTCTTTGCTCTTCGAGAAGATTCTTTTGCTCTTTTCTTTGCTCTTCGAGAAGGTTCTTTTGTTCTTTTCTTTGATCGTCGAACCGGGCGACCAGTAGAGCCATCATATTGGTCATATCTGAACTAGTACTTACTTGCTCTTCCTCCATTTCGATAAGTTAAAAACAGGCTTTTCCAAATTTTAAACGAGTTAGCATCGTATTATGTTTTTAACATTTTACTAAAGTTAAAATGGATATTTTAACTTTTTAGTATCATACTAAATCCAAGTGTCACTTTGGCAGCTACAATTGCAAAAATGGGTTAAACTGTCACTGTTTTAGGCGTGTTCAGCAAGAAAAATAGGTTTAGTATGATACTAGTAAAAAAATGTTTAAAACTAAGAATACTTTAGTAAATAGTTTTAAAGTTAGAAAATTGTTAAGTAGTATCATGCTAATACCTTAACATCAGGGTGTTTAAAATTTTGTGCCATTTATTTTAATTATCAACCGCCAATTATTTCCTTAACAAATTAAACACACTTTACTTCACTTCACATATTTTTTTACTCATCAATCTCAATAGTATGCAACTTACAATCACTTCCTGATATTTTTAACTTAGAACTTTACACTTCCGCTTTCAAAAATAAAACTGTGTCCGTCTGCTCAGGAGCTTCTCCTTATATAGTGAGCTGAAAGGTTCGAGTCTCTACTCGAAAGTGCTGGCACAAAAGCCTTCTAGAAGGTTCCATTCCAAAGAGAGAGATGGCGTTCTCTCCATGTATTCAGCGCATTCAACGTATTTCTCAAAAGCTCCACAAGACTACAAAAGATGGCGCTGTGGTCACATGCAAGCATATTATGAGTTGCTGCAGCTGGTCAAGTAGTGATTACATCGTTACAGTATTTAGTACTTAAGGCAATGCATATTATGGGAAGCAAGTGTCAAGTATCGAAGTATGGTTGGATATTTAGCAATTAATTAAGTGATCGCTAGTGATCCGTAGTAGCCGTGGCGTGATGGTTAGTGCGATGGACTGTCATGCCGGAGGTCTAAGGTTCGATCCCCAGCCTCGCCACCTATTTATTAAAAAAAAAAATAAACAATAAACTGTAGGTCCCCTCCATTCCTGCAGACACGCACACAGGAATGGTTGAGAGTTGTAAGTCACTAGGCCCTAGTTCTTCATAAGCTGTTGTGCCATCAAATTTATTTATTTTTTTAATGATCCGTTCACAAGCTAATGAGATCCCGTGATATTTTTAGGAAAGTTGAATACAACTAGCCATGAGTATTTTAGCTTATACTTCAAATTTATATACCTTTGATGTATGAAAAATGAAATTATGGAATCAATTTCATTTTTCATACATCAAACTTTTTGATATGTTTTAGTTACCTGATACTGTTCTTCTGTTTTAATTAAACCTTGAACGGCTACTACTTGGTATTGTGGAGCTCTCATTGCAAACGGTCCTCTTCTTATTAGTCTAAGAGAATCTTGTGAAGAACCAAGTGCAGCAACTTGTCGCGGCCCGTGGCTTGGGTCGAGAACCAACAATGTCAAACCTGTCGACCTTTGTTCGATGCCTACAATTGTTCTGGAGTGCCCTGTAATTTACAAGATATTGATGATTTTGAAAGAAGCTTAACATATTTAATTATATTTTAATATTAATTTACAGCATCGTCTTAGTACATAAAGTTAGAGTTCATAAATTATATAAGGCTTTGAGTGCAAAAGTGGTGTAACCTAAACAAAAATACGAACTACGGAGAGATTTAGAAAATGCTGAACCATTTTTTTTTAATGCTGGATAATTAAGAAAAACGTTCTGGTTTTTAAATAATATCAAATTTTGACAATTTAAAATTTTAAATGAAAGCGAAACTAGAAAAGAAAGACAATTTTCTTTTTGATAATTGAGACTCTACTCTCAAAAAAACAGGAAAAACAAATTTCTACTCCAAGTGGTAACCACTTATCGAATCGGCTTTGACGAGGTAAACTTATAAGCGGTAGTGTTGAACGAGACACAACAATAGACGAACTGAGTAAGCCATGAGCAGAATATGATCAGAGCTGCTGACATAACTCAACGAGATGTAATCATAACAGTGATTAATCTTAAGGTTATAAAAGTAACAGGATCCGACGGGATGCCAACCGAGTATTATAAGTGCAGCACCACGGAGTTAATCAAATGTAGCCCAGTCAAAATACACAAAATAAAGTGCAAACTAAGGAAAAATTCACATCGGTACAGAACTTTATTTCAAAATTACGAATGGTAGATAATTCATAATAATTTTTTAAATTTTGCAACCCTCAACAAAAAAGTGTTATATACCTATATACATTAGCCCAGGACTTTCACTTCGAAAAAATTCCGACAAAGCTTAATTTTGTATCCTAAGTATTTTCCAAAATGAACCCTTAGTTTGGGGCTAAAATTTTTACGGTGGGTGAAAGGGGTTGAATTTCAGTTTTTTGCAAATTTCTCAAAAACCATCAGTTTTTTTTTAAATATGAAGGCAAAAGTTGCAGCTAATGTATGTAATTTAACATTGATTGTGCGAAAAAAAATAACATTTTTAATGTTAATGTCAATTAGTTTTGAGAAAAACGTGCACAAAATTTATAGTGTACCGGATTTAGTCAAAAAAAAATTATTGGAGTCCCATGTTTCGACGAGCAAATATTTTTTTCTCGTATGTATGTGTTTGGATAAATTACCACATTATAAAAAGAAATTCGGGGTGATAGGGGTTAAGAAAGACCCACCATATTAAAACAGCTGTTTTTGTTTATCTAATAACTCCCTTGGATTTTGTTTTGTAAAAAAATGGCCAGTGAAAAACTTTTAAAGAATCAATATACTAACATTAACAATCTCTGGTACTTTTTTATCTTTATGTTATAGCTTGTCAAAAATCACCTGTATCTAATGTGGTTGAATGGAATGTTTAGTTGTAAGGTACCCATCCTACATCTCCTGTGGCATTTGGTTGGTGAAATATCTTTGCTAAATATTATTTTTCAAAATTGTAAAATCTTTCTAATGAGTAATGTTGATTGAAATAAACTCGCAGGCACAATATTATTCGAGCCACCCACCCAATTTTGTATTATTATTATAGATGTTTTTTTTAAAATAAAATAAGGTAATTTTTAATGGGGTGTATTGTGTATATATGTAGGTAATAAAAACAATCTTTTAAAGTTTTTGTATTTATGGTTTATTAATTCACATTTTATTTTTTTGTAATGATTGTTACCTTCTCGGGCTCTAATGACTTCCTATTGGAAGTCCTATTTGGAAGTCCATCCATTATGTTTTGAATATCAGACTGGGGAATATTGTCCCATTCTTCTTTCATAGCTATCTTGATGTTATCTATAGTAGTGGACGCTGGTATCCTTGACCAAACTCGTCGTTTAAGATTTTCTTTATATGTGCTCTACGGGATTGAGATCTGCGAGTTGGCCACGGTAAAGTCTGAATACCGACCTCGTCAAGATATTGAGTGACAGATCTAGCAACATGGAAACTAGCGTTATCTTGCATTAAGATAAAGTTTTCCCCATTAAATGGCGCAAACACTACCACACTGCCTCAAAGACCCCAAGTTCGGTCGTAGCTAATGCCTCCCGATACCATTATTGACCCTCCCTGATAGCCCACTGTTTTAACTTTGGAACATGCAGCATACTTTTCATCTGATGGCCATCTGAGCCTCTTAAGGCTATTCTGATCTCGTCTGAGAAGAGCACGTTATTCCACTGAGAAATCGTCCTATTGGCATATTCTCGGGCAAAACGAAGTCTAGCTACACGGTGCTGAGGAAGTAGTTCGGGGACGCGAGCTGGACGGAATGATCTAAGATTTCCTTCTTCATATCGTACGTTCACTTACACTGACATTTCTCACTTCAAAGAGAGGAGTACCAGCTTCAGTAGCTGTACTTAACCGATCTCTTAGCACATTGTTGACGAAAAGCGGTCGTCACGAGCGGAGGTGCATCGATGTCTACCTTGACCTGGCTCCTAGTGTAAGAACCAGTCTCCCAAAACCTTCTGATGGCATACCGGATAGTGGTTTGAAGCACACCAAGTGTCCGAGAAATCCAGCGTTGACTGCTCCCAGCATCCGCTAAAGCCATAGCTCTAGCTACTCCCATCGCGTCCAATGGATTTTTTTTTATCAAATCCCAGAAGTTCACAAACTCTAATTAACTACTCTTAAATTTTCAGAATCAAAGAAAACAAGAATTAAGATCACATCAATGAAATCACTAAGAACGCAAAATTACGACTAGGTCAAAATAGTAGCATTCATCAGAATAACCGTCACTTAATGTAAACAAACATAGGTAAATTTTAAATCGGGCTTTTTGGTTACTTTTTTCTTTATGAAAATCAAAATTCTTTTATTTCATCTGACCAAAGTGGCGGATCCAGGGGGGCGTTCATAGGGGTAATGACCATCCAGAATCCCAGAAAAAAAGATAACCACAAACACAGTATGTTGTTGTGCACAGTGGAACTTTATTTCCTCTGCGCTTGAAAATAATTTGTAGTCAATTAAATGTTTCTTAACATGAGACTAATCGTTTTTTAACCAGGTTTCACCCATATTATTGATTTTGTAGAAATCTTGGGGAGAGTACGATAACTTTGGCGCCAAAAATTCATAACGGCTTTTCGTAGAGGGGCTAAAACTAAGCATTTTTTTACTATTGCAGGGGGGAGTTTATCTCGCCCCGTTTAGGAGGTAGGGAAAATTTTATAAAAAAATGATTTAAAATTAAAAAAATAATATTAAAAAAACAACGGCAACATTTAAAATGAAGTACTATACCGGGTTTGGAAGCCAAAAATCTGTTCTTTAATCGTAAGTTTAAATTAAATTATTTTAGTCAATAGTTAAAAAAAATTCGCATGCAAACTCCAAATTTTAATAAAAAAAATAAAAACAAAAAGTTTAGAACAATTTTTTTTTCAAAATTGTGAAATGAAGTGCTAAATTGGCTTTTTGTGGTGAATGCCAATATCAATTCTCAATCAAACAAAAAAAACCGAATGGTTTATGTCTCCTAGTTTCTGAGAAAATTAAAAATTACTAAAACTACTTTCTTTGATTTTAGTTTTTTGCTATTTACGGCGATCTAACTTTGATGATTAACTGGCTGAACAGAATGGTGACGCAGACGGAAACGGAGACGGAGCCGGAATAGCTGTCAAAATATTGAATACACGCAAATTCAATGTTGCGAACACAACGGAACGTAGACGCATACGGAGACGCAGACGCAGACGGAAGAGTTCACCAACTTTTAACTTTTGACGTACGGCACTTTTGACGTTTCAATTTGTATGAAGAAAAAAAACAACTTTTTGGGTCGGAAAAAAATATTGTGGTTATTTGTATCGCGAAAAAAATTATTTATTAAAAGGAAAATTATTGGAAACAAAAAATGTGAATTCTGAGCTTGTACACAATAATATTCTTTTGTTTTTCTTCAAAATACCTTCAAAGCTGTACAGCTGCATTGTGGGCATGTAAAAAAAATAACGTACGACACTTTTTGACAACTCTTCCAGTTCCGTCTGCGTCTTCAGTTCCGTCATTCTATTCTGTTCAGCCAGTAATGTTAATAATAGGTATTGTTGGAGCACCTTATATTTAAATTAATTTAGTAAATACTAATCTATTATTGCTGGTAAGCATTTAATATGTCGAGTTGTAGTAGCCGTGGCGTGATTTATAGTGCGATGGACTGTCATGCCAGAGGTTTAGGTTCAATACCCAGCCTCGGCACCTAATGATTTAAAACAAAAAAATAAAAAACGGCTACTGTCTCTTGCGACGAATTAACAAAACCTCCAAGAGTAAGGCTAGGCACGCACTTGCGATTTAAAGTCGTTGCGATTTAAAGTCGTTGCGATTAAAAAATCGCGATCGCAACAATTTTTTGCTGTGCACGCACTTCCGATTTGTAGTCGAGCGATTTTTAATCGCTATGGAATGCAACATACATCTTTTAATAATTTTGAAATCGCAAGTGCGTGTCTTAGAAAAGTGCCGCTCACATTAGCCGTTCGGATTCGGCAATAAAATGTAGGTCCCCTCCAGGCCACCGGAAGCTGCTCAAAAGACTTAGGCCGATTTTATTCACTCAAAGTTGAACATAACTTGAGGACTTTTATTCTCAACTTGTGAATTTGTTTTTGTTCACACAAAGTTGACGTTTTTAACTTTCGATTTTCAACTCTAGAGCTGATCAGGTTTAGATTTTGTCATCTCCCAGAAAAAGTACAAGTTGAGCGAACAAACTTGAGAGTTTACATAAAAATATTGTTTTGGCTTTTAAATTTTGTTACAAAAACAGATTACGGACAACAAAAGGTAAAAAATACATCTGAAGCAATTATTTTTGCTAAATTGTCCAGCAATTTCTTTGGGCAGTAAATGCATTCGTGATTTTCTCCGACGCTTTTTCCTTGTAGCGTTTCGTGGTATGATGTCACAATACACAATTTAACGCAAAATAACACGCACAAATATTGAAAAACTTCAAATTAAATACCACAAGAAATCAAAATAAAAAATTGAAAATGACAGTTCTGTTTTATTTTCACAAATATCCCAGGGATATTATTCAACTGGGGAGTTGAGAAAAAATGAGTGAATAAAAAGAAATTTAAACTTGCATTTCAACTGTTATTTCAGATCTTGAAAAAAGACTTTAGTTATTTACGGTAGCTGTCTCCGATGTCTGTGTGGTTTCAGGCTTATGTACATACAATTCTCAATGAAGTTAAGCATTTTTATCTCAGAAAAGTAAAATGATTTTAATTAAGAATCAGCAAAAAAATTGGTGCAAGAATTGGGTAACTACCTATTGTTTCACTAATTATTTTATATTTCAGGTAAACTAAGAAAAATGAATAATGAACATCCTTTACATGTAAAAAAAAATTATGTTGCTGTGTTCGGATTACATTGGAAAAAGAGTCTAGTAAAATATTCTTAATAACGTTTTTGCTGATAACTCGGAATATGAAAAATGCGAGTTACCTAGTTCTTGCACTCAGGTGACGATATTATCTCTTCTTCATTATCAAGCAAGATGATTGTATGCTTTGGTCTCCTTGTAGAAAGATAAGGAAGGATATAAATACGACTGTATGATGAGTGGATCGGCAGTCTTATAGTAACTATATAGTAGTCTTAAGCTCCTTTCAAGATTAATGTAAAATATTAGAAAATAAAGGACATAGTTCCAAAAAATATTCTTTTAATTTTAAAAGTACAAAACAAAATGTTTTAATTGGCGATCCTGCCAGGAGGTTAAATATACTTTTTAACTTCAATCGAGCGGACCTCGGCAACAAGTAGTGAAATCTCGTATAAACAGAACACTCGCGTTACCGGTTACAAGAACTACCTAGCATAGCAGGTACAAATATAGCTTCTTCGTACGAAGCAGCAAAATAAATCAGTGAAACTGTATATGTGTAGAAAAAAAACACAAAAATTCGACGACAACAGACACGAGTTCAAAATGGAGCAACTCTTGATGGCAAGATTAGAAGCCTTAGAAACCAGGTGCAACACAGTAACACAAACCCTAGAGCACACACGCACAAAGAATGCAAGGTTAGCAGCAATAATAACTAACCAAAATCAAATAAACACTAATTTAGAAACAAAACTAAATGAAGTGAAGGCTGAATTAGCCATAGTACCAAACATACCTGTGCTAGAGGAAATAAGAACCATACATACAGATGGTAGTGAAATACAGTTAGACGCATTTAAAAGTCTACCTATTTTCAACGGCGATCAATCAAATTATCGGTCGTGGCGCGAAGAAGCTTCCAGATTAATGGACAGCATTAAAAACTTTAAAACACACAGTAAGTACGCAACAGCATTGACTGTAGTGAAAAGTAAAGTACAGGGTGCAGCCGCGAATGTGTTAACTAATTATAACACAATTTTTAATTTTGAGGCGATACGTAACAGATTAGATTATACGTACTCTAATCAAGAACCTCTATACGTGCTACAAGACATGATGAAAGCGATCACGCAAAAAAGAAGCACACTGTCTGAATACCACGACGAGATAAATAAAAATCTCACTTTAACACCTTAACTGTCCCCATACAATTTGATTTAAAACTACACATACGTCCATTACTATTTCAAGACAAGACCATAAGTCCCATGTATCATATTTGATACAAAAAATTTATTTTTTCTCGTGCCACATACGTCCATGTATCATTTTTGGTTTGGTAAAAAATTGAAAATGACAGTTCTGTTTTATTTTCACAAATATCCCAGGGATATTATTCAACTGGGGAGTTGAGAAAAAATGAGTGAATAAAAAGAAATTTAAACTTGCATTTCAACTGTTATTTCAGATCTTGAAAAAAGACTTTAGTTATTTACGGTAGCTGTCTCCGATGTCTGTGTGGTTTCAGGCTTATGTACATACAATTCTCAATGAAGTTAAGCATTTTTATCTCAGAAAAGTAAAATGATTTTAATTAAGAATCAGCAAAAAAATTGGTGCAAGAATTGGGTAACTACCTATTGTTTCACTAATTATTTTATATTTCAGGTAAACTAAGAAAAATGAATAATGAACATCCTTTACATGTAAAAAAAAATTATGTTGCTGTGTTCGGATTACATTGGAAAAAGAGTCTAGTAAAATATTCTTAATAACGTTTTTGCTGATAACTCGGAATATGAAAAATGCGAGTTACCTAGTTCTTGCACTCAGGTGACGATATTATCTCTTCTTCATTATCAAGCAAGATGATTGTATGCTTTGGTCTCCTTGTAGAAAGATAAGGAAGGATATAAATACGACTGTATGATGAGTGGATCGGCAGTCTTATAGTAACTATATAGTAGTCTTAAGCTCCTTTCAAGATTAATGTAAAATATTAGAAAATAAAGGACATAGTTCCAAAAAATATTCTTTTAATTTTAAAAGTACAAAACAAAATGTTTTAATTGGCGATCCTGCCAGGAGGTTAAATATACTTTTTAACTTCAATCGAGCGGACCTCGGCAACAAGTAGTGAAATCTCGTATAAACAGAACACTCGCGTTACCGGTTACAAGAACTACCTAGCATAGCAGGTACAAATATAGCTTCTTCGTACGAAGCAGCAAAATAAATCAGTGAAACTGTATATGTGTAGAAAAAAAACACAAAAATTCGACGACAACAGACACGAGTTCAAAATGGAGCAACTCTTGATGGCAAGATTAGAAGCCTTAGAAACCAGGTGCAACACAGTAACACAAACCCTAGAGCACACACGCACAAAGAATGCAAGGTTAGCAGCAATAATAACTAACCAAAATCAAATAAACACTAATTTAGAAACAAAACTAAATGAAGTGAAGGCTGAATTAGCCATAGTACCAAACATACCTGTGCTAGAGGAAATAAGAACCATACATACAGATGGTAGTGAAATACAGTTAGACGCATTTAAAAGTCTACCTATTTTCAACGGCGATCAATCAAATTATCGGTCGTGGCGCGAAGAAGCTTCCAGATTAATGGACAGCATTAAAAACTTTAAAACACACAGTAAGTACGCAACAGCATTGACTGTAGTGAAAAGTAAAGTACAGGGTGCAGCCGCGAATGTGTTAACTAATTATAACACAATTTTTAATTTTGAGGCGATACGTAACAGATTAGATTATACGTACTCTAATCAAGAACCTCTATACGTGCTACAAGACATGATGAAAGCGATCACGCAAAAAAGAAGCACACTGTCTGAATACCACGACGAGATAAATAAAAATCTCACTTTAACACCTTAACTGTCCCCATACAATTTGATTTAAAACTACACATACGTCCATTACTATTTCAAGACAAGACCATAAGTCCCATGTATCATATTTGATACAAAAAATTTATTTTTTCTCGTGCCACATACGTCCATGTATCATTTTTGGTTCTGGTTGCATACAAATTTGGCCACTTTTGTTAAAAAACGGTTTTAGTTTTGTGGTCGTTTTTGATACATGGAAGTATGCTTACTAATATTGTGTATCAAATATGATACATGGGACGTATGGGTGATTTATCAGTTTGCATGGGGACAGTAAGGTCAACAATTCCCAATGCTAATTTTTTTTTTCATTATCTTTCCAATGGTATTAAACTTGTTTCCCTAACTAACACCTCCGGTTTTTGGTGAATTCTTTGTCCAACGTCTATTTTTCAAAATTCAATTTTTGACATTTTATAACTCGCTTCGTGTATTTTTTTAGAATTTTTTTTTTAAATGTAAAACTTTCTTGTATCTGAAAAATCTATCCATTAAAATTAAAATGAACGTTCTACCCTTTCCCATTTAGAAAATAGTTTTTCGACCTTTAATCAGAAAAACCCCATTTTACCCTATTTAATATTGGAATTTTCAAAAATCCTGTCTTGGTGCGCCTAAACATAAAACTCTCTATTCAATAAAATTTAGTATAATATGCATATTTTCATCATTTACAGTATTACCTGTGCAATGATGAGTCAGGTCAATGAATGAGTCAGTGAGTGACCGGTTCTTTCATTTATAATATTTAAAAATTTAAATTAAATAAAAAATTAATATTTAATAACAATTAATGTGTACCTATGTACCTACCTACCTATTTGTAATGGAAAAAGTTCAATTACCTACGTGTAATTGAAATAAAAGATGAAATAAATTATTACAAAAAGTAATCATTAATTCGTTTTGCCCTTAAGTCTATCTCTTGAATTCATTTGTCCATTTTATAATTAAAAAAAATCAATAGTGCAATATGCACTCATGTTCTTGCACATACACTATTCAACTCTTTGGCAAAACTCCACTCCTCCTTTCACATGTATACAGCCACAAACAGGCACACGCATAAGAAAAAGAAGGATTAAATGTCAATTACCAATGTAAGATAAGAACGAACCCAGCAGGAAATTTCGTCTTCAATGAAAAATTAAGGTGAATTCATCATTGAATTCAAGTACCACTTCATAGCCGAAACAGTGTGCACTGATTACATCAGTAAAAAGTAATGCATTGTTTCAGCAGTTCTTGATTTTCATCACATTATCTACTTTGCACTTGGAAACCACTTCCAAACAACCCCTTCTTTTACTTGTTTCAAAAAATCCATCTGATTTCAATACGGAAATAAAAGTTGCTAAAGAGGAAAAATTAAGCGATGATTCAATTGACAAAAAGTCATGCATAAGTTCATCAGTTCATTCTCTAAATCCACTCGTCTGCTTTGTAAAGGATACTCTGCGAGAGAGAAAGAGTTCTGAAAACTCTCCTTGGCTTACTTTTGCCACAAATATGAAATTGATGCTGAATTAAAGTCGACGTTTTCAAATGAAAAGTAGTCAGTTCTCATTCTCTCTCAGTTTTAATTCTTAATCGCGTCGTTTGCTTTATATAACCTTCTTCTCGAGAAAAAGTAACGATAATCTGAAAATTGCCCTTTCTTTTTCCTGGTACGAACAATGTGATGATTTCTGTAGTGCAAAAATATGTACCCTTTCAATTCAACATGCCATGATCACGTGCTCGTTTGGATTTTTTTCTTCTATTCTGTATTTCTTTTGTGACGCGTGCTTTATTTTTTGGCTTGTTGAACATTTTGGAAATCTTCTTTTGTTTAATATTTTCATTTCAAGTTAGTTGTTCTTTTTCTATGAAAGCGGGTGTTACATTTATGTGGAAAATAATGCCAAGGTTAGTAACTCTTTATAGTTACATACATATGTATGAATTATTGTAAACTGAACATTTTTTCTATTCCTATAGGTTACTCGAGGAGCCACAATAAATAATTTTGTAATAATTAATAATTTGTTGTAATTATTTTAATTTATATAATGTAAATAATAATGCAATAAAAAGATAATAATTAGGTACATAGGTACCACATAAATTAAATCAGTTTTTATTTTAATAAGGGAAGTACATTCTACTATTGAAAAAGGTGGTGAAAAACCAATTCGTTTGTAATTGGTGATTTAACTACTGAATATTCCTCACATTTTTCCTCGGGCAATAATAAGTCCGTGAATAAGCAACTCCCAGTTACCTAGTGATTTCACTATTGAATTTTCATCACATTATTCATCGATGAAAATAAGGAGATGAATCAGCATGTTACATTTATGCAGTGCCACATGTTTGATGGGAGGGAATTTTAGTTCCAGATCGGGATTGCGGTACAAAATTAGACCTTAATTAGTACTAAATTCCTGCATCATTAGAATTTCGAATTTCGATTGTTGCGGACCCAGCTTGACGGACCTTTTTGTGAAAAAGCCCCCATGCATGGTTCTTGATGGCAGAAGCACAATTTTCTGAAAAAAAAAATCGAAAAGATGAAAACAAGTTCGCTCATACGGTTTCCGCGTTGCCGGTAGAAACTATCAACAGTATTTTAGATATTCTCACTTCACCGCCCGCGACAGATAAGTATGTAACTTTACATGACGCTTTAATCATACGACATTCTCTTTCGGAACAGAGACGTTTGGAGGGTTTGTTGGCCGCGGAGGATCTCGGGGATGGGAAACCTTCGGATTTATACCGCCACATGCTATCAATAGCAGGTACACTTAGTGGGGTTAATGATAGTCTTATACTATCCTTGTGGACGCGAAAACTTCCCTCGACGGTTTCGATTCCTTTGGCCATCACTAAAGACCAACCATTAGGAAAAAGGTAAGAATTAGCGGATAAAATTTTCGAGTGCACAGAACAGAGTTCATCAATAAATTCAGTGAGTAGAGGTAGGGAAAACGGTAATAGAAATAGGGACTCGGATTACGATTAAGAGATGGCTAGACGTGAAATTGGACAACTAAAGGACATGATTAGGAGGTTAGAGGTACGTGGCCGGAGTAGAGATAGGAATTCTTTTCCAAGGAATAGCAACGGGTCTCAAAGAAGCTTTTCTCGTGGAAATTCTTTGAGAAGAAAAGTATGTTTCTTTTATAAACGTTTTGGAAGTAAGGCGCTATCGTTCATCCGGTTTCTATGACGGCTAGTAACCGGTATGCTATGATTTCAAGCCGTCTTTTTCTAACATATCCGCTTAATAAAATTCGCTTTTTAGTAGATACTGGTGCAGATGTGTCGGTCGTACCTCATGCACTTTTTCCCGCGACCAAGTTCAATTTCAAATTTCACTTTAACAGCAGCGAACGGTACCCCGATTAAAACATTTGGTACCAAGCTTTTAGAATTCCACCTAGGTTTACGTCGTTCTTTTAAATTTCCCTTCACTTTGGCCTCGGTTAGCAAAGCAATCATTGGTGCAGATTTTTTTTTTTTAAATTTAATTTGGTAGTGGATTTGAAACAAGGAAAACTTATCGATAGTACTACAAAGCTCACAACTTTTGTAGAAATTACGAATGTAGACGTTCCGTCTCCTCAAATTCTTTCAACTATTGGACGATTTGTTCAAGTTTTGAATAAATTTCCTTCTTTAGTAAGGAAATTATTCAAAACTATTCATTTCCAGTGAAGCATAAAATAAACCATTACATCGTAACAAAAGGGGCTCTTCCTTTCAGTAATCCTCGACAGCTAGACTGTGCTAAACACAGAGCCGCTTTGAAAGAGTTTCAACACATGGTTGAATTGGGCATTTGCCAGCCATCTTCTTCACCTAATTGCTCTCCATTACGTATGGTCCCTAAGAAAGAGACAGGTGATTGGCGTCCTTGCGTAGATTTTCGCAGGCTTAATGCTATCACTCAACCTGACAGGCATCCGATATCTCATATCCAACATTTTGCGAAAAATATGTTTGGATGCACAGTTTTCAGTAAGATAGACCTTGTCCGAGCGTACCACAACATACCAGTAGCTTGTGAAGACATTCACAAAAAAGCTATTGCAACGCCTTTTGGTATGTTTGAATTTCTTCGTATGCCTTACGGTCTCCGAAATGCGGCACAGACGCGATTAAAAATTTTCCTTCATCAACTTCGATCAAAAAGCTTCAAAGATTTATAGGCATGGTGAATTATTATAATCGTTTTGTCAAAAGTCTAGCAACTATGCTTGCGCCTCTTTATGATCATCTCAACATAATTTTAAAATCAAAGCCCAAAAAAAATTCATGGTCAATTGAATGTGAAGATCAACTGAAAATGATCAAAGATGCTTTAGCAACAGCAACTCTTTTAAACTTCCCATCCGAAAACCCGAAGCAACGACTCACCGTAGATGCTTCGAACATAGCGGTAGGAGCCGTTTTAGAGCAGTGGGTGAATGGTAATTCGGCTTGGAGGCCACTAGCATTTTTTTCCAAAAAGCTAAGTCAATCGGAAATTAATTATTCAGCTTTTGATAGGGAACTGTTAGCGATTTTCCTTTCGATCAAGCACTTCAGACACTTTCTTGAAGGTAATGAATTTTCAGTTTACACTGACCATAAGCCGCTTACACAAGCATTGAATTCGAAAACAGAACGTAGCCCTCGACAAGCAAGACACTTAGATTACATCTCACAGTTAACTTCGTCAATCAGACATATCAAAGGCAAAGAAAACATCGTTGCTGACGCATTATCACGCGTAGGTGCAGTCGACAATGTCGACAAATCGTTTGACTTGCCTACTTTAGCCCGTATGCAGAAGGACGACGCCGAACTCAAAGAACTGTTAGAACTAAGTTTAAGGGTAGGTGTACCCGACCAGCAAACTCAAATTTCATGTAAATGAATTTGAATGTGTTAGTAAGCTCTCTTCACCAAATTCGGCGTTCGAATTTTAATTACACCTACTCTTGTACTCTTTTTTAATCGCAAACGATGTTGCAGAGAGCAGACAATCATGCACAGGCACGCTCAAGCAAAAGAAAGGAAAAAAAACAGGTAGCGAGCGAGTAAACGCAGACGAAGCAAATGAACCTACTTATTATGTATGTAAAGACAAGTGCCAGACATACAATTTAGAGAAAATAAATAAAACAATATTCTGACCAGATAGGTAGGTATGGATGGATTTGTTTTTTTCTTATGGATATGGTGTGATTGTGTGAATATGTATTATAATTATCTAAAATTTTATATATTATAAATGAAAAAAACGGTCACTCACTGACTCATTCATTCATTTGACTCATCATTGCACAGCTTATACTGTAAATCATAAAAATATAAAATAAATTTTATTTGATAGAGAATTTTATGTAAAGGAGCACTAAGACGGGATTTTTTAAAATTCCAATTTTAAGTAAGGTAAAATGGGTTTTTTTTTGATTAAAGGTCGAAAAACTTCTTTCTAAACGGGAGGGGTTAGAATAGAACGTTAATTCTTATTTTAATTGATAGATCTTTGAAATGATGTTCAAAGGGTAGACAACGCGGTGCATTCAAGAGGACACAAGCGTCCACAATCAACCTCTGTCTATCAACTCCTACTCTCACCTCCCCGTGGTGAACATCGGGTGCCTAGTACCTTTGACTGAAGATGGGGATCCAATCCCCGTGGACGGTTTAAGGTGGCAGCAGACGAGAGAGGGGGGGAGGAGTGTTTCCACTAAGGCACTTCTCCTTTTTTCAGGCGGCAGCGGAGGAATTCCCTAGATGGAATCAACGGTGGCGTCTACAGTTCTAGTCAGTTTGAACTACTTAGTGAACACCTTATATGGGCTACTACGACGTATTCGTAGCTCAGGCCTGTAAGGAGCGGTTTACCCGGCTCCCCGTCCTTGGAGTTATAATAAGGATCTGGTCCTCCAGGCTAGGGGGTTGTGCGTCGGGGTGACTTCCCTACCACGTAAAAAATTATCGGTTCCGAAACAACAACAAGCCTCGGATATGGATGATTTTAATGTTGACGACCCCAGCAAACGAAACAAGGACAATGAATTTCGGATCTGCACGTGGAATGTACGGACCCTAAACAGGCCACGTGCAGCCGAACAACTAGTGGAGAACCTGGATAGGCTAAGGGCTGATGTAACAGCCATCCAGGAAGTGCGATGGGATGGAGAGGGCATCCGAAGGATGAAAACGTGTGACATCTACTTCGGCGAGTGCTGCAAGGAGCAAGGTCAGCGGCTCTTTGGTTGTGGTTTTGTGGTAAGGGGAAGACTTAGGCAGAAATGTAAGCGAGCGCCTGGTCACAATCCGCATCAAAGCAAAGTTCAAAAACATCACGTTGATCTGTGCCCATGCCCCAACAGAAGAAAAGGATGACTCAACCAAAGAAGAATTCTACGATCTCCTCGAGGATACGTATGATAGGTGCCCCAAGTACGACGTCAAGATTATTCTTGGCGACTTCAACGCCAAGATTGGAAAAGAGGGCATCTTTGGTTCGATAGTCGGAGAACACAGCCTGCACGACAACACTTCCGGTAACGGACTCAGGCTCATCGATTTCGCGGCGGGGCGAAATGTCATCATAGCAAGCACTCTATTCCCACACCTCAATATACACAAAGGGACCTGGCGGTCTCCGGATCAACGAACCGTCAACCAGATTGATCATGTTGCGATAGACGCCAGACATGCTTCCAGTATCCTGGATGTCCGAACGTTCCGAGGTGCCAACATAGACTCGGATCACTACCTGGTGGTAGCGCAAGTACGTATGCGGATATCTATGGCGCCACAACGACGAGCGGATGCTGTAAAACGATTTAACGTCGCGAAGCTAAAATCGCAAGAGATAGCCAGGACTTTTGCAGACCACGTCTCTCTTAAACTCTCAACAAGCCCGCCACAAGCATCATCTGTAGAGGACCAATGGAAACACTGCCAAAATGCCATCAAAAGTGCCGCTACTGATGTGCTGGGTTTCACTAGGCCACCACAACGAAACCCCTGGTTCGATGAAGAATGCAGACTGGCACATGAAGCAAAGAACGAGGCCTACCAAGCAATGCTGCAGACTAGAACCAGAGCTGCTGAGAGAGCAGCCCGGGAGCTCTACGGGCTAAAGCGAAGGGAGGAACGCCGACTTCTCAGGAGGAAAAAGAGAGAGCATGCGAAGCGGGCGGTCGAGTCTATTGAGGACTGTAGCGGCAGGGGGGATGTTCGAAAGTTCTACCGAAGGGTGAGGCAAACTACCCAGGGTTACAAGGCCAGAACGGAAGCCTGCCGAGACGAGAGTGGGAATATGGTGGTAGACACATAGTCGGTGCTGAGGATCTGGAAACAACACTTTTCTAGACTGCTAAACGGCGAAGATGGCCAAAATTCCGCTGTAAGACAGAACACTCCATTCAACCTGGACGATGATGGTCAAAATTTCCGTCCATCCGACCCAAATGAAGTGCGGTTAGCGATAGCTAAGCTTAAAACGTACAAGGCTGCTGGTGCGGATGGCCTGCCAGCCGAGCTATTCAAAGCAGAGGGAGATGACTTGGTAGGGAGTATACACCAGCTTATCTCCAAAATTTGGTCGGAGGAAAGTATGCCCGATGAATGGAACCTCGGTATAGTGTGCCCCATCCACAAGAAAGGAGATGCTCTGACCTGTTCCAACTACAGAGGTATAAGTCTCCTCAACGTCGCATACAAAATCTTGTCATCTGTACTGTGTGATCGCTTAAAACCGTTTGTCAACGATCTGATCGGCCCCTATCAGTGTGGTTTTAGGCCCGGCAAATCAACCGTCGATCAAATGTTCACACTCCGACAGATTTCGGAAAAAACCCAGGAGTTTCAAATCGATACACACCACCTCTTTATCGATTTTAAAGTCGCATATGATAGCGTAGACAGAGACGAGCTATACAGAGCCATGGCGCATCTCGGCATCCCTGCCAAACTCGTCCGCTTGTGCAGGATGACGATGGCGAAATCTCGCTGCTCCGTCAAAGTCGGCAAGAACACCACCGAACCCTTTGATGTCGAGAAAGGTTTGAGGCAAGGCGACGCGTTATCATGCAACCTGTTTAACATCGTTCTTGAAGCAATTGTACGCAACTCGCAAGTCAACAACAGAGGTACAATTTTTCAAAAGTCTGTTCAACTACTTGCTTATGCAGATGATATTGACATCATTGGGAGAACGAAGCGAGCTGTTACCGGTGCGTTTGCAAGTATTGAATCGGAGGCGGCGAAAATGGGTTTGGCTGTTAATGAGGACAAGACGAAGTATATGCTATCATCGAGAAAGGAATCTCAACATCGTCGGCTCGGGCAAAACGTCACGATAGATAGATACAACTTCGAAGTCGTCAAGGACTTTGTCTACCTGGGCTCCACTGTAACATCGCAAAATGACATCAGCGCAGAGATCAAACGAAGAATTACTCTTGCCAATCGCTGTTTCTTCGGGCTAAGAAGGCATCTAAGTAATAAAGCCCTCTCTCAGAGAACCAAGGAGAGCTTATATAAGACCCTAATCATCCCGGTCCTGCTATATGGGGCAGAGGTATGGACCCTGTCAAAAACGGATGAGAATCTGCTTGGGTGCTTTGAAAGGAAGATTCTTCGGGAATTTTCGGTCCAGTCTGTATCGATGGAGTTGGAGGAGAAGATTTAATAACGAGCTTTACGGGCTTTACAGCGACGTCGACCTGGTCAAGAAGCTGAAAATTCAGCGGCTGAAATGGCTGGGACACGTGGAGCGTATGGACACCAACGCACCAGCCCGACGAGTCTTCGAATCTACCCCTGACGGTCTGCGCAGCAGAGGAAGACCCCACCTTAGGTGGCGCACACAAGTGGAAAACGATCTCAACCAACTTGGAGTGCGTAACTGGAGGCAGCTAGCTAGGGACCGAGCTGGCTGGAGGGGCTTGTTGGTTGAGGCCGTAGTCCATCCTGGGCTGTGAGCGCCATCTAAAGTAAGTAAGTAGATCTTTGAAATACAAGAAACTTTTAAATTTAAAAAAAATTCTAAAAAATCTACGAAGTGAGTTATAAAAGTTGACTTTTGAATAATACGCCTTTGACAAATAATTCGCTATAAATCGGGGGTATCAGATAGAGAAACAAATTTTACACCATTAGAAAGATAATGAAAAAAAAAATTACCCATGTTTCAGGACTTTTTGCTGGGATTTTTTTTTTCACCCACTTTTTGATTTTTGAAGATGACACATTTTGTTTACCCATTTTTTTGTGGTTTTTGCTTTTTTATATTTTTATGGGTAGATCTAAAAATATGAAATTTCTACAGCTAATAGAGATTGTTAATTTATAAATATTTTAAAAATTTTTAATTTTTTCAACAACCCCAACTCCAGATATTTACAAAATTAATGCTTTTTTTTCATGCCCTCACAACTTTTTACTGGATGCATCTATAAATTTAATATTTCTTTTACCAGCACCTTAGAAAGCTAAAGTTTAAATTGACATTTCAACCAATATTCTACATCCTACACAATCCTCACAATTGTTTAAAAAGTTTTCATCAAAAAATTACACGAAAATCTTGAAAAAATAAGGTGTAAAGAGTCAATACGGAACTTCTCTTGTAAGGAAAAAGAGAATTGGGGAAAAGAGAATGCATGCACAACCCAGTGGATTTTTTTTGAACCAAATTTCCTTGTGTGCGTGAGCAAAGATGTTTTTCCAGTAAAAAACTGCAAAATTGACAACTTTTCCAAAATAAGAAATAAAATCTAATAAAAAAAATACCAAAAAAAATAAAAAAAATATGTGGTAATTGTATTGGCTGCCCTTGCATTACAACGGCATTAGAAATAATGTCATATTGCATTGCGTTTTCAAGCATGTTGTAAGGCAAATATTTTTTTTTCAAAGGTACTATTTAGTTCAGAACACATGATACTTTGATTTAAAAAATATTTAAAAATTTAAAAAATATAACATTCAATTTCCCAGGCAATCGCGCAAAATAATTGAAGAAAAAGGAATATCTTTTCTATTTTTGTCTCTAAAAAGTAACTGTAAAAAATTAAACAAATAAAATAAAAATTAGGGTAACTGCATATACATATAAGCTTTGTAAAAACGTTAATTTGACTTGCTTACCTAATATACTTCAAAAGTTTTATCAAATTATGCATAATAAAATTTAACGAATTTCCTTTATTTTTCATAGTTTTGTGCATTTTTTTGGGTGAATAAATAAACTAATAAAAACAAAAAAAAAGGTATTGCTTAGTTTTGAGATCAATTTTCTCCAGAAAAAAAAATTTTAAAAAAATGAGAAAGTTATTTTTACCCAATTTCCCATCCATTTTTGTAAGCATCGTACTAAATTTTATGATTTTTCTATCTGTCTGGCGGTTTTAAGGTATAAAATATTTTTTATTTTTTTTAAAGCCACACAAATATTTTACTTAACTAATTTCCAATCGATGACCGTTAGTTTCATTAAAATATTCGCAAAATTGTGAACGCTACACCGATTAGCGCAGAACTCCAAACTATTTTTTCAAGGGACACATACCCTTAAACTGATGCAATGTGCATTTCCTACTATAAAAGACCTGGGGGGTTATTACCAAATGCGCGGCGGATCGCTTTAAAAGCGAAACCTCACATTCGACCGTGTTCGCTTTTGGTTATTTTCAAATGCGATCGAGGACGAAAATGAACCTTCCAGTTTCTCTCACATAATTCCAAAAATTTCCAGGCCACTCCCATTTTTACTTCCACTCTTCTCATTTAATTGTCAGCTATTTCCAAACATTCGACAGTAGGTAGCTGTTTGCCGTTCAATCAAGTTGCTTTTTTTTTCTTAAAGTATTTGCATTATTTTTGTTTTCTTAAAGTATTTGCATTTACCTATAATTTTGCAATATTTGTTACTCTTAACAAAAAAAAATAAAAACATTTTGATGGAAAAGTGTGTTTTTGTTTGCCGAAATTGAAGAAGATACATAATTATTGGCAAATTATTTATGTATTTACATTTGCTTTCAATCCGCCACCTAGACACCTATCGCTTTCAAACCCAAAATGAAATGTAGAAAGAACTTTCGCTTTGGCATGAAAAGCGAATCGCTTTTGAGAATAGGAAAATGCAAATCCGCCATCAAAAGCGATCCGCCGCGCATTTGAGAATCACCCCCCTGATTTGGTGCAATATCTCCACAAAAGAGGCAAGACCTTTCATACCCAGTGGACTTAGGGAAGAAGTTTTTCAGTCATTTCATACGTTAGCTCACCCAGGTGTTAGGGCATCTCGGAAGTTAGTTACAGAAAGATACTTTTGGTCGAAAATGAACTCAGAGGTGAAAAATTGGGTAGAACATTGCGTTCATTGCCAGAAATCAAAAATACAAAGTCATACAAAAAGTAAACTCATGTAGATTTGAACATGTCAACGTGGACTTAGTCGGACCCACTGATCTCTATAATACACTGGATAGCGCATCCATACAAGAAAGTTGATGCCATTTGAGAATTGTTATAATGTTGAGTTGCCTATTTTTTTGTATAACGATATAACTGTATAACATAATGAAATGCAAATTTTTTTATAAAACTGCAACTAAAATATTTTAAATTCACTTTTACAATTATTTTAAGTTACAAAAAATCAAATTTACAAACAAGTGACGTTTCTTTTGCTTTTTTTTCTTAAAAATTCCACTTTGGTTTTTGCCAAAGCCTCACTGAACATACCTAATGTGTTGAGTTGCCTCACTGAACATACCTAAAGTGTTGAGTTGCCTTCGTACTTGTCATCTTCAATTGGAAGTAGAAAAGCTGTTATACTTTGTAGGGAATCCACTATCCAGTGTATTATAGAGATCAGTGGTCGGACCGCTACCCTCGTCGAATGGTTATACGCATATTCTCACGATAGTCGACCGTTTCACTAGGTGGGCAGAGGCATATCCTCTGAAAGACACTCTCACTTCCACTATTGCCACAACTTTTGTTAGGGAATTCATTTGTCAATTCGGTGTACAACTTCGCCTTACAACCGATCAAGGAAGCCAATTCGAGTCGAGAATGTTTCACCAACTCAATCAATTGTTAGGAACGCACCGCATTCGAAAAAAAGCCTACCATCCACAGTAACGGTATGGTAGAAACTTATTTGCCAACACTTCTGAACGATTGCGAATGGGTTTTAATACGTGTAGATGCAGTTCGTGTAGGACTAAAAGCGCCATATGAAGGCTCTTTTAAGGTTATTAAAAGACTTCGAAAGAGTTTCATTAAAGAAATACGTGGAAAAAATGTTAACATTGGCGTAGATCGTTTAAAACCAGCATTCGTTGCAAACGAAGGCAAAGTTTCCGATAAAGAAAAGAAAGTAAAATTTCGAATCTTACTATTTAATCGTTTCACTTGAAGGGGGGTACTGTAAATATTTGTTCAATAAAGTTTAAACTTAATTTATAATAATAGGAAACAAAGTGTTTTCATTCAGTTAAAAAGATATATACAGACACCAGCTTATCTCCAAAATTTGGTCGAAGGAAAGTATGCCCGATGAATGGAACCTTGGTAAGAAATGAAAAAACTAAAATTAAATTCTGAAAATTAAACTTGTGCTTTATTCAAGACGTTAAATGAGAATGAGAAAAAAAAAGAAAAACAGAAATGTCAAATACATAGAGTTGATGATGTAAATCGTTTGCTTTCAGATGAGCTTGAGTTGATGATGGAAATGGTTTGCTTCCTGATGAGCTTAAGTGTATAATAAAACCTTAAGGGTAATTGTATACTTTTTAATATTTAATACTTAACATACTCCCCCACTTTGAGCGTATGAGCACAAAATGTATTTTCTTCAATAAGTAGAAGTGCTAATTGAGTAACTCCACGCTTGAATAAGTCTCTCACTGACTCTCATAAATCGCCCAAAACAAATGAAATAAACCAAAATCAATGCTAGTTCTGTAATGCAGAGCGAGGTAATTGCTAAACCTGCAACTGACAACACGATTGTGCCTGGGGTCTCTTATGACACTATACCCTCTTCCCCTCTGTCTACTGGTCTAGACACTGTGGTTGAAGACGCATGCTTTCGAGTCAGTAAACAGAGCACAAACAAAGTCGGAGAAAAAAAGAAAATTCAAATCGACGCTATGCCTATTGTTTCTGATGTTGATGTTGCTACTGCAAATGCTGCCGAAAATATTAACCTATTAAACTTCGGCTGATACGATTGTTGCTGCTGCTGCTGCTGCTGCTGTCGATGTTGGTACTGTAAATGCTGCTGAAATGGTTGTTGAGGGTAATGATGTTGCTGAAATTGCTGCTACTGATGATGCTGTTAAAAGTGTAAATCAGATTGAAGGCTGTTTCACAATGCGACGAGAAAACGAGACGTCAGCGTGACGAGAAACGCTTTCATCTTTTTATCGTTATAACATCGTTCCTCAATTCACAATGCAGCGAGTTATTCACAGAGACAGCGTAGAATTATTCGTGTTTGTCAGTGAATTTGGGAAATAAAATACAAAATTTGAAAAAAAAAGAAAATGAAAATGTTAAAAAAAATGCTTTTAGTGAGGGAGTGTTTATTTACAAAAAAGCAAAAGGCAAAAAAAACCAAAAGTGAGCAGAAGAAGACGGTGGGAATGTTAATGAAGACAAAATTAATTAGTCGCAAAATAAAAACATATATTTGCTCGCCATTTTCGGTACTTTATTTATTTATCTACACAATTAATAAATATAAGTACAAATACAGATACGCTCGGTGTCCTCTTCTCAATTGTCAAAATGAAAATCGTCGTCTCGTCGCGTCTTTTTTTCAATTTTTCGAAATCATGGCGTGACGGGACGACGAGAAACGCTTTATTGTGAATACTCTGGTATATTCTCATTGCTTGAAATTGGTTTGACAGCTACGACGAGCTCTCGTCACGTTCACGTCTCGTTTCCTCGTCGCATTGTGAAACAGCCTTGATCTTGACCCTGGTAATCTTATTGCTCTGGACAGGCCTTCTTCCGTCTTTATTTCCAACTTCCATAGCTCTACAGAAGTTAAAAATGTTATTGCCTATTCACATAAAAGGTTTCCAGATATATCTCCCTCTATTTTTAAGGTAAGAAAAATGAATCTTAATCATAATCGATATTAAGGGTAGGTGTACCCGACCAGCCAACTTAAATTTCATGTAAATGAATTTGAATGTGTAAGTAAGCTCTCTTCGCCAAATTCGGCGTTCGAATTTTAATTATACCTACTCTTGCGGATTGATATTGTTTGCATCAAATATCAAATACCTACCTATGTAATAGCCACATAACTATCATCAACAAATTCTTTAGTCAGTTGAAGGATTTGTTTATGGGTTATTATAGTTATTATCAAATAGAGGAGGAATGATAAATATGTACCACATATGTACCTATCTACTTTTTTATTTTGTTTATTTGATGAGCGTCATCTTACATGGGTAGTTTAGGAAAGGAACCTACTAGGAATCTAATATCTAAGCAAATGCCACCCCTAAGTAGCTATCTATTCAATAGATAATAAAAACAGTGTGACCGATGTAGCACGACGTGCTTTTTTGACACGGCAATTTCCTCGTGACACGAAAGAAACCAATATGGATTTAAATATCTAGAAGTATGGATTTCTCATCAGTGCTGTCGAAAGTACTGCAAAAGCAATACATGTATTGCTTTCGGGTGGTGCGTACTGCCGTACTGCTCATTTCTGTTTTGTACTGCATTTTGCTCTCTGTATTGATTTTTCTATTGCGTTCTGTAATTCGTTGTTTACAAATAAATCTTCATAAATAAATCTAACGAAAAAAAAACTGGACCAATGAAATGAAATTATATTTAAATTTTGTATAATAAATTAAATCAACATTGAGTATTAATCAGAAGAACCCCATATTTACATCTTGCTTTTTACGCAACGGTAAAATTGTATTTTAAAACTTTATTGTCGATTTTTGTTAAAAACCAATTTGTCGTTGACACCTAAATTCGATTGATTTTTGGAATGCAAATTACTTTTTAGACTCAAAATAAATCCACCTTAGGGTACAAGCTAACTAAAGCTAACTAAGTAGTGGGGGATTATCATTTGACGTTATAGAAAACGTAAAAGCAAGATATAATGTATAAAGCTACTGAGTAGACGTGTTACTTCTGGCGGTAGTTTCAACTAAGTTTTACGTAGCACTCAGGTTCCTAAATATAATAAGCTGGTGTTAAAAATTATTCTGCTTGACTTTGCTTTTTTTTTTAAATAAAGAAACAAGTGAGGGTATTTTATATAAATCATAAAAAAAGGAAAAGAAAATTAAATAAAATTTCCGTTGGTTTTGTGTTCCGAAAAACATTACATACTCAAATTATAGCAACGATGACCGGTAGGGGTAACTCGAGCAAGACTAACGCATCTATTGATGCTGCAAAAAGCTCACCTCAAATGTCAGCTCTAAAATCTGCAAATCAAAACACTGCCACTGCCTCGAATGACAATGTAATGTGGGATAAAATGGACAAACGATTGAAGAAACAGAGTTAGTTTATTATCTCATTATTATCAACACAAATTCAAAACTCAGAGCAAAAAATAACCAATAACATTGAAGCACAAATAAATGAAATTAAAACTAGCATAACAATTATAAGCAAACGAGTCGACGAGATCGCAAACTCAAACCAAACAAATAAGGAAGACATAAACAAACTCAAATCGGATGTCAATTATTTAACAACAACAATGAAGACAGAACTCACAACAATAAAAACCGAATTACAAAGTACCAGCACGCAACTAAATGATGTCACAAATAAACTTCACGAAATAGAACTAGCACAAGAAACACAAAACAATAAAAATATAGCATCTGATGCTGTTCTCTACGGTATCCCGCCAACAGAAGATGAGAATTTAAAGTCTTTCTTTAATCACCTGTGCCATACACTTGAAATAAAACCACCATCCATCAATGGCATCTTTCGTTTCCGACCAGTTAACAACACACCACAGAGGTCTGCGATCTTCATAAAGTTCCAGTCACCGTTTGATTTAAAATCGATTGCTAAACGTAACAGCGATCCTACTAAAAAACAACTTTGTTTACGCGTTGGACTGAACCAAGATAGGGAAACTCCCATCTTTCTTCGGGAGTGTTTAACAAAAAAAAAACTATCACCTACTACAGATGGCACTACGTCAAAAAAAACTAAAAAAGCTGTCATCAGTGTATACCATGCGTGGGTTTGTTTACGTCAAACGACATGTTGGAGATGATGCCCAGCTGATTGATAATATCAAAGACTTAGAAGGAGTTGCCATGCCAGCACACGCTCAAACCGAATAATAAAGCGCTTCTCAAACTATTTTATTCCTAATTATTTTCTTGTTTTACTTTTCAATATTTAATTATTTTGCTTTTCGAGTATTATTACTTATTATTTTATTTTTTGTGTTCCTAATTATTTTCTTATTTTCTTTTTTTTTTATTTACATTTACTTATATTTATATTTTATTTTATTTTTTTTTATTTACATTTACTTATATTTATATTTTATTTTCTTTTTTCTTTAAACAATTTTTCTGATTTTTACGTTGAGTGGGATAAAATTACTGAACTACAATGGCTTATAATGAAATTAACGTTCGTTCCACATACGAGGCCAATCATGATGTTCTGCGATCAATGGTAAATGTTTTTACTGCACAAAAAAACGGTTTTAAGATATGTCATTTAAATGCTCAAAACTTGTTGCCCAAAATTGATGAGTTCAGGGATATTTTCGCGTGTAGTAAGGTTGATGTCATTTGCGTTTCCAAAACATGGAAGATATATCTGTACAAACTTCTAACATTATTGTGTGTGGTGATTTTAACAGCAATTTATTATTAGAAGCAAATTTAATTGATGGCATGAGAACTTTCAACATGTTTCCAGTAAATACTACTGTTGCAACACACTTTTCTGAAAGTTCACAGAGTCTATTAGATGTTTTTTTTGTGAGCGATATTAATAAAGTACTTTTTCAAGATCAGCTTTCAACAGCTGGTTTTTCAAAGCATAATCTTATATATATGACCTTTGACTTTGAGCTGCAAAAATCTGATTTTCAGTACAAATACAGGGACTATAATGCAATCGATTACGCTAGACTTGAAGCAGATGCTCGAAGTATTGATTGGAATAACGTTTATTATTTACCTAATCCGAATGATCAAGTCGCATATATTAATTCTAAAATAGTTGATCTTTTTAACGATTTCGTTCCTCTGCGCACGAAAACACGAAAACCCGGTCAAAGATCTTGGTTTACGCCTGAAATTCGTTTGCGCATTATGCGAAGAAACGAAGCGTTTAATACCTGGAAACGTTATAGACTTGAGGAATTTCAGCAAAACTATAGAATCCTTCGTAATCTTGTTGTAAGCAAAATACAATCTGCTAAAAGGTTATTTTATAGTGCGAATCTCAATTCATCCGTGAATGGGCGAAAACTTTGGAAAAACTTAAAAGAGCTAGGAATAGGTAGTAAAAAGAGTTTAGTTTTTTCGGATGACATTGACGGTAATATTTTAAATCAAAAGTTTGTCGCACTACCTTTCCCTTCACTTCCTGGTTCATCATCTTCTCAAGATGAAAATTTGCCGTTAAATGAAAATTTTTCGGTAGATTCATTTGAATTTTCAAGAATAGAAAGTACAGATGTCGTTGAATGCTTCTTGTTGTGTCTCCAAATAAAAGACCACCGTTCACAATTCAATTCGTTTATTTTACGTTACTACAAACTAATGTTGCCTACTCGGCCGTCGAACCACAAGTGAAAATAATATTACATTTTATATAATAAATCTCTTAACTAATACACTTTTATTAGTAATCAGTGTTGCCACTATGTAGCATTGCCTCCCTCTAATTCGGATATCTCCTCGGTTTCTTCAATTGACTGCGACGCCTCAACTCATAATTTCGGGAAGTAGGGTTTTCCCTTGTTGCTTGAGGCCTGATGATTACATGATCGAATGGCTTGTCACTTTTATCAGAGTTCGTCTTCTTAGAAAGCTTCTTCATTTGGTTCAAATGTCTCTTCCAAGTGTTGTTGTTATCAATAGCTACCAAATAAGTCTGCCTTCCAATTCTCTTCTTCACGACTGCCACCGACCACAACCTGCCCCTTCGAAAGTCTTTGACTAAGTCTGACTCACCCTCATGAAAGTCTTTTCGATCACGCTTCCTTGATTTGTTCTTTACCTCTGTCAGTGCGTGTACGGCACCGTCAACTTCTTGTCTTGCTGGTCTTAAAAGGTCCAACCGCATCCGTAAGTCTCGTTTGAACATTTGCGAAGCCGGGGACATACCTGTTGTAGTATGTTTTGCCAAACGATGGTGGAATAGATATTTCGCTAGAGCAATTGGTACCGACTTCTGTCCTCCCTCTAAAATTTTTTTAACGGCCAACTTGAATGATTTCACCGCATTTTCGGCCAAACCGTTGCTTTGTGGATGGCCCGGTGGTGATGTTATATGCTTTATTCCATTTTTCTTTATGAAATCTTGAAATTCACTTCCTGTGAATGTAGCCCCATTGTCTGTTACTGTTTTTGGCAACCCTCGTGCAAAAGTTTCATAAAACCTTTCAATTGTCGCTTTAGCTACGATGCTGTTCATCGGATAGATCTCTACCCATTTTGTCTTGGCATCCACGATGATCAGGAATTGCCGATTGAGAAAAGGTCCCGCAAAATCGGCATGTATCCTTTCCCATGGTTCTGCCGCCTCTGGCCATTGGTTAATTGACGCCTTCGGAGGATTAGAATTGTATGTTCCACACGCTAAACAACTTCTTATCATTTGTTCGATGCACGTATCCAACTGTGGCCACCATACATACGACCTTGCCAATGACTTAGTTTTGGACATACCCAAATGCGCATCGTGTAGTTCCTTGAGTATCTGAGACCGCAGCTGTTCTGGTACTATAACTCGAAAACCCCACATAACAACACCGTTGATGACTTCAAGCTCGTTCCTTCTTATCCAATATGGTTTAAGGTCATTATCCATATTTTTAGTTGGCCATCCTTCTTCAATGTACTTTAGCACTTCCATAAGAACCCGATCTTTCTGGATGAGCTCTTGAACGACATTAAAATTAATTGCTTTTACTTCTGTAATTACCTTTTTTATGTGATCTTCCACCACCTACTCACTCATGTCAACCTCGTCTTTATATGAAAATCTAGACAACATATCTGCCACCTTGTTGTCTTTGCCTTTGATGTATTCGAATTTGTAGTTGAATGCTGCCATATAAGTCGCCCATCTATGCACCCTTTTAGCTGCTAATAACGGGTGCTACGATTTTCACCATATTTCGCGAGCAACGGCTTATGGTCGCTCCTGACAGTGAACTGTCTACCAAATAGATAATCAGAAAATTTCTGTACCCCATAGTATACTGCCAGAGCCTCCTTATCGAGCACGCTGTAATTTCGCTCTGACGCTGACAAAATTCTGGACGCAAATGAAATTGGTCGTTCTTCTCCGGATGGCAGGCAGCAATACCTTCATCCGATGCATCTCATTCTAGCACGACTTCCCATTCTGGACGGTAATGCACCAACACTTTGTCTGACGCAATAATGCTTTTTATTTCATCGAATGCAGCTTGGCATTCTTGCGTCCATACAAAAGCTACTCCAGATTTCAACAGGTTGTAGATTGGCGCCATAACCGATGACACATTTGGGATGTACCTCCCGTAGTAATTTACGAGACTCGAAAAAACTTGCACCTGTTTGACGTTTCTCGGTGGATCAGCTTTGAGAACAGCTTTAACTCCTTCTGGATTCTTCCTTATGCCAGTTTTGTTGATAATTTGACCCAAATAGCAAATCTCATCTTTAAAAAATTCACATTTGTTCAGCTTCACCGTCAAGCCCGCATCCTGCAATTTTTTGAAAACCCGTTCCAGATTTTCAATGTGTTCATCATCATTTTTCCCCGTCACCAGAATATCATCAATGAACACAGTGACATTTTCAATATCGTGAAACATTTTGGCCATGATTCTCTGGAACTTCGATGTCGATGTGATACTCCATATGGCATGCGATTGACTAAGTACACCCCTTTTGACGTTGACCATGCACAAAAGCTCTTGCTGTAATCGTCTAGCTCTGTCTGTAAGTAAGCCTCTTTTAGATCTATTTTTGAATATTTCTCACCTCCGGATAATTTGTGAAGTAGATCCTGAATCCTGGGCAGTGGATATGTGTACCTCAAGATATTTGTTGATTGTTGACTTATAATCGCCACATAGTCTTATGCTACCATCAGCTTTAATTACAGGTACTAAGGGCGTTCCCCATTTGTTGTACTCTACCGGTGTGATGATGCCTTCTTTTGCCAGGCGATCAATTTCCTTCTCGACGTTTTCTTTTAGAGCATACGGCAAGTTTCTTGGTTTCACAAACACTGGGCTCACTGTTTTATTTTGCATTTTCAGATTTATTTTTTCGTATTTAAATTTACCCAATTTATTTTGAAAAACATTTGCAAATTTTTCTTCTAATTCTTTAATTTTAGATTCAATAGTTTTTGTTATACGGTGTATTTCATTTGGATTCCTCAATGACAAAATTAAACCAAACTCCGTTGCAAAGTCCCTTCCTAACAATGCACTCCTACCCGGCTCCGTTACGTACACCTCCAGTTGTTTTTGTATCCCTTGATATTCTAACATACATTCCATTTTGCCACATACTTTTATATCTTCCCCACCGTAGCCCTTTACATTTATGCATGCTGTTACGAGTTTTTTTGTTGCAGATAACTCGTTGTTAACACATTGCGGAATTATTGTTACTGGACTGCCCGTATCAAGCACCATATTCATTTGACAACCATCAATTTTTACTTGCAGTGTTATAGGTGGAAAGCTCTTTGTGTTCGATGAGATGTTCTTAAGCTCTATGTACTCGTCATTCTCTTGTTCCCCTTCAACCGTCCTTATATTCTTAATGTGCTCGATCCGTGAATATTTACTTTTGCACATGACTTTAAGGTGTCCCCGAACTTTGCATATATCACATACAAAACTTTTGTAGTAGCACTGTTCACTGTTGTGCCCTACTCTACCACAGCGATAGCATCCATCGTTCTCGTGAGCTTTTTCTACCATACGTTTAACTGTTGTTTTCCCCTTTGCAGCTGTTTGCAGATGTTTGACCGTATGACTTGGTGGTGGATTTTGCTTATTTGGATCACTATACGATGAGCGTGTATGCGTGTTTACCTTATTTACCATTAAAGTGCTAGTGCTAGCACTGCGTCTATTTATCAGCGTTTCTTTTTTAATTGCTGCATAGTCTTATGCTACCATCAGCTTTAATTACAGGTACTAAGGGCGTTCCCCATTTGTTGTACTCTACCGGTGTGATGATGCCTTCTTTTGCCAGGCGATCAATTTCCTTCTCGACGTTTTCTTTTAGAGCATACGGCAAGTTTCTTGGTTTCACAAACACTGGGCTCACTGTTTTATTTTGCATTTTCAGATTTATTTTTTCGTATTTAAATTTACCCAATTTATTTTGAAAAACATTTGCAAATTTTTCTTCTAATTCTTTAATTTTAGATTCAATAGTTTTTGTTATACGGTGTATTTCATTTGGATTCCTCAATGACAAAATTAAACCAAACTCCGTTGCAAAGTCCCTTCCTAACAATGCACTCCTACCCGGCTCCGTTACGTACACCTCCAGTTGTTTTTGTATCCCTTGATATTCTAACATACATTCCATTTTGCCACATACTTTTATATCTTCCCCACCGTAGCCCTTTACATTTATGCATGCTGTTACGAGTTTTTTTGTTGCAGATAACTCGTTGTTAACACATTGCGGAATTATTGTTACTGGACTGCCCGTATCAAGCACCATATTCATTTGACAACCATCAATTTTTACTTGCAGTGTTATAGGTGGAAAGCTCTTTGTGTTCGATGAGATGTTCTTAAGCTCTATGTACTCGTCATTCTCTTGTTCCCCTTCAACCGTCCTTATATTCTTAATGTGCTCGATCCGTGAATATTTACTTTTGCACATGACTTTAAGGTGTCCCCGAACTTTGCATATATCACATACAAAACTTTTGTAGTAGCACTGTTCACTGTTGTGCCCTACTCTACCACAGCGATAGCATCCATCGTTCTCGTGAGCTTTTTCTACCATACGTTTAACTGTTGTTTTCCCCTTTGCAGCTGTTTGCAGATGTTTGACCGTATGACTTGGTGGTGGATTTTGCTTATTTGGATCACTATACGATGAGCGTGTATGCGTGTTTACCTTATTTACCATTAAAGTGCTAGTGCTAGCACTGCGTCTATTTATCAGCGTTTCTTTTTTAATTGCTGCTGTCCAAGCTTTGTCAAGAGTGATTGTTTCGTCCTCTTCTAACAATTTCTCAAGAACGGGACCATCTTTAAGACCTGTTATTAATATATCCCGCAATGCCGTGTCGAGGTGGCTACCAAATTTACAATTTACAGCAGCTTTTTTGACCCTCGTATACCACTCATTTATGCTTTCATTTCCCATCTGTTTTAAGTCATAAAAGCTTCGCCTCTCGACAAATACTGCTACCTTTTTTCCGTAGAAATTAGTTAAGGTATTTTTAACTTCTTCGAAACTTAATGCGTTGATGTTTTTTGGGTACATGCTGTCTCTGAGGAGTTTGAACGTTTCATGATGCAATTTGGTTAACAGTGTTTAACACAAAACTGTTTGCACAAATAAAATAAAAAATAAATGTCAGTTTTTTGTAACAAATTTTATTTTGATCTGAACTGTTTGAGTGATTGTTAAGAAGTGTTTTTAGTCGACGAACCACAATGCTTGCAGAAGGCAAAGCCAAAAGGTGGGCAGTCGACATAATGCATACTCAGCGCGTGAGGCAAAATATTGAACTTTAAATGAAGCTCACATTTCGTCTGGTCTCACGCAGCTGAGGGAGTTGGGTGGAATTTGGAGTATGGGAAAGGTATAAAATTGGAATTGGATATAATGCAATAAATTAATTTGTTTTGTGGGAAATAATGAGGCAATCATTTCCCATCGCGTCAGCTTTTATTTAAAAGCCGTATAATACTGATATTGGTCAGATGGTTTATAAACTTAACAAACAGAAATGCTGTTTTTCTCCGCTGATCTTCTCTCCAACACTGAGAAAATATTGTTGTAGTTTCGCTTCGAATACTTCCCAGTCCACGAATTCTGGGTTGAATTCTTCGAAACTATTTCCAACCGTGATGGTCTGCATGACTGGCTTTTCCTCACCAGGCATGATGCTGCGAGTGTGAGAATATTTGTTTAGTATGTACCTGTTTTATTTAAAATCCTCGTCGCCAATGTTGTGTCTCCAAATAAAAGACCACCGTTCACAATTTACGTTACTACAAACTAATGTTGCCTACTAGGCCGTCGAACCACAAGTGAAAATAATATTACATTTTATATAATAAATCTCTTAACTTTTATTAGTAATCAGTGTTGCCACTATGTAGCACTTCTTATCGATTAAATCGAATGCCACCGGTATAGATGATATACACTGTCAGACAAAAAAAAGTGCAAAAATTATTTTCAATAATATTTTATTTAATATGATATGTTCTGATTTATTTTTCTTAAAAAAAATAATTTATTCATATTTTTCAGATTATCTTACGTCCACAGAAGTAATTGTTTAAAGTTATATACAAAATGTAGGTTAGAAATTAAATAAAATAGCAATATTCAAAGAAAATAGAAGAGACAAAATAAAGTGCAAATTCGAAAGATCATCACGTAATAGGAATTCAGTTTCAGAAAAGAAAAATGTTAATAGGTAGTGGCTCCTCCTTTATTTTGAATAACTGCAGCAAGACGTTTGGGCATGCTGCTAACCAGGTTCTTCAAGATTTGATCTGGAATTCTCTCCCATTCATTTTGGAGGCTTTCCCAAAAAGATTGTAAATTGCGACGTTGATCTAAGGGAATCCTTTCATCCAAAATGGACCAAAGGTGCTCAATAGGGTTTAAGTCGGGAGATTGGGTTGGCCATTCTAGTACGTCAACATTATTTTCGGTAAAAAAAACTGCTTAGCTACTCTGCTTGTATGCTTTGGATCGTTATCTTGTTGAAAAATATAACTTTCCAAAGACATTCTAGAAGCAGAAGAAGCTAAATTTTCCCTAACAATGTTCACGTAACTAGAACCCGTCATTTTGGTTCCAATTTTGACAATATTTCCAACGCCACTAAAAGAAAAACATCCCCATACTATAAGTGACCCACCTCCATGCTTCACCGCTTTTTGTAAACACCTATGGCTGAGTCTTTCGGATTGCTTGCACCAAATTCGCTTTCTTCCCTTACAGTTTTTTAATTCAAATTTGGATTCGTCAGACCAAATAATGTTTTCCAAGAACGATTGTAGCTTCACTAAAAACTTTCTAGCGAAAGCTAACCGTTTTTGAATATTAACTGAACGGAGTAACGGCTTTTTCTTTGCAAAAAAGTTTTTTAAACCGCTTTCATGGAGTCGCCTTTGTACTGTCCTTGCTGTTATATTTAACTGCAATTATTCTTTAATATTTCTGGCGGAAGATAAAGGGTTCTTTCTAGCCTGAATTTTAATTCTGCGGTCATCAACTGCAGTTGTCTTCCGCTTCCTTCCGCAAGAACTTTTAAAACTAGCAACAGTTCCTCGTTCAAAGAAATTGAGGCAGATTTTCCTTACCATAGAAATGGATAATCCAAATTTTTCTGCCAGTTTATGGAATATAAAGCCCCGTTGACGGTCCAAAACAAGCAATTCCTTCACTTCAGATGTTAACGGTTTCATACTTAAGCTTTAAGTAATAAAAATAAAATTTAACACGGAAATTATTATAAATTGGGATCTTTTGCTTCTACCTTTTTATATTTTATCAATTGTAAATATTTTTCTTTAAAACTTAAGACTTTTTGGCAGGGAATAATAAAAATGCACTTTATTTTGTCGCGAGTTAAATTGTATATGCTCCAAAAATACCGCAACTAATAGTAATTAGACATAACAATGGATTGTTTTTTTTTTTTAAGAGTAAGCAACTGAGAATATGTGACGTCAGAACATGAAATGGAATGATAAACACTCTTTGCTTTTAAATAGCGGTAGTTTGAAAATTAATCTAATACTTTTGCACTTTATTTTGTCTGTCAGTGTATATCCGAAGTTTTTGAAAGTTATTTTACCGATCTTATTGCCACACATCACGCACATATTCAATACTATTTTAGCAACAGGGTTCTATCCCAATGAGTGGAAAATGGCTAAGATTTTACCTATTCCAAAAAATGAGCATTATTTTAGACCAATTTCAATACTTTCCTTCCTATCAAAAGTTTTCGAAAAGTTATACAAATCCAAATTAATTGTTATCTCCGCAACAAAAATTTCTTATCAACAAAGCAATCTGGATTTCGACAAAAACACAGCTGTTCTACAGCACTTATAAATATTATAGAAGACATAAGAGGGGCATTAGATGAAGGTAACGTAACATTTTGAATACTTCTGGATTTTTCAAAGGCATTTGATACAGTTGATCATTTGAATCTTTGCCAAAAGTTAGCGCAATTGTACAAATTTTCAAATTCTGCGGTTCGTCTGCTTTATTCCTATCTAACTGAAAGAAAACACGCTGTGATGGTGAACGGTAGGTTATCGAATTTTCTTTCAACATCAAGAGGTGTACCCCAGGGATCGATTCTGGGTCCCCTTTTGTTCTTCATATACATAAATGAACTGCCTCAAATCATTTCACAAACTAAAATACAAATGTACGCCGATGACGTTCAATTATATAAAAGCTGTCCTCTTGGATTGATTGAAGATTCTGTCTCAGTCTTGAACGAAGAATTACAAACTATCTCCTCTTTCGGTAAGAAAAATGGCTTGTTCTTAAATCCAAGCAAATCTAAATGTATTATCATTTCCAAGAAACCGGTAGACTTGTCATACTTTCCACAAATCTTTCTCCATGGTCTTGCTATAGAGTATGAAGAAACCGTGAAAAACCTAGGAATGATATTTAATCGGAAGTTAACTTGGGACACACATATAAATAGAACTGTAGGTAAGGTATATGGAGTGCTTCGTACTTTATGGGCCACCCAATACTATACTCCACTTAAAACTAGAACAATGATCTCCAAAACGTTAATTGTTCCTATACTGATTTATGGATGTGAAATATACGGAAATTGTGACTCCATAAGCAGAAGAAAGTTAAACGTTTCTTATAATAGTATTGCTAGATATATCTTTGGTTTAAGAAGGTATGATAGAATATCTTCATTTTCAAAAGCAATATATAATCTCACTTTCGATAATCTCGTTCGCTATAGGACATTAATCTTGCTGTTTAGGATAATGCAATGTCATCAACCTTGCTATATTTATAACAGATTGCATATGTCTGCATCAACTAGGTCATCACATCTTCTAATATCTCGATTTACTTGCTTAACCTCTGAGCGGCAGTTCTTTATTTTTGCGACTCGGTTATGGAACGCACTTCCTCGAAATTTAAAAAGAATTAAAAAAAAAAATAAATTTGATGGCACAACAGCTCATGAAGAACTGGGGCCTAGTGACTTACAACTCTTAACAATTCCTGTGTGCGTGTCTGCAGGAATGGAGGGGACCTACAGTTTATTGCCGAATCCGAACGGCTAACGAGCGGCACTTTTCTGTGACAGGAGATACTCTTGGAGGATTTGTCAATTCCTCGCAAGAGGCAGTAGCCGTTTTTTTTTTTTCTTTTTAAATAAATAGGTGGCGAGGCTGGGGATCGAACCTTAGACCTCCGGCATGACAGTCCATCGCACTAACCATCACGCCACGGCTACTACAAAGAAAAAAAGAATTAGTGACATTAATATCTTTAAGAAAGAGTTAGGGGTACATTTATCCCAACATTAATTAATTAATTTTCTCATTTTTTTATTTTATATTTTGCTCAGGGTAAATTGAGGGAAAGAAACATGAAGAAATGGAATATTAATGAAAATTTCATAAATTTAATTTAAGTAATAAAGTACTCTAATGGATTAGAATAGTTATTTGAAAAGCTGTATAACTTTTTATTATTTAAATTAGCTTATAATAAATATTCATTACAAACTTTTATTAGTTTATAAGATAATGTATCTTAAAATGCAAGTATACAAATCAAATAAATAAATAAATAAATAAATAAATAAAAGCAAAGTGTAGATACTACTACATTGAATTATGTACGCAAATCGGAAAAAGTAGTAAGTTTTAAGATAAAGCCTTAGAAGCCATACGAATTATAGATCAGCAAAACATAAATCTGTTCCCAAATTTAATTAGTGAAGAACTTGTTGATGAGCTCGATAACGAATGGAGAGCTCTCGCACATCAAAATCTTATAAGTATGAATTTGAAATTTGAAGATTTTTGGAGTGCCACATTTAATTTAAAAAACGCTTTTAATGCTTCAATGTGTCCCCACTTTAAAACATTTGTTGGTTCTATTTTATGCTTTCCGCATAGCAGTGCGATTGCCGAGCGCGTATTTTCATTAGTAGCTGTAGTAAAAGACAAGAAAAGAAACTCTTTACTAACATCCACAGTTAATTCAATTTTAGTGGCAAAATAATTAATAGGGCAAAGCAGTGCTGTTGAATATGGATTCAAAATATACAAATACTTAATATAAAAAGGCAATAAATATTCTGATCATTTAAAATTTGTATTGTTAACCTTAATGTACAAATTACTTTTAGCTTTCATCCACTAAAACTAGTCATATTGAATAATATATTCATAATAAATATGTACGTTTAAATAAACAATATTGTATTCATTCTGATATTTTTATTACAAAAAAGTTGGTTAATTCATAAAATTGTTCCTTTAATGAATATTTTCTAAATACTTAAATGAAAAGACTTATTTATAACTTAAGTTATTTTTTTTGCTATAATTAAACGTTTTTTTAATGAAAAAATATTAAAACAAAATTTTTCTGCGTATTGCTTTTGCTCTAAAATTATGCAAAACATTTTTGAATGTACTGCTCTGGCCATTTCTAAAACGACAGCACTGTTTCTCATACTATTATTTTAGGTCCTTTAAATAAAGCAAATGTTGACGAAATTTTATGAAAAATGCTCCAAATAGCCAAATTCCAATTTTTGTACGAATAGAGCAATTGATATTTTATTAACTTCCCATTGGAAATTATTGTAATACGTCCCATTTGTTGAATCGAAAATGTCGTTAGGTACTTACTTCCTCGTTTCGAAAGTTCCTAGAACCCGAAACAAGCGTTTTCAGAGTGATGTCAGCGTATTGAGTGCAGGTAAGTTTTACGTTCGTGATACCTACATAAGTATCTACTTTTTACTTTTTTCTCTTACATCTCGGCATTGTATATATAAATTATAGTACTATCATGGTTGCTAACGATGGTAGCGACACCTACAGGACATACGTTCCACTAATGTGTGGAGAGTTTTAATTCGGGAGAAGAAAAGAACGAGAAAGCTGTATTCTAAATTCCTGACAGTTAGAGTGAAAGAAAAAAAAGTACATTTTCGTTGAAAATAAAGATAAAAATAAAGAGCATAAAGAAGAGGCAATTAAGTTTTTCTGTCTTTCCTTTTGAGATTTTGTTTATTTTTCATGATGTAAAGGGGAAAGCCGATGAAGGCAAAAAAGTTTTCGTGTTTTGTTTTAACGTTCTGAAATTGGGAGTATAGGAATACTTACATACGTACATACATATTTTTTTACGTGCAAAGTTTTCGGGCATTATTTCAACAGTTGAAATTGTCAGTGCGTTGTACTAGCCGGTTTCGATTTTAAATTTTTGATATTGTGATTTGATATTGTGATATTTGATTTGCTATAAGTTTTTTTAAAAACTACCTGCAAAACCAACCTACTTTTACCTACATAAAATTAAATTTTAAAATAAATTCATATTCCATTTCGTGCTATTAATATAATACCGTGTTTAATTTTTTTTATATTTTTGCTACAATTTGTCCGCGAAAAACTTTACGTGCGTAGTGTTTTGTTAAAATTACCCGCCGGTAAAATACAAGTGTTTTTATTTTTTTTTTAACAATAAAATTAAATTACATATTTTTTTTTATTTTTGCTTGCTAAAATTCCGTGAAAAAAATTTTACGGAATCGTATTAAATTACCCGCCGGTATAATAGCCCGAGCTATAATACGAGTGTTTTTGTTTTTTTTTTGTAACAATAAATTTAATTGCATATTTTGCTTGCTGAAATTCCGTAAAAAAAGTTTACGTGCGTAGTAAAATCTAATTAAATTACCTATCTTGATAAATTTTGTGTTTTTGATATTTTTTTTTGTGTTTGTGCTTTATTTCAGCGGTAATTTTACAACAACCTATAAAAAACTTTCTGTAAGTTCTTGGTTTCAGCGTTTAACATTTTTTTAAACTTAAATTTACAGGGTGTTCTGTTTCTTTTCACTACTTGCTTTCTTTTTTTAAATTGCATTTCTTTTAAACTTCGGCGTAATAAACTAGAATATCTTTAATAATCTAACGGGCGTATTTATTGATTGACGGGTTTTATTTATTTGTTGTTTACTTTTTTAGCATATACATATATCAATAATTGGCGGATTTTCATTTATTTGTTGCCGAATTTTTAACCAATTTTATTACTAACTTATACTCATTTATTTGCTCAATTTTTATTCTTACTTTTACCTTGTTTTTTGCCACTAATAATATATATTTACTTATATTTTAGTTCACATTTAACTTATTTGATTGCTTATTTTTTCTGAATTAGCAAGTTTGCTTACTTTTTTAAACTACTTATTTATTTATTACTTCCCTGGTTACTTATTTTTTATTTGATTGCATACGTTTTCTTTTGCTGTAGGTTATTTGAATACCTTTTTCCTTATTGTTCATTTGTTTAATAATTAACTTTTCCTTCTTACTTACGACCTGATTGTGAGAAGTATACATTTGTTAATATATTCAAGTAACCCAATTTTCGTGAATTTGCGCGCGAAAGTGATTTCAAAGTTAAGTGTAACTGTGATAAAAAGTTTTGTGTTAGTGTGATAAAAAGTTCTGTGTTACTGTTATAGTTCAGTATTGTTGTGATAGTGTTCAGTATTTTTAACTTGATTAAAAAAAAAAAAAAAAAAAACATGGTTAAGTGCTGTTACGCAAAGTGCGGTGTTGTGCAAAAACGGCCTAGTCGCATTTCTTTTTTTAAACTTCCGTCAGATCATAGAAGGCCAATTTGGCAAAAGCATGGGGGTCTTTCTCACACCGAGGATGTATCTGACTCATCTTACATGTGTGAAGCCCACTTTTATGAGAAGGACATAATAGTTAGGTCCGGTCGTAAATGTCCTTCTCAAAATGCTCTTCCAATGTGTTTTATGTCAATTTGCAGTTGCTCCGATGATGCAATTGACGCTTCATGTCTTCGGATAATGGAGGCATGGAGGTCTCGTAGGCAGCCGACCTCTACGGTCACAACTGCGGCTCCCCATTTATATGTACCTCCACGTCCCTTCGCACCTCTACTCGCCCTTCCACATACACGCCCACTTTCACCATCACCTCAACTTCCACTCTTACAACCACCACCTTCACTTCCTTATATCCACCCAATTTCACAACCACCACGTCTACTACCTTCTATACGCGCGCTTCCACCTCTACGGCATTCTCGTCCGCTTTTTCATCCACCTTCATCCGTACTTTGCAGTCCAGCTTTATCTCTGACAAATCTGGCTGCAACCTCCACCAAAACATACGACAGAGATTATTCTCTGCCGTGTGTTGATCCTTCTGTACCCATTTCACCCTCCCAATTTCCCTCCCCTAGGTATCCAACATATAAAGCTATGCGAAAAATAAACCGGCGGCTCTTTACTCCCCGACAATTTTTCGCACACCTATTAAAAATAGGCAAAATCCGATATATAAGCTTAGGGAAAATTTAGAGTTAGCGATGGAAGGGTTTTCGGAAGAGTTGCGAACATTTATTATGGCGCAACTCTTCCATAAGGTGAATGCACCCTGGGGCCCGAAAGAAAAAGACTTATTTTTAAGATTTTTCTTTAAGTCCCCAACGTGTTATTCGTTTATGATTAGCGTAGGATTTAAACTGCCATCGGTAAGTACGATTTACCGATGGCACTCGGAAATACGGCTACCGGCGGGACTCAGCAAGCACATGACGGATGTGCTCACTGAAAAGGCGAAAGGCATGACGGCCATGGACAAAAAGAGTGTTCTGCTGTTTGATGAAATGTCTATCCAAAAGGAATTGGAATATAATATCAAAGATGATATTATTTACGGATTCACGGACTTCGGAGAGTTCGGAAGGAAGAATACAATAGCCTCTAAAGTGATGGTATTCACACTTAGAGGTTTGAACACCAATTGGAAACAGACCATAGCCTACTACATGGGAACACCGAATGGAGAAATGCTTTCAAAAACGCTAATGGAAATTATTACAGGAGTAATAAAATGTGGCTTAACCTTAGTTGCAACCAGCTGTGACCAAGGATCAAACAACGTATCTGCTTACAAGAAGCTTCTACCACCAAAATCAATTGAAAACAAACCCTATCTGGAGATAGATGACCAAAGAGTTTTCCTGCTGCATGATTACCCACATCTTTTTAAGAGTGTGAGGAATATCCTTTTGACACACCGAATCCATATAGGTGATGATATTGTTGACTGGCGGGTTCTGGAGAGAGTTTTTGAGGAGGACTCGAAAGGGGAAACCTTTAAAGTTTTCTATAAACTGACAAAGTCGCATATCAAACCGAATGGATTCGAGAAGTTGTCAGTTAAGTTGGCTACCCAGGTATTCAGTGAAACTGTGTATACTGGTATAATGTATGCATTAGGAACAAACTGTTTTAAAACCACCGAGGAAATAAAAGTAGCTGAAGGAACAGCGAAATTCATTAAAAAAATGAATGACCTATTTGACAGTTTGAATACGGGTCAGCGATATTCAAGAAATCCCAATCAGCAAGTGTTATCTGAAACAACAGACACTTTACAAAAACTTACAGAAGCAAGAAAATGGATATCTACGTGGAAATCGAGCGGTCGTTATTCAATCCCACCTTGCTTTAATGGATTAAAGCAAACGTTGTTGGGAATTGTGCAGATGTGGGAATATCTCAAAAGCGAAGAGCAGAGCTATTTCCTACTCGCACATCTCAATACTGATGTAGCTGAAAATGTTTTCTCCATGGTTCGCTGCAATAGGGGCTCTTACGAGAGAAATCCTTCAGCGTGGAGATTTATCCGAAACCTAAAGCAAATCATGTTCCATCATTTTACTTCAGCAGAACACTCAGGGTACGAAGATGCCAGGGCGGAACCACTATTACAAGCAGCGGAATACGAGAGAAGAGCTCAAATTCAGTCAGCTGAGGACAAAGACTTTGAATTTGAAGTGAGCATCGAGGACGACATCTTAGAGAAAAACCTGGCCTATACCCTGGAAGAAGACGTGGATAACGATGAAGTCTATATCGTAGAAGAAAATCTCGATGACCATTATGAGAAAATGGAAACAAAGATGAAAACGGAATTTTCAGAAAAACTGCAGAAAGCAGCTGCTGCATACTACGCCGGGTTTGCAGCAGGTAAACTTCAAAAAAAGCTCAATTGCAAAGATTGCTCTAAGTTTTTAGTCGGAGAGGATGCCAACGAAAAGATAAGGCAACAAACTTTGCTAATACAACTAAGAGCATATGCTACAATCGCGACAAGCTCGGATTTTGGAAAATTAACAGTTCCTTCGAAATATTTCGAATATTTATTTTTATATAATATATATAATTTATAATGTATCTCCAAAAATTTAGTAGTTTGAAGTAGTATTAGAGCGAGGATTGGGCCTTTTGGAGAAACCTCATTAAAAAAAATGCATATGCTATACTTATAGTAGTTTGAAGTAGTATTAGAGCGAGGACTGGGCCTTTTGGAGAAACCTCTTTAAAAAAAATGCATGTTTAAAGTAGTTATAGAACGAGGACTAGGCCTCCAGGGGAAACCTCAAAAAAAAAAACGCATTTGGTATTCTACCCCATTGGGTGATGTGGAAAAGAATACACGCCAACAAAATATTTAATTGGTGTATTTTTTGGAAGTATATTCGCTTAAAACAAAAATGCACTTAAACTTAGCGGATTTTTGTTGTGTTTTGCATGGTATTTTTTTAACCGAATATACATGAACGTACAAAAAATACACCTAAAGACTTTTTTTACGAGAAAGAATAAAGAAAGAATAACTATATTGGTAAGTAAATAAATTGAAAACATTTTTTCGTTTTTACAATATTCAAGACTTTGCAAAGATGTGGCAAAAAGTGGAAAAGTTAAAGACAAAACGTGGTAGTTATATTTTATATATTTATTTATTTAGGAAAAATATATAAAGTCAATTTACAATATTTCAATATGTACTTTTCATAATTTTAATCATTTTTATTTTTAAAGACTATGTTGAAAATCGAAATAATTAATTTTAAAAATAAACACGTAAATTTGCTCAAAACACGTTGATAAACTAATTTGAAAAATTCAGTTTCCTTTTTCTGACTAGCAAAATTAAATTTGCTGTAATTTTTTTTTAATTTCTAAATGCAAGATACCTACCGAAGAAAAAATTGTATGCAAAATTGAGAGTTTTGGAAAAAAAAATTTTAGCAACTTTTTTTTTTATTTTTAAGAACTGGCACTTCCTAGATCACGAATATGCATTTTTGAAGTCGCTAGGTCACTTAGTTAAGTCGCAATTCAAGTTTAAAGGTGTAAACTTTGATGCCTCTAGCACGTCTGATTTAGCCGCAAATCGCGTTTAAAGTCGATTATTCGTTATATTTTAAATTTTTAACGAGACTTTTTTGAGCATTTCCAGAATTTTTTGTAGCTTAAAATGGCTTTTTAGCGTTTTTGAATTTTTTCCGTGGCCCCGCCCACTTGTTGGGATTAATGAAAAAAATCAATTTTCGACTTCAAATAGAAAAAAAAAATGATTAAAAAAGAATGGCAAAACTTATAATGTCATGCTTTACTTTTTTTTTAAAGCCAGAAGTCCGTTCTTCCACTATGTTTCTGAATCAAATTATTTGAAATTATTTGAGTAAACAGTTTTTGAAAAACTAATTTTCAAACTCAAAATTGTGAAAAAATAATGAAAAAAAATTGTTTTCAAGCTAATTTATTTCAAAATTTTACGTTAATAGGTAGTAGTTTTGTTTTCAATATTCGATGCTCTTATCAATTTCTAGTCAAATGCCTTAAAATCTTTTTGTTTTTGAGAAAATTGATAAAATAGCCAAATATGATCTTTGGAGCAACATGTAATGGATGGAAGCCGAATTTAAGGCAAACTTACTTCTATTATTTTCAATTTTCTCAAAATCTAGAAAATATTTTGATGTTTTATTTTGGTTTTTTGTGTTTGACTAAAAATTGATGGAAATTGAATACAAAAATATTACCTAACAGTGTAAAATTTTGAACAATTCAGTTTTAACAAAATTTTTCAATTTTTTTTTTAAATTTAAGTTTGAAAATTAATTTTTGAAAAACTGTTTGCTAAACAACTTAATTTGAAAAAAAAATTGAAAAAGAGATTTCAGGATTTCCAAAAAGGTATAGGTAACATAGCATTGTAAGTTTTACCGTTTTTAAATAATTGTTTTTCAGTTTTAAGTCAATTTTTTAGAAAATTGCCTCTCCCGCCTAAACGGGGGAAATAGGCTATCCTCATACGATTTTTTTCTTTTCTTTGTTAAAGCTCTGAAATCAATAGCACTTCAACAATAGAGCTTTTTAACAAACAGCAATATTATCTCTGTCTCGTTCATTTTTAAATGTCAAACTAAAATTCTTGGCACAATGACATTTTGTTTGTTTTATTTTGGAGGCAAATAAATATTTGGAATTGTTATTTCCTTTTTTTTTAGAAAATCTACAAGTAAAAATGTTTTTATAATTTATTTAAGATATTTTAATCTTTTTATGGCACAAAATAGCTAGATTTTTGTAATTAAAATTAGCCCGCCTTTTTTTTCTTTCCAATTTCATCTGTCATTGTGCCAAGTTTTTGCTGTCATCTGAAACTGACAATTTGGTAGAGATCTCTATTGAAAAAAAAAAACTGAACGAGTTACTAAATGGACACGGTTACTTTGTCGCACTTTGTAAAAATTTTGTCACACCCTGTAGGTATATGGTGAAAAATAATTGTAAACAAATTCAAACCTCAAACAAACAAAATCTAACTACCTATACTACCTACATTTGCAATTTGTCGCATCTTGTGCAAAACACCCTGCACATAGATAGACAAAAATCATCCGCAATATATAGCTACTACTATAATAATATATCTAAATTGCATGAGAATTGCCAAAAAGGTAGTGAAAAGTAGCAACATTGCCTCTTCATCAAACTGAAAATAAACCAACAACCTACACCAGAAAATAATAACGATTTCATACGTAACCTACAAACATACATATTCCTCTTTATCCATTGGAGAAGCAAATCCTAAAATCAGAAGAAAATAAAAAATCTACCGTTATATTAAATTCAAAGAAGAATAACAAAATATTTTGACGTTCTCTTTATTTTATTCTATTCGTTGCAATGACAAAAACAGCTGACTCAGTTATATCTCCCTTACTCCCCTTTATTCTTATGTGAAAATAAATAATATAACTCTCTCTGTCTTACTACTTTATATTGAACCCATTTCCTACCCCCTTTCAAGTCTCCAACGTCAAAATTCATACGAACCTAGCGCCACGCATAGGACATGCGTTCCATTAAAAAAAACCACTCCATGATAGTACTATAGTTTATATATACAATGATCTCGGGAACGATTAAAGATATTGACTTCAGATAATTTTTATTTTATTGATTGTAATATGTTACGTCATATAAATTGCAGAAAAGGTTAACAAAAAAAACAATATACCCTACGACGTTATAAAGAATTGATAAGAATTTAAAAAAACCAGCGGACATTTTTTTTATTTGAATAGAAAAAAATATTTAAATAAAAAAATTGCTTTAGTTTTATTGAAAGCAGTTTTTTGGCTCTAATATATTGAATGATATTGACTCTGGGCTTGTAAAAAAAAATTTTAGTACTCATTTTATTTATTTATCTATCAAAAAAACTATACATATGTACACGTATAAAATACAATAATAAAATTTGAAGGGCTTGTATTTTCATAATGATTTTTAACAAATATTAACCTTGGCGAATTCCTTGAAAGCACTATATTATTAAACGTGCATCCAAACATAGTTCCATGCAGGGAAATATTCTTTAAGCTAGTAAGAAATATATTTAAATCTACTATACGCCTGCCCTCTGGAACAAAACCACAGTTTTCCACTGTATTTTCAACCTCATTAGGAATTTCAAACTCTAGCGCAAATTCGAGCTCTTGCGCCTGCTGTTTGAGGGGATCAATTTCAACGTTCGTCAATGTTGTTGATGTTGAAGGAAGATCCTCCGAAAGACGATTTTTTTAACATACCTACAATCAATATGCAAAAATGAACAATTTTTGATTTTTTCGAATTTACTCTTATTACGAATTTTTATACAGTATAGGAGGGAGGGTTCTATTTCCCCCTGTTTAGGCAGAAGGGGAAATTTTCAAAAAATCGACTTAAAATAGAAAAAAAATCATTGATGAACAACGGCAACACTTAAAATGTCATGCTATACATTTTTTTTTAAAACCAGAGATCCATTCTTTTATTATGTTTTTGATTAAAATTATTTGAGAAAACAGTTTTTGAAAAATTAATTTTCAAACTAAAAATTTAAAAAAAAATAATGAAAAACATTGTGTTCAAACTAGTTTTTTTTTCAAAATTTTAATTTTTAATTAGGTAGTATTTTTGTTTTAAATATTTTATTATTGTAGAAATAGGATCTTTGGAGCAACAAAATAATGGAAGTAAATTACTCCTCCCATTATTTTTAATTTTCTGAAAACACTTGAGCATCTACTCTTCAGTGGAGCATCGAATTCTTAGTCCCCATACGTGTCCTCTTCGCGTTTTCGAAAAGAAAAATCATTATCGTTCTTTTATTTCAGGCTTCACACTAAACTGAAGCCACCTTTACTTACATCAAATAATAAATCTTCGTTATGAAATAGATAAATATTTTTTAACAATTTATTTTAATGCAAAAAAAATAAATTAAACCTTGTCCGCGGCATTTCTATCAGTTCCCTGGGTTATTGAAACGATTAAGAAAAATCGAAAACTAGAATATCGATCGAATGTCCAATGCTAGCAATGTCAAGTATCAAGTCTCCTTAAAATAAAACCGTGTGACCAACTCGATTCTGTTTGTTATGTGAGTCGTGAAGAAGGCATTTGTGCGAGAAGTCATCGATTGACCGTTCAGTTTAACAGTTTTTTGGTGAATATTTACCAAGCAAATTTGTATAAAAGTAGGCATTATTGTTAGCAGTATAGTAGAGGCTGAATGAAACTATAATATTAAATATTTTTAATTTTTTTTTAAATAACAAGCTATGTAGGTATGTTTTTTGCGCAAAAACTGAAAATACTCAGTCCCCTGACCTCAGTCCCCTGGCTTTTCAATGAAGAACAAATTATCAAAAATTATTAAGTGGAACCGACTTAGATACCATATTTTTCTACTAAAATGCTAACTTACACCATATGAATTTATGTATTTTATAAAGCCTAAATAAATTTAGTTCCTATATTTTAATAAATGAGTCATATTTAAGAGAAAATTAGAGGAATATTGAGAAATTCAATTATTTATTTGTGAGTCCCCTGGAAAAAAAATCAGTCCCCTGTACCTCTTTTTTCAAAAAATTGTCCCTTAAATTGACATTTTTATTTTTTTGACTGGCCGCTTTCAGCATCATAAAAAGGTGTTCAAACGATTTAATAGGACTCCTTTTTTTGACTTTAAGCTTCCAACAATGTCGTGCAGAAATATTCACCATTTTATTCAATTGTTTATGAATCACCCAGATATGTTTTATAGAAATATTTTAAGAAATACAAATATTTAAGCTTAATAATAACGTTTTCCTAATTTTTCATAGATGACTGGAGCTTGCAAAATAAAATAACCTTGGAGTTCCCTCTTTGAAAACCTAAAGAAAGGTTTTCATATAGAATTACTTTTTTAGCTTTTGAGAAAATTAAAAATTTTCTTTAAATAAAAATAACTTGTATCGTCCCGTGGCCGAAACTCGGCCAACAAACACTGAAACACTCTAGGAAGGAGAAAAATTTTAAATTTGTTTGAAAATATTGAAGGAAAAAAACTTTTTCTTTTTAATTTTATTATTTTTTAAATATGCAGTGTTCGACAGTACAAAAACAAAAATGACCCACAGTGTGTAAATGCGTGTCTCAAGTACATTCTGCAATTGTGGCTTTCCAACCATATAAAATTTATCGAATCAGTCAAGTACTTTTTGAGAAAATGGTACCACAAAATTTATTTTAGCCTATTTATATGTACTAGTATCGTCCCATGCCCGAAAACGGGCCAGCAAAAACTGACACAGTCTAGAAAGGAGAAAACTTTCAATTTCAAAATAGTTTGTTTGAAAATATTGAAGGAAAAAGACATTTTTTTAAAATTTAATTTTTGTTTTTTTTTTTAAATATGCACAGTGCTCGACAGTACAAAAACAAAAATGACCCACAGTGTGTAAATGCGTGTCTCAAATATATTCTGCACATCTTCGCAATTGTGGCTTTCCAACCATATAAAATTTATCGAAATCGGTCAAATACTTTTTGAGAAAATGGTACCACAAAATTTATTTCAGCCTATTTATGTATAGATATAGATATAAAGATTATTGGATGGACTTCAATATCTTGATTAAAATATTATTTCTGCATAGGTATCTGAAACAATTTCAGCCATCACCGTACCACATTGAAAGGAGATAAAAGAAAAAACACTACTCTTGTAGGTACCTAAGACAAAAAGAAGCAAAAATAAATAATAGCGCATTTCTTTTTTCATTTGACTTATCGCCCACATACCGTTCCCACCCTTTTTCTTGACAATGTCATGTGCAACCACCAAAAGCAAAAAGTGATCGCTTTTCTCTTCTTTACAGATATGTACCTACCCAAATAATACTAAATATGTACCTATGTACCTACATATATTTTGGTGCCAACCACTTGACACATTTTCACTCACAGTGAAAAGGGAACCCTATTCAATAATAAAGATAGTCATTGAACATATCACCTACACATATCAAAACAATCTTTCGGCAACGATTCTAAACATTTCAACATGACATAACCTATAAGAACAAAAACAAAAACAACAAACAGTGCATGACCTATATATTCTACACGCAATATCAAAGATTCCCTTTTGCAAAAGAAGCAGAAAAAAACTTCCATTCCAACGATGAGCCAACAAAAAAAAATACATACCTACGTACGCACAAGGTACACAAAATTCAAGCAAATACCCAACAACGATCCCACCGCGTGAAGTGAACACCAACTTCGACCACGTCTACCCCTTGACAAAACAAAATACTGTAGGAGTGTAGGCTGTTTCACAATGCGACGAGAAAACGAGACGTCAGCGTGACGAGATCTCTTCGTAGTTTCTCTCTTAAAAAAGAATTTTAAACAGTGAAATAATCAGAGATCAGAAATAACTGTTGACCTTTATTTTCAATTGGTTTCTCTCTGAGAGTTACCACATTTCTTTAAGAAGATTTCGGTTACGGTTTGAGATTTATTTATTGAAAAACAAAATATCGGTTATCGGTTGAGATTTATTTTTTAAAATATCTCTCAATGGTTGAGTTTTTTACGAAAAAATTAATGGAAAAGGTCAACCTTTAAGAGGCCTCCACCCATATTTTCGATAAAAGTGGAAAATTGGCAAAACGGTTGCATACGGATCTTAGCCCTGGAACCACGTATTGCCAAAATTTAAACTGCATATGAAAGACTGATATCTTGGCTTCCAAATGTTCAAGCTTTTTTTTTTGGATTTTGGTTTTTGTTTGTTTTATTCAAAAATTCCGATGACAGGTTTCGAGAAATTACGAAAAACTGCCAAATGCTTTCAGACCGATCTGAAAACAGGAGAGGGGTAGTCGTATAATATATATATATTTTTAAAGGTAATAAATAGGGCTTCCATTTGTTCGTGACTGATTTTTGAAATTAGTCACCATTTTTGAATTATAAGCTTTTGAAAACAAGTAAATTTTCTAATTTTTAATAGTGTTTTTGAATAACTAAATATGATACGAATAGTACAAAACTTTTTTAAAATGATATACATATTCTAATAATATAATTCAATAAAAAAAACAAGCATACAAAGCTTCTTTTTATTAAAAAATAATACGTTTTATAAAAGTCTTTTTTTTAATAAAAAGTCGTTATTTTCAAATATTTCGAAATTTTAGTTCTTCAAATCGCCATAAGATGGTTTTTATTCGAAGATCTATTTATGTATGTGTAATTGTCAAGAGAGAGGAGAACCAAGGAATATTATTTATAAGTTGCAAGGTTGCAACACAGATGCCAAAAAAAGCGAGACGAATGTGAGTTTGTGTGAGTGAGATTGCGTGAACCGCCAACATATTGATTGCTTAGAAGGGGGTGAGCGACGAGAATATTTTTGTTGTGCTTTTTTTTTTTTTTTTGTTGCTGTCGTTATTTGGTCCTATAAGGTATAAGGATAAGTATATGTGTAATGGCAGTGGCACGCTTTACACAAAGGTTGCTGAGGGTGGTGTGAGTGATGTGATAATGGACAGAGCTCAGAAATAACAACACGTAAGTAAAATGTAAAGAATAATGAGAATAGATTTTGTGTGTACATATTTGAGAGCTTTACACAATGCGATCGAAGGGTGGTGTGGTAGGAGGGCTCAGTATGTAAGTAAGTATCTAATGATTGTAAGAAGAATATGAAATGTGAAAACTGATTATTGTTGCTGTTGTTACTTTTGTTTGCTTTCTTGTTTTGATGAGTGAAGAGTGAATTCATAATGATCATTGAATTTTTTATTTAAAAAAAATAATTTTTGATTCTTAGATTAGTAGGTAGATACAGTACAGTGAACATTGAGAAACATATAAAATATAAACCTTTAGTGGAGTGAACCAAAAAAAAAATATTTGAACGTAACTAAATTTCATATAAAAAACAGAAATAAAATAATATAACTCAAAAAGATCAATTTTTATTAAAATTGTTTTTTTTTTTTTTTTAATCATGTAGTTTGGCAGTATGTATTTATTTTTTTATTGTAACTATGTTTGTATACAGGATGATTCACATAAGGTGTGAGAAAAAGCTAGAGCGTGAAGGTTTAGTTGAGACAAGAAAAAAATCGTATGCGAGTGGAGTCTCTTTCCCTCTGTTTAGGCGAGCAATTTTCTAAAAAAATCGAAAAATTAATTTTCAAAATAAAAATTTGAAAAAATAATGAAAACAATTGTGTTCAAACTAATTTTTTTTTTTTTCAAATTTTACGTTGTTAACTAATATTTTTGTTTTTAATATTCTATGCTCCTATCGATTTCTAGTCAAACACCAAAAACTGGATCTTTAAATGTCTCTGGATCTTTAAATGTTTTTGACAACATTGAAAATAACGAAATCCACTTTACTATGTAATTAATTATGCTGGAAATATGAGCTTTGGAGGAACAAAATAATGGATGGATAAGTCGAATTTAAGGGAAACTTTACCTTTGTTATTTTCAATTTTCTCAAAAATTGGAATATGTTTTGCAATCTGGTTTTTAGTGCTTGACTGAAAATTGATGAGAGTATTGAATATGAAAAACAGAATTATTCCTTAATAACGTAAAATGTTGAACAAAATCAGTTTGAACACAACCCTTTTTTTTTTTCTCAGAAATTTAACTTTGAAAATTAATTTTTGAAAAACTGTTCACTAAAACAACTTAATTTAAAAACTAAATAAAAGAAGAGATTTCTGGCTTTACAAAAGAGTATAGCATGTCGTTATAATGGTGAAAGTTTGTTTTTATTAATTTTATCTGTTTTAAGTCATTTTTTTAGAAAAATTTCCCTCCCGTTATTTTTAATTTTCTTAAAAGCTAAAATACAATTGAGCATTTTGTTTTCAGTATTTTACTAGGAATTAATAAGAGTATAGAATATTAAAAAAAAACTATTACTTAGTAACTTAAAACTTTGAAAAAAAAAAATATTTTGAATATTTTTTTCATTATTTGTTCAAAGTTATGAGTTTGAAAATTAATTTTTCAAAAACAGTTCTCTCAAATAATTTGAATTAATAGCCCAGGAAACAAAAACATTGCTCCATACAAACTTCTAAATGTTGGTAATAGGTTTCATACTTACATATATTATACCTAATACAATTAAACAACTTTTCAGAAATATCCCCAACTGTGGATGTTGAGGAAAAAATAAATAACGGGATTTTAGTGCGAATATTTTCTGATTTTTCGGGAAATCTTTATTTTATTAAAATGCCTTTATCTTAAAATCTAATTTGTGTAGAAAATATTTGTATACACCAAATGATTAACAATTGTTTATTCTTAAATAATATAATATAAAAAAATATATATTTATGGCAGAAGCTTCTTAAAAATTCAGAAAATGTCAAATATTTGAAGACAAATCGTAATGGAGGTTGGTTTAGTTAGGTTTTATCGTAAACTATTTAAATAAAAAATAATTAAAACTATGCATTCTTTTAAGTAACAAATTCTACAGAAAACCTCAATTTTAGAATTACGCAGAAAAAAGAAGATTTCGAATATAGGTACCCTTTTTTGATAAAAATCTTAATTATGTGAATTGAGGCTAACGTTGTGACCTGCTTCCTATTGTCCATGCTTTTACTTGATGCAATATCATCTCAGCTCTTTAAAGAAACGTAATGTGGTTACAACAGAGTGATTGCTAACCTGCAAGTTTAAGCCTGGCTGGGAAATTCTTTGGAACCAACAAATTAGGGATATTATTAAAAAATATTTTATTAACTTATTCATTGATTAAAGTTATGTAAGAACTTATATACAAGCTCTATAAGCAAATAAAATACTGACAAAATTATATGTTTTAACTCAAACATACATACGTTTTTTATGGTTTCATTTGAATGAAATTAAATTTTTTTTTACGGTTTTGCTTTAAATATAATTTTTTTTTTTTTTTACAGAAAGGTAAGGGGAAGAAGCTTGAAAAAATGACGCATAATTTAATAGTGAACAAGGCTGTATTTTTTGTTTTTACTAAAAATAGTTATCTATTGTATTTTTATGAAAAAAAAACGCAAAAAAAATGTTTAAAAAATAAAATTTTAAACTTTCAATACAAAACTTTCCAATTTAATAATAAACAAAAAAAAGTTCAAAATCTTGTATAAAATTAAATTTCCAATTATTTGAGATGCTTTGGAACTTTTTTAAATGTACCGTAATATTTTTTTTATTTTTTTTTGTTCAACCTATTTTTATTTTTTCAAACACTGATTGCAGGAATTCCTCAACAGTTAGAAGCGGGGATAATTCCTTAAATACTTCTTTAAACTAGTTCTACAACCCTACCAAATTTCAAACCCATTACCAAAATTTAGAAGTTTTGCACGAAATTCCTGGGCTATAAAAATAAAAAAAAAGAATTGATTTCTGGCTTGAAAAAAGTAGGTATAATATGATAGGTATTGTAAAGGTTTTTGTTTTTTTTTTTTTAATGACTTTTTTCTATTTCAATATACCTATCAGTGGCGTGGCGTGGATTATTTTGAATGGTAAGTCGAAGAAAAATTTTTCACCTCCAAATGTAAATTAGGAATGTCTACCTAAAATATAATGTTTATTGCAAATCTACTTTCGACGTTCTTCAAATAAAATAATTCAAACCAATTTTGTATACTTCAAGTCATTAAGGTTTAAATTTACAATGAGCTCAACAAATAATAAAAATGCCTTTGAAAGAAACCGTTTTTGGCAGATGCAAATTTAAAGTAACGTTTTAAAAACAAAAACAAGGGACTTCACAAATTGTTTTTTTTTTTAGTGAACAAATAAATTAATAAAAGAACTCCACATATAAAATTATAATATAGTCTTTTTTTAATGAAAGAGTAGAGCGTCCTATTCCTATAATTTTTTTTAAAATAAAATTCAGCTTACTGAAATAATTTGCCTCCAAAAGAAAATCAGTTAAGCAATAATCTACACTCATTAATGCCATTTTCAGATAGCAATAATTTGAAATTAGGTAATAAGCTATAATTTCAAATAACTCAATTTAATAAACAAACTTTTTACACCTTTCCCTGTTATTATTTGATTTTGATTTTAATTTAAAACAATAACACATAAATTCACTTCAAGTTACGCATCACAATCTGCTTGCTAACTAAATCTTTCAAACAGAAACAGACCTGACCTGCTCAATAAACTTAAAACTCAATAAACATAGCGCAGCGAAGTAGGTATCAACTCAAAATTCACCAATATGACGGAAAAAAGCGAGTTATACCTGACCCGCTCAGTGCTCAATGAACTTCATACAGCACTACAGCAGCGCAGCGAGATACATACAAAATTCTCTTTTCTCCAACTTCAAATACAACACAATAAAAACAAATAGAACTTATCTCTTTGCTGGATAGAACAAATTTGTTCTCTTTGCTCTTGTTTTCTTATCAATCACTCATTCACATACAAAATTCCCTTAATAAGACGCTTGAAAGCGAGTTATTATTTTGCATAAGAAATCGTGTATTGAACAGAGACCCTGACACCTCTCTGTTCACACAGGCTTTTATATGGCAAAAAGTAACACGGTTGCCAGCGTCATATTAAGGAAATTTTTTCTGTGAAAAATGATGAGGGAACAAAAGCAAGGAGAACAATTTTGTACTATTCAGTTCCAGCGGGAGGTAGGATTTTTTTTTCGACGTGGTATGTGGAGTTCGAGAAAAGAGACATTATATTTTTTTTTAATGATGATTTGTGTTTGCGTGCGTTTAGTAGAACTAAAGTACACATATTGATATGTGTTTGACTGTTGGATTATGGTTGGGTTGGCGAGTAAAATCTCACGTGCGTGTGAAGGTGTGAGGTATGGACACACATTATATGTCCATTCATTTAGATTCATGTTGATCGTTATTTAATTAACGTAGTTAAATGTTGAAAGTTAGAATTTCATAAGGTAACTCGATAGGAATCGTGTTATATGGACGCCACGCCACTGATACCTATATTTTTTTTTTTAGAAAATTGCCCCTCCTGTCTAAACGGGCGGAAAAAGATCCCCCTCCCGACCTAATGATTTTTTTCTTGTCTCGACTCAACCAATATGCTCTAGCTTTTTGATACACCTAAGGTGAGTCCCCCGCAACTACCTAAATACGTTTACGATACCTAGGTATCGTTTTTAAGTAGGTAGGTACCTATCTATCTACCTACCTACCTACCCTCCTAACTTTTTTATAATGAGGATATATGTAGGCACCTAAGACTACCCTTTGAACAAGGTATTTATTTATTTCCTAAAGAATAAGTGCTTTCGTTATGTAGTTAGGTAGTACTTACATACATGTTAGGTATAATAATTCATAAGTAGAGGAACCATAAATATACTTTTAAATCAGATATAATTATTTGTAGCTACAGATACATATTTATGTTCCCTACTTTACTCGTAAAATTGATTCTAGGTAGCAATTATACAAAAAATAATCTTGAAACCACACTACAAAATAAACACCCTGAAACTATAATGATCACCTTCCAAAAAACATCAATATCCTAAAATCTAAAAGCATTCAATTTCAATGTCGCAAAAAATACCCCATCCACATAAAATGATGACCTACAAATACTATCAAAAGGTATTTGTAAGTTTGTCATAGATAATGCCAAAGAAAAAATACAACACAAAAAACCTCACAGCAGCGCACCACAATGTATAAGGAAAAAATTATATTCCTTTCCTACATACCTACAAATGCATTCATAAACACTGCCTAATAAGAAGACAAAAAATACGACAGAAAAAACTCCACAGACAGCGCGCAGCGATACACAAGAAAAAAATGATGTTCCCTTTCCAACATACAAATACATTTAAAACAAAAAAAACTCCCTCTCCGAAAAAAGAGAAAGAGTTTGTTCGAAGGTGTTGAGGTTCGAGCATGAGCTTTATTATTTTTTATCTTTTTCGAAGTTACCGATCTTAGAATCTGAGTTCGAACTTTTGGGTGGAGGCCTCTTAACCTTTTTCGTAGAAAATAAATAAAAAATGGTTAATTCGAACAAAAAATTTGAATAATATAACTAACAGCGCTATTATAGCTACCGAATATCAACTTGATATTTGATAATACTTGATATCTTTCAATAAAAGTAATTCATTGGTATTATGGCTATCAACTATCAACATATTTGATGAATTGTGAATTTCGTAAAGATTTTTAATCTATTGTGAATATTTCTTTTGCAAACTTGGTATTACAGCTTTCAAAAAAATTGACATGTATCAAATTTTCTATCAGTCAAAAAATCCTCGTTGAAACGTATCAAATAATTAAAGCAAAATTGATATATTTAACAAATTAGAGAAAAATGTCTTCGGTGGAACTGTTTTTTACAGAATATGATGATGACGAACGCGTAACTGAGCAAGTTAAGATTCGAAGGCCTTTACATGATTCTTCAAATCCCTTGGATTTGCACGAAAATATGTAAGAAGTGATGCTTTCAATTTTGACCTTAGCAGTTGATGACATTTTATTGCAGATTCATTCAAAACTTTCGCCTTTCCAAACAAGCCTTCATAGAAATATTAGGAGTGTTCAGTGAGGCTGTTCCGAACAGTTTGGAACAGTTTAGAACAGAAAAGAACAGGTTTTTGCTGTTCAGTGAGAAATTTTCTGTTCTAAACTGTTCTGACTTGCTGTTCAGTGAGTCCGTTTGGAACAGTTTGGAACAGTTTAGAGCAGGATTTTCTGTACTTGCTTTTGAGGTAGAACAACTTAGAACAGATTAGAACAGGATTTGTGGGAAATGTCAAAATCAGTTGTTGTTCTGTTCTGTCCTGTTCTGTTCTGTTCTAACTATTTCTTCACTGAACAAAGCTATTATCTGATATCGAGGATAAGCTGAAACCGATAAAAAGCCAGCAATCCATACCAAATGTGCTTAAACTAGCTACCGCTTTGAAATTCTTTGCTCAAGGAAGTTACCAACTGAGCGTTGGGAATGACTTCAGAATTGGTATGGCGCAACCAATAGTATCAGTTGTTCTCAGTGAATTGCTAACTGTTTTGGAGAGATACATTTTCCCGAAATGGATTAAATTTCATTACACCCAAGAAGAAGAACGTAAGGCAAAAATATACTTTTTCGAAAAAAGCGGTATCCCAAACGTAGTTGGTGCTGTAGATGGGACGCACGTGAAAATCATCAGACCAAAAAAGGACCTTCGGCATGTGTATTATAATAGAAAGGGTTATTATAGTATAAATGCCATGCTGGTGAGTTTGATTTCAACTTAACAGCTCAATTTACAAAAAAAAAAAAATCGTAGGTTTGTGATCATCAAATGAGAATCAAATTCATTAATGCAAAACATCCAGGAGCGGCGCATGACGCAAGCATTTGGAATGTGTCACAGTTAAAAGTCAAGTTAGATATTGACTATCGTAATGGAAGAACAGATTTTCGAATTCTTGGTGATGGGGGATATCCTCTTTCGCCGTACTTGATTACGCCGTACAGAGACACTGAAGAAAATACTGTCCAAGCTTCCTTTAATAAAAAGCATGCGCAAGGTCGAAATATAATTGAGCGGACTATAGGAGTTTTGAAAAGTAAGTTTCGATGCCTATTGCAGGCAAGACAACTGCATTACACCGCAAAAAATCAAATAATTAACGTCTGCGCAGCTCTTCATAATGTTTGTATAAAGTATGGAGTGGAAAACCCTGAAGCCATTGAAGAAGAAAACGATAACGTTCTTTTAAACCGTGATGTACAAACTGATCCTCCAAACACAACATTTGCTGAAGGCAGTAGTATAAGAGACTTGATTGCAAGACATATAGGCACCGAATAAAAGTCGAACAAATAAAAAACAGATTAAAAACTGTAACATAGATATTTTGTACTTCATTGTAACTAAAAAAAAGTAACTAAAGATAAATAACTTAGGAACAATAAAACAAACTAAAAATAAATCATAACACATTCACTGTATTTCATACGGATTGAGGATTGTTTGTTTACTTCGCTCAATTTCCAATAATTGCTTTTTTAGTTCTAATTTGATTTTTCTGTCGCTTTCTTTCTTTTTTATATTTTCTTTATAAAGAAGCAACTTTTCTTTTTTAATTTTAAGGACTTCACTTTTTTTTTCTTTTTTTAAAGTGTACATTTTTTTCGAATAATATTCCATATTTTGTAAACTTTTTGCAATGCCTTCCAATTTTGTCTCCAAGCCATCCATGTGGCTTACCATTTTTTTGTGAAATATTTCTTGGGCTGACGTCTGCTTTTCTAAAAGGACAAGTCTCTTTTTTTCCTTGTTGTCCCTGTTTGCCAACTTTTGGTGACTTCCTTTTGGTGACTGCACTAACACAGTATCTTCTGCTTCTGCTACAGCTTCTTCGTCTTCTGTCCCTTCAAAATTCGGTACTTCCAAACCAAGTTCCACTCCGGGTGGATCAACAAATACAGAGAAGTTCATGAGGCGACTTACTGCTTCTTCGGTGTCCGTCAGTCGCGTCAAATTGTTTGACCCTCCGCCAGTTGCAGTCATTTCAATTTTGTTGTTCGTGACTTTTTTTTTAATTTTAGTTTTTTGATCGACCCATACCCTTTGCCATTTAGTTGAGTCGAGTTGTGGAGGTCCCAAGCTGTTTAACTCTACTGCAATTTGTTCCCATTTTTTTGCCAGATCCGACTTCGCCAACATTCCTCTGGCAACTTCTGGGGTTTCCTCCATCAACTCCACCAATCGTTCGAGTTGCTTTCTATTGCTAACGATTCTGATCCTAGATGAAAAAATTATTTTTGGAAACATAGCCATTTTGATTTTATAAAAATTACTTACATTTTTCCTCAAAGATTTTCGTCCGCGCAGACAAGAAACAAAAACTTAAATGAAAAATAAAAAACTCAAATATCAAACGTCAAAAGAGAAATTATTCACAGTGGTATTTGCAGCAGTATTCACAATGGGATAAAAGTTATCAACTGATAGCCATAATACAAAATTATTGATGAATTGATAGATAATATCGAATATCAAATAATTGATATTTGATAGCCATAATAAGGCTGTAAGCGACCTAGCGACTTCAAAAATGCATATTCGTAATCTAGAAAGTGCCACCTTTCAATTGATACATCGCATTATATGAAAAATCGACTCTTATCTTTAAATGCGATTTGCGGCTAAACTAGACGTGCTAGAGGCAAGGCATCAAAGTTGGCATCTTTAAACTTGAATTTCGGCTAAACTAAGCGAACAAGCGACTTCAAAAATTCATATTCGTGATCTAGGAAGTCCCAGTAGTTCTAAAAAAATCAATAAAAAAGTTGGTAATAAAAGAAAGCTTTTAATAAAAAAGATTGTAAAGAGAAATTAAATTTTTGGTTAATGGGTATTTTGGTCAAGAAACATGTTCACATTGGCGCCTGCCTGGCGACTGATCACCCCGTAAGCGGAGCAAGAGCAACGGATTTTTATGATTTTTTAATTTATGGTAATAAATTTCGCTAATGATAAACTCCCAAGGTTTTGTTGACCCAAGATTGTCCTTTTTTGTCACTAAAAATAAAATTTAAAGATGAAAATTCCCTTTCAGTTTTGAAATCAGTCGCTGGGACGCCAAGCAAATATGTCAGGAAACTTGATGATGATGACTAAAAAGCCTAAGAAGCTGCATTACAGCATGCAGTGCTAACAAAAAACTAAGGGCCATACTAAGAGACATTCTGATTGATAAAATTGCAAATGAGATTTATTTTTTTCTCCCAACGATAAATCTCACTTGTTGAACGAAACAATAAAAAAAAACCAGATTAAAGGTTTCTCTCAGACCTTGACCCAAAAAAATATTTTTTTAGAATAAAGGTTATTTTGTGACTTTTATTGAAAATAGCAACAAATACGAGTTATTAGGCGACCTTTTAAAAGGTTGAGATTTATTTCTGATCTCTGGAAATAATACATAATCAAGTATTTCTCGTCGTCTCGTCACGTCGTAAAGTTCGAAAAATTGAAAAAAAGACGCAACGTGACGACGAGAAATACTTTATTATGTATTTTTTCGTTGCTTGAAATTCGTTTTAAAGAGAGAACAACTGTGAAGAGATCTCGTCACGCTGACGTCTCGCTTTCTCGTCGCATTGTGAAACAGCCTTGTATGTGTATGATAACCTATATTATATTGAACCTCAACTGAAACCACAAGTTGAAAAAATGATCCACCTTAATCATTCAAAGTATTCATCGTTTAAAGTTCGTATTACTGACTCGTATTTCCACTTATTAAATTCTTCTTCTTTTTGGCCAAAAGGAGTCATATTTCATGAATTCGAAAATAAACTGAACAAGAGACAATCCAATCAGCACCCTTTTCAACAGAAAATGACAATGCGGAACTCTCGACCAAGCAGCTTAAAAAAATTTTAATAAACTACCAAAATAAAAATGGACTGAGGACTAAGACCAATTCGGTCTTCCTAAACACAATAAATTAATCTTCCACACGATGTCATAATACTGACAGAAACCTGGACCCATGTTCTGTAACTTCTCGCATGCATAAATTCGGTCGAAAAACGATGGAAACTGAAACAAAGTACATGAGTTTTGTTCCTATTTTGTTCCTATATACCGCCAGCCTCTGCTTACGAGTTGTATGAGGAACTTAATAATTGTTTAGACAGCATTTTTTTGGAACTAGAACCTGAAGATGAGATTCTTATCGTAGGTGATTTTAACCTACATAATTTGATTTGGACAAGCAACGAAGACAATAATAGCTATACTCCAGTTAACGCTTCGAATGCTAAAGAGTTTTCTATAATAGATGGAATGTCTTCATTTGGAATACCCCAATTTAACGGTATACAAAATTCGTCTGGTAAAACATTAGACCTCGTTTTTTTTCTCCGACAATGTTAACTCAGATGCTGCTGTTTTGGCCACTGCTGCTGAACTAACTAAAGAGGACCGTCACCATCCAGCACTAGACATATGCTTAAACTTAAACATTAGCTCATCTTTCAATAAGCTAAGCAACAAACTCGAATTCAACTTCAATATATGCAATTTTGTTGAACTCTCCTATCTCCTTCAAAATATTGATTGGAATCAATTTTTTAATAACTGTGATATTAATGTTATGTGTAATGTATTTTATAGTAAATTATTTGAAATATTTTATAAATGTATTCCAATTAAAAATTCTTATAAAGCACCAAACGACCCACCATGGTTTGATCGCCATCTTAAAAACTTAAAAAATAGAAGAAACAAAGCTTGGTTAAAGTTTAATACCTCGAAAACTGAGGAAGATTATATTACTTTCCTAAATTTGGCAGACCTTTTTCTTGACTATCATAAAATCCTTTATGAAAATTATATTTCAAAAACAGAGAATGAAATAAAAACTAATACCAAATTATTTTGGCAACTTGTAAATGCAAAAAGCAAAAATGGTGGCTATCCAAGCTCCATGACTTATTTAAACTCTACAGGTCAAACGTCAGAAGAAATAGCAAATATTTCCGCAGATTTTTTTTAAAAATGCATTCGAAGATTCTAGTAACCTTAGCACTGAAACCAATATCTCTTCTTCCGTACAATTTACCCGTCTGAGCTCAATAAATTTTCATATTACTAAGGGTTCTATCAGTCAAAGCATTTTAAAGCTTGATGATAACAACAGTCCGGGACCTGATGGTGTTCCAGCCTCTTTCCCATAAGAAGTGTCTCTCATTTATGTTATCCTTTATCTATTCTTTTCAATAAATCTTTAAGTAGCTGTATTTTTCCCAATCTTTGCAAGAGTGCTTACATAACCCCAATACATAAAAAGGGATTGAAAACTGAGATTAAAAACTACCGGCCGATCGCTAAATTATCAGAAATTCCGAAATTGTTTGAATCTATTGTATGTAATGTCCTCTCTTTTCATTGTTATTCAATCTTATATAATAGTCAACATGGTTTTGTCAAAAAAAAGTCTACTGTGACAAATTTATTTGATTTTACTTCTTTTTGTTTAGATGCTTTCGAAGACCGTGGTCAAGTTGACTGTATCTTCACTGATTTCAGCAAAGCATTGGACAAGTTGTGTCACAATACGCTAATAAACAAATTAAATAAATTAGGATTTAATAATAATTTTCTTAAATGGATCACTTCCTATCTTCTAAACAGACAATATAGTGTAGATTTTCGCAATGTATGTTCTAATCAATTTATGGTCAATTCAGGCGTACCTCAGGGTAGCCACTTAGGACCTATTTTGTCTATCCTTTTCATAAATGATATCGTCTCAATTATCCAAACTTCTTGTGTTCTTATTTATGCTGATGACATTCAACTTTACAAAAGAATAATGTCGGAAACGGATTGTTTACTTCTACAAGACGATCTATTAAGATTCAGGGATTGGTGCAATGAAAACAGACTTAACCTAAACGTTGAAAAGTGTAAGTTTATGAGCTTTACACGCAAAAAAAGCCTTTGACATATGGTTATTCATTTGATTCGGATCCTTTGAACAAAGTTTCAGTGTTCTCAGATCTAGGAATTATTTTAGATTCAAAGTTGACCTTCAACGATCATTTAAATCACATCATAAAAAAAGCCAATAAAACATTAGGATTTATAAAAAGATTTTCACGGGACTTTAAGGATCCCTATGTTCTCAAGCTTCTTTTTATTTCGTTTTTGAGACCGATTCTTGAGTACGACTGTGTGGTCTGGGCACCGTACTCTATTCACAATTCGAGGCTCGAAGCAGTTCAACGTAGGTTTCTGCGATTCTGTCTCCGTTTTCTTCCTTGGTCTCAGGAAACAGCACTTCCATTATACTCGCACAGGTTAGTTTTGATAAATCTTCCATCAATTGAAAACCATCGAAAATATATCCAATTCTGTTTCATTACTGGTTTAATAAATGCAAGGATTTCATCTTCGTCAGTACTTTGTAGACTTAATTTTAACTTTAGCCAAACAAGCATGAGTTTGAGGCAACCCTTGTGCCAAATTTTCAGCAGATCAAAATATGGTGCTAATAGTCCTTTAAATCAATTGATTGCAATTTATAAAAAATTATATTTTCTCTTATTTTCTGTAAATGTCAATTTAAAAAGCATAAATTCAAGACTATGTTTTTTAGAGCAATAGATTATAACTATAATTTAAGAGATAATACATATGTAATGTTAGTATTTAACGGTCTCCAATAAATAAATATATTTTTACATCGTTTTCTTTTAAGCCTAGTATACAGTTCTTTTGAATAAAAAAACTATTGTGGTGAAAAAAAAAGATTTTTTTTTTGGAAAAAAAAAATATCTGTGGTGAAACAAATTGTTTTTTGGTGATCTATTACGCGGTGCGTCAAGAGTCATGACTCTCCGATGTCTCTTTCATACTCCTTTAGGTTCATAAAAAGTCATTACTCTTAAGGCACCGTGTAGGCACAAACTAGATTTTTTTGCACAAAACAATTTCACTGACCTTGCCTCACAACGGTATTACAAGGAGTGTCATATTGCATTTCGTTTTCAAGCATGTTGTAAGGCAAATATTTTTTTTTTCAAAGGTACTATTAGTTTAGAACACATGATACTTCGATTTAAAAAACAGTAAGAAAATTTTAAAAATATAACATTCAATTTCCCAGACAATCGCGCAAAATAATTGAAGAAAAAGGAATATCTTTTCTATTTTTGTCTCTAAAAAGTAACTGTAAAAAATTTAAAAATTAAAATAACTGCATATACATATATGCTTTGTAAAATCGTTAATTTGACTTGCTTACCTATTATACTTCAAAAGTTTTATCAAATTACGCATTCTTAAAACTTAACAAATTTCCTTTATTTTTCATAGTTTTGTGCATTTTTTTGTGTGAATAAATAAACAAATAAAAAGAAAAAAAAGGTATTGCTTAGTTTTGAGATCAAATTTCTCTAGAAAAAAATATAAAAAATATAAGAAAGTAATTTTTACCCAATTTCCTATCCAATTTTGTAAGCATCGTACTAAATTTTATGATTTTTCTATCTGTCTGGCGGTTTTAAGGTATAAAATATGTTTTATTTTTTTTGTAAAGCCACACAAATATTTTACTTAACTTATTTCCAATCGATGACCGTTTGTTTCATTAAAATATTCGTAAAATTGTGAACGCTATACTGTTTAGCGCAGAACTCAACCTATTTTTTCAAGGGACACATACCCTTAATCGTGATCTGAACATCTACAATAAATTAATTAAAGTTAACTCCTGTGCCGAGATTTAGCTATTTCTGCGAGTGAGGTGAGATGACTCGCCTTACTCGCCGACTCATCTCACTTCATTCGCAAAAGTGATTTAGCTATTAAAGTGAAATGAGTAATTTCGAATCAATTTTCGAACACATGAAATGTCATAAACAAAGGCTATCTTTTAATTCGTTGTCTTTGGTTTTGTTTGTTTGAGGTTTAATTTTTCAATTTTGTATTTTTATTTTAATTAAACTTTATCGAAAAACTTAGGAAAATAAAATTTAATAAATGTGTGACTTTATTGTGAAGTTAGTGTGCCCTACCCACTCCTAAACATTCTTCCAAAGTTTTGTAGTTAGTCCGCACGAAGTTGATGGGGTCGTCCTTGCGATGCTGAATTATATTTTTCACTTGTATTAAAAAAATGTATACCTATAAATAATAATAATGTTCATCAAATAACATTTTTACATAAATGTATGTTTGTATAAAAAAAAAAACAAATCTTTTATGTGCTGCATACTCATTTTTACCTACATATGTATATTGTTGTTTTGCTAGTTTGTTTCACATACGTGAATGTTGAAATTCCTTTGGAAAAGAACGCATACTTATGCAAAAGTGGAAATTTACCAACACATACACCAAGTCACCGCTGAAACATCCGGCGAGTAAACTGACGTTTCATTTCACTCGCCTACTCACTCACTTTTACTAGCTAAATCGAATTTCAATGAAAAGTGAGTCATCTCACTCACTCGCCATTAGCTAAATCTCGGCACTGGCCACGCAATACAATCGGTCATCCTTTTCGCAAGCGTCGACCTCGCACAAATACTATAATACCCCCAGCAAATCATTAAATTACTTCTCAGTTTATTACCACAATGTTAGAGGATTAAAAATCCAAACTGAATTTACTACTTTCATTAAGTTACTTCACCAATATGGATATCCAACTTTATAACAATTGTTTTGACAATATTGAATATGTTTCTTCCTTGTTGGCATCTTCTGATCGTTTAATCATTGTTGGAGATTTTAACTTGCCTGATATCGTCTGGAGCCCCACTGACGAGGACAATTCTTTGTATCCCTCATCATCAACTTCTGAAAAGGATACATCATTTTTTGATTTCATTTCTCAATTCAGTTTATACCAAATTAACTTTCTGAGAAATAGTTCGGGACGCATCCTTGATTTAGTTTTTACTGACGATCCTATTGGAGTCTTTCTTATGAAATCAAGTGCAATATTGAAAGAAGACCGATATCACCCCAGTCTCGAGTTTCATCTTGACCTACAATCTAGTGACAGTAGATCCTCTCATCGTTTTGAATTCAACTTTTAAAAAACTGATTATGTCACCTTGCAGTTTGCTCTTTCAAATTGTGACTGGAATGAACTATTTGCCATCAAAGATGATAACATAGCAATTGAATACTTTTATGGCTTCCTGTATGATTGTTTTGATAAATCTATTCCTGTTCGTCGTGTTCGTTTTCGTGATTCATCTAACCCCTGGTTTTCGGGTGAACTAAAACGCTTAAAGAACAAAAAAAATAAGCTTCACAAAAAACTAAATGCAAAGTTTACTATCAATACATTCAACGAAATTAGTAAACTTAGAAAAGAATTTTAAACTAAATCACATGCTGCCTATAATGATTACTTAAACTCCGTGAGAAATGACTTAAAGGATGATTTCTCTGGATTTTGGAAATTCATTAACTCCAAAAGGAAAGTGACAAGTTTTTCTAGTTTCATGACTTTCAATGGTAAATCATCTAATGATAGCTCGGAAATTTGTAATATGTTCGCTAAGATGTTTGAAGGAATATATAAGACTGATAATGCTGTGAATTATAATGAGACTGAAACGTGCAATATTAACAACAATATCGATGTACCTGACATAGCTTTAAGTGATGTTATACGTGCTATTAATCGTCTGAATTTTTCTATCTCATTTGGCCCCGATAATGTTCCTTCGTCTATACTCAAAAAATGCTGTGCTATTTTAGCTTTACCTCTGTGTTTTTTATTTAACTTATCGATATCGTCATGTATTTTCCCAGAAATATGGAATCCTCATTTTTAATACCTCTTTTTAAAAAAGGGGGCAGAAGTAATGTATGTAACTACAGGGGTATGGCGAAACTAAGTGCTATACCATAATTATTTCAATCGATTATCACTGACGATCTATCCTTCAAATCCAAGCCATTTTTATCAATTCATCAACATGGTTTTATTAAAGGGAGAAAGGTTGACAGTGCGTACATAAGAAACGATCGTGTTTTAGGTTGCTCGCAAAAAGTTTTATTTATTTTAAATTGATTAGCTAACTTAACTGGTGTTCAATGATTTTTATTCCTTATAAATTTATTGAACAAAAGGCGGTATTATCCAAGTTCATAACACAAACATATTCATATACATATATCTATCAGTCTATATAAGCGGCGAATTCGCGATTAATACACAAAACAAAACGAAACGTCATACTTAAAATTAAAAAAAAAATAAAACATCAATAAAATCGTACGTAATGTCTGTTGCGAAGGATCTTATGTTCCTTATAACGTCCAGCTTGTCTAGCCTCTTCGACGAAAAACTGAAAGATGTTGTGACAAAAACAGACTTAGAATCCATAAACACGCAAATCTCGGCTCTTAAAGAACACAATCAACTTTTAGAAGAAAAAAACCAAGCACTTGAAAGACAAATCGAACAGTTGTCGAGGGTTTTAAACGAAAAGAACTTGATTGTGCATATTCCGACGCAACCTGGGGTGGATCCCTTACAAAGAGCAAAGGATTTATGCTTAGATATGCTCAAATCAAATAATCCATCGAATATCTCAACCGCGCGTCTGCTCCCAACAAATAACAAAAAATTGCAAACATAGTCGTCGAGATGGAACGCAAAGAAGCGACAACAACAATCTTGCGATCGGTCAGTAAACTGCGTGGCACAGGCATATCAATACATAGAGATTACCCGACGGCGGCAAGGGAAAGGCGACGAAATATTTTTAAACTTCGAACTCAAATTGTAAAAAAAATCCGACGGTTAAATCAAAACTCGCCGGCGAAAAATTATATATTGGCGAATATATTTATTATTATGAAAACAAAACACTCAAATGCAACTCTTCAGGTGGAATGTCCTTAGCTCAGCTGATTGACGATGACAACTCAACGACGTCAATTATTAATGGCAGCGTCCAGTCAGAAATTGCAGCAGAAATACCAAAATCTAGTGCAACCAATATGATTATTAGAGATGAGCAAGTATTCTCAAATACGCATAGAAATTGTTTTTAGTAATTCTGCCGTCAGCCAAATAATTAGTTTAAGTAAATCAAGTTTTTTAAAAATTGTTGCATATAATATACCTATCAGGAATTACTAATAAGTTATTATTTCAAGATTTTTTCGAGTTTATATTAGGCCATGATTTATTTTTTTTATATGAAACTTTTGTGGAAGATAAACACCTCCATCTTTACGTTAATAAGTTCCCAAATTTCGTTCTACATTGGATTCCGACCAATACAAGAGGAAGAGCCAGCGGTGGTGCCGTATTTGGTATTAAAAAGGAACTATTTGACTCAAAAGTATGCAAGTTTGTCAACAACTATATAGAAACAGCCTTAGTAGAATGCTACCTGAATAAAGAGAAACTACTTATTATTCAAATTAAGACAACGCGGTGCATTCAAGAGGACACAAGCGTCCACATTCAACCTCTGTCTATCAACTCCTACTCTCACCTCCCCGTGGTGAACATCGGGTGCCTAGTACCTTTGACTGAAGATGGGGATCCAATCCCTGTGGACGGTTTAAGGTGGCAGCAGACGAGAGAGGGGGGGAGGAGTGTTTCCACTAAGGCACTTCTCCTTTTTTCAGGCGGCAGCGGAGGAATTCCCCAGATGGAATCAACGGTGGCGTCTACAGTTCTAGTCAGTTTGAACTACTTAGTGAACACCTTATATGGGCTACTACGACGTATTCGTAGCTCAGGCCTATAAGGAGCGGTCTATCCGGCTCCCCGTCCTTGGAGTTATAATAAGGATCTGGTCCTCCAGGCTAGGGGGTTGTGCGTCGGGGTGACTTCCCTACCACGTAAAAAATTATCGGTTCCGAAACAACAACAAGCCTCGGATATGGATGATTTTAATGTTGACGACCCCAGCAAACGAAACAAGGACAATGAATTTCGGATCTGCACGTGGAATGTACGGACCCTAAACAGGCCACGTGCAGCCGAACAACTATTGGAGAACCTGGATAGGCTAAGGGCTGATGTAACAGCTATCCAGGAAGTGCGATGGGATGGAGAGAGCATCCGAAGGATGAAAACGTGTGACATCTACTTCGGCGAGTGCTGCAAGGAGCAAGGTCAGCGGCTCTTTGGTTGTGGTTTTGTGGTAAGGGGAAGACTTAGGCAAGAAGTCTTGGGCTTCAGAAATGTAAGCGAGCGCCTGGTCACAATCCGCATCAAAGCAAAGTTCAAAAACATCACGTTGATCTGTGCCCATGCCCCAACAAAATAAAAGGATGACTCAACCAAAGAAGAATTCTACGATCTCCTCGAGGATACGTATGATAGGTGCCCCAAGTACGACGTCAAGATTATTCTTGGCGACTTCAACGCCAAGATTGGAAAGGAGGGCATCTTTGGTTCGATAGTCGGAGGACACAGCCTGCACGACAACACTTCCGGTAACGGACTCAGGCTCATCGATTTCGCGGCGGGGCGAAATGCCATCATAGCAAGCACTCTATTCCCACACCTCAATATACACAAAGGGACCTGGCGGTCTCCGGATCAACGAACCGTCAACCAGATTGATCATGTTGCGATAGACGCCAGACATGCTTCCAGTATCCTGGATGTCCGAACGTTCCGAGGTGCCAACATAGACTCGGATCACTACCTGGTGGTAGCGCAAGTACGTATGCGGATATCTATGGCGCCACAATGACGAGCGGATGCTGTAAAACGATTTAACGTCGCGAAGCTAAAATCGCAAGAGATAGCCAGGACTTTTGCAGACCACGTCTCTCTTAAACTCTCAACAAGCCCGCCACAAGCATCATCTGTAGAGGACCAATGGAAACACTGCCAAAATGCCATCAAAAGTGCCGCTACTGATGTGCTGGGTTTCACTAGGCCACCACAACGAAACCCCTGGTTCGATGAAGAATGCAGACTGGCACATGAAGCAAAGAACGAGGCCTACCAAGCAATGCTGCAAACTAGAACCAGAGCTGCTGAGAGAGCAGCCCGGGAGCTCTACGGGCAAAAGCGAAGGGAGGAACGCCGACTTCTCAGGAGGAAAAAGAGAGAGCATGCGAAGCGGGCGGTCGAGTCTATTGAGGACTGTAGCGGCAGGGGGGATGTTCGAAAGTTCTACCGCAGGGTGAGGCAAACTACCCAGGGTTACAAGGCCAGAACGGAAGCCTGCCGAGACGAGAGTGGGAATATGGTGGTAGACACACAGTCGGTGCTGAGGATCTGGAAACAACACTTTTCTAGACTGCTAAACGGCGAAGATGGCCAAAATTCCGCTGTAAGACAGAACACTCCATTCAACCTGGACGATGATGGTCAAAATTTCCGTCCACCCGACCCAAATGAAGTGCGGTTAGCGATAGCCAAGCTTAAAACGTACAAGGCTGCTGGTGCGGATGGCCTGCCAGCCGAGCTATTCAAAGCAGGGGGAGATGACTTGGTAGGGAGTATACACCAGCTTATCTCCAAAATTTGGTCGGAGGAAAGTATGCCCGATGAATGGAACCTCGGTATAGTGTGCCCCATCCACAAGAAAGTAGATGCTCTGACCTGTTCCAACTACAGAGGTATAAGTCTCCTCAACGTCGCATACAAAATCTTGTGTGTATACTGTGTGATCGCTTAAAACCGTTTGTCAACGATCTGATCGGCCCCTATCAGTGTGGTTTTAGGCCCGGCAAATCAACCGTCGATCAAATGTTCACACTCCGACAGATTTTGGAAAAAACCCAGGAGTTTCAAACACCACCTCTTTATCGATTTTAAAGTCGCATATGATAGCGTAGACAGAGACGAGCTATTCAGAGCCATGGCGCATCTCGGCATCCCTGCCAAACTCGTCCGCTTGTGCAGGATGACGATGGAGAAATCTCGCTGCTCCGTCAAAGTCGGCAAGAACACCACCGAACCCTTTGATGTCGAGAAAGGTTTGAGGCAAGGCGACGCGTTATCATGCAACCTGTTTAACATCGTTCTTGAAGCAATTGTACGCAACTCGCAAGTCAACAACAGAGGTACAATTTTTCAAAAGTCTGTTCAACTACTTGCTTATGCAGATGATATTGACATCATTGGGAGAACGAAGCGAGCTGTTACCGGCGCGTTTGCAAGTATTGAATCGGAGGCGGCAAAAATGGGTTTGGCTGTTAATGAGGACAAGACGAAGTATATGCTATCATCGAGAAAGGAATCTCAACATCGTCGGCTCGGGCAAAACGTCACGATGGATAGATACAACTTCGAAGTCGTCAAGGACTTTGTCTACCTGGGCTCCACTGTAACATCGCAAAATGACATCAGCGCAGAGATCAAACGAAGAATTACTCTTGCCAATCGCTGTTTCTTCGGGCTAAGAAGGCATCTAAGTAATAAAGCCCTCTCTCAGAGAACCAAGGAGACCTTATATAAGACCCTAATCATCCCGGTCCTGCTATATGGGGCAGAGGCGTGGACCCTGTCAAAAACGGATGAGAATCTGCTTGGGTGCTTTGAAAGGAAGATTCTTCGGGTGATCTTCGGTCCAGTCTGTATCGATGGAGTATGGAGGAGAAGATTTAATAACGAGCTTTACGGGCTTTACAGCGACGTCGACCTGGTCAAGAAGCTGAAAATTCAGCGGCTGAGATGGCTGGGACACGTGGAGCGTATGGACACCAACGCACCAGCCCGACGAGTCTTCGAATCTACCCCTGACGGTCTGCGCAGCAGAGGAAGACCCCACCTTAGGTGGCGCACACAAGTGGAAAACGACCTCAACCAACTTGGAGTGCGTAACTGGAGGCAGCTAGCTAGGGACCCAGCTGGCTGGAGGGGCTTGTTGGTTGAGGCCGTAGTCCATCCTGGGCTGTGAGCGCCATCTAAAGTAAGTAAGTACTTATTATTCCAGTATATATCAACTGCTCTAATTGGACAGAAGATTTCGAGAAATTATATAACTTACTCCTAACATTAAACGATACAAATATTATGATAATAGGTGACTGCAATACGAGAATAGGTGAAGCTCAAATCCTTAACAACCAAACAAAATTCCTTAATTCGAACTTTGTAGACGTAAGAATGACACAAGATAAAACAACGTATCGAAAGTGCAAACAATTCATAGATTTATGCGAAGAGTTTGATTTAGTTATGTTAAATGGGCGGAGCAAGAGTGATAAAGAAGGCAATTTAACATTTATAAGAGGTACCAGTTGCTCAACGATTGATTTTTGTCTCATTAAGGAAGCTTGGCTAAAATATACAACCGACTTCGAAGTGAAGTTATTGCCTTACTCCGACCACATGCCCCTCATAGCCTACATAAACACTCACTCTAACCCTCGTTCCGTAGACAACTTATTATTGCCAGAGAAATTGAAATGGAATGACTCGCAACGCACTATGTACCAGCAAAACCTGAGAAACGAATTGGACCATGTATCAACAGAAGATATATCTCCTGAAAATTTTTCTACTCTATGTGTTTCAGCAATACAATAAGCGGCAAAACCTATCCAGGGACATAAACTACATAGAAGTAGGGAAACCTGGTTTGATCAAGAATGCCAAAATGCGAGAAAAAAATCCTTTGGTTTCCTGAAGCTATCCAGAAAAAGAAATACGGATCTATCAAAAATAATGTATCAGGAAAGCAATAGAGCTTGTAAGCAGCTTTGTAGACACAGACACTAATGTTATATCCGAAGAACAATAAATGAACTCGCCCAAGCAAAGGATTCTAAATCTTACTGGAAATTGATTAGGGAGTTAAATGGTGTTAAGAATGTAATAGGAATACATGTCGACGCCAACATATTAGCAACGCATTTTCAGACCTTATTAAATGCTAAGGATTTTGTAACACCGCACTACTTTGCTCTTCCATCAGTACATGTAGAAGCTCTAGACAGAGATATTTCGACAGAAGAAGTTGAACGTGCTCTAGATAAAGGAAAAAGAAACAAAGCACCAGGAGAAGAGTAAGCCTTGAATTCTACAAACATGGACCAACCAATCTTGTGCAGTTTCTGACTGAGGGCTTCAAAATGATTTTCTCCAAAGGCAATGTACCGGAAAGCTTCCAAAAGAATATAATATTCCCTATTTTTAAAAAAGGAGATCCAAATGATCCAGGAAATTACAGAGGAATTTCGTTCCTTAATGCTATATTAAAGCTTTTCACAAGCATATTTCTTGATCGGCTAACTTCTTGGGTAGAAACAAATGGTCTGCTGAGCGAGTTTCAGGCTGGATTCAGGGCTAACTACTCAACGGTAGATAACATTTTTGTCCTTACAAATATTGGCAGAAATTATCTTAAAAGAGGTAAAAAACTATACGTCTTTTTTGTGGACTTCCGTGCCGCCTTTGACACGGTAAACAGAAGAGCTCTTTTTCTCAAGCTTAGTAATATTGGAATATCTTCAAAAATGCTTCGTATTATAGAATCTATGTACAATAATAATCAAATAGCAGTATGGGATGGAAGTTCGTTGTCGGAATGGTTCACTACTTCTTCAGGAGTCAAACAGGGTTGCCAGCTCAGTCCGCTTTTCTTCAGTCTGTGCCTTGATGATCTTTTTCAATATCTGCCTGGAGGCCTTATATTCAATAATATTGATATAAAAGGCTTGATGTTTGCAGACGACATAGTCCGGTTAGCGGAAACACCTAACTCGGACTCGGAGAGTACTGTAGCCAATGGAGTCTTCAGATCAATACTGCCAAGTCCAAGGTAATTGTGTTTGTGGGAAGAAAACTGGTTCCTGGGTACGGATAAGTTAGAGGTTGTTAAACACTATCGTTACCTAGGTATAACTATGACTCCGAGACTTACCTTTAATCTCCACCTACAAGAAAAGCTAAAGGACTCCAAAAAAGCTTTCAGTTGTGCGTGGAAAAATGTATTTGGTAGAGAAGACGTCTCAAGCAAGGTCAAATACAAGCTCTTTGAGGCAACGGCCCATACAGTAATGTGCTACGGTAGTCAGGTATGGGGATATGAAGAACATGAAGAAGTAGAAAAGCTTCAAAGGCATTTCATAAAGCACCTCTTTAAACTTCCAACATATACTCCAACCTACATGCTACATGTTGAAACGGGTCTACCTTTACTTCGGTTGTTTACATTGAGACTTCACTTCAAATATATACTAAAAGTACTAGAACTTCCCTATTATCGCCTACCAAAAGTGGTACTTCTGTATCTATTAAGAAGAAAAGAAAATTTCTTCGCTAAATGGGGAGAACTAGGAGTTGAAATATCTTTAAGATGGGAGGATCGATCTACATGGAGCATAGCACTTGATAACATACTACGTAAAATGGATGAGAAACTACATGCAGGATTTTTAGAGAAAGCAGCTAGTTCATCGAATCGCTTGATTTACAAGGAACTGAACCACAGCCTACTTGAGCGAAACTACTTCCATGAAGATTACAGTACCCATCAAATAAGCGTCTTATTCAAGACTAGGGGAGAATTGTTACTTCTGAATTTCAGACCAAATAGAGCGGATTTACCGACACTTTGTACCCTGTGCAATCTACGCGAAAAAGAAGATGTTTACCACCTAGTTGGTAGATGCCCAATTCTGCAGGAAACGAGAACACACCACTGGAATCAATCTTTTCTATCAATGGATGAAGTAATTGATATATTGAATGGATCCAACTGGAGAACACTTTTTAACTTTGTTTCCGATGCTCTTGCATATAGAAATCAATATATTTAAGACTTTTAATTTTATGTTGCAAATCATTAAAATTGCCCACCAAAATTACCCAATCAACAAAATGCAGTTTTATATACGTATGCGAAAAGTTCACAGATATATACAATAATTATAACTAAGATAAAATTTATTTGAAATGTATAACTTTAATCATCTTAAGTGTCAATCTGGCTGACGGCTTTTGCCAATGCTCAAATGAATTGTCTAAACTAAATAATTGTAAGCTAACTCAATGATGAAATAAATTCCCTTACTACTACTACTACTTTTAAAGGGAGATCAATTACAACAAATCTTCTTGAATTTACATCGCATTTCACATATGGGTTTAAGCGTGGTCTTCAAACTGATGTAATTTACACAGATTTCTATAAGGCTTTCGATCAAATCAATTACTACATACTTATAAAAAAACTCGGAAAATTGGGACTTTTCCCACGTTATGTAAAATGGATCAGCTGTTATCTAACTTCTCGTCAGCAATTTGTCAAGTTAAAATGTTGCTTATCAAATGATATACCTGTGAAATCTGGAGTTCCACAAGGCAGTCATCTTGGACCGTTGCTGTTCTTGATATTCATAAACGACTCACCGACATTTATAAAATACTGTATTATTCTGTTATACGCCGATGATGCGAAAATTTTATTTTCTTATAAGGACATCTTTGACTTTATAAAACTTCAAACAGACATTAATCATCTCGTCGAATGGTGTACTATCAAATATCTTCAACTTTATTGAAAAATATAAAGTTATGACTTTTGGTCGTAACAAAACTATCCACTTCAATAACTTCCTCATAAACGGAATTAAATTGGAAAGAGTTTCCCAATTCACTGATCTAGGGGTCACATTCGACACGAAACTGGACTTCAGACTGCATATTGACTCAATCATAAGAAAAGCCTCATCGCGTCTGGGTATGATTAAAAGGTGGTAAAGAACTAAACGATTCTTACGTTACTAAAAGCTTATATTTGAGGAAAGAAGGTCATCTTTGAACGCAGTGTTTATTTATAAGTTATTAAATGGTGAAATAGGATCACCTTATTTGTTGTCTTTATTGGAAATTAATGTGCCCTGTCATATAACTCGTAATTCTAAATTTTTGAGATTGAACTTGTCTAATGTAAATTATCTTAATAATGCGCCATTTGTACTTATGTCTAACCATTTTAACAACCATTTTAACAGTTCCAAATCATTGGAATCCGACGACATTGGGGTGATGAGCCTTGAGTTCATTATAGCTCCAGCTTGTTTCGCAACTGTCTGAAGTTCGTCCTCAGTGAGCTCAATTTTTCCGACAGTGTTACGAATCAGACGTTTCAACATTTGTATGGATGATTCCCACAAACCTCATTGGTGAATTGTTCGAGGAGGTATAAACGACCACTCAATGAATTCCGTCACATGCTTCTTTTATCTGAGTGTTGTCCTTTTGCATGCTCTCTTTCAGCTCCCGAAAATAGTTTAAAGCTCCCACAAAATATGTAGCGTTGTCTGAATACAATTTAGAAACAGCCACGATCTGCAATAAATCTTTTTAAAGCTCATATAATAGCCTCTGTAGTTCGATCAGGAACCAACTCCACATAAACAGCCTTCGTAGGTTGAAGGATTTGCAAATATTCTTCGTAAAAACGATTCCATAGCTGCTGTGAAGTATACTTCATCCTTTAAGCCAACTGCACAATATTTGGATTTTTTATTATTAAAGGAAGTTCTGGAACTGCTGTTTGAGGGCCGCCAAACAAATAATGAGCGGGATTAGTGGTTCCAAATCATTGGGATCCGACGACATTGGGGTGATGGGCCTTGAGTTCATTATAGCTCCAGCTTGTTTCGCAACTGTCCGAAGTTGGTCCTCAGTGAGCTCAATTTTTTGGACAGTGTTACGAATCAGACGTTTTAACATTTGTATGGATGATTCCCACAAACCTCATTGGTGAAGTGTTCGAGGAGGTATAAACGACCACTGAATGAACTCCGTCAAATGCTTCTTTTATCTGAGTGTTGTCCTTTTGCATGCTCTCTTTCAGCTCCAGAAAATAGTTTTAAGCTCCCACAAAATATGTAGCGTTGTCTGAATACAATTTAGAAACAGCCACGATCTGCAATAAATCTTTTAATGCTCGTATAATAGCCTCTGTAGTTCGATCAGGAACCAACTCCACATAAACAGCCTTCGTAATAAGACAAACAAAAAGTGTCAGGTGAACTTCTTTGTTTTGTCGGCAAGAGATGTGATGTCGTACAGTAATAGGTCCTGCATAATAAATGTCCGTAACTGCAAACGCCTTAAATTGCTTTGAAACTACGCAATCTCCTGGTAAATCGCCCATCAACTGAGACATAAGCCTTGGATGTACTCTGAAGCACCAAATACATTTTCGGGTAACATCTCTTGCAATAACGATTACGTACTGCTCTGGTTCTACGTGACAGAATTTAAAACGGTGATAGTAATTTATTACGAGAGCAGTGAAAGGATGTTTTTTCGGCACAAGTATCTGATGTTTGGCGTCATAGCCAATATGAGCCTATTTAATTCGACCAAAACTCTGATTGAAACTTTTTTATCAATAAACGGGGTTTAAACGCCGGACTATCTTTTGTGACGCATAATTTTCTGTCGAGTAGATCGTATTCTTTTGAGAAATGAGTACGCTGAATTAATTTTATAAATACTTCATCAGCTGAAATTTCCTCCTAATTTGACATCAGAACATTTTTTAATTACTTTGACCATTTTTTCATCGGGATGAATCTTATGAAATTCTGCTAAGGTGCGGCACTGACGAACAAATCTCAATACATATGAGAAGACACGACGAATACCCCTAAGTCTGCGAGTTGTCGAAAGTAGAGCCAAATGTTATTTTGCAGATGCCTTTTGTTTTTACACCGATATTTCCTATACCTCCTACTAAAGATTCGTTCTTCATTCTAGTTGCATTAATAATTTTTGCAAAAAAAAATAAATTTGATGGCACAACAGCTCATGAAGAACTAGGGCCTAGTGACTTACAACTCTCAACCGTTCCTGTGTGCGTGTCTGCAGGAATGGAGGGGACCTACAGTTTATTGCCGAATCCAAACGGCTAACGAGCGGCACTTTTCTGTGACAGGAGATACTCTTGGAGGATTTGTCAATTCCTCGCAAGAGGCAGTAGCCGTTTTTTCTTTAGACCTCCGGCATGCGATGGACTGTCATGTCGGAGGTCTAAGGTTCGATCCCCAGCCTCGCCACCTATTTATTTAAAAGAAAAAACGGCTACTACCTCTTGCGAGGAATTGACAATAATTTTTGCAAATCTTTTCGAAATATAATTGTCTGTCGACCCGCATTCTAGAATCGCATGGCATGGAACGGCTATACCGTTCTGATCCTTTACTTGTACAATGACCGATGCTGATAATACTTGCTCTTGATCAAAGTATTGAGACGCTAGAAGAGCCTGATGTGGAATGCTACTTGCTGGCTGGTAATTACTTGAAAATCTTCAAAATGGAGCAAGGTGTGATGCTTCCTTGAGCACTTTTCACAACGAGCCATGTAAAATCTGTATGAATGTGACGATTTTAAACACCCCATGCATAATCAAAGTCTTTTAGCTTCATCACAGGACAGATCGTACTGGTGCAGGTGAGGAACTGTTGATTGAAGGCATTGTAGAATTATTTGGATCAGATTTCTTTTCATCCATAAATAAGCTCCAACACGTCAGTTTTTAAATCCGTATACGCGTTGGTGAACGTGGACTCCTTATCCGTGGCATCTTCATCTTCAGATGGCTCAGTGCTGAGTTCCAAAATAGGAACACTTAATACAGAATATGTAATTTTATATTTTTTCTCAATAAAAATCTTCCGTTGCTTGGTTAGTAAGCCCAATATAGAGGCTCTAACCTTTTTCGTAGTAGTGGAAGGGACAAATATTACACTCTTCAAAAGAAAGGGGATTTTTTGCGAAACCCAAGTTATAATTCAACAAATGGATACGTGTAGCACAAGATAACCTCAAATAGAATTCTGCGAGTCACTATCAGTCCCAAGATCAGTGGAGGCGCTGGATTCAAAGAAATAACACTGCCGATAAATGTGGCCAAGTGCAATATCCGTAAATCGATGTTATTTCCAAGCGAACACGAACAAGGGAACATGAAAAGAATAATTTGATGGGAGTATTTATTCGATTATTGGTTTTTAATTTCCCTTACCTCTTCAAAAAGGAAGGATATTTCTAAGAAAAAACCAGATTACTAACTGGACACAGGATAACCTCAAATAGGTTATGAATCACCAAAAGTCCAACTTCGGCAAAAGCCTTCGCACAAGAAATTCAGAACGACTGATATTAATTGTGTAAAGAGAATTATCTTATATAATTCTCAAGAATTTTAATACAAAAATTTAGAAAATTAAAACAATGTTCTGCTACCAATTTTGATAAAAAATGAAACAACTAAGATTAAATTCTAAAAATTACACTTGTGCTTTATTCAAGACGTTAACTGGCTGAACAGAATAGACGCGCGGTCGTTCGCGCGGCACTTGAAAAATCGCTCTGTCAAAGTTAAAATGCATATAAGCTCGTTTGAGTGAATACAATGGGACCGCGGCCGCGAGCCGCGACGCTAGACATTGGTTAACTTTTAACTTTTGCCCCGCGGCGTTCGACAGATAAGGAGAAAGAGTAACCACGGCTACAGTTAATGGTATCTCGGAACTTTCTATATTATCTATTTTATTTTAAAAATGCAAAAATACACATTCACAATAAAACTTCAAAATAAAAGTTTAAGAAATAACTACAAAATAAATAAAAAACTATAATTTTAATCTGCTGTTCGCGCGGTCCATTGTATTCAATTTTCGGAAGCGTCGCGGCAGCGGCTGATTCGCGCGGTCGACCGAGCGTCTATTCTGTTCAGCCACTAAATGAGAATGAGAAAAAAAAAACAGAAATGAATATATAGAGTTGATGATGTAAATCGTTTGCTTTCAGATGAGCTTGAGTTAATGATGGAAATGGTTTGCTTTCTGATGAGTTTAAGTGTATAATAAAAACTTTAAGGGTATTGTATACTTTTTAATATTTAATACTTAACAGTGTGCCCCCTCCACAAGAAATGAGATGCTCTGACCTGTGCCAACTACAGAGGTATAAGTCTCCTACCCGTCGCATACAAAATCTTGTCATCTGTACTGTGTGATCGCTTAAAACCGTTTGTCAACAATCGGGTCGGCCCCTATCAGTGTGGTTTAAGGCCCGGTAAATCAACCTTCGATTAAATGTTCAGAAACCGATAGATTTTGGAAAAAAAACCTAGGGGTTTCAAATCGATACACACCACCTCTTAATCGATTTCAAAGTCGCATATGATAGCGTAGACAGAGCCGAGCTATACAGAGCCATGTCGCATCTCGGCTTCCCTGCCAAACTCGTCCGCTTATGCAGGATGACGATGGAGAAATATCGCTGCTCTGTCAAAATCGGCAAGAACACCACCGAACCCTTTGATTTCGAGAAAGGTTTGAGGCAAGGCGACGCGTTATCATGCAACCTCTTTAACATCGTTCTTGAAGCATGTAAGCAATTCGCAAGCAACAATAGAGGTACAATTTTTCAAAAGTCTGTTTAACTACTTGCTTATGCAGATGATATTGACATCATTGGGAGAACGAAGCGAGCTGTTACCGGCGCGTTTGCAAGTATTGAATCGGAGGCGGCGAAAATGGGTTTGGCTGTTAATGAGGACAAGACGAAGTATATGTTATCATCGAGAAAGGAATCTCAACATCGTCGGCTCGGGCAAAACGTCACGATGGAAAGATACATCTTCGAAGTCGTCAAGGACTTTATCTACCTGGGCTCCACTATAACATCGCAAAATGACATCAGCGTAGAGATCAAACGAAGAATTACTCTTGCCAATCGCTGTTTCTTCGAACCAAAGAAGGCATTTGAGTAAAAAAGACCTCTCTCAAAGAACCAAGGAGACCTTATATAAGACTCTTATCATCCCGGTACTGCTATATGGGGCAGAAGCATGGACCCTGACAAAAACGGATGAGAATCTACTGTGCTTTGAAAGGAAGATTCATCGGGTGATTTTCGGTGATTTATAATCTGACTGTGCTGTGTTCCCAGTTCATTTAGAGGAGGTAAGTCAATTGAGAACTTTTTTTTTCACGGACAAAGTTCTCCCGCAAAATTTTAACGAAATATTTAGAGAAATGTAACATCCGTCATTTTTTTTCTTTTTTTGGTCCGTCAGGAATCGAGACACGCGCTAACCACTCAAGGAAACATTTTTTTTTAAGTATACGAATTAAATACTGTATCAGATGACGCCAGTCAGGAGCATTTAATTCGGGAGGAAAATTGCTAGAGAAGGAGTACCAATTTGCTCACTCCCATCGAATCCTTAAAATAATTTTTCTTTGCTAAGAGCACTCCAGGTAATACGCTATACATTTATTTAAGTGGTAGATTAATGGTGAAGCCACCCCAGGATCGCAATCGCACAAAAAAAAATATTAAGCAATTCCTCCTTGCCCGTACGGTGAAAACCTCGTGGGGTGGAAATCACATTGAATAAACACAACCACGATCCCATAATCACCCCACTAAGACCAGAGGCTTTACAGACGCCAAGTCATACTTTATATCCAACTAAAAGTTTGGTAGTATCTACAGCCTCAAGCACTTAAAGTGCGTCAACCAACTCCTTCGAAGGCTGGGGAATATTAGTGTGTCCAACCTCGTCGAGAGAGACCATTATCCGGTCTTCAAAAATTTGCACGGATATCTTCCTACGACAGTAGGATATTATATGGAATCCTGTTCCCATTCCCATATTAAGTCATAATTATTTATATACGCCAAGGTTATGGTATACAGCAAGAGCTGCATTATTTTAAGAATCTAACTTTTGTATCTTTTTTTTTTACTATCCGCTTAATTTTTGTGTTCGCCTTATTACAATAATTGTCCTAAAGTCTAGTATGCTGCTGATGCGAAACGAAAAATCCCATACAAAAATGACACAACGAAATCGTAAACGAAATCATAAAAATTGCTTTCTGTGATTTTTATGCGTTTGTGTTAGTTTTTTGTTTTTGCAAATGGTGGCACTTTCAAGGGGTAATTTTTCGTTATGGTTTTCGTAAGCATTTCGTTGTCATGTTGGAGACCAACTAAAAATTTCGTTTCGTATCAGCAGCGTACTAGGCTTAAACAAGAAACTTAATCAAAAAAAAAATATCAGACTTAATTGATAATTATCAACTTACATTGTGAGGCTAGATTCCTTTAAAGCAAAAATCATAAGATCTGTTGAATTCAGAACCCACTCTCGATTCATGCATGTAAGGGGCCAGTTATAGCTATCATTGAAATTCATCATTAAAAATTTTAATGATTAATTTTAAGACGTTTAGAAGTCGAATCCTTTGATTATTTTGATGCCGAAATAAAGCTTATGACTTAAATAATATATCTGGCCAAAAAAAATATCATTGAAAAAATGAAAGTCAATTTATGTGGAAAGTTGGACCCAAACGAATTCTTTTTTCGCAATAAATATTAATTGAGTCGTCAGCTTCACATTGGCATCAAAATAATTACTGATTTTGCTTTTTAAGTGCCCTAAATCTTAAACTAAAAATTTTCAATGATGAATTTCAATGATAGCTATAACTTGCCCCTAACGCGACGTTGATTCTGTCGGCCAATACAATTAATAATGGTGTCTCGAAGTTCCAATGGGTAATTTGTCGCAATATCGTGAGATCCTTTTTACCTTCGGTAATTAATGCAGCGCGAACATAATCGTCGTGGAAATTTATGATACTTCGTTCGAATAGGCATCATTTATTCCACTATCATTATTCGCTTCTAGTGATTAAGATTTTAATTTTTTTTACCTAAACATAACGAGTGACCATCGGGTTGAGTCACTCATACACACCACCCCCCACACTACAGATCCACTGATCCAAATTAGAATCTCACCAAACGCAGATATCCGGTTTGAGATCAATGTATATTCTGAAATTCTTAAGATCATATATTTAATAAATAAATGCTAATCATAAACTTTTCAGCCTATCAGGAGTGCACTGCTGCGACGGCATGTGGGATTGTTTCAGATTAGGAAACACCCATTGGTAATTGGTAAGTTTTGTGTATTCCATATTGAATTGATATTTTTGAACTTTTACTATATATACATATGAATATTAATTTTTGAATGAATTTATATTGGTCCCTCGAACAAACGGTTTAAGAAATTCTTTTTTTTTGGGGTTGACGGAAATGAAATTAGAAACCGCGAACTATAATTTAGCTACAATTCGGTCGAACTACGTATGTAATAAGTCCTTATCCGTTTATTAAAATTCAAAGCGGGTGTCACCTGTCGCTGATAGTGAATTGGGAGGCCGTGACCGTTTATACTGAGGGAGCATTCCTTCCTGTCGGTTATTAAACAGTACATCCCGTTTAAGTACGTTAGTGGCGTAAACATTTTCTTTTATTCATGTTTAGCATTTTTCTAGTTGGATAGCTAAGGAATAGAGTCAGTAGTCGATCCATTAAGCTAAATCATTACCTTTGTACTTTTTTTTAGATACAAATTTGTAATACGTTTGCAGTAAGTAATACAATCCTCACGTACGGTTCAATTGTATGGTGGCCCGCGCTTAATAAAGCCTACAACATAGACAAGCTAAAAAAAAGTACAAAGAACAGTTAGCGTTGGCACAACAGGGGCCTTACGAACATGCCCAACAGATGCCTTAAGCGTTTTTCTGCACCTACTACCACCCGACTTACATATAAAATATCTAGTATCCTGCAGCGCGATAAGACTAAAAGAGTCGAATTATTGGGTTGCCAGACCTTATGGTCATAGCAATATTACAAAACTGATCCCTATGGACATGTTCTCAACAGCCACTGACTTCTGCACTCCCACTCTGGACCTCAGTTCGGATTTTAAAGTTATTTTTCCTGGCCCATCGGAGAACATGCGGTGAAGCTGGGCATCCCTCACAACACTCACTGTCGTAGCTGTGGGGACCAGCAGGAAAGGGAAACTGTTTACCATTTCCTGTGTAAATGTCCCGCTCTGGCCAGAATCAGAACACAATCATTGGGAAAAGCCTTTTTTGACGATCTCAATGAACTCTCCGAACTGAAGATCAAAGACTTGATCTCCTTTCTCAACGGGTCGAAATGGCTCTAAGATGATTCTTTAAGTAGCTACTACTACTACACCATTTCCCCCGTCGGAATCCATAGACTACTAGCAGGTGGTAAATGGATTTCTGAAACCAACAATCTGCCTAGCCTGGCATTTTGATCCGTGAATCCCTCTTATAACACCGGTTCTTTATATAGGTCACACGAGTCATGGTATCAAAACGGCGCTCCTCAGCGCTAATTGGGTCACCGAGCTTAGGCTGCTCGGGGCCGCCATTTCTACCTACCTAAGTAATACAAATTGCCAACAATTGTTTTTTGAAATAAAACTTAACTTTTTTTTAAAAAAAAATTTTCATGTTGAAGTTTAAAAAAAAAAAAAAAAAATTATATCCCTTTCTGAATTCTGATTGTTTTTGAAGAGTAATACAAAAGTAACTTTGATAGGGTTAGATCTAGATAGATTTTAGGGCATACTCTGTTACAATTAAGTATTATTAAATAAAGACATACTATGTTCAGGCGAACTTTACTTAGTGGTTATTTGAGAGAAGTGATTATGTATAGATAAAGTGCTTAGTGCCAGTTGTACAATCGTGGTTTAAATTTTGATCCGTGGTTCAGGAATTTTAACTCGCCGATTTCGGCGGGTTTACTGAGGTTCAACGATGGTTCAAGGTTCTAATATGCACTAAAAGCCAATTACATGCCTGAACCATCGTTGAACCACAGTTAATCCGCCGAAATTGGTGAGTTAAAATTCCTGAACCACGGATCAAATATTTGTACAACTGGCCCTTATTCTACAAGGAGTGGACAAAACCCTCCAATGGGCAAGGTGAGGTAGTTATGCAACAAGAAAGTTAAGTATGGAGTAATTGAGTAAATTAGACCAAAGAGTAAGTAGGAATTTGCTCTTCTGTCAGTTTCTGTCAAAAATTATTCATGGTCAGTGAAGAACAACGGTTTGGAGTGAGAGAGCAGATTCTCATTTCAATCTTGGGTGGGTTAAGAGACCAAGGATGGTTCGTTACAACATCTTTGATTCCCTCCTTTTTTCAGGTTAGACACCTTCCTCCCCCCATCTTATTAGAATTGTTGAACGTTTGATAGATGGGGAGGCAATGTAGTTCAAAGTATGTACTGTCAGCTATACATACCATTTGTATACTTTCGTGCGGAGTCTGTGGGGTGAGAGAAGTCATTTTACTTTCTTTTTTTTTTTTACTTTCCATGTTGGGAAACGGATCAAGTTCTTATAGAGGCGCATCATATCAATTTAACTCAGAAGGTCGTGATCTTTTCTGTTTTGTCTGATGGTTATTGTTGAACGGGCCCCAGCGAATAGAAATCTATTAGGGTTCAGAACACCCGAACCCGGATCTGCAAAAAATAAATGTAACACTCGTCTATGATCCCGGAGCTAGAACCCGTCCCCTTGGCTGAGCTACAATAGGGCAGGGTAGCTGCAGATCATTAAAGCGACGGTCGATCGTAGACAACTTTCTCTTTTGTCTCGTACCGACACCTCCTTAGGTGAGTAGGGGTTACTGCCTTGGGTGGGGTCTATACGATTCGAGGAGCGGATGATTCCTTCCATTTCTGAGGTTTGTGACATAGAGAGTGACAGGGCCGGACAGAGGTCCATTCCCTGGACGTTGGAGTGGTGGTTACCTACTCTGTTATTAATGTTGGGACTTCTAGCTTGCCACTCCTTTGTCTTCGAACTATTCCTTTGACATCTCGAGTATGGAACGAGGGTTTAATGGTCGGACGGTATTTGAGGATGTTAGGAGGCCGTAAAAGCTTAAGGTTTTGTCAGTGTTGGAGAATATGAAAATATGGTGAACACCGGTTCATATCCAAAGGATAGACGCGGACTAGAGGGGGATAAGGGCTGTTTCTCGGGTACTTTATTTTTTAAGAGGTCCGAATCAAGCAGTGCCGGTATTGGTTCGCGTTTCTGTGGTCGTGTGATGGAAGGAGAGTATCTAATGAGGGCGATGATACGCTATCATCGTTTTCCTCATTATTATCACGTTACACTAGGGACCGAGCTGGCTAGAGGAGCTTGTTGGTTGAGGCCGTAGTCCATCCTAGGCTGTGAACGCCATCTAAAGGATCAAGCACCTGGGGAGGACAGAACCCGTTTGTATATTTGAAAAATCTTACACCAAACATTTTTAGGACTTCTTACTTTAGAGTTTAAGAGAATTTTCTAGACAGGTGATATTCCGGGAAGTTTTCAGACGGGGATAATCTTTCCACTACATAAAAAAGGAAGTTTAGACAAAAGTTTAGGGCATCTCATATCTAAATACAGCGGCAAAAATTTTTGGCTCAATATTTTTTTTTTATTTTTTTTTTTATTTATTATGAATATGCCAGTTGAGATCAATCTCATAATAGGCTATAAAGGTAAATTTTAAAAAATATTTTAAAGTGTAATCATAATCATTATTCAAGCTCAAAAGACCAAGTGCAACAAAATGACAAGAAAATATATCGATAAGAAAACGACAAGAAACAAAAAGAAAAAAAAATTGAGTGAAAATTAAAAATTAAAAAGCATACAAGAGTTATAATCTCGAGAAAAATTAAAATTGGAAAAAGTAAGTTTCTTCACAATTAACATTAAGGTTGTATACAGGGTGATCGGTATAAGATGCACCAAACTGCTGGAGCGAGTAGGTTAGGTTAAGACCAGAAAAAATCGTATGGGAGGAGGGGGTCTATTTCCCCCCGTTTAGGCAGGAGAGGCAATTTTCTAAAAAATTGACTTAAACCAGAAAAAAAAATATTTAAAAACAACGGTACAATTCAAAATGCCATGCTATACCTTTCTAGAAAGCCAGAAATCTTTTCTTGGGTTTTCATTTTAAATTAAGTTGTGTTAGTGAATAGTTTTTGAAAAATTAATTTCCAAACTCGAAATTTTGAAAAAAAAAAATGAAAAAAAAAGTTTCAAACTAATTTTTTTTTCAAAATTTTATGTAATTAAGTATAATTTTTGTTTTCAAAATTCAATGCTTTTATTAGTTTTTAATCAAGAACAGAAAACCGAATGCTAAAATGTCTTTTAGTTTTTGAGAAAATTGAAAATAACAGAAGGAGCAATTTTCTAAAATAATTGACTTAATACAGAAAAAAAATTATTAAAAAACAACGATAACGGTTAAAACGACGTGCTTTACTTTTTTGTTAAGCCATAAATATGTGCTTCCATTTTGTTTATAAAATAAGTTCTTTTAGTGAACAGTTTTTTAAAAATTAATTTTCAAACTTAAATTTTTGCTAAAAAAAATTTAAAAATTGTGTTTAAACTAATTTTGTTCAAAATTTTACGTTTTTAGTAGTATTTTTATTTTTAATATTAAATACTTCCATCAATTTTTAGTCAAACACTGGAAACCAGATGTCAAAATGTAGTCTAGTTTTTGAGAAAATTGAAAATAACAAAAGTAAGTTTTCTTTGAATTCGACTTCCATCCGTAATTTTGTTGTTCAAAATATCCTATTTCTACAAAATATGTATTAGAGTAGATTTTGTTATTTTCAATTTTTCAAAAACTAAAAGACATTTTAGCATCCGGTTTTCTGTACTTTATTGAAAATTAATAAGAGCATTGAATTTTGAAAATAAAACTTATACTAAATTACATAAAATTTTGAGAAAAATTAATTTGAAAGTTTTTTTATTTTTTTTTTTTTTCAAAATTTCGAGTTTGAAAATTAATTTTTCAAAAACTATTCACAAACACAACTTAATTCAAAATGAAAATCAAAGAAGAGATTTCTGGCTTTCCAAAAAAGTATAGCATGACATTTTAAATTGTACCATTGTTTTTAAATATTTTTTTTTTCTATTTTTAGTCAATTTTTTAGAAAATTGCTCCTACTGCCTAAACAGAGGGAAATAGACCTCCCCCTCCCATACGATTTTTTTCTTGTCTTAACCCAACCTACTCGCTCCAGCAGTTTGGTGCATCTTATACCGATCACCCTGTATATTTATTAAGTAGCTTATTTTTAACGTAAGTCTTAAAATATTTAGAATCGTAATCTCTTATTGCATGTGGATATTTGTTGAAAAGTTGAATCGATTTATTCAGTATTGAGCTCGTTCCATATTGTTTAGTTTATTATACAAATAGACTCAGTGAGTGGATCCAAAGCAAGCAGATTTTAAACGTCTTCCAAGCGAGGTTCAGGAAAAACCACTCAACAATCGATTAATTTTTTTTCTTTTACGAATATTGCCGACATTTACAAAACAGAAGGAAAGAAACTTATATGCCTTTTTGTAGATTTTCGGATACCGTTTGATTCAATCCCCCAGGAGGCACTTTTTTACAAGCTGTACAAGTATGGTATAACAACAAAAATTTTATCTGTCATTAGAGCAATGTACAAATAAAATGTTGCGCGATATGGGACGAAAAATCCCTTTCGGATGAATTTGATACTTCAATGGGCGTTAAACAAGGATGCGTTCTTAGTACTCTTCTCTTCATTTTATATTTACACGACACATTTGATACGGTGAATATGAGAGGAAAAATTATTCAAAAACTAATGTTTGCAGATGATATAGTCTTCCTAGCGGAAACGTATGCAGCTGATGATAAATAGGCTTCAACTCTATTGTAGAACCTGGAATCTATCGGTAAATGTGTCTTGAAACAGGAATAGTACCTCTCTTTTTGGACACACTTAAACTACAATTCAATTACAAAGCAAGAGTTATGGAAATGGATGAAGAAAAGATTCCAAGACTAGTATATCACAAATTATAAATTTGGGAGTAACGTGTTTGAAAAATTGGAACAAATTGGCAATCGAACAAAATCTCAATAGCAATCACCGAAAAGTCAGTCAAGGAGTCCATAATTACTCCTTGATCGCTATTCGTTACAGAGCCCACATAGTTCAGGAAAGTTATTAAAGTTTTTGCTCGTTATAATCGTTAAAAATATATTTAAAAAAAAAGGAAACAATTGTAATGTATATTAGTTTTTTCTTATTATGGTACATACTTCAATTCAAATGCCAGTCTGGTAGACGGCCTTTGGCCAAACCACCCAAAGACTTAAGTCACTTATAAATTAGAACGTAAGAATTAAGTTACTTTTTGAAATCATAAAACAAAAACTAACAAGCTATACAAAAAAAAAAAGAAGGGAAGATCACATCACATATGGAGTTTATTTATTTGGAGTTTATGGAGCTTATTATTATTAGTATTGATTTTACACTATGAAGTAATTCGCATAATAAATTATTCATGGCATTTATTGGTCTGGGGACCAGCTTTCATTCATTTTTGAACATTTTCCTTTGTGATTTTACAAACATAAATTCATAAAATGAAAAAGATCAAATTATGGCATAAGATGCGACTAGAAACTAGGGCATGTTAGATGGGTTGAAACAAAAAAAAATCATATGTATGGGGAGTCTATTTACCCCTGTTTAGGCGGGGCGCACTTTTCTAAAAAAAAAAATCGACTTGAAATAGAAAAAATTATAAAAATAACAACGGCAACACTAACAATGTCAGGCTATCCTATCAATTTTTAGTGAAATACTGAAAACCAGATAAATGTATTTAGTTTTTGCGAAATAAAAAAAAATCTACATTGATTTTATGATTTGCCGCTCAGCGATTTACTTAAATAATAGAACAGATTTGAAAGCTCAGAAATGACGATTGACACAACCATACAATTTCATATGTTTTACTTTTTGTTTGCCACTCAGCATTTTGCCGCTTACCGCTCATTGCGTGGCCTTGGACTAGGTCAAATTTAAGTTCTATTGATCGCATATGAAGTTCCTTGTGTCTTCTAAACGAACCTAATAATCTAATTGTAAGCTAATTCCATAGATATGTATTATTTTATATTCTAAGGCTAATTCAAAGCGATGTTTGAAGGTAACGTCAACTTTGCGCACGCATCTTATAAAGCAGAAACAGTTTTGAGTTTGGAATGAAGGAAGCTGCATAGAACTTTTTTTATATTTAAATAGATCTAAATTTTAAGAGATCTATTTTTATTAAAAATTTTTGAAAAAAGGGGTTTACTCTTCTTTTGCACTCACAATAATTAAAAGTTATTTCTTATTGCATATTTACCTTGATGTTGCAAGTATAACGGAGGAGTATGATCACGGCCTTGCTCGAAATATTCTAGCACCCAATTGAATAACTCAGGATGACGACCATCATGAGATGTTGGTCGGTGAAAATCTATCAATTGACAATTTATTCTCAACCATGATAATACGGTAACAATTTCAGTAGCTCCTATCCATTTTCTAGTATTATACAATTTACATCCTAATTGTTCCGAGCCCTATTAAATTGACGAATATTTTATATGCATACAAAATTAGCAATAAATGTTTACGAAACTAACCTGAATGTCAAAGCCCTGTGCCCATGCTGCCTCTACCATTTTTTGAAGTCTTGATATACTAGGTATGGCTGTTCTAGATGGACTACGTTTTCCCCAGGCTGAATACAAAACTTCATTGTAACTTGTGTTCTGGAAAAACAAAAATAATTTTTTTTTTTAAATATGTACATATGTATGTAAAATAAATATATATGTGTGTAAGATACAGATATTTACCTGCAACAAAGATGAAAAGAGCATTTGCAAATTCCTATAGCCACATCCCCATCCCTTATCACCATAACTAGATGCATAATGATCGACAGCCGAACAAAGCAAAGATTTAAGTATTCCTGGAGATGAAGAAGATATTGACAGAACACGTGAAGCAACTGATTTTGTGCAGGAAGTTCCATCATCGATTCCATGAGATTCTGCAGCACGCAATCCAACCTGTCTTTCATAATAGTCAGCAACACTCATCTCACCAGCATAGACTGCTCGTTGCATAGCTTCAGCTGATTGTTCACGAAAGTTTCCTTGATCGTCCATTCCATACTGAGCCCTTAACATATCGAACTCCTTCTGTTCGCGAATTTTTTTCTCTACCATATCTAAGGCAGATTCTGTCTTTGTTTGGGGGCTCCGCGGGAAATGAGTTTCAATGTGTATTTCCACTTCTTGCGATTTCATTCCATCGAATTGCTTATTGCATATAGGACATATGTTAACTACCTGGCTACCAGATGCGCTATCACTTGGATTTGCCTTTTCTGGACTAAGAATATCCCTGCATTTTTAAGGTTATATAATCAGATAAGAGAATTTTTTTCAACCCATATTATTCAATATATTAATCACCTATGCTCTATATTAACGTGGAGTTCTAAAGCTGCTGTTTCAAATATATCATTGCAAATAGGACAGCGGAGGCCAGTTAACATATTGTTAAAATTAATGCTTGCAACAGAGGAACCATTTACACTGGGACTTAATGGATCAAAATGAGATCTGTTAATGTGGACCTCTAAAATATTTGCGTTATCCGATGTATAAGGACATAATGGACACTGTTAAGATAAACGTTCTTTGAATTCCTTGAAGTAATAATTACAATTTATAATTTTACTATAGCTTATTAAAAAAATGTAACTTCAATATTTCAACAACAAAAAATTGTGTATCGATACAGAAGTTGCATATAATAGGCAAAAAAAAATAAATAATAAATAAACCTTTATGAAAGCTCTCGCACGGATATATGTATATGGAAGGAAGGAAGAAAATACACAGCAATAGGGGTATATTTTGGTGTCTGTAAGAAAAACCCTGTTGAGCAGTGCTATTAGGGGGGTTCATATGGATCACAGTACACATATTGAAGGTTATATATTGCGTATCTTCAAAAATCACAGTGACCTGCCTGTCAGAATTTACAAAAACAATAAATAAAACACAAGTGTTTCCGAGTCGCAGTGACCCTCGTCCACAATTTAAAAAAACAAAATACAAAACATGCGCAGAACTGAACAAAACGAAAACTCGGAAGATATTACCTTCTATATGTGTACTGTGCATATGGACTAGCATGTGTGACAACATGGCATGATGGGAAAAATAACTGTAAACGGAACGGTGCGTTCACATGAATACAACATGTTGTCCAACATCACTATGGTTGAAATTTTTGATGCAGACGGACGGAAAATAATGACATTTTTGTTCACATAATCTGCCATATTTTGTGCAGAGATAGTATATAATATATATATTTTAATTTAAGTTTTGATTTTTGTTAAAAAAAAAATCTTTCTTCCTGTTCTACTGAACAGGGCAAAAATAAAATATCGTTTTGACTTTTAGATATTTAATTTTTATTGAAGCTTCAGATCCCTTACCGTGGGTCGGGGGAAATCTTCAGCTATACGAAGAATGTATTACAAACAACAAACTCTGATTAACTCAAGTTAACTCTCTCTGAACTTAATGAGACCAAGCGATCCCTTTTTATACTATTAAAATGCTAACGCAGCAAATCTTAGTTTGGCTGCGGATGATGCAATGATTCTTTTTGTTGTATATTTTCACACAAGTTGCAGAAGGCAAAAAGTGCTGATTTATAATTCTTATGATCGTATCATCTTACTGATGTGTTTATATCGATTTGTTTATATTGATTGAGAATTGAATTTAAAGTCAAGTGTTTGTGGGGGCGCACAAGTTGGCTTGGATATAACCCCTCCCTCTTTAGTGCCTGTTTACATTGTATTTTTGACGAACGGCGCATCCAGTGAGATGGGTAGATTTTGTGTGAGTAAGAAAGAGAAGGGTTAATTCCACCCAAATTACGCCGATGCGCCAGTTTCAATAAATGTTTTTCGGATTGAGCAGGAAGAGTTTTTTTTGTGTGAGTGAGAGATACATGGTTGTTAAGGATGTGAGATAGGGATGGGTAGATTGAAATGAAAGGATTTTTTCTCTATAATGTAAACACGAGGAACATTTTGATGAACGAAAATATGCTTCATCAAAAATACAATGTAAACAGGCACTTAGAGTCTTCTAATGGTTGAAAAGTAACCGTTGGAAGATTTACATTATTTATTATCTTCCTATTTTTATTTTTTATTTTTAAATAGATATAAAGTGTTAAAATGATTATAATACTTATTATGATAAAGTACATAGTAATACTTGACTTTGTATGATTATATTTAAGTTCTTCAATTTGTTTTAAGTTATGTATGTTTTGATAATGTAATTCTTGGAAAGTTAGATCTTCAAATTTAGTATAATTAATATTTAGAATTGTATTGGGAATCACTGGTTCATGTTTATAATTTTTTCTTTCATATATTTTATTATTTATTTTAATTCTACAATTTTCAAATTTTATGAGATAATTTCCTTTTATTATAATTTTTTGATTATTACAATCTTGATTTATTTCTTGTAGTTTTACATTAATTAGTACAAGATTATTATTTCCTATTTCTAGTATTTCTTCATTCAAATTTTTAATAAGTTTACAGTTCATTGATTGTTTAAGTATATTTTCAATGCAATTGTCATTTATTTTAGTTACATTTTTTATGTATTTTGTATTTTCATAAATAGTTTGATTATTGGTTAAATATAAATTTTTATTTATTTTTAATTGTAAATTATCTTCTTTATTTGGAATAGGTTGAACGTATATTTAATGAATATTATATTGGTTTTATATAGAGCTAAACTGAGATTTAATTCTTCTAAATTATTTATGTTAATGCCGTATTTATTTATTTCTTCTAAAGTTAAAATGTCTCTACTAAGTATTCCTAATCTTGCTGCCATAATTATTTCTTTTATTTTTTCTATATCTTCATGTAAGTAGAGTCAAGTTTTCTCTTAATTTGATTTCATGTATTTTAGCTATATTTTTTTCATAGTCATACGTTCCTATAAATGTGTTGATTCTCTTTATTATATTATTAGTTTCGTTATTTAAAGTTTCAGTTAATATTTTTATTTGTTTGTTAAATTTATCATTAATTAATATTTGATTATTTAAATTTTTAATTTCATTATGGCTGTTGGTTTCTATTACTTTTAAATGTTCTTCAATATCTTGACGGTCATTGTCATCCATTGTACCGTATAAAAATTTCATACCTGTTCCAAAAATATTAAGTAATCCTCTTTTCTGTCTGTTTTCTTTTCATACTCGGTCAGATTTATTATATGTAGAACTGTTTCATAATTTTGAATCAATGGGTATTGTTTTAGTTGTATTACGATTTCTAGTTCTGCTTGTGCTTGGTTGAGAGTTGTTAGTATCATCATTATTAGGGTTAGAAGTAGTTGGTTGATCAGCTGATGACCCACAAGTTGCTTCTTTTGATGAAGTGTCATCCCTGTGAACAGGAATATTTTCTGTAAATTTCTTTAATCTATGGAACTGATCTTTATGTAAAATTCTGTTGGGTTTCTTTTTGAATTTGTTTCCTTCTTTAAGAGTATACTTTTTTCCTTCTTTATTTATAACTTTTATTTTTTTATATTTAGGGGTCAATTTATTTTTTATTTTATCAGGATCGTTTTTTTTCAGATATTGTTCATTTATTTCTATATCCTTACGTTTTTCATTTAATTTTTTAATTGTCTTGATTTTCTTATCTTCTATTCGTTTAAAAATTATTTCTTTATTTATGACACCAAAATGGATATCAAAAGGTTTTTCTCGAGTAGTTAGATGGATGATATTAATATATGCATTTAGAGCTTGAACTGTATGATCAGTTGGATCAAATTGTTCGCCAGTTTGTTCGATTGATACAAGAATACGTAAATGTTCATTAAGAGTTCCATGTAGTCTTTTAACATCGGAATTACCTGTGTGTCGATTGGCTGTACAGTAATGTATTTGTATGTCTTTATTTGCTAAATAGTTGTTAAGAGATTCTGAAACAAAAGCATTCTCATTGTCGAGGGTTATGACATTCGGTGTTCCCATATAGGAGAATATCTTTGTTAATGCTTGTATAGTATCTATGTGAGTCTTGTGTTTTATTGGTTCTACTGCGGCGTATTTGCTAAATTTGTCTATACACGTGACGTATTTTTTTTTTTCTTGTTTAAGAAAAAAAAATGTCTTGGTCCTGTTGGTGTGGGTGTCTTCTCATATGGAAGTTTTATAGGATTTCTATCAACCTTTGTCATGCATATTGCGCAATTATTTAAAATTTGATTTATTATAAATTTTAGATTGGGTATATAGTTTTCTTTGATTATCTCTAAATAAACTTTTTCTATTCCTATATGATTATATTTTTTGTGTATATTGTGGATGAGCTCGTTGGCTTCGATTGTGTTAAGGTCATGTAAAAGTTTTGTGCTGCGATATAATATGTGTTTTAGCTTTATTTTCATTTTTCCATACTTCCTGGAAATTATTAAACATTACATCATTTTTAATATAAATAGCATTTTTCATTGTAGTGTCTTCCTTTATTATTTCTACTATAAAGTCTTCTTTTTTAAATTCTTTTTTATTAAATATAATTCTTCTTTTTCCAACATGTGGGTAAATAATTTCTTGATGATCATTTTCGTTGATTTCAAGAATTATTTGTCGATTAAAAAAGTTAATCGGCTTTTCACTAATAGGAATAAAACTTGAATTATCTGATTCAGCACTATGTTGTGTTATTAAATCATCTTGTTCTAATATATTTATTTTCACTCGGAAGAGGGCATCAGCCACTTTGCTCTCCTTTCCTTGAATATATTGTATCTCAAAGTCGTATTCTTCAAGTTTGATTTTCCAGCGTTGTAATTTGCTGTTTGGTTCTTTTAAATTATTTAACCATACCAATGGTCTATGATCAGTTTTTATAACAAACTTTCTTCCGTACAGATAGTGTCGGAATTGAGCGGTAGCCCAAACAATTGCCAATAATTCTTTTTGTATCGTTGAATAGTTGCACTCATGTTTGTTTAATGTGCGTGAAGCAAATAATAGAGGTCCATGAGATTGGCTTAGCACTGCTCCAATTGCGAATTTTAAAGCATCAGTGGTGAGTGTGAACTCCTTTTGGAAATCAGGATGTCTATTTATAAGAGCATCTGCATTAGATTTTTTAGTTTTGTTAATGATTCTATATAACTTTTGTCTTTGATATTTATTTTTATATCTTTTTTTAAACATAATGTCATGGGTTTTATAATTGCAGCCTAGTCACAAATGAACTTGCGGTAGTACCCGGTTAATCCTAGAAATGATTGAATTTCTTTTATTGTGGTAGGTATTGGGAATTTTTGTATAACTTCAATTTTTTTTTGATTAGGCTTAACTCCTTCAGGCGTTATTATGTGACCTAGAAATTCAGTTTCCTTTTTCATAAATTCAGACTTATTTAGAGATACCTTCAAATTTGCGTTTTGTAAAGCTCCTAAAATTTTCTTGAGTGAAAGGACATGTTCTTCGAGAGAAGTACTGAATATAATTATATCATCTAGATAAACATAACATATCTTTCCAATATAGTCTTTTAAAACATTATTCATTAAGCGTTGGAATGTTGCCGGAGCGTTTTTTAAGCCAAAGGGCATTCGAATGAATTCATAATGTCCTGAAAGGGTAGAAAATGCGGTTTTTTCCCGATCATTTTCCTCTACTTCTATTTGATGAAACCCTTTAGTTAGGTCTAGAGTAGTAAAGTAGTTAGAGTGACCTAGTTTATCAAGTATCGATTTTATGTTTGGAATAGGATATTTATCTTCTTTGGTTTTCAAATTAAGTTTTCTATAGTCTATTACTATACGCCATTCTTTATTTCCAGTGTTGTCCTCCTTTTTCGGGACCACCCATATTGGTGCATTGTATAGCGATGTAGAATGTTGAATTACTTTAGATTCTAACATTTCCTTGATTTGTCTATTTACCTCAGATTTGTGTATTTCTGGATAACGGTAAACTTCTTGTATATATTGGAGAGTTATCTTCTGTGGGGATTTTATGTATAACATGATTTGTTTGACGTTCACAAATCATGTTAAACATAAAATCCCCACAGAAGATAACTCCTTTTTTGTAAAATGCATTTTTATAATTTTTTATAACTTCTAATAGTTTTTTCTTTTCTTCCTCATTTAATTGAGTAATTCTTAAATCTTTATTAATTGTGTTATTTGTAATGGAGTCTATAGGAACAATTTTATTAAAATAGTTGATGGACTCTTCATATTCTATTTCTTCATTTGCGTTGAAGAACAATGGTATGATTTGGTCATTCAATTTCAATGTTTTTGTTTTATAGTTTATTTCTCCATTGTTTGGAATCAAAATATTGTTTCCAATAATTCCATTATACTCTTTGTTGAAGGTATGTACTTGGAATTCACAATCGTAATTAACTGGTAATGCAAATTTTGTTTTTGGGATTATAACGCCTTTTTTTACGACTATTGGGTTGCCTGCTGTACGTATTGTCATAGGTTTAATACGCCATTTAGTATATTCTCTTGGTGAATCTTCTTCACGTAAAAGACTGTTAGTTGCTCCTGTATCAACTAGTAGTCTTATAGTTTCATTTTCTTTCCCTAATTTAATATAGGGTAGTGAGGCTCTGAGGCTGTATGCCGAAAATTTGCCTGAGTATCTACATTTGCTTGTTCTTGCTCTTGGTCTTGTTCTTTATCTTTATGTACATAGTTTGTTTTAGGTACACGTTTCATTTGAAAGGATGATGGATCAAGATCCATAGGTTCAGATTTTTGAGGATATTGCTTATAATTATTAGGGTTATAATTTTTATTATAATTATTATTATTATTATAATTATTTTTATCTGGTCTTTGGGAGTTATTTGGCACGTAAGGTTTTGGTTGCCAATTATCATTATTATTTTCCCTATTGTTATTATTTTTAAAATTATTATTATTTTTATGTTCGTATTTATTTTCTAATTTTTTATTAAGGTGTTTTTGTTTTTCGTTGTCGCTATGTTGTATAGAGAATGGTTCTCATATTTGTTGGTAGTCTTTCTTTAAAAATATTGAGTGCGGTTTCATTATTACGAGGAATAACTAAAATATTGTTTTCCTGCAGACATTTTTGATTTAATAATGAAAGGGTGCGTTGTATATGATTGTAGAATTGAAGTAGATCGCCTCTAAATTGAGAAGCTCTCAAATCCTCATACAACTGATACGAATTTTTAAATCCGCCGAAATTTTGTAACAACATACTTTTGATGTCTACCCATCTCGTGAGATGTGTATGAATTTCGATTGCCTGTCTGGCTCTTCTAATAAATTTACTTTTTAAAATATTGATGCACATTTTTTGTGACTGTTCCTTATAAGAAAGTAATGTAGGAATTATGTCTACATTGAAAATAAAAATTGGTAAATCTTCTGTTTTACCATCAAAATTTTGTAACCGTTCTATATATTTTAAGGGGTTTAATTCTAAATTTCTTAAATTATTACCTCCTGCTGCTTGTTGTTGTGCTGCTATTGCTGCTGCTGCTGCTCCTTGTTGTTCCATGTTGATTTCTTTGATGTGAATATCCTTTCGTTTAAAGACTTCCTTCATTTATTTATCGAACACGTTGGGGCTTGCACGTGCCTCTTTATATATTTTTTATTTTAAATAATGTTTTTTTATTATTTAGTTTATTTTTAACTTTTTTCTTTTTTATTTTAAATTGTTCTTTTCAATTTCAACTTTTATTTGTTTTCTTAACTTTTTATTAATTGTTCTATATTTTGTATATTTTTGAATTTGTATATATTTTTTTTTTTTTGTTTTATATCTTATTATTTCATATATTTTTCTGCACTTTATTTATCTTCTTCAATTCATTCCTTAATTTTAGTCAATTGTTCCCTTTCTAAAAGGATTCATAGCATTAACCATTTGCGTTGGTATAGCTACTGAACAATTTATTTTAAAAAATTTTCGATTTTCGTTCGAAAAAAATTTTCTTTTCACTGAATTGTTTAAGTGATTTTTAAATTCGATTTTCGTTCGATTATTTTTTTCACTCTTCACTTTTCAATGTTTGTAAAAAAAAATTATTTTACAATCACGGGTTACGAGTTGTTTTTATTTTTTTATACGTAAATTTTTTTTTTTTTTGGAAATTTTTATTTGTCCACTAAACCATTTTAGTTATAGTTTTCACATTTAAAAAATTTCCGATTTGATCGCGAGAAAAAAACTATTTTTTCGGTTCGATCACTGGATTACCATATCTTTATATGATTTTCGTTCATATGTCTGATTGGGATCCGACTGCGCCAATTTTAATTTAAGTTTTGACTTTTGTTAAAAAAAATCTTTCTTCCTGTTCTACTGAACAGGGCAAAAATAAAATACCGTTTTGACTTTTAGATATTTAATTTTTATTGAAGCTTCAGATCCCTTACCGTGGGTCGGGGGAAATCTTCAGCTATACGAAGAATGTATTACAAACAACAAACTCTGATTAACTCAAATTAACTCTCTCTGAACTTAATGAGACCAAGCGATCCCTTTTTATACTATTAAAATGCTAACGCAGCAAATCTTAGTTTGGCTGCGGATGATGCAATGATTCTTTTTTGTTGTATATTTTCACACAAGTTGCAGAAGGCAAAAAGTGCTGATTTACAATTCTTATGATCGTATCATCTTACTGATGTGTTTATATCGATTTGTTTATATTGATTGAGAATTGAATTTAAAGTCAAGTGTTTGTGGGGCGCACAAGTTGGCTTGGATACAACCTATATATACCGGTAGCAGCGCCAGCTTTCGGATTGGTCTTCGAATGATGCCTTTAGATGTTTTGACGTCGGCAATTCGTACAATGTCATCTTCACCATGGATAACTTTGACTACTCTTCCTAGTAGCCATTTTTGGGGTGGCACGTTATCTTCATGAATAATAACCATTGCCCCGATGTGAAGATTCGGTGCTTTTTCAGACCATTTGGTCCGAGTTTGGAGTTCATGTAGATACTCGGTTGTCCACCGTTCCCAGAAGTGCGATTTTACAGCTTGAATACGACGCCACCTTTGTAGATAGCTGATATCATCAACGAGAATAGTAGCTTCAGGAATTGCCTTCAACGATGAGCCGATCAATAGGTGGCCCGGTGTGAGAGCCTCTAATTCACTAGGGTCCGATGATAAAGGCGTTATGGGCCGGGAATTCATTATAGCTTCTACTTCGACCAGTGCAGTGGAGAGCTCCTCTAACGTGAGTTTTGCGTTCTTCAGGCTTCGATATAGGTGCCCTTTTGCGACTTTGACCGCCGCCTCCCAAATGCCGCCGAAATGAGGAGCCCTGGGGGGAATAAAATTAAAAGTAACGCTTTGATTAGAACAAAATTTAGACAAATCATTTTGAGTATTTTTCATAAATAAGAAATCTCGCAGTTCGTTCAATTTAGACCTTGCCCCTACAAAATTGGTTGCATTGTCGCAGAAGATTTTTTGAGGTAGTCCCCTACGACCAATGAATCTTTTCAAAGCAGCAATGAATGCATCTGATGTCAAATCGGAAACGGCTTCTAAATGCACCGCCTTTGACGAAAAACAGACGAATACTGCTACATATGACATACGGTGTTTTGCCTCGAATTTTGAGATATGTATAGATGGGACCACAAAAGTCCACTCCACAATGTTGAAATGGACGAGATGGTGTTACCTTTCTGCCGGCAAGTTTCCCATGATCTGCTTCAGGAGTACGGGCCGATACCTAACGCAATGAATACACCAGTTTCTAACTGTCCTGCGAGCTAACTCTCGGGCGTTGAGGATCCAAAACTGTCTTCGAACTAGTGCGATAAGTGTCTTCGGTCCAGCATGGTAGTTACATGTTTTTGACGAATACGCAATCTTTAGGTAGAAGTATGGGATGTTTTTGAACTTCAGGAATCGATGCATTTTTCAATCTTCCTCCTACCTTCAAAATTTCGACTCCTTGAACCTCTTCCAGGAAAGGATTAAGACATTTTATGGAGCCCTTCAGGGGTTCCTTATTTTTGATTGCCCTTATTTACTCTGCAAAGAACTCATGCTGGACAATCCTAACAATGCGTGTCAGCGCAACTTCTAACTCCTAGACGGACAACGGTAAAAGCATATTTTCTTCAGAGCTTTCGATACCTTTTCATTTTGTTTTTAATGCCCTCAAACTGATTGCAAAGACCCGAATGGTCAGTATATGAGCTAAACTCGTTTATCTGGTCAAGAAGATGATTTGACTCTTTTTTCTTCGAAAGTAATACAGTTTTACGCATCTCTCTAGTCATTTCCTCTGTAGGCGACTCCTTGCCAAGAGCTGGTGGCCATTCTTCAAGTGATTTACATAAAAATCTTGGACCTGAAAACCAAATTGACCCGTTCAGATCATCGACCGTGCACCCTCTGGATACAAAATCTGCTGGATTGACCTCAGTGGGAACGTGTCTCCAGTTGGCTTTCTCTGTAAGCTCTTGTATCTCTGCTACCCTATTACCAACGAATACGTTAAGCTGAGAAGAGTGTGTCCCTATCCAGTGAAGAGCTACTCAAGAATCTGACCAAAAATAAACATTCGAGATTAAACCTTCAAACAATTCTTTGATTCTTGCCCACAATTTGGCCAAGAGATGTGCACCACATAGCTCTAACTTGGGCAGTTGTTTTTTCCTAAGTGGTGCAACTCTGGATTTTGCAGTGAATGATTTCACAGTCACAGTTCCAAACGCATCAATAGTTCTTACATATATACAGCAACCATATGCATTTAAGGACGCGTCGGAAAATCCGTGTATCTCCACCTCCTTTTTAGAATCTGCCAAAACATATCTAGGGATTGAGACATCCTGTAAGGAATTTAGATCAAGTAGAAGTTGCTTCCATTCTGTTTCTATGCTTTGTGGGATGGACGCGTCCCAGTCAAGCTTCTCCAACCACAGCTTTTGCAGTATGATCTTAGCTTTAATTATGATTGGACTAAGGAGACCGATCGGATCGAATAAGGATGATGAAAGCGAAAGAATTGTTCTTTTTGTGAATTTTGAGAAAGTTTTTGAGGGACGATAAGAAAATTTGAATGTATCTTGCTAAGGGTCCTAAGTTATACCCAAAGTACTGGTCAAGCCTGCTTCTGAGAGTTTTAGTTCTTTATCTGATGACGGATGTATCAAATCAGCATTGCTGTGCCACTTGGCAAGTTCAAATCCAAATGAATTTAAGATGAAGACGATTTCATCTTGAATTTGTTTAAGGGTTGCCAGATCATCGGATCCAGTTAACATATCGTCGATATACAAATTTTTCCTTAATATCTTTGACCCAAGCTTATGAGAATCGGCCTTCCTTTCAGCTAAGTAAAGAAGACACCTCACCGCCAAAAATGGTGCTGAAGATGTGCCATAGGTAACAGTGTTTAACCTAAAGGTCTTGATAGGCATTTCACTGTCTTCTCTCCAAAGAATAAGTTGGAAATTTCGATGCAACGGATGAATAAGAATCTGCCTATACATTTTTACGATATCAGCAGTTAGTGCATATCTATAGAGACGAAAACCAAGTAATAGTGTAAAGACATCATCCTGAATAGTTTGGCCGACCATAAGGGTTTCATTTAGCGAAATTTGGGACGATGTGCGGCAGGATGCGTCGAATACTGCCCTAAGTTTGGTAGAGACGCTGTCCGGTTTGATAACACATTGGTGCGGAAGATAGTAATGCGGTTCATCGTGATTAATAGGGGTGGTTACTTCCGACATGTGTTCTAATTGCTCATATTCTCTCAAAAAATTTGAATATTGCTCTTTCAATAAAGGATTTTTATTCAATTTCCGCTCTAATGATAAAAACCTTCTGAGTGCTATATCATAAGATGAACCCAAACATTTTGGATCCATTTTAAAAGGCAATTTTACCATAAGCCGCCCAGAATCTGATTCCTCAACCGTTTCGTTGAAGATTTCTTCACATTGTATTTGTTCTTCAGTCCATTTTGATTTTCGGCCGACGACCTCCTCCAACTCCCAGAATTTTTCTACATATTGATGTAATGGATCTTCTTCTACATTCATGAAACAACTTTTGGTAGGAGTATTCGCTGAGACCTTATATCTACCGGAGACTATCCACCCTACGAAGGTCCTTTGGAGTGTTGGTAGTCCTTGGCCAAGCTTAATTTGGCCTACCAATAATAAATCGAAAAAGGCTTCAGCGCCAAGAAGCATATCTATTTGCGAGGGCTTGTTAAAGTTTTCATCTGCCAACTCAATATTTTTTGGAACATTCCAATCAACAATTTGAAGCTTACTATCAGGCTGGTATCCGGTTATCGATTGAGCAATTAAAAATTCGAGAGATACTTCAAAATTATTATAGCGGGAGCGGATTGTGGTTTGGGTTTTTTTGTCAATTTTAGTTTTTGAAGCACCTATCCCAATGATATCTACTGGGTTTTTATCTTTTCGAAGATTGAGAGACCTTGCAAACCTTTCGTGAGGCCAGGCGCGCACATGCAACTAAACAGTTTGGTTTCGATTTTGAGCACAATGGGATTATATGGGAGTGCGCGCCGGTTTATGTTTGCGGACTCTCATATAATTCTATAGTACTCAAAATCGAAACCAAACTGTTTAGTTGCATGTGCGCGCCTGGCCTTAATCAAATTCACCTGCGATCCTGAGTCAAGGAGAACACGGCCTAATTGAAAGGATCCCGTTGAGTCTTTTACGAGAATCAATGCTGTAGCTAAGATAACTTGATCGGAATCACATTTATTTTTATCAAATGCACAATTAGCTGATGATGACCCTGCTTCTTGATTGGATTTAGGAGGATCTGCATGCGGTCTTTCTTGACTACTTGAATTGAATGTCTGTGGTGTTCGGTGTAACAAGTTGTGATGTGCCATTTTGCACGTTTTGCATCTGTGTATGGATGGGCATTTTGACATGTTATGGCCCTTGGCCAAACAGTTGATACATAGTCCTAACTTTTTTGTGTTCGAAAATCTATCTTTTACTGACAGTTTCAAGAAACTAGGGCAATTGTAAATTGCATGCTCACTATCCTTGCAAAATGAACAGGACTTTTTGGTGATACTTAACGAAGTTCTTGGACGATGGCTATAAGATTGCTGACGAGGCTTTTCTTGTTGCTTTTGAGGGGTTTCGTAGCGAGATTGCTTGCTTTCTCTGGCTTCAAGATACTGGCAACGTTTGCTCAGCACTCGTCCCATGTAGGAAGCTTCCTAAAATCTAATTTCTCGTCCCATTTGGACTGCGTTTCAGAGTCGACTTTTGACATCACGATATATATTATTATTGCGTCACAAATATCCTTATCTGAGCCTATCGAGGTCAGCGAATTATAAAGCGCAGATATATTATCGATCAAATGCCTTAAGGGTAATGCTGAAGGTTTAGATACTTTAGGAATTTCAAAGATTGATGAGATATTTTCTAAAAATATCAAACAGTTGTTATCATAACGATCTTTTAAGCTTTGAATTGCTTTTGGGTAATTTTCTTCCGAAACTGGAAATCTTTCACTGTGTCCAAGGCGTGTTCCGTCACGCATGACAAAAGGTGATTAAATTTTTCAATTGTAGTAAGATTCGGATCGTTGTGAACTAAATTGTTGAATTGGTGAATGAAGTTTTTGTATTGAGAGTAATGCTTTCCATCAAAGGTGGGTGGCCGCAAAGGTTGTAAACGAGAACTTGGTAGTGAGGCCTGTACCATAAACAACTGTTCTACGGTACTAGGTCTTCTCCTTTACCCCCATCATCGAAATGATTTTGGTTTTAGTTGTTATATAGAGCTCCTCTAAGTCAGCACGACCAACATCCGTTGGTTGTAACCTTTCAATTTGCGTCTGGTATGCAATACCCTGTTTAAAATAAGATTCGAGTATTCCCAACCTACATTCAAGTTCAGTTGTTGTTAGATTATTAGTCCTGTCTACTACATTTTTTATTCTAGTTATATTTCCCTTAGTTGAAGCTCGTTGTTGCTTGAACTCCTCTAAGGCCGCAGCATCTTCAGCCATGATTGATGAAATTGAATTTAAAATAAAGCGATCTTACAAAAATATTTCAAATCAGATTTTCAAAAAGGCAATGCTCAATTTGCAATGAAATCAGAAGTATGATGCGGTCAATCGAAATATTAACAAAAAAAATCTGAAGAATAAACCAATGTTTTTAATTCCTATGAAGATATACGAAGGCTTAAACAACAGAAGGTTTAACAAACTTATATCCAAGTTTCAATGAACTAAGGTGACAGCAACAATATCAATGGCAGCAGCAGCAGGCAACGGCAGCAGCAGCAGATTATCGAACAATCCTAGTTCCTATGAACTAGCCAACAACAACAAAACTAGCTTTAATATGGATCGACGAACGATGTAATTGCAATGCAATCAATAAGGATGAATCCAAAAATGATGAAGGTATGTTATGACCCCGAAACAACGTACGTCACGAAATCTAATCGGCAAAATATAAAGTGATCTAGCTAAAGCAACTTCATATTTGTTGTGTGAGCTTAGCTTGACTTAATAAGCGAACGACGAACATATGCGAGTGTTTTATGTAGAAAGCTAATGCTTACGATAATTATGATCAGTTGATAAGAGAACTCCAATGATGACGTAAATTGAACTTTATGTGGAATCTATTCTAAAACGTTTCTCTTGATTTGTGTTCGAATTTAAGAGAAATGGTTTTTTATGATAGCACATCAAATGCTTGAACGATGACGAAATGATCGAAATGCAGTCTATATCGATCATTAACTACACTAGCATTAAAGTAGTTGGTGCGAAAGAGCGACTATATTTTTATCCAGATTATATTCCACTTTTTGTGGATTATGAGATTAGGCGCGAAGGTTGAACGATCAGCGATATGATAATGATTATAATGAATTATAAAAAATAAATTAATTGTAGCGAAGGTGCGTTTTTTCTCGATCTTTTTTGACGGAAATTGTCGAATTAAATACAGATTAATTCAGTTTATTTGTCTTTAAATTGAAGCTCCTTACGCACATTCGCCCAATTTGATAGCACATACCTTGTACGAGTTTTGTACTTATCTTTACTCGTTTCTCAATATTGATGTTTTCCTGATTTCTATTCGGCTGCAGGCCTCCAGGTGATGACAAGAAACAGGTTTTTCAGCGTGTCTTTCATTGGTTCTTCTATCAAATTATTCCAGGATATTAATGTCCTTTTAAGGTCTTTTCTGTAGTTTTGATCACTCGCACTGATAAACCGATACCGAACCGATGCCGATAGATTTTTAAAAAAGTGATACCGAACCGATGCCGATAGTGTCTATGTATATCACTATTTGTTTTTGCCACGTAGACGTTTGATTTATTAAAAATTATTTAATCAATTTGTGGGTACTGTTTCACGTTTGGGCGCCAAAAATGTTCGATGGAGCGTTTTCCAATCGAGAACTATAGGAAAATTCGATCGATAAGAATGGACAAAATTCCCAGTTCGACAAATTCACGAGTTGAAAAATGAAAAGACTGCTTTTGATTACTGTACAATGACGAATGAACAATTGTATGATTTTTTATTCTTGCATAAGCTTAAAGTTACGTTAGTTAGCAAACGTTACGTTAGTTAACAAATGTACTTTAGCAAAATATGGCCAACCTTGGTAATAAGGCGGGCGATTTAAATGAGAATTAGTTTTTAAAATAGAATTATACCAATTAAATTAACAAGCTCGTTATAAGAATGTATAGTGATGAGATAAAATCAACTAGTATGTACAATGTTATAATATTTCAAATGTTATACAAATAGACAGAAAATTTAAATGAATGAAATCCAACATGTATGTTAACCACGATCGGAACATAAACACCAGTCGTCTACGACGTACTGGACAAAGGAATGGGTTGAACTGTATTTCACATAGGATTTGTTAAAAACTAGATCATAAGGAACTGTAATGATTTACATTATGTACATACACTGATCTCTATAATATACTGGATAGTGTATACCATTCAAGTATAACAGTTTTTTTCATTCCATTTGAAGATGACATAAGGTGGCTGAGTGGCCAATTTTGACATCTATGTGAAATTGTGAAACAAAAACAAAGTAGTTTGAGGTTATTTTTTTTTTTTGTGAAACCAACAAAATAAAATAGTCAGTCAGTCTTTTTCGTTTGTTTTTTTTTGTGTTGTATCCGATATTGGTACAAAAATATTTTTTAAACTTGTCAAAAGTGGAAACCAGATCCAGACACGCCGCAAGTTCGTCGAAAAATTTGGGCCTGGTATGGACTATTATTAACAAGTAGATTTGCAGAACATTCTGCTTATACGAAACCTTCTCAAATGAGAATAACGATCTTGTTGCAGCCATGGAACAATACTAATTCATCATTAGAATGTCAAAGGATTCCCACCCACTGTTCAAGAGACACATCCAGGATAAGAAGATGGAAATCCTCGCTCAGATTGTGACTAAGTATCTTCTAATTGATACTTACGAAGGAAAAGCACGCTGCAAGCCTCGGTGCGATGGCACAGCGGGTGCAATAATAGGCGAGGCTCTTCGCCAGGACAATAAAGTACTAAGTTTTGTTACTTTCTCTATAATTCAATAGCGACCTACCTACAAGTGTACTCCGAGGTTGAATTTTTTTATAGAGCTTTGGAATCAAAACTTTTTATGCTTCTTTTAAAGGCATCGAGAGCAGATTCCAAAATGGTATCAACCACACTTGTGGAACTCTCCATTCAATAAAGAAACCCCAAAACCTTTTTCAGTTTTTTTTAGTTTTTCATCAAATGACCTGCCTACAAGTGTACTCCGAGGTTGAATTTTTGTTATAGAGCTTTGGAATCAAAACTTTTAATGCTCCTTTTAAAGGCATCGAGAGCAGATTCCAAAATGGTATCAACCACATTTGTGGCACTCTCCATTCAATAAAGAAACCCCAAAACCTTTTTTAGTTTTTTTGAGTTTCTCATCAAATGACCTGCCTACAAATGTACTCGGAGGTTGAATTTTTGTTATAGAACTTTGAATTCAAAACTTTTTATGCTTCTTCTAAAGGCATCGAGAGCAGATTCCAAAATGGTATCAACCACATTTGTGGCACTCTCCATTCAATAAAGAAACCCCAAAACTTTCTTTGAATATTTAAATTAAAAAAAAAAACTGAAAAAGGTTTTGGTGTTTCTTTATTGAATGGAGAGTGACACAAATGTGGTTGATACCATTTTGGAATCTGCTCTCGATGCCTTTAAAAGGAGCATAATAAGTTTTGATTCCAAAGCTCTATAACAAAAATTCAACCTCGGAGTACACTTGTAGGCAAGTCATTTGATGAAAAACTCAAAAAACTGAAAAAGGTTTTGGGGTTTTTTTATTGAATGGACAGTGCCACAAATGTGGTTGATACCATTTTGGAATCTGCTCTCAATGCCTTTAAAAGGAGCATAAAATGTTTTGATTCCACAGCTCTATAACAAAAATTCAACCTCGGAGTACACTTGTAGGTAGGTCGCTATTGAATTATAGAGAAAGTAACAAAACTTAGTACTTTATTGTCCTGGCGAAGAGCCTCGCCTATTATTGCACCCGCTGTGCCATCGCACCGAGGCTTGCAGCGTGCTGTTCCTTCGTAAGTATCAATTAGAAGATACTTAGTCACAATCTGAGCGAGGATTTCCAGCTTCTTATCCTGGATGTGTCTCTTGAACAGTGGGTGGGAATCCTTTGGCATTCTAATGATGAATTTGTCTTGTTCCATGGCTGCAACAAGATCGTTATTCTCATTTGAGAAGGTTTCGTATAAGCAGAATGTTCTGCAAATCTACTTGTTAATAATCGTTCAGACCAGGCCCAAAATTTTCGACGAACTTGCGGTGTGCCTGGATCTCGTTTCCACTTTTCACAAGTTTAAATATATTTTTGTACCAATATCGGATACAAAACAAAAAAAAACAAACGAAAAGACTGACTATTTTATTTTGTTGGTTTCACAAAAAAAAAATATCTTGTTTTTGTTCTTGACGTCGTCTCATCTTGAAAACACAAAATTGTTATATTTGTTATATTTTTTATATCTATTTTGACAGTTGGTGTACGAGTGGCCAGTATAACAATTCTTCAATTTGCTTCAACTTTTTTGTATGGATGCGCTATCCAGTGTATTATACAGATCAGTGTGTAGTGTACATAGTATTGCAATTGTGTTAAAAGTATAAGGAATGGAAAAATAGCAATTATTCAAATAGGGTGACTCAAAATTATTTTAAAACAAAATAAACAATTTATTTTAACACTCCCACTTTTATGAATGTTTTAAACAGAATTCAATATTTAATTTTAAAGTTATAAAAGAATTAATTAATAATTAATAAGAAATAATTCCCATCATTGATCGGAATCGTGGAAATTTGTCTTTAGGCAAAGCCTTTGTAAATATATCACCAACTTGGTTTTGTGTTGGCACATATTCCAAATCAAAAAACCCGTCTGCGAAGGCTATATCCGGACGTGTAGCCACCATAAGATACATAAGACTGCCCACCGATTGTCGAAAAGGAAAACATATCTTCTCAGAGAACTCTTCTGAACTGCTTACACTCGCCGATGCATCTGCAGGAGTTGACACATGTACAGCTTCCGACATATTAAATTTCTCAATCAATCTTTTTACATATTGTGATTGATTTATGTGAATCGAAACATCCTTAAATCTCCTTATTTCCAACCCTAGAAAGTGCCTTGCCGGAAAAACCTTAATTTCGAAATTTTGTTTCAGATGCTCACAAAATCTCAAAATTTCATAATTATCTGTTGATGCAATAAGGCCATCATCTATATAAATGGCCAAAATCACTTTCTTTCCATCTTCATTACTAACAAAAACAAATGAGTCAGCAGCACATGGTCGGAAGTGAAAAGCTTTTAAAAGTTTGGTAAAGGTTTGGTTCCAACACCTAGAAGCTTGCTTTAATCCATATAAGCTTTTCCGAAGCTTACATACTCGATTGCTCCCATCTTCGTATCCTCTTGGTTGTTGAACGAAAATTTCCTCCTTGATGTCACCATTTAAAAAAGCCGTTTTCACGTCAAATTGCTTGATATGAAGTTTTTCTGCTGCTCCTATACCCAAAATTGTACGGATCGAAGTAAATTTTGCCACTGGGCTGAAGGTTTCAAAATAATCCACCCCGAATTGCTGGGTAAAACCTCGAGCTACCAATCTGGCCTTATACCTTTCACCTTCATTCTCTGTCGAATTCTTGATTTGGTACACCCACTTAGTATAGATTAGCTTCCGATTGTCAGGTAATTTCATAAGAATCCAAGTGTCATTTTTATTCAGCGAATTAATTTCTTCATCCATTGCCTTCTCCATTTGCTCGCATTTTCACATCGCATGGCTTTTTCGTAACAATCTGGTATATAAGACTCCGCTAAAAGAGCAAAACTTTCCTGTATACAACAGTTGACATTACTTTGAGCGTTCTTAATGCTTTTGCTTCTCAATCGATCACTTACTAAGCTTTTTCTATGTTGTTTTTCAATACACATCTCATCTCCGACAGCTTCTTCAAAAACATCTTCACCATCAGCATCATCTTGAACATCACCAGAGTTTTATTCAGCATTAACAGCAACATCACTTTCCCCAGTTTCAACACCAACAGCATTATTCCTGGCAACAATATCATCCTCAAGTCGTCGATCATTTCTATGTTCTGAAATTGACAGCTTATTTAAACTCGCCTCTCCCATGGCCGATTCACTTTGTATATCTTCATTATCTAGGATAACAAACTTCTTCTCAGATTCATCATTGACTATGACCTTGGAATCATGAAACTGAACATCTCGACAGACCTCAACTTTATTATTATCTGCAAAAAATATCCTATATCCCTTGACACTTTCACCGTAGCCTACAAAAACACCTTTTTTGGATTTCTTATCCCATTTTCGTCTTTTCTGTTGTGTTATATGAGCAAAAGTTTCAGTTCCAAAAACTTGGAAGTTTGAAATATCAGCCTTCTTTCCAAACCATAGTTCATACGGTGATTTTTCTTTTATTGGACTGGTACCAGTGCGGTTGAGAATGAAAACTGCAGTATTCACTGCCTCGGCCCAAAACTTCATATCCAAATTCCTGCCATATATCATCGTCCGAGCTGCCTCAACTATTGTACGCATTTCACGTTCTGAACGCCCATTTTGTTCTAGCGTGTAAGGGACTGTCCTTTGATGAATGACCCGATTATCCACTAAAAGATTTTGGACTTGTTGATTTGTATACTCTAAACCATTGTCAGATCTAAAAATGTTCACTCTTGCTCCAGTTTCAGCTTCCATCAATTTTAAGTACCTTGAAATCAGAGCAGGCACCTCCGTTTTTTCTTTTAAAAAGAAAACAGTCCTATAGTACGAAAAATCGTCTTTAAAAAGCAAGAAGTACTTGGATCCTCCAATTGAAGTACACTGCATCGGCCCGCACACATCAGAATGTACAAGTGCCCCTACACAGCTCGCTTTATTTTTTATATTTTATATTTTGATGCCCCAGTTTCTCGTGCCATTTGCGTAGTGTTACCTTCTTTTCTGTCGCTAGATTTGCACAAGGGTTAGAATAAATCGAATTGCTTGTGACCTTCAAAAGCAGTTTGAACAACTTAGATTCACGTTCTCCCACTACCAAGACATCTGTCTCCTTTGAATAATTCACAGTTTAAGTTATCTGACGATAATTTGAGACCTCTGTCCAACGCACAGTTCAGAGAAAATAGATTTAACCTAATATCTGCAACATAGAGCACATCAGCTAAATGGTTCTCTTTCTATTTGACATTATTGTATGACAAAACATATATGTCTCCTCTGCCTGACGATTATAGGTTTATCGAAAGCCTTGTAGTTAATCAACCACTCTTTTCTACTAGTCATGTGGTCACTCGCCCCAGAGTCCAGGAACCACTCATCAGCTTTAGCATTACTTTCTGCCAATAACGCTTCACAAATAAACGCATTACCCTTTTTTTCACTCGAATTTTGCCAATCGAAATTATGTTCTTTCTTCTTTGGACATTCATTTTTCCAATGCCCTGTACCTTTACATAAGAAACACCTTCCTGGCTTTAACGATTGCTTATTCTTGTTAAGAAACTTCCCCGGTTTATATTGTTTGCTAGCAATTAAAGCACTACTTCCACCAGCCTCAGAAAAACTGTTTTGAGAATTGATACGTGTCTCTTCAAGGACTAACCTACCAGTTAGATTGTCCAATGTCTGCTTATCAACTGCCGTCGATTCCCAAGCACTATGAAAATGACTAAATGATGCTGGCAAAGTCATTAGAATTTTGGTCATGACCATGGAATCAGAGACCTTTTCCCCAACATCTGATAGCTGTTGTACGATGGTCTGCAGCTTTGAAATATGCAGAGCAATGTCATCTTGTGGATCCATACTAAAACTGTAAAATTGCTGCTGAAGCATGTGGATATTCGCCTTTGATTTGACCTCATAAACACCATGGACTTTGTCCCACATTTCTTTAGAGGATTTCCAGTTCATGATGTGCAAAAGTGGTTGTGAACCAATTGAAGTGACGATAGCCTTTTGCGCTTTACTATCAAAGCGATTCCACAGCAGCAATTTTTCAGCTTCCACAGACTTAACCTCATCCCCTTTCACATATTTAAAAAGATCTGATGCCATCAAAATAATTTGTATCTGAAACTTCCAGATATTCCACTGATCCCCATTATTCAGTTTCTCAATTTTTAATTCACTGTTATCAATAGACATCGTGTGCAATACAAAAAAAAACAGTTGAACATAGAGAGATCCAAAGAACCGTTCGACCGTTATCCCGTATAATATCAATTACCAGTTATTTTATTAAATTATCAAAATCGATTATTAAAATTCTTCAATTTTTACATCAAATTTACCCAAATACCAATCTTCGGCAAATTAATTATGATTCTCGGTATTTAATTTACTTTCCGTTCGTTTATAACCTTGCAAATTGAATTTTCGATTTCGATATTAAACTTTGATTAAATAACTTTACATAAGAAAACGTGTTAAAAAAAACATCCATACTGGGCCCATAAGATTTGTTAAAAATTAGATCATAAGAAACTGTAATGATTACATTATGTACATAGGATTCCAATTGTGTTAAAAGTATAAGTATAACAGATTAGTGGAATGGAAAAATAGCAATTATTCAAATAGGGTGACTCAAAATCATTTTAAAACAAAATAAACAATTTATTTTAACAGAATGAATAAACAATCCTTATCTAAACAAAGAAATACTTTATCTTCTATAGCTTAAACGAAGTGTATGTTCACCACGATCGGAACATAAACACCAGTCGTCTACGACGTACTGGATAAAGGAATGAATAAACAATCCTTATCTAAACAAAGAAATACTTTATCTTCTATAGCTTAAACAAAGTGTATGTTCACCACGATCGGAACATAAACACCAGTCGTCTACAACGTACTGGAATGAATAAACAATCCTTATCTAAAGCCAGGTATGCAGTTCAAGCTAAACTAAATTTTATCTCTACAATTCATATCTCTACAATCGTTTGCTAAGAGCACAAATGTCAAAATTTATCTGTGAAAAAATGCGTTGAGCATTATTTCACACGCTAAAGTAAGTGGAGACTTTTTGAATTTAGCGTAACTGCGTACTGCCTAGCTAAATATCCTAGCCTCAATTTATCTTTGGAGGAAATTTGTATGGAAGATAAATTTTAGCGCGATCTGCGTACTAGGCTTAAACAAAGAAATACTTTATCTTCTATAGCTTAAAGGAAGTGTATGTTATGGAAATATAGAAAGTATAAATACCAGTCGTTTGTCTGGTTAGATCTTAAGTTACTCTCACATTGTACAGACAGATTTCAACTTAATAAAGAAACCTTTGGTATTAACCAAAGTACAATTCTTTTTTAAAAAGTGCTTTACTTAAATCACACTTAAATTTCGTGCAGTCAGTAGGATCTATATTCTTCAATATAATAGATCCGTAAATAAGAACCTCGTTGTTATAATACTAAACTCTCGCAAGTATACCGGGAACAGTACTAACACAAAAAGTTAAATTTTTCGTCACGATTAAGGATCGGCGTAAAAATAAAACAAAGTTAAATTTTTCGTCACGATTAAGGATCGGCGTAAAAATAAAACAAGGATTAATAAAAAAACACGGTAACTCATTCAAGAGAAAATAAAACCCGCAAAACATTGATCGAAAAACACTTAAATTTGGCGCAAGAATTAAAATCACCCAGTGTTCTAAATTTGACGCAGTGTTTTTTTTTTAAACTAACGAACATTAGAATTAAAATCATTCAGTGTTCAACAAAAGTTAATTTATCATCTCACTCCAACTAATATGGTAATAATGAGCAACCTACAGAAGGAAGATTAACACAACCCCATGATGACATCTATAACGAAGAAACTCACAAAGAAAAGCAGCAATAAACCATATCCAAGATTCACAGACGAAGAAGACTCTTCAGATCCAGAAACAACACATTATGCTAAGAGTAAGAATTATTTAGTAGAAACATTATCTAAGATTAAATTAAATACAAGTGAAAATACAAGTGAAAAAGATTGTGAAAATAATTCAAAGATGACTCAATTACTGACTTTGACTCTTGACCCCCTCAAATATATTTAGAAATTACAACCATTTGACGGTAGAAGAGAAGACCTCTATACCTTTTTAGCAAATGTAGACGGGATAATACCCACTTAAAATAAATATAACGCCACAAGCCAGAATATGTGTATCAATATATTGAAATCAAAGTTAATAGGGAAAGTCAAGGATGTATAGAGATACATGCGCATTTACAATTATGGTCCCAAATTAAGAAATTATTAATTGACAATTTTGGAGGATTTGTATCTTCACTCCAATTATATGACAAACTTAGACAAACAAGTTTTAGAGGAAATGTAGTTCAATTCTATAACGACATACAAAAAAATTTATTTGAGTTAAACCAAAAAACGGTTCAGGAAGGTAAATCACAAGAAATTGTGAATAATAATTCAACAGCGTTAAGTATTTTTAAGGAAAAAATGCGAGTGTATATGAGAACTGTACTATTCGCACTAAAACCTACAAATCTTCAAGAAGTTTTACACGAGCTTACCCAAGCAGGATTCATTAACGAAAACAAAATTGATGAACCTATTAAAAAATCATATGAAACTCCTAAACCACAAATTAAACAAACTAACTATTTCCCACAAAAACATACTAGCCCACAAAATCAAAATCAAAGTTTCAACCCAAGAAACCCTACATATATTAAACCAACGTTTAATCATAATAACCCAACATATATAAGACCACCATTCAATCACAACCCATTCAAATTACCCAAACTACAAAGGAAATAATTACAATCCTAATTTTAAACCTCCTTCACGGAATTATAAACCTATGGATGTAGACCCCACATCTAGTCAATTACGAAAAACACAAGTAAATCATAATGAAGAAATAAATGATGATTTTCGGAGTGTAGCCTCGGAAACGTCCAATCAAATAGAGGAAACTTGCCCTTTATTAAGCTAGAAAAGAATAACCATATTTTAAGAATGGTAATAGACACAGGAGCCACAAATAGTCTATTAAACCCCATCAAAGCTCCAAAGAATTATGTTAAAAAACTAAAATAAAAATTAGAAATAAAAACAGTAGGAAATCCAATTTTTATTACTGAAGAAATGATAATTCCCAAAGAACAATTTGCAGTCTCGATTTCTTTTTGCTCATTCTAATAATATGGATAATAATTCCAATAACAACTCCATTTGTTGTGGGATTTGTCAGATTGCTTTTAATTTGGTATCCACTAATCTAAGTGATCAAATCCTATACTCAATAAACTCTAATGAAAATTTGTTTTGGAAATGTGATTCGTGCAAAAAATTATCTGTTTTATCATGCATATCAAAGATCAAAGATTTGTGTTCCTTCTTTGTTGAAAATAAAAATGACATCGAAAAGCTCAATGCAACTTGCAGTTCTGATGTTGTGGAAAGCTCTCGTGTTACCCGCTCCAAATTAAAGGTTAATGAACCGGCGAGCAATAACAAAATAAATAAAAATCTTCCACTGCAAAATGCAAGAAGAAGTGCTTCTTTTTCCCCTGCCCCAACTCATAATACAACTTCCCCTATCCAACCCAAAAACAATAACTCATCTCGAGTGCAAAAAAATGATGTTTATAAAGTGAAAAACAAATGCAAAAGCTCATATCAATGCCGACTCTGTTGAGAGTGGGATAATTGACACTGCTCGTGCTGGTGAGACTGGTGCAGCTACAGACTCGTCGGCCTCTTGCTCACATTCTCTGTCTTTATACTCAGATAAAACTAATGTGAGTGCACCTGACGATGTGTCTACTCTAGGCTCTAATGCATGTCTCTTGAAAGATCAAATAATTTTTGATAGTGGCATTGGATTAGATCCAAATGTTGATGTAGGCGCTGCTGCAGCTTTTTCTATTGATGGTGTTGTTGTTGGAGGTGACGTGGATGCTGATGATGGTGCTGCTGTTGTTGCTGCTGATACTGCTGATGCTAATTCTGTTGCCGTTTCTGCTGCGAGTGTTGCCGTTTCTGCTGATGATAATATTGCTAAAAACTATAAAAGCTCATTACTTATAGTAGGATCAAATTCCGATAAGAGTGATCTTCAAGTTGCTTATAAATTAAAATGGTTTCACGTTGGAAGTTTTAGATGCTCTACAACTCCAGATGCAATCCTTAAATTTGTTTCAACTCATCTTGAAATAAACGCTTCTCGGATTTTATGCCATGAATTAGTTCCACTCGAGGATAAAGAGAAAAAAGAACGGAAGCTTAATTTTGTTAACTTTAAGATTGGTGTCCCAGTTGAATTTGCTGGCTTGGTCTTTACTGAGACTTTCTGGCCAACAGGTGTAAAGATTCGTCCATTTGTTTACAAGCCAAAAAACTTATCAGTGAAAACAAATCCCAATACAATGACTTAATCTTGGTTAATGATAATGCCATTGTATATACATTCTATAGTATTCTCATGCAACACGATTTTGTACTTCTTAACCGCCGCTTTAGGTGGCGCTTCAATCACCACAATTGTTTCTTTGGAGAGTCTGATGAGAGAAGGGGGAATAAGCAGTAGGAATGAGAGGTTCGTGGTGTTTATTTTTTAGGAATAATAATGTGTGTAAGCGAGATACGTACAAACGGCTGTTTGCTTTGACATCTACACCAGAATAAGAAGAGGGAAATAAAAAAAATATCATTTGTTTTGCCATGCACTTGGAATTGTTTTTTTTTTTAATGAATTCATGTACTGGTACACAAACACAAGTAATGAGTTTGCACAACGTGCAAGGGAAAAAAAGGGTTGTTTTTTAATCCAAACAGATTTTTTTTTGTGGGCTTATTGGGAATATGTGGGAAGGTGAGCAAGAAATGAAGAAAAGGTCGAATTTAGAATTGTCTACCGGTATGTAGGTATGTATGTATATAATTTTGTATTAATTTCTGTTTGGTAGGTAGGTAGGTATTTTGTTTGTTTTTGGTGTTGAATTATTTAATAAAAAGAAGAATCAGCAATCGATCGAATTGACTGACTCATGATTGTTAAAGTTATAAGATAGATAGCGATTAGGATTTTTTGATATTCCAACTATACAGGTTAGTAAGGTAGGTATATAAAGCATACAATAGTGTTTAATTGATTAAGCGAGGGTTGAAAAATTATATGTATTTTAAAATCGAAGTGTTTGTGTTAATTTTTTTTTTACGAAAAAAAAACTAGGTAGGAGTAGATTTATCAAAAACTTTTAGTGCCAGTTGTACAATCGTGGTTTAAATCTTGATCCGTGGTTCAGGAATTTTAACTCGCCGATTTCGGCGGGTTAACTGAGGTTCAACGATGGTTCAAGGTTTCAATATGCACTAAAAGCCAATTACATGCCTGAACCATCGTTGAACCACAGTTGATCCACCGAAATTGGTGAGTTAAAATTCCTGAACCACGGATCAAATATTTGTACAACTGGCCCTTAGAAAAACTCGATAGTGAGATAAATAGGTAGGTGCCTAACTTATGAAAATAAATTCAGAATTGCAGAAAATCTACCTGTTGAAAAAAATAATTTTTTTATACCTAGGCTATTTCCGCGGTTAGTTGTTTTTTTTTTTTTAATGAAGGTAGGTTAGGTATGTACAAGGTATGTATGTAGATGCACATTATTGTCAGTTTTTGTAGTACCTATTTTTTGCAAGTAGATAGGTTCATATATCTTTTTAAGAGATGAATTGAAATGTTCGAAAATCACACAAGTAATAGATTCTGTTGATTTGTAAGTAGATATTATGTACCTAGGTAGAATTATGATGCACAAATTTAAAATTTGCAAAATACCTATCTACAGTGGAGTAGATTGGATATTAATGTTACTGGTTGAAAAATTATATTTGTACCTACTTACATAAGTACATTACATACATAGCTGTAGGTATGCAGTTGGATCTTAATTCCGAGTGTAATACCTATATATTACAATTATTTGATATATCTTTCCTAACTGTATGCTATTGCTATACAAGTTTCTCAATAGTAAATTCTAATCAGCTTCAATGGATTAATGTTCGTTTTAAGTAATATAATAAAACGAGTGGATATATGTACATACTTATATAGGGTGATTTGCATAAGGTGTGACAAAAAGCTAAGGCGTGTAGTTTGGACTTAAACGAGAAAAAAATCGTATGGGAGGGCGTCTATATGCCCCCGTTTAGGCGGGAGGGGCAATTTTCAAAAACACTCACTTAAAACAGAAAACAAATTATTAAAAAATAACGGTAATACCTACAGAGTTATGCTACAGCAAAAAGCCGAAAATTCATTCTTTAATTTTATTTTTAAATAAAGTTGTTTGAGTGCATAGTTTTTGAAAAATTAATTTTCAAAGCCAATATTTTGAAAAAAAAAAAATTCAATTTTAAGGTCATTTTTATCAAAATTTTACGTACTAAAGTACTACTTTTGTTTTCAAAATTCAATGATCTTATTATTTTTTAGTCAAAAACAGAAAACCGGATGGAAAAATGTATTTTAGTTTTTGAGAAAATTAAAAATAACGGGAGGGTTATTCAAAAATTAATTTTCAAAATTAAATTTTTGAAAAAAAAAAATAAAAAGTTGTGTTTAAACTTATTTTGTGCAAAATTGTAAAGTAATATTTTTATTTTCAAAATTTAATACTCTTATAAATTTGTAGTCGAAAAACTGAAAACACATTCCAAATAAATATTCAGAACTAAATCTAATCTAAAAACATTTCGACTCACACTTGTTCAAGCAAGGCGCGAAAAGTACAAAAGCACCCAATTCCCCACCAAAAATAGTAGATACCTAATATGCCTTCCTAGGTAATTACAAATCGCACTTACACTCCTTCAAAACAAGCGCGAAAATTTATTATAAATGAACAATTATATAAACCACCACCACCCCTTTTTTACACTTGTCTTTTTTTTAACTCCTTCAAACTCCCAAACATTTTGTGTACCTATGTACATAAACCTGCACAAGCTACAAAAAAAAAGAATAACAATAACAATGAGAACACAAGGTAGGCCAAGAAGACTGTACAAAAAAAAAATATCTTCATATGTACATATGTATGTATCTAGGTAAATACTTGAAAAATAACAAACCACTGACAAACTCTTAACAAAAATATTTTGGTTGAACACTAATTGTTCAAAAAAGGCGCGAAATGTACCCACCTACCTAACTGGCTGAACAGAATAGAATGACGGAACTGAAGACGCAGACGGAACTGGAAGAGCTGTCAAAAAGTGTCGTACGTTATTTTTTTTACATGTCCACAATGGAGCTGTACAGCTTTGAAAGTATTTTGAAGAAAAAAAAAAGAATATTCTTGTGTACAAGCTCAGAATTCACATTTTTTGTTTCCAATAATTTTCCTTTTAATAAATAATTTTTTTCGCGATACAAATAACCACAATATTTTTTTCCGACCCAAAAAGTTGTTTTTTTTCTTCATACAAATTGAAACGTCAAAAGTGCCGTACGTCAAAAGTTAAAAGTTGGTGAACTCTTCCGTCTGCGTCTGCGTCTCCGTATGCGTCTACGTTCCGTTGTGTTCGCAACATTGAATTTGCGTGTATTCAATATTTTGACAGCTATTCCGGCTCCGTCTCCGTTTCCGTCTGCGTCACCATTCTGTTCAGCCAGTAATTCCCAACACAAATTTATAATCCTATGTACATACCTAACTTCTTACAAATCGCACATATATACATAGGTACCTACTCTCCTTCAAAACAAGCGCGAAAATTATAAATAAAAAATTATGTAAATAAACCACCACCTCTTTCTTTGCACAAAACAAAATCACAACATTGTCTTTTTTAACTTCTCCAACTTCCAAACATTTTGCATACCTACATATACTTGCACAAGATAGGTACCCAGAAAAAAGAATACTGTGAACCATCACCACCACAACCTCTTTCTTTCCACGAAACAAAATTGCCTTTTTCTAGCTCCTTCAAACTTTCAAACATTTTGTGTACCTACATACGTAAACCGGCACAAGCTACCCAGAAAATCAATAACATTCAGATCACAATATAGGTCAAGAAGTCAAAAGAATCAAGATAAAAAAAGCCTTTAACTTGCACAGACAACCAACCGACAAATTCCTTACAAAAAATTCCTAAACAAAATCAGAACCTTTCTACCTACCTACTTGACAAAAAATCGCCAACACAACAAAGCATTTACACACATACAGTGGTGTGAAAAACATACCGGATTTTTTTTGGTAAACTGCATTGATTGTTGGTTTGTGATATAAAAATGAAAAAATCAAATGTTTGCAATTTTTTCCCATTTTTATTGAACAATTTTATTATTTTAAACAAAAACCATGGAACTTTATCCATCAAAACAAAAAAAAAATCAAAAAATTAAAGTTAATTCAAAATTTTAATGCGACAAACTAACCGGATTTTATTTTTTTGCAAATAACTTTTATTATTTATTTAATATTTTGTCCACTAACCCCTGTTTTTTATCACGGCTCGGCATCGACGAGGCATTGACTGGATTAAATTCTCGAAAACAGAAGCAGAAATATTCTCCCATTCATTTTTCTAAGCTGCAAAAAGACGTGTGCTTTTTTTTCCCAACCCGCCTTTTTAAAATGGCCTACAAGTTTTCTATTGGGTTAAAATGGGGTGATTGAGATGGCCATTCTAAGACACGAATATTTTTAGTTGCAAACTACTCTTTTAGCAGCTTTGAAGAATGTTTGGGGTCATTATCCTGCTGAAAAACCCAACGCAGAGGCATTTCTTCCTCTGCGTATGGAAGCATTACTCAATCCAAAATGTCCCTATATTGGAAACGGTCCATAAATCCTGTGATTTGGTGTATAGGACCGCAGCCTGCTCCTGAAAAACAGCCCCAAACCATCACCGAGGCTCCACCGTGCTTTACTGTAGGGAGTACATTTGCAGGCTTTAATCGCGTACCTTTTGAGCGCCTCACTGTCCTTGCACCATCGGAGTAAAATAAGTTGAATTTGCTTTCATCATGATTTTTTGCAAATTCAACCTTGGGTTAAATGTTTTGATTAGGAACTTTAAGTCTTTCCCAAATACCTTTTACGGATTAACTTTTTTTACGATGTTTAGCAGTAAGAAGAGGTTTTTTAGCTGGTCGAAATGCAAAAAGACCGAAATCTCTTAAACGCTTCCTGACCGTACTTGGCCCTATGGGTAGATTAAGTTCATCACAAATTGTCTTTGAAGTCGCAAAAGGGTCTTCAAGCACGAAATTCTTTATGCGCCTATCAGTTTTAATTGTTGTTTTGCGAGGGCGTCCACCAAAATGATCTGCTTCTACTGATTTTCCACTTTTAATTTTTTTTAATGATGTCGCAAACCGTTGACGTTGGAATTTTTAAGATTTCAGCGATTACTTTTTGTTTTATACCGGCTTGGAACTTTTCTATTATTTCGTATCGAATCGCGTTGCTATAACGTGTTTTAGCCGATTTATGAAACATATATTTTCAACTTACACAGCTCTCAACTTGTAAAAACGTTTTAATCTACGGCTTGAGTCAAAAGACTAGAAAAAACCGTTACTTTAACATCGAGACTCGCAATCTCCTTGAAATCCGGTTAGTTTTGCACAGGCATGTTACTGAGTAACTTTATAAAATAATTTTTTTTTTTATTGTTCTTGTCATCGTAGCATTAAATTTTTAAGGTTATTATTAACTTGTCTCATACTCTTTACAAATTATAAAAAAACTTATGGAAAGTTGTTAGTTTTCTATTTGGTATTAAGAAAATCATTACTATGGGAAAAAATCCGGAATGTTTTTGGCAGCACTGTACATACCTGCACCTCATTCTCAGCCCAGAAGAAAAAAATGTAAACAAACTCCTAAACAAAAAACTGAACTCACAAATTTTTTTTTTATACTCCTCAAATTCCCATGAATGCTCTTGCTACCCAAAAATAACAACAACACACATACGAAGCAAGATCGTTCACAAAATAGCAAAATACTGGCAGACAAAATTCTTTTTTCGTATTCCTCAAACACATACAAGAATTTTCTATACCTACCTACGTCAGCTACGCTACAACAACAACATAACAGAAGAGCAACACAAACCGAAGGTAAAAATAAAAAGATCATAAAAAAAACAAGCTCTCTTGGCAAAAAAAATGTAAACAAAATCCCCAACCCACAACAAAATAGAGAAAATTGTCTTTTCTTCTCTCACTTTGACTGCAGTGAATTTTGTATGTAGCGTTCTCGTTTTATTATTATCGGCATTTCTTGCTTGAAATTCCCCTTCGTTAATCTCCAATCTCTACAGCTGAGAGCTTCTTAATCGCCACTATAGACGTCGCCACTATCTTTCGCTTTCATGAGAATACTATAGAATGTATATACAATGATAATGCACATAATGTGAATCTAACGTCTTTAAAAATTTATTTTCATAATGCTAGTGGTCTTCGAACTAAAGTTGTTGATCTTTTTAATAATTCATGCAACATGCACTACGATATTATTGTAATTGTTGAATCCTGGTTATACGAAGGAATTGCTTCTACTGAACTCTTTGATTGTAGATTATACAATACGTATCGTCGTGATCGCTGTAACTCATCAAAGCAACGTGGAGGTGGATTAATTGTAGCTGTCCGGCATCATATATCTGTCAATGAAATCATCCTTCCTTGTGGAGACATCGAACAAATATGTATATCTGTGAGCGTTAATATTATACCAAAATCAAATGTATTTTTTATCGTAAGTTATGTACCTCCAAGTAGTTGCCTTGATGTTTATGAAAAACATATTAGTAACATTGAATATATCAACAGTCTTTGCTCTATTTCTGGTAATTTATGTGTCTTAGGCGACTTTAATTTGTTCGATATAAAATGGAATTGGTCTGAAGATGATAAAATGTTAATTCCTTTGAATATGAAAAAAGATATTGAACTTATTTTTATAGATTATATATATTCGTTAAATCTGATCCAAGTTAATAATATTCCTAATACCTTGATGAAAATTCTAGATTTAATTTTTATTTGCTGTGATGATTTTCAAATTAATGTAACTAATGCTCCTTTTTCTCTTTTGAATGAATCACTACATCATAAAGAACTTTTTTTTGAAATCAAGTATTATACTTACTTAATAAGTGATGCAAATGTGAATGTTAAATCTTATAATTTTCTGAAAGCTAACTTTGTAGAACTAAATAATTTCTTCATCGATATTGACTGGTCTAATGAATTGATGTTTCTTGATTTGCAAAATATGTATAATCGCTTCATTGAAATTCTAATAATGGGTTTTGATAAGCTTGTCCCTAAGGCGCAAAAAAAAAGGTCTTCTGAACCTCCTTGGAGTAATAAACAGCTCCGTAATCTAAAAAAATTAAAACGCAATGCCTATGTTAAATACAAGAAGTTGAAAAATCAAGCTAATTACTTAAACTTTAGTAAAATCCGAAAAGATTTTGTTACTCTCAGTAAATTTCTATATAGAGCTTACATCTTGAATATTGAAACTAACATCAAAAGTAGTAGCCGTGGCGTGATGGTTAGTGCGATGGACTGTCATGCCGGAGGTCTAAGGTTCGATCCCCAGTCTCGCCACCTATTTATTTAAAAGAAAAAACGGCTACTGCTTCTTGCGAGGAATTGACAAATCCTCCAAGAGTATCTCCTGTCACAGAAAAGTGCCGCTCGTTAGCCGTTCGGATTCGGCAATAAACTGTAGGTCCCCTCCATTCCTGCAAACACGCACACAGGAATGGTTGAGAGTTGTAAGTCACTAGGCCCTAGTTCTTCATGAGCTGTTGTGCCATTAAATTTATTTTTTTTTTTATCAAAAGTAATTGCAAAATGTTTTGGTCTTTCATAAACTCCAAAAAAAAATCTGTTGGGATGCCCAATTCTATGTTTTTAAGAAACGTTGAATCCTCTACTTTAAACTCCACAGTCAATTTGTTTGCTGATTTTTTCCAATCAGTATACTCTTCTACGGGATTTAATAGTGGGTCGTTGAATAGCTTACTAAATAAGATCGATCTGGGATCTATCCAGTTGAGTAGTGATGAAGTGCTTGCTGCAGTTAGATCACTTAAGCCGAATGCTAATTCAGGTCCTGATGGCATACCTGCCATAGTTCTAAGAAATTGTTGTAATTCAATTTATTATCCGTGGCTCACCATTTTTAATAAGTCTCTTTTGGATGGTATGTTTTTGGATGAGTGGAAACGGTCATACCTCGTGCCCATTCATAAACCAGGCGCAAAAAATAATATAGAAAATTATAGAGGTATTTGTAAACTCTCTGCAATACCGAAGTTATTTGAAAGCATAGTAAAAAAGAGATTAGATTTTGTGACGTATGAATTTTTAGCACCAGAACAGCATGGCTTTGTCTCTGGTAGGTCTACCGTAACAAATTAAGCTTATTTTACATCATATGTAACTAACTCAATGGAAGAAAAATTACAAGTCGACTTTAGTAAGGCTTTTGACTCAGTAAACCAGCAAATACTTATAAAAAAGCTTGAAATATTTGGATTTCATTCAGAATTGCTTAACTGGTTATCTTCATACCTCACTGGTAGAAGTCAACAAGTGCAGATAAATAATACGTGCTCAAAGAACATTATATGTACGTCAGGTGTTCCCCAAGGAAGCCATCTAGGTCCTCTCCTATTCATTATTTTTATTGATGCTATTCTATCAGTGATAAAATATTGCGAGAGCCTGATATATGCAGATGATCTCAAGCTGTTCTTAAAAGTTAAAAATTTAGAAGATTGTCAAAAGATTCAATCTGACCTCAATAGTTTGTCTATTTGGTGTCATGCAAATGGCCTGAAACTTAATATTAAAAAGTGTAATGCAATTTATTTCTCAAGAAAAACTATACCCATGTTGTTCGACTATACAATTGAATCTAAACCTATCAATCGAGTCGCAAAGATTAATGACTTAGGTGTTATACTTGATTCTGCCCTATCGTTTAAACTCCATTTCGATTACTTGATCCCTAAAGCCAATTCGCTGGTAGGTTTCATTAAGCGGAATTCTAAAGATTTCAGAGACCCTTATGTCCTTTTATCATTATATACATCTCTTGTAAGATCGTTTCTTGAATATGCAGATGTTATTTGGAGCCCTGCATATAAAGTACACTCCGACCGAATTGAAAACGTTCAGAGGCGATTCACAAAATATAATATATTCCAACAAATGCGCTGGAGATTTTGTCCAGAATATAAGGCTAGGTGCCAATTGCTGGGTATAAAATCACTGGAATCTCGTCGAAAAATTCATGGTGTATTGCTCATTAGAGATTTACTCAGTTATCAAATAAAGTGCCCATCACTCTTGGCACTGGTTCCAATTTATGTTCCTGCTAGAACATTAAGAGCTAGATTTTTTTTATTTCAAAGATCACATAATACTAGATACGGTTGTAACGCGCCCTTATCCAGACCTATTGTATATTTCAATGAAGTGTCCTTAAGTATTGATTTTTTATGCCTTACTCGTGAGAAATTTAAATCAGAAATCTTGTATTTATTTACATTTTAATTTGTTTTTAATTTATTGTTATATTCTAATTTATCTTTAATATATCTGTTAGCTGAAAAACTGCTTGTAGATTTAACTTAATAAATAAATAAATACCAGTCAAAAAAGATTGTGTATTCCAACTATTTGAAATTAATAAAAATTTTAATGGCTTAATAGGAAACAATATCCTTTGTGCCAATGAAACTTTAATAAATTTTAAAACAAAAATATTAAAAATAAACAAACAAGAAATTCCTCTGTTCTTTTCGAGAGAAGAAGAACAAGAATATCAAAAAAAAAAAAATTCCCTACAAAATTTGGAACCTCAAACAATCGAACACATCGAAAATTTGGATGATAAACGTACCGATTTTTGAACGAAGAAGAACGTAGAGAACTTATAAAATTATTAAAGGAACATAAAAAAGCTTTTTATAAAAAAGGAAATGATTTAAGTTTTACAAGTCATGTAAAACATCAAATTCCAACAACAAATGAGGAACCTATATTTACGCGTATTTACAGGTATCCCGAAATACATAAACGAGAAGCCAACAAACAAACTGACGAATTACTCGAACAAAAAATAATTCAACCAAGTACATCACCATACAATGCTCCTATATGGATAGTCCCGAAAAAGGAGGACAAAAACGGAGATAAAGAATGGAGAATGGTGATAGACTACAGAAAACTAAATAATGCGACTAAACAAGACAAATTCCCCATTCCCCTTATCGATGATATATTAGATAAACTCGGAAAAGCAAATTACTTTAGTACATTAGATTTAACAAAAGGTTTTCATCAAATAGAAGTAGATGAAAAAGATAGAGAAGAAACCGCACTCTCCACACTATCAGGACATTACGAATGGCTCCGAATGCCATTTGGACTAAAAAATGCTCCTGCAACCTTCCAACGTATGATGAATGAAGTCTTAAAAGATTTCATCGGAAAAATCTGCTATGTATATCTCAAGAACATGTAGAATCATTAAAGAAAATATTTAACCAACTTCAAAAAGTAAATCTAAAAGTATCATTAAACAAGTGTGACTTCATGAAGAAGGAAAGTGAATTCCTTGGTCACATTATAACAAAAGACGGCATTAAACCAAACCCAAATAAAATCGTAGCAATACAAAAATTCCCAATCCCTAAAACGATAAAAGAAATCCAATCATTTTTAGGATTGACAGGTTACTATTGTAAATTCATATTAGATTATGCTAAAATAATAAAACCTATGACAATCTGTTTAAAAAAGGATAAGAAAATAGACATCAACGATAAAGATTACAAAGAAGTCTTCGAAAAACTTAAATTAGTTATGTCAGATGACTTGATGAATAGACACCCAGATTTCTCAAAAGAATCAAATTATGCAATAGGAGCACTCCTAAGCCAAGCACATGGTCCACTCTGTTTCGCATCTCGAACTCTTAACCAACATGAATGCAACAAGAGTACCATAGAAAAAGAACTCTTGGCTATCGTTTGGGCAACCAAACAATTTCGTCACTACCTATACGGAAGAAGATTTATAATTCTTACTGACCATCGACCATTAGTATGGTTACAAAATCTTAAAGAACCAAATTCCAAATTACAAAGATGGAAAATAAAACTAGAGGAATTCGACTTCAAGATCGAATATATAAATTAAACTAATTAAAGTATTTATTTTAAAAAAATAATTTTTTTAGAGGATGAACCTCTTTATTTTGCTCTCTTCTTAAAACTAAACTACAAAAGGTTTTCTTAAAATTATCTAACCTAATGTCTCTGTGCTGCTGGTGGATGTTCCCACAGGTGGTGTTGTTTTACTTCTATGCTACGTGCTGGATTGTAGCTTTTGTCTGGCTGTTGGTTCGTTGTCAGATGCCGCGTCAGCGAAATTAAGTGTGGGAATAAATCATTCTCCACAATTCACACCTCAACTCCTCCGCCTCTAAAATCGATCGTCCTCGTTCGATGTTGATGGTTTAAGATGATGATGTATGTTTTCTATCCCTATTATCCTAGGAGTTGGAAGAGGGATTTCCTTCCCTAGCTTTTCCTCTGGACATACTTCTGCAGTTGATAGGTCAATCATTTCTGTATTTATTGATATTGATTTTGTTTTAGTTTTCTTTGATTTGAGTTTACCTTTCAGCTTTATTAGTCCAAATATGGATAGTAAAATTTAAAGGACCGTAATGCAAATAACAGCCCCGGTGTTATATTTATTTCGTGTTTCCAGGAAATTAATGTATTGCGAATTGTTAGCATGTAGTTCCTTTATCATTTGTAATGATAGAAGCTCTTCTGTTTGCTTTTTTATTGAAGCGGGTTGTAGGACAGCGGGTAGTGGTTTAAAAGAGGACATCTCAGTAGACTTAAAAATCTCATTTTCAATTCTTATTGATGTATTGTGAAAATGGATAATGTAGGTTCCGTCTAGGGATATTTGTTCTTCATTAACTTCGATACATCCGGTGTATTGATTTAGGAATAGAATACCAGGAGTGATTTCTGCAAACGACGGAATATGCTGGTTGTTGACTTCAGTGCAATTTGAGGCTCGACTATTCAGTAGATGTGGAATACAGGAGGAGTTAGTAATATCTATAATATTGTTCCTAGGACATATGGCTAACTTATGAAAGCTTAGACAGGAGGTCAAGACTCCATAAAGTTTATTTTTACATTGCAAGATATTTTCATATGGAATTTTTTTAATAATTTTGCCCGTTTTTACGGCTTTAATTAAGGTTGTTCTGCACGATTCTACAGCTGTAGTCGGCAAACTTATTATGTAGAGAATTAGTGAGCTATTGGAGGCTATTTTTACTTGGGCAAATTCTAATGCTTCTAGAATATTGATATATGGCATTTCTTCTTTAATTAATAATTTTTCGATCGTATTTATTTCTATGTTTGAAGGATATAGGTGATTACAATGTTGGCTTTGGCCCAGTGTATAGCGTATTCCATATTAACAATTTCTTCTTTGATTAACTCTAATTTTAATTCTATATTTAAAACTAATTCGTCTTCGAACTTATCATTATTCTTAACTAGATTGTTGACGTTATTTGTCACATTTACAATTTTTTTTATTAGCATTTTATTTATAATGATTTGATTATTGTTATTACTTAATACATTATTTAATACAAATTTAATGGGCGTCGGGACTTCCTGCAATAAATTTCCAGGCACTGCCCAAAAAATCTTTTGAACGTTTCAGTTTGGTTAAGGGCATTAATCGGTTTAGGTGGGTCTTTATTAGGGAAATTTGGTTTTTTAGGAAGGGTAGGATAGTATTATTTTCCTTTATGTTTCCTTCTAGTATCGTCTCCAATTCATCTAATATATTTTTATACTGGTTGAGGTCGATTACGTGGATGATTTTAAAAGTTCCAGTTTGGACTTTTGCCGTCTCCGTGTCTATGGCTATGGATTGCGCGCTGGAATAATCCAAAATTTGAACCTCTGCAGTGCATGTTGCAATTTGCGATTACTCTAAAAAGAGTAATGGTTTTAATTTTTTATAAGTGATTTATGAACCACTCTACCAGAGTTTGTTAAAATAGTTGTAGATTTATTTTGGGCTACTATTTCCTTTTGATATTTCGGGGAAAGTTTGTTACCTAACCTTTTATTAATCTTTACGTAAATAATTTCTCCTACAGAATAATTTTTTGGAGGGTCCCTATTCTTATTGTGGTAATTCAAATCCATATCTTGCTTGCTTTTTATTCTCTCCGCATTTTCTTGTCTTTCTGACTCAAGCAATTCTGGATTGTTTAATGTTTCTTTGCCGAAGAAAACATCTATCGGTTTTTTCTTTGTTGTAGAGTGAATGGATCTATTATATTCGTAAACCGTCATATCCAGTAATTCCGAAAATGTTTTATGGAGTTTTTTGGATTTTATGCACCGCATTAGTTCGGCGAGTGTCGAGTGGAATCGTTCCACTTGCCCATTAGCTGAGCTTGTGTAAGGGGGAACTTTGAATATTCTAATTTTGAAAAGATTTTCCAACATAAATGATATAGAGCTTGAACTTAAAGACTTTTCGTTGTCTATTACAATTACTTCCGGGACCCCAAAAGCTAATATGTGTTACCTTAGAGGTTGTTTCACATCTTCGGTGGCTCTAGACTTTAAGATTTTTGTTAATGCATATTTTGAGAATTTGTCGATAGCTGTTAGGATGACTTTCCCATCAGTAAAGTAAATATCTATATGTAGGATTTGACCGGGAAATTTAAAAAAAAAAAAAAAAAAAACACAAACACAAACATGCCAGTAAGACCTAGGGTCTTATAAATTAGGCAATGTTAGAAGGAATAGAAGGAATCGGTGTTGGTTGAATTTCGGGTTTGTTGGGATGGCGATCGTACTTGTTTTATATGCAAACGGTACATGCTTTCGTAATTCTTCTAATTTTACCAATCATGCCTGGGAAATAATATTTTTTCAAAATTTGGACTATATTTTCTCTTGAATCCCTATGTGCGCGTTGGTGCGTATCGATAATAATTCTTTCTTGATCTGATTCATTGGTGACGTCTTCGACCTGATTTTGTGCGAATTTTATTTTAAAATTACTAAAATGAGACGCATATACGATTTGTATCATATTCATTATATGTTCTGTTGTTTTTATACAATTTATTACTGAAGGGTTTAATACTTTCTTCAAAATCTGTATTAGATTTTATTGGTTAAATTCATGCTCAATTATTGTATGCCTGTGATAGGTGGGGAAAATAATTTGAAAATTTGAAGAAGAAGTTTCGCCAACTTCCAGAATGACTTGATTTTTGAATACATTTATTGAAACCTCTACACTTGGTATAGGATTTTGCACTGAACTGCCATCACTGTTATCTGAATCAGTGAGAGAATTTATCTGGGAGGTTTTTTGAGGAGGGCGTGACAACGCGTCTGCCACAATATTTGTCTTGCCTGGTTTATAGTGCAGTTCGTGGCTATATTCTTCAAGAATTGCTTTCCAACGCTTCATCTTACTATTTGTATTTTTATTACTGAGAGCATGAGTAAGAGGCTGATGGTCAGTATAAATTTTTACGTGTGCAGATCCATACAGGTAATTGCGCAGGGAATTTAAAGCCCAAATTATGGCTAACATTTCTTTCTCGTTAGCCGCGTAATCTTCTTCAGTTGGGCCAAGTGTTCGAGAAATGAATGTAATCGGCCTTCCTTCTTGAGAAAGAACCGCGCCAAGTGCGAAGTTGGACGCATCCGTAGTTAGTTCGAAGGGTTTTCCAAAATTAGGATATGAAAGAACAAGGTCTTCCGAAGTGAGGGTGTTTTTGATTTTTTCAAAGGCGTCAATAGCCGAAGGATTTAGAAAAATTTGTTTCTTTGCGGATTGCGTTTTGGACATGCGTCCCTCCTCCCCTCTTAAAAGGGTGGTAAGGGGCTTCGCAAGCTTTGCATAATCTCTGACGAAGCGGCGATAGTAGCCTGATAGCCCAAAAAATGAGCGTAAATCTTTAACATTTTGTGGTGGTGGAAAGTTGTTTATTGCTTCAACTTTTGCAGGGTTGGTTTTTATTCCTCCGGATGAGACTATAAATCCCAGGAATTCAACCTCTTTTTTGTAAAAATGGCACTTGTCCAATTGTACCTTCATATAAGCTTCGTTGAGTGTTTTGAAGATGTCTGCTATGTGATGGGTGTGGTCGCTTTCTGTTTTGCTAAATATTACTAAATCATCGATATAGACATAGCAAATTTTTCCTATATGCTCTCTCAAGATATCGTCGAGAGCCCTTTGGAAAATTGAAGGCGCATTCTTTAGCCCGAACGGAAGTCTTGTAAATTCGAACTTGCCCATATTTATAGAGAAAGCTGTTTTCTCTATATCAGATTCCTTCAAGGGAATCTGATGGAAACCGCTTTTTAAATCGAGCACGCTAAAAAAACTATTTTTCCCTAGTTGTGAAAGAACTTCATTTATATTGGAAATGGGATAGCGGTCGGCTATAGTAACGCTGTTTAGCTTCCTATAGTCAATCACCATCCTATATTGTTTTTTTCTTGAGGAGTCTGGTTTTTTGGGTACGACCCAAACCGGGGAATTGTATGGGGACCTAGAAGGTCTAATAATTCCGTCCTCCAGGAGTTTCCGGATCTGATCTTCAACCTCAGGTTTTAATGACATAGGAAAAGGGTAATATTTACTGTAAACAGGGGAATCGGTTGATGTTCGAATTTCTCCCAAAACCCTCGTAGTGAAGGTCAATTTCTCGTTTGGTTCACAAAATAAAGTTAGGAAATTGGCAATGGTTGAGTTTAAAAGTTCCTGTTGCGTTCCTGTCAAATTATCTGTCTTAAGAAGAAGAGAATGTACCATTGGGGAATTTAGCTGTTTCAATTTTATTTTGAAGGGCGCCAATTAAACTAATTAAAGTTTTTATTTTAAAAAAATAATTTTTTTAGAGGATGAACCTCTTTATTTTGCTCTCTTCTTAAAACTAAACTACAAAAGGTTTTCTTAAAATTATCTAACCTAATGTCTCTCTGCTGCTGGCGGATGTTCCCACAGGTGGTGTTGTTTTACTTCTATGCTACGTGCTGGAATGTAGCTTTTGTCTGGCTGTTGGTTCGTTGTCAGATGCCGCGTCAGCGAAATTAAGTGTGGGAATAAATCATTCTCCACAATTGCACACCTTAACTTATACAAGGGAAAAAAAAATAAAGCCGCAGATGCTTTATCCCGAATCAAAATTCAAGAAATTACTGCAGTAGAATTAGTATCTACAAAACACTCTAATGAATCTGATAATAGCAACTTAATTTATATAACGGAAAAACCATTAAATACTTTTATGAGACGAATAATTATAGAACTTAATGAAGAAAAAGAAAATACAGAAATTACATTCCCATTTTATAAAAGAAGAATAAAAATAATAAAAACAAAATTCGATAATAAAGATTTATCTCAGAAGTTGACGTAGATCGACAAAACGCCATATATTTTAATAATGAACAAATATTCTTAGAATTCCAAAACTTTTGGAAAAATAACCATAACAATCAAAAATTATTTAGAACAAATATAATACTTGAAGATATATTTTAACAAACAGAAAAAAAAACATTATTTCGAAAACCCACTTAAAATTCAACCACATAGGAATTGAAAAACGCTATTTAGAATTAAAAAGAAAATATTACTATCCCAACATTCAAAACCTAATAACCAAAATAATAAACGATTTATGTAATTTAAAAATTCAACGTAACCCAATAAAATTACCTTATGAAAAAACGGAAACCCCCTCAGGTCCCCATATTCATTATCATATAGACACATGGATATTGTCGAACTACAATAAATATCTAACTTGTAAAGATAAATTCAGCAAATTCGCTTTAATAGAAAAAATAAAAACTAAAAATCAGAAAGACATACTAAATGCCCTTGAGAAAAAGTTTAGTTACACCAAACAACCACAAAAGATAACATTAGACTATGATCCAACCTTTCAAACTTATTCAATTATAAATTATTATAAATAAATAAATAAATTTGGTGGCACAGACGGCTCATGGAGAACCAGGGCCTAGCGACTTACAACTCTCAACCATTCCTGTGTGCGTGTCTGCAGGAATGGAGGGGACCTACAGTTTATTGCCGAATCCGAACGGCTGGTGAGCGGCACTTTTCTATGACAAGAGATACTCTTGGAGGATTTGTCACTTCCTCGCAAGAGGCAGTAGCCCGGAAAAAAACTTAAGGTGGAAGCGGCTGGTATTGAACCCAGACCTCTGGCATGACAGTCCATCGCACTAACCATTACGCCACGGGCGTAATTATTACAAACAAAAAGAAATAATATTACACTTTTCCGCCCCTTTTAGGCACACTGGAAATTCAGACATCGAACGTCTACACAGTACACTCAACGAACATATTAGATTATTGGAAAGATCGGAAAGTATCTTTGATTTAGTAACAAAATCAATAAACATTTATAATAAAACAATCCACTTAACAACTAAGGAGAAACCTTTAGATGTACACTTAGAAAAAATCAATAATACAATAATGTTCAATAGAATTGAAGAATCCAAAAACAAAATATTACAAAAAAGAAACATAAATAGGAAAGACCAAGAAATCAATCCCAATTTCACGAAAATTAACAATCCAGAAAAATTTGATAAACTAAAAACAAAACATAAGAAAGTAAAATTAATAAATATTGAAGAATAAGAAACCAAAAGTTACACAAAGACCAATTTAGGAAACTTAAAAAATTCACAAGAAATCAATATGAAGATATTCAAAGTAATAGTGATACTTCTCTTATTAATAACACTAGTTATCAGAATAACAAAAATAGAAAATGAAATTGCAATTCTACAAGAGGAACCCATACAATTAATAGAAGAATATAATATTCTCTTACTCTTTATTAACCTTACACAGTGTAAAATACTAATCAATCAATTAGAAACCCAATACTATTTACTAACAAACCCCGATGATACGCAAAAAGAAAAAATAAATACTTTAAAAATAAAAATAGAAACTATTACTCCCCATCATATAATACACAAACGTGGTTTAATCAATATTATAGGAAAAGGTTTTAAGATAATTTTCGGAACAGTGGACGATGACGATAGATTAGACATAGAAGAAAGACTAAAAGCTTTGGAAGAAAACAATGCAGAATAGGTACGAAACAACAATAAACAAATAACTATAAACACACAATTTAACGAACAATTTGAGCAAATACAAGGAATATTCAAACAAAGTTTAAGAACACTAAACAAATATAAAGCTATTGAAAACGAAATTAATACATTACGTATGGAATTATAATTCAATAAAAACTTAGTAAAGATTCAGAGAATAGTCGAAAAAATAGATGACATAATTATGACCAGTAGGACAGGAATGTTGACACAAGACATATTGACCATACAAGAAATCTTTGAATATAATATAAATATAGAAAAATTAAAAGAAATAAAACTAACAATTGCCACTTATAATGAAAACTTGTTAATTATATTCAATATCCCTAGTTTAAGTAAAGAACTATATAATAAAATTGATATCCAAATATTTCCAATAAAAAATAAAATTATCACAGTACCAAAAGAAAATGTATTAGAAAACAATAAAGAAATTTTCGAAATAACCAAAGAAAAGAAAAATTTAAAAACAATACAAGATGAATGTATTGAAAATCTATTTAAAGAAAACAAAATTTTAAACTGTAAAACTCGTTCCTTCACTCAAAAAAATGTAATAAATAATAAAGGACAATACATTATTCTAACAAACTTTGAGAAACAAAGAATAAATCGAACATGTAATAATTTGGAATATACAGGGTGTCCCGAAACTCAACGTCAAGCGAGTACCGGGTGATAGGGCAGGTTGTGCCCGTTCTTTAATAAGTATGAAAAAATAATCCATCTCGCTTGGTGTAGTAGTTATGGCAATATTAAGAAAAATAATGAAAATCGATACCCTAGCTCACATTTTTAGATACAGTGGTTACAAATTTTAAAATTTAGCTGTGTTTTCTTTTCTTACGTAATCCTTAATAACCATGCTATTGATCGCAATCACAAATCCAAGAATTAATAATGTCAGTTTCGTAAGAAAAATAAAGTTTGACTGAGTCATTGTTCAAAAAAATTTTGTAAGCTAACTTTGACACTTCATATTTTTAAAAAAATGTACCACACTACCCTCGGCAAGTTATTTAAAAAAATGGCCCGTTTCATCAAGATTTCAAAATAGTACAACACTTGCTACTTATTTACTCGTAAGAAATACGATTGCTTTTTTATTTGCAAAAGGACCTCAGTTCACTTCATATCACTTTTACGTAAATAATGCTTTTTTGTGCTCAAAAATTGGTTTTACCGAGGTGTATGTAAGATAAACAGAGGCACTTGAATAAGACACTGTTTGCAGTAAATTAGAGTGAGACAGATCAACATTACACAATACCGCTACAATCAACGATCTGTAGGCTGCGTTCCTGCTTTTACTAGCAACTTCTTGTAATTGTGCGCCATTGTGTTACCCTGGACTCGATTAGAGTTGTGAAAATTATGTTAGTTATTATTTGGTAATAGCGTAATAGTACATGGCTCAAGAATATGAAAACATCCATATTAGTCCATTGAAAGTAAAAGTAACCTGGCATTTTATATCCCTTTAATTATAATTTTCTTAAAACTTTCGTCTGTTTTAAATTTTAATTTGTTTTCAATTTTACGATAAAAAGTGCCTTACCATTTATTGTACAGAATTCAATTTCATACACAAATGTGCAAAATTATTTTTTTAAGACGCATGGTTCTCAAGATATAGCGAAAAACTTTTAACACCCCATTTTCCAAAATGGCGCCCAAAAGAGGGAGGGGCTTTAAGCCCCGAAAATTTCATTTTACACTAACACTTATCCCTCCCATAAATCAAAAACATTTAGTCCTGAACAAAATGCCAGGCTAATGTAACATTTCAATGACCTAGTATGGATGTTCTTATATTCTTGAGCTTCGACAAATACGCTATTCGTGAAAGGTTTTAAGTACCTACGTATTATTAGATAATAACTAACATAATTTTCGCAACACTAATCGAGTCCAGCGTAACACAAAGGCGCACAATTACAAGAAGTTGCTAGTAAAAGCAGGAACGCAGCCTACAGATCGTTGATTGTAGCGGTATTGTGTAATGTTGATCTGTCTCACTCTAATTTACTGCAAACAGTGTCTTATTCAAGTGCCTCTGTTTATCTTACATACACCTCGGTAAAACCAATTTTTGAGCACAAAAAAGCATTATTTACGTAAAAGTGATATGAAGTGAACTGAGGTCCTTTTGCAAATAAAAAAGCAATCGTATTTCTTACGAGTAAATAAGTAGCAAGTGTTGTACTATTTTGAAATCTTGGGTAGTGTGGTACATTTTTTTAAAAATATGAAGTGTCAAAGTTAGCTTACAAAATTTTTTTGAACAATGACTCAGTCAAACTTTATTTTTCTTACGAAACTGACATTATTAATTCTTGGATTTGTGATTGCGATCAATAGCATGGTTATTAAGGATTACGTAAGAAAAGAAAACACAGCTAAATTTTAAAATTTGTAACCACTGTATCTAAAAATGTGAGCTAGGGTATCGATTTTCATTATTTTTCTTAATATTGCCATAACTACTAAACCAAGCGGGATGGATTATTTTTTCATACTTATTAAAGAACGGGCACAACCTGCCCTATCACCCGGTACCCGCTTGACGTTGAGTTTCGGGACACCCTGTATATTAGAAGGAAATTATATATTAGAAATTAATGATTGCATCATTGAAAGAAATAATAAAATATATAATAAGAAATTATATCAAAACAATTTTAAATTAATATCATTACCGAACTATAATTTCTCTTTAGAATATAAACAAGAATTAAATTTTAAAAATATTGAATATTAGAAGTAAAAATACCTAAAAAACATTTAACTTATGGAATATCAGTAACTACAATAATTTTTTATAATCATTATAATATTGATCATATTTTATCCTAAAAAAGGATCGAAAAATACTATAACTAATTTAAATCTTCCAAAGGTCGAAATTCAACCGTTAGAAGATCTTAATACGGGAGGGGTTATAACCACAGAATCACCACTTTAACCACAGCGAGTATTCTCGCTTTAAAGAATAAAATATGTAAACAAATGATCTCATTCTTGACGAACGATATAATCCAGACTTTAGAATGAATAAACAATCCTTATCTAAAAATATATTAAATAAAGAAATACTTTATCTTCTATAGCTTAAACGAAGTGTATGTTCACCACGATCGGAACATAAACAGTCGTCTACGATAAAGGAATGAATAACAATCACTTACTAAACGAAGTGTATGTTATGGAAATACGGAAAGTATAAATACCAGTCGTTTGTAACGTTCTGGTTAGATCTTAAGTTACTCTCACATTGTACAGACAGATTTCAACTTAATAAAGAAACCTTTGGTATCAACCAAAGTATAACTCTTTTTAAAAAGTGTTTTACTTAAATCACACTTAAATTTTATATATATATAAATTTTATTCGTTAATTTATTAAACGAATTTTTAAAAACTCTTCAGAGACGAGCTCTGAATTAGGAGTACTTTTCTGTTAGGATACAACTTAAGAACTAACTGGAACGTCGCAGACGACCTTTGTTTGGAGTATATCATTATTGCCTACGTGGCTTTTTCTTTGTACTTTTTCTTTGTTCTTTTACAAAGTATTATAATAGTTTGTTTAATCTGGGCGATTCAATAACCATTTCCTGTTGTTGGGTTCTTAAAGGAATATATGGAGTTTTAAAATATACGTTTGTCTTTTTGTTTGTCCTTTTCTATAGTTATAACTCCTCCCTCTTTAGAATCTTTTATCGGTTTGAGAGTGACCGATGGAAGATTTACATTTGTAATAGATTTTTAATTTTTTAATTTTATTTTTAAATATATAATTACAAAAGTTATAATAGTTATTACAATTGCAAACGTTGTTAAAAGTTATATGTTTTTTATGCATTCTAGATTCTAATGTTTCAATGTTTTCGATTGATTTAAAGTTCAGATCTTTATAATATAATTCCGAGAAGTTATAATTTAATAATGGTATTATTTTATAATTACTCTGGTACAATTTTCTGTTATAGATTTTATTTTTTATTTTTATTTTACAGTTTTCTAGTTCTAGTATATAATTTCCTTCTAGAACATAATCTAGGTTATTACAATTTTGTTTTACTTTTTCTTTTTGTAAGTTCCTTATTATTAGATATTTTTCTTTTTCTATGATTGAATTTTCTTCTGTAAACATTTCCGTTTCACATTCTAAATTTATACTGTCTTTAAATAGATTTTCAATACAATTACCTTTAATTTGATGTAGATGTTTTATTTCTTTAGTCATGGTATATAAGGTTTTGTTGAATTCTAATAATTCGTTATTAAGTATTTTAATTATTCTTTCTTTTTGTAGGTATAGTTTATTGTATAATTTATCATTAAATTTAGGGATACTTAGGATACTTAGTAAATTCTCGTCATAGGTTTCCAAAGCTATTTTCAGTTCTTTAAGTTTTTCAAAATTTATTTCGTAGTCGAATATCTCTTGGACAGTCAGTATGTCCTGTGTTAGTACACCAGTTCTACTAGTCATGATGATATCATTAATTTTTTCTATTATTTCCTGTACTTCTACTAAATTTTTGTTGAATTGAATTTCAATGCGTAAAGCGTTAATGTCATTTTGGACTTCTTTCCATCTATTCAATGTCTTGTAACTTTGTTTGAATATGTCATTAAGTTGTAAGAACTGTTCATTAAATTGTTGATTAATCTTTACTTGTTTGTTGTTGTTTTTTAATAGTTCTTCGTTATTTTCTTCAAGTGCTTTTAGGCTTTGTTTTATGTTTTCCCTATCATCATCGTCCATTGTTCCATAGACAAATTTCATTCCTTTTCCTACAATATTAATTAAACCTCTTTTGTGTATAACATGGTGGGGAACTATTGTTTGTAGTTTAATTTCTAAGGTATCTAACTTTTGTTTCTGTTGATCATTTTTATCGGGTATAATTTGGTATTGGTTTTTTAGTTGATCTATTAGTGTTTGACATTTTGTCAGGTTTATTAAGTGTAAGATTATTTCGTAATTATTGATTAGTTTTACTTGTCCTTCCTGTAAAAGGAGGAATTCTCTATCTATCTTTGTTATTTCGATATTAGATTTCACTAGGGTTATTAAAGAGAGAATCACTATTGTTATTTTCATTGTGGGATTTTGTATGTTTCTTTCTTTTTCGGAACTGATCCTTATGTAAAGATTGCTTTCTAAGATGTGGTTTGATTAATATTTTCTTTTCTTTTACTTTTTTTACTTTTACTTTCTTGTGTTTCGTTTTTAGTTTATTAAAATTTTCTGGGTTATTAATTTTTGTAAAGTTTGGATCTATTTCTGTATCTACTCTGTTTTTATTTAGTTTTTCTAAAACTTTAATTTTTTTGAACCTGATATGATATGATATGTTTCTCTTAAAAATAATTCTTAATAGAATAAGTTTTGAAAGTGGGATCATTATCTAATGTTATTCTTTCTGGGTGGGACATATAACTAAATGTTTTTTCTATCGCGTTTAGGATGTCTTTCTGATTTTTGCTTTTTAATTTCTCTGCAAAGGCAAATTTGCTAAATTTATCGATACAGGTGAGATACTTGTTATTTTTGGATAAAATCCAGATATCAATATGATAGTGAATGTGAGGACCGTTTGGGGTCTCAGTTTTTTCGTAAGGTAATTTTATGGGGTTGCGTTCTATTTTTAAATTGCATAGATCGCAATTGTTTGTTATCTTGGTTATGATTGTTTTTAGATTCGGATAATAATATTTTCTTTTGAGTTCAAGGTAAAGTTTCTCTATACCTATATGATTAAACTCGTTGATTTCGATTTCTTCCATGTCTGGGAGTTCATATATGTCTTCTAAGAATGTTTTAGTTCTAACTAGATTTTGATTATTATTATTATTCTTCCAATAATTTTGAAAGTCGAGGAATGATCTATCATTTTTCATAAAAATGGCGTTCCTGTGATTAATGTCTGATTCCGAAATTATTTTGTCAAAGTCTTTTTTGTTTAAAGGATTTTTTCTAATAATTTTTATCCTTCGTTTATTGAAAGGAAATGTGATGGTTTCGTCATCTTGTTCCCCTTCTTCTACGATTATTTGCCTGATAAAAACATTTAGAGGTTTTTCTGTAATTGGGATTACATAAATTGGAGCTATCCGATTCGTTCGAGTGTTGAGTTGAAACTAACTCTATAGCGTTTATTTCATTTAGTTTGATTCTGGAAACGGCGTCTGCCACCTTGTTCTCTTTTCCAGCCATATATTCAATTTGAAAATCGTACTCTTCGAGTTTGATTTTCCAACGTTGGAGTTTGGAATTAGGCTCTCGTAGATTCTGTAGCGAGGCTAAAGGCCTATGATCAGTGAGGATTTTAAATTTTCTACCATAAAGGTAATGACGGAATTGTTTGGTTGCCCAAACAATTGCAAGAAGCTCTTTTTAAATGGTGCTATAATTTTGTTCATGTTTGTTTAGGATTCTTGATGCAAAGCAGAGGGGTCCATGTGGTTGACTTAGGACCGCTCCGATCGCGTAGTTCGATGCATCCGTTGTAAGGGTAAATTCTTTGTTGAAGTCTGGGTGTCGATTCAATAGGTTGTCAGTCATTACCAACTTCAGTTTTTCGAAGGCTTCTTTATATTCTAATAAGTCTTCTGAGTTTATTTTTGTATCCTTTTTTAAGCATAGAGTCATGGGTCTATAGATCTTTGCGTAGTCCTGTATGAATTTTCTATAGTATCCTGTCAGTCCAAGGAATGATTGGATTTCTTTGACTGTTTTTGGAATTGGGAATTGTGTGGAAAATAAATTTTTCCTTTGGAATTATTAATTCCTTGTCTATAAAGATAGGAGTTCCTACCGTTTTTATTTTTAATGGGGAACTTCTGGTTTTTATAAACTGGGTTGGTGCTTTCTCGTTGTTAATTAGACTATTTGTTGCACCTGTGTCTATTAATAGTCTAAGTATTTGGTTGTTTTTTTTCTAGCCTAACAAAGGGGAGTTTGTTGTCTCCTTTGATATATAGGTTTCCGAGGCTGTTACGGAAAAATCCTGATTATTTTTATCTTTTTCATTATAATTTACGGTTACTTCCTTGAGCTGACCAGACGTTAGATCTACATCCATGGGTTTGTATTGCCTAGATGGAGGTTTATAATTTGGGATGTAATTATTTCCCTTGTAATTTGGATTGGGATTGTGATCAAATGGGGGTTTAATGTGTGTTGGGTTTTTGGGAATACAATTATTATGGTTTTGGTAATGTTTAGGGTTATTTTGTGGTTTTTGATTTGAATTAGTTGTAACTTTAGGGGTTTCTTATAATTTTTTTGGAGTCAATTCAGATTTATCGTCTATAAAACCTGCTTGCGTGAGCTCGTGTAAAGCTGCTTGTAAATTTGGTGGTTTTAAAGCAAATAGAACTGTTCTCATATGAACAGGTAAACGTTCCTTAAAAATATTCAAAGCTGTTTCAGTATTGTGAGGGATTTCAGATTGTTTCCCTTCCTGAACTGTTTTTTGGTTCAGTTCACACAGTACCTTTTGGATGTCATTATAAAAGTTCGTTACACTACCTTTGTACGGAGTTTGTCGTAACTCGTCATACAATTGGAAGGAACTTTTAAAACCACCAAAATTTGAAATGAGTAGTTCTTTGATATCTAGCCATCTTGTTAGATGGACATGAATCTCCATGCACCTTTTGGCTTTGCCAATTAGTTTAGACTTCAAGATATTAATGCACATTTGTTGACTTTGATCGTCATATTTTTCTAATGTTGGTATAATGCCATCTATGTTCACTATAAATGTATATAAGTCCTCTCTCCGTCCATCAAAAGTATTCAATTTCTCGATATACTTTAATGGATCGAGAGTTAGTGTTAAAGCCATTTTGTTATTTGGTTTTTCTGATTTAAGGTTTGGCAAACTATTTACGATATTTTCACTTGTAATATTTTTATTTGTTATATTTGGTTCTACAATATTTTTATTTATTTTGAGATTATTAAATTCTAAGTTACTTACAATATTCAGGTATGGGGGTGTTTCTTATTTTATTCAAGTGTGTATCTTCTCCTTCAGTAGATGACTCTTTGTCCATATACTTTGGGTTATTCTTCTTTGTTTTTCTGAATCTTTTGATGAAGCTCATCTGTTGTTTTTTACAGCATTGTTGTTTTATTTATTTTTTATTTTTTATTTGAAAATCAGTTTCTTCTATGGCATTCGTAATATGGTCATGTGTATTGACGTGAACTACTAACTGATTAAATTTATTCACTGAAGTAATCTTAACCTTAAGAGTCTTTATTTTCGTTAAAGGTTTCTTAATTTTCACTGAATTGTATTTGCAATAGTTTTGAGTGTTTTCAGATCAATTTTTTATCGTTATTCACTTTTAACTATAAAATATACCGTCGTTAGTTATTATTTTGTACGTATATCATTACTCTTTTGTTTCGAGTAATTACAAACGAATTTAATTTCACTATAGCGGTTTTTAAGTATTTCGTTACCGATACTGACTTTTCCCTTACGTGGGTTGACCGGTTTTGTAATACTTTGTAGGTTGTTTTTTGCAAAGGATACTTATGTGTAAAAGAGTATCCTACCGACTGCGCCAATTTTATTCGTTAATTTATTAAACGAATTTTTAAAAACTCTTCAGAGACGAGCTCTGAATTAGGAGTACTTTTCTGTTAGGATACAACTTAAGAACTAACTGGAACGTCGCAGACGACCAGTGTTTGGAGTATATCATTATTGCCTACGTGGCTTTTTCTTTGTTCTTTTACAAAGTATTATAATAGTTTGTTTAATCTGGGCGATTCAATAACCATTTCCTGTTGTTGGGTTCTTAAAGGAATATATGGAGTTTTAAAATATACGTTTGTCTTTTTGTTTGTCCTTTTCTATAGTTATAACTTATATATATATAAACAAATCACCCCAAAACTCATTATGTATCATAAAACCCATTTTTCCGCTTTTTTCTTAGTGCCAGTTGTACAATCGGGGGTTAAATATTGATCCGTGGTTTAGGATTTTTAATTCACCGATTTCGACGGATAAACTGAGGTTTAGCAATGGATCAGGAATTTACTTGGCTATTATAACATACTTGAACGATCGTTGAACCTCAGTTAAGGACTATTCACATGAGCTAAAGAAATTCGAAGAAATATAATTTGTTATAATGTTTAGATACTAAAATCAGGTTTTTACTTGATTAAAATAAATTTGAGAAAAACAATTGGTCGTCGCGAATTGCAATCTGAACTGAACGAACTGTCAAACTTTATTCGCGTTCCACATACGATCCACACTTCAACGAACAGATTGTTAGCGCGCGACTAACCACAAAATCACATTTGTTTATGTTTTTGGTGTTTGGTCATGGCTGGAATAAATTTGGAAAAAAGGTAAAAATAAATTGAATAAAAACTAAAAAAAAAAAAAAAATACATGTTAAATAATTTGAATAATTTTAGGAATTCGATGAAAGACTAATATTAGAAGTGGAGGCCAACCCATTGCTTTATAACAAGGCTGAGCGTTCCTATTCAGACAGATATAAAAAAGAGGAAATATAGCAAAATACTTTTATTTTAAATACGGACGGTAATACAAATAATATATTGTTGATTATTGCATTTATCACTAAAGTTTGTTTTTATTTCAGTGGAATTATGCAAGGAAAGGTGGAAGAATTTAAGAGATACTTTTGCCAAGAATTATAAAACAGAAAAAAATGTGCCGAGTGGCTTTTCCAAAGAAGCCATGGCCTTATTTTGAAATAATGAAGTTCCTAATTCCGAATATTGAAGTGCCAAAGTAATTGTGAAAACGTTTATCTTTATTAATTTCTCTTTTGTTTATGTTTGTGTTGTTTTTTATTCTAGAACTATCAGCAACATGGCAGCGCCCAAAGAAAATTCTTTTGCTGACGTCTGCGACACAGATGGAATCGAGGAAGCACCAACATCTTCAAATAAGCGCCCGAATGATTCGACACCATCAACCAAAAAGAAAAAAAAGTATGAGTTAGATACTGACAAGTTTTTGGCGACATTGACTCAATTAAATGAACCCGACTCACCGCCGTTAGAGAAGTTTTTCTTGGCATTGGCACAACGTTCAAATTCTTGGAGCCGAAAAAAACAATCCAAGCTGGAAATACGGATTTTAGAATTGTTTCACCAAATAGAATTCGAAGAAGAATGTTGATTGTGATGTGATTGTTTGTGATATGATTGTGATTGTTTGGGATAAGTTTTCAATTCTTTTTATTTTTTTATTCATTGTATAATTTAGTTCCTTTTTATTACCTTGAAGGATACATTTTAAGTTTTCTGTTTTGTTTTTTCCTTTTGAATAAAATTATTTTTAAGTTTTATGAAGTGCCATTAAGTAATATATACATATCTGTATGTAGGTTTATAAAAAAAAGACTGAAAAAGAAGTTTCTAAATAATATAATATAAAACAGCTTTCTGTTTTAAAGAAAGTTTACTACAATTTTTATTTTATATGAAAAAAAGTTTGTTTTATATCATATTATGTTGGAAATTTACGTCTCCTTCCTGTAGGCACCAGTCAGCTAATCATATCCTGAAGCGGATGTTGTATTTAAAGGGGGGATTGAATCTTGTGAAACTTGGTTAAGATTGCCTTTCTCCGTCGTTAATTTATTTGTGTCGCTTCTGAGGAAATTTTGGAGAATACAACAACATAAAAAAATTTGGTTGCCTGATTCCTTGTTGACTACTATGCGTTTCAAAAGGATTCGCCATGTCTGGGCCAAGCCACGACTCTCCTTGCTCTAGATAATCTGCAAAGATTTGAAAATAAAAACATTGGTTAGATATATAAATATTACTGTTACCTGTAATTAAAAATTCTCTCCCGGTGTGACCAGTTTTGTCCTGGAAACGGCCGCAGAATGGTTGACTTTAATGCAAAACCCTCATCTCCAATAATTACAAAGGGAAATTTGATTGTTATTCCAGGAAGGGGTGAATCACCTGGATGAGTTTTCTAGGATTATTAAGCCATACACTGCTGCTGAAAACTGTTGAGTCTGTATTGCTTCCATATGCTCCAATGTCAACCATTAAAAAACGATATTGTGCGTCTACCACGGCCATTAGGTTGTACGAGAATGATTTTTTTTAGTTGAAGTAGAAACTTCCACTATTTTTTGGGGCAAATGTAAGGACATGCTTCCCATCAACAGCACCTTGGCAATTTGGGAAGTTCCAGCGCTGTAAAAAATCTACAGAAATCTGCTTCCAATCTTCTTTTGGAAGAGAGTTTTATATAGCAATTTTTAAGCAATTGGAATTGATAACCCGGATGCTCATCACGTAAAACGAAAACGATTGGACGATATTGTTTCCACCATTGCTATCTCTATCATATCTGTAGAGTCAAATAAAGATAGCTATCTACAAAACGATATCGTTCGATCGTTTTAGTTTTACATGATGAGGCTCCTGAATAGTCGTATCAATTGCTTTCTTTACCGTAGATATTCCTATTCGAAACCTATAGGCTAAATCGACAAAACTTTCACCAGTAGCTAGGAATCTAAAGAAAATAATGTACACATGTTATGACAAGAAGCAGAGGCAGAGCAGTAGAGAAATGCATATCTTACCGTAGCGTTATAACAAACTTTTCCTTGGCACAAATCACATCTTTTCTCAATCTGAATATGGTATAAAATGTTTCTTTTGGCATCCTGAAGTACTTAAAAAATATGGTTAGATATTTTTCCAGTTGCTTTATTAAGGAAACATACTCTCCTTCAAGCCTAGTACGCAGATAGGGAAAAAATTTTGTTTTCATACAAAATTTTTCCCAGGACAAATTTTGTCTTCAGTTTTTTTCCAAGCAGTACGCAGTTCACGCGCAAAATTGTGACGGTTGTACCCGCTGTAAGGAGACTTCCAATCAATTTTGCCAGGAAAAATAATGTTCGAAGAATTATTTTGCGGGAAAAATTTTGACAAGTCAATAATTTTGCACGATCAACTATTATTTATCGATAATTTTACAAAATGAAAAAAAAGAAGAAAAACATTAATTTTGCGCGATTTTTCCAACGTTTTTGTAGGTATTAGAATTGTAGAGATAAAATTTGTCTTTTCCCGATCTGCGCACAAGGCTTCAGATTTTTGAGTTTTGTTCTATTCATAATTAAAAACAGCAAAATATATTTTTTGCAAATATTTAAAACTGAATTCAAAACAAACTGTCAAAGTAAACGTCATTCGCGACGAATAAAAAAAGCCCATGTGAAAATAATGTCAAAATGAACGAATATTCGTTCATTCGTTGGTCGTTGGTCGCTCTCATGTGAATAGTCCTTTAATCCACTGAAATCGGTTAATTAAAATTCCTGAACCACGGATCAAAATTTGAATCACGATTGTACAACTGGCCCTTAGATGTTTAAGAATTTTTTTCCGAATGAAAAAATGAACTAGGCTTGGCCAATGGTTGTATGGTTTGACAACACGGCAAGTTTTCAAAATATTTGGAAAACCTGCAACATGTGATTCAAGCAGGTTGTTTTTGCGTTCGAATGATCACAAATCAGTGGTTATCATGCAATGTTGTCACACATGCTTATCCATGTGAACCCCCTAATAGCACTGCTCAACAAAGTTTTTGTTACAGAAACCAAAATATACTTTTTCGAAGGTTTTTGGTGTGCTGGGGACCGATTCGGGTTCTGTGAAAAAATGAAACGAAAAACTTTTCATCAGTAAATCCGATTCTGCTTCTGTGAAAATGTGAAACCAAACATTAAGCACTTTCATAAAACCCCGGGTCCACAGGAGATTTTTCTTTCAAACTAAATATCTGATATCCATCCAAGACATTTTCATATATCTTCGCTGGGCAAATCATGTCATGATATTTCATTTCGTTCCTAGACTGCATGTGATTTTGATGGTTGATTTTTTTTTTGCGGATAAATGTGCAACTCTTCGGTTGTTGTATTCTAGCTCGGAAAATTAGAGTTTCACTTCGACAAAATTCCGACAAAGCTGAATTTTGGTAGAGAACTTTATTATTATGTCTTATCATATTCCAAAAAGTACCCTAAATATGGAACGGGGCTAAATTCAACTTTTACCAGATTCTTCGATAGTAATAATAATTTCTGTGAAATTTTCACGAACATCAAAAACAAATAAAACTTCCAAAAGCCACGAAAATAATAATTAAAACGAACGCAAATTAAACGAAATTAGGTATTCACAAAAATGAAACAAAAATTCACCTGCAAATACTATCTATCTATCTCTGATATTTTATCTTGATATGGATCTCCGACTTGCTTATGCAGATGACATTGATATCATTGGGAGAACGAAGCGAGCTCTTACCGGCGCGTTGTCGAATATTGAATTGGAGGCGACGAAAATGGGTTTAACTGTTAATGAGGACAAGACGAATTATATGCTATCATCGGGAAAGAAATCTCAACATCGTTGACTCGGGAAAAACGTCACGATGGATAGGTACAACTTCGAAGTCGTCAAAGACTTTGTCTACCTGGGCTCCAGTATAACATCGCAAAATGACATCAGTTCAGAGATCAAACGAAGAATTATTCTTGCACATCGCTGTTTCTTCGGGTTAAGAAGGCATTTCAGTAATAAAGCCCTCTCTCAAAGAACCAAGGAGACCTTATATAAGACCATTATCATCCCGGTCTTGCTATATGGGGCAGAGTCATGGATACTGACGAAAACGGATGAGGATCTGCTTGGGTGCTTTGAAAGGAAGATTCTTCGGGAGATTTTCGGTCCAGTCTGTATCGATGGAGTATGGAGGAGAAGATTCAACAAGGAGCTTTACGGGCTTTACAGCGACGTAGACCTGGTCAAAAAGCTGAAAATACAGCGGCTGAGATGGCTTGGACACGTGAAGCGTATGGACACCAACGCACAGTGGAACGATCAGTACAAAATTCTGGTCAAGTGGTTACTTTTTTTTTGAGATGAGCAATATTTTCTTTTCTGATGTCTTGAAAGCTGTCCCCTCTTTCATAAACAAGAACATTTTTTTTCTATAAACTTAAAGGTTTTCGAGAAATAATGGCTCAAGTCTAGACTTTTTATGCGTAACCGAAAAAAATGTGATATGAGACATAAATTAAAGTTCGTTTTTTGCTTTGTAACGGAACCTGTCATGGGTTAAAAAAATAAATTATTCATTTAAATTCCATAAGAAAAAATTTAAGCGAAAGAACACGAAAGTTGGCAAACATGGAGAGAAGAAAAAGGACAAGATGTTAAGTCCTATGAGGCTAATCCCACCCACGCATCACTATGTGAAGCGTCCTTGGCCACTGCTTCCTCTTACGTATTATATACAGTGACCCCCTAACTCGAAGTACTGATAATTACAGTCTTACCTCATTTTCTATTTTCTGCTACATCACGAATTATTCGCAGATCACCACATCCACTCTTTTATAAAATAATTTGTATACCATTATCGTTTTCCTTGTTCCTCTCAATCTAAATGAATGTGCGCACGTAGTAGAAAACGCTTCCCATTATAAAACCTATCAGCTCAACAAAATCATACACAACAACCTTTAGAATTTCGTTAAACGTTATAAATGGGTTTATTAAAAAAAAATATAAATTTTATGGTATGATCGGATAAATTGTAAATGAGTTTTCATATAATAATATATAAATATACATATAAATGTAGTGTAAATGTAAATATAATGTTATGTACCAATCGTAATATCTTGTTATGATATTTGTTAAATAAAAAAAATAAAGATTTTCCGTTTATACACTCGTTTAATAATATGCTTTCCCTTCTGATAGTTTGATTTCGTTTACTTTTCTAAATTTTTTTTTTATCTAATGGAACTAAGATCCGCTTTTCAACTTTAAATTTATAAATTCGATGAGATCTCAATATTTTGTTCTCAAAATAATCACTTTAAATGGCACAAAAAAATTAAATTCAAATTTTCATGTTTTTTTTGTATGTAGTCTCTGACACTTCACAATGGCAATTTCATTTATAATTCAAAAACACTCAAATTAAATCTCACTCAATATATGCTCACTTACCCCGATAGATTTTATACTTGTCTTTTTTTTTTTTTATCAATTTTGATTATCTTACATTAATCTTGTTGTTGCTGTTTATTTGCTGCTCTTGTTTCGACGAGGAGGTGCACCGCTTCGTTGGGATGTACAGTTTAATGTTTTACTTTCTTTGTAACGATGACGATGACGTGTTATGTTATAACCTGTAGATAATAAGATTTGATTTGATTTATTTTGGCTTTTAAATGAATTTGCTCTGCCTATATAATAATGAAATCTTTAGTATAGTATTTTATTGCTATTAATTTTTTTTTCCTATTCTGTAAGTTTGTTGATTGTTTGTTTGATTTTTTTTTTTGAATTAATATATATGACTTTTTTAGTAAATTGGTAAAAGAATATTCTTGAAATTCTAACTGATATAATTAAATTTATATATTCTTTTTTTATCAAAAAAAATAATTTCGCAAAAAAAGGTTTAAATTATTTTAATTAATTAAAATATATACAATAATTAATTATTATTATAATAATTACGATTGGTACTTAGTACATGTAGTATGTTGTCGTATCTGTGTCGTATGTTCTTGCTGTTAGTATGTAAGTTAAGGCACGACTTGCCTATCATCATCATATGATGAAATAGCTGACATATCATCAGCGAAGAAATTTTTGTGCCAAAATCAATGATCCAAAATAAAGTTTATACGGAACAAGAAGAAAGAATAAAAAATTTAATCGAAAGAAGAAAATATGTGTTAGAAAAAGAACAGATCTGTAAAAATATAAATTTTATAGAAAAAGTAAAGAAAATTAAAAAGGTTTTCAAAGAAGCAAGTGAAGACATTATAAATAATAATTTGAGTGAAGACAATAAAAAACTGAAATAAACAATAATCAATGAAAAAATTTTTTTTTTTATTTTGTTTTTATTAAATTAAATAAAAAAAGGAGTTTTTGATATCAGAAGAAAAATTAAGAATAATTTTAATTTGATTTAAATTAAATATAAAAATAAAACAACAAGAATAATTTTAATTTGATTAAAAAAGAATCTAAAAAATTAAGGCCGTGTGCGAATTCGTTTAAAATTTCGATTAAATTTGATCCCACATTAAATTTTGACGTTTCTGCAGTGGTGAATACAATTTCATCTTTTTGCTGTGTGAATTCAATTAAATGGGATTTTTTAATTCTCATATTTTTCTTCCGTCCGCAAGTTTTGGAAAAAAGTAGAACACATTTTTTGTAATAAATTTCGCGAATCAAAAAATTAAACGCCCATTCTAATGAGTTCAAAGAGAGTGCTCTTACCCTGAGCCTGTTATAAAGAACGCTTATGGTTTGTATTCTGTTGGAAGCAGCTGCAGAAAAAAAACACTAGACGCAAAAAACTTTGGCCGCTTGTAGTGGTCACACTGAGCTGGCAACTTTATTTAATTATTTAATGTTCGTTATCATTGCTACAATTAGCAAATGTTGTTCTTCAGATGAATAAAGGAGATCAATCCATTCATCTTTGAGATGTAATGACCTTTTGTATGGAGACTTTTCATTCAGAACGATGTGTTTTTCCAAGAATTTCATTTTAACCACCAGATTCGGGGTTCTATTTTGCGTCAATTCAAACTCGTAGCGCAAAAGAAGTTGTAACCAAAAGAACAAACAATGTTCTACTTCTACTCCTAGCTTCTACTTCTTTGCAAGCAAGGATCCAAGAGTCTTCATTTTGGCTCTAGAAACAAGATTATACAAATTGGCTTTGAACTTTTCCCTAATATTTTTAGAGTGAAATCATTTAATTATATTTTGACTTACCTATTAATGCATCTTCATTGAATATGTTCTTTCTTTGCACATGAAAACAAACAAAACCTTTCGTAGGTACTGGTAAACGTCAAAATTTAATCTAGCAGCACAAATTTAACATGCCCCCGGACCATGTTAAATTTTGACGTCTTATATTCACCTCAATAGTGTCAAAATTTAATTTTGGGATCAAATTTAATCCAATTCACACAATTAAAAAAAAATTTGTAAAACAATTAAATCTTTAATCTTAACACGCTGGAAAATCTATTAGAAAAATTTGAAAAATTAAATTTAAAAATGCCAAACGCTATAGAAGAATTGGTAGCTAGGCTAGTGGCCGCAAACACAGCCTCACTTCAAGCAGAAATTGCTGCTCTGAAATCAAATTTACAAGCAATATCAAATACTTCCCTAGTTACTGAGTATAAAACTCAGACAATATATGAATCCATTAATTGTTCTAAAACATTAGATGTTATAAAATCTTTACCAGATTTTACAGGAAACATAGGTTCATATGTTAGCTGGCGAGAAGCAGCTCATAATTCAATGTCATTATATAATAAAGGCAGCCGTAGATATTTTGCTGCATTAACAATTTTTAGAAACAAAATTACACAAGGTGCGAACGATATTTTAACGAATCATGGAACAGTTTTAAACTTTGAAGCAATAATTGCTAGGTTAGATTTTGCTTACGCAGATAAGCGACCGGTTCATATAATTGAACAAGAAATTAGTGTATTACGTCAAGGTAATACAGACCTAATTGATTATTATAATTTGGTTAATGACAAATTAACATTATTAATAAATAAAACCATAATGACTTATGGAACAGACTCTGATTTAACTAAAGAACTTAATCAAGCAAACAGACGCAATGCTCTTTGAATCTTTATTACTAGGCTTAACGCTCCATTATCAAACATATTATTTTTTTTGTCACCCGAAGACTTACCTTCAGCATTAGCCAAAGCGCAAGAGTTAGAATCAAATAATTTACGAGTTAGTTTTGTATTACAATTTAATCAATCAAACAATATGACACAATCAGGTCATCATCATAAAAATAATCTTAGATTTCCTGCACGGAATCACAATCAACAAAACAATCACAAAAATAAATACATTAAACCAGAACCAATGGAATTAGAAAGTTCGGCTCATAGGCCTATTACATATAACGAACAAAAGAAGTTCGAAAACGAAAAGCGAAAGTTTAACCCTTTTGCACAGAATAATAATGTAAATAATAACAGAAAATATGCTCACCCGCATTACAATAATAATTATAAAAGACAAATGTTGATAAAAGACAAAATGAAAGTGCACAACATAGTGTTCAACCTCCAGTAAAAGTTGAACGTGTCAATAATTTAAATGAAGAAGCTTTTTTAGAAGAGCGCCAGGATTACCCTTCATATTCAGGGACGGTCCACATAACAGAAAATTAAAAATCCTTAGGGCCATTTGCTGAAACGAAACTTAAATATTTATGTTCAACTTAAGCGCTTATGTTCTACTTTTTCCTCAGCGTAAACTGTCACATAAGCCCTTATGCTGAACTTAAATATTTAAGTTTCGTTTCAGCAAATGGCCCTTATTGATACAGGAGCTACAAGTTGTTACTGTAGCCCAAACGTACTTAATTATAGACAGGAACTAGTTATAAAAAAAAGAGTAAGAACGATCAATGGATCGACAATAATAACACATTATTACGAAGTGTTAATCTTTGATAAAATTGTAAGATTTTATGAAATAGAAAATTTAGCGGAGATTTATTGATAGGCTGTAATTTATTAAAACATGCAGGAGTGAAAATTGATTTTGAAAATAAAATTTTAAGATATAGAAATAATAGTGAGAATATATATATTCCCGAAGAGGAATGCAATAAAATAATCAACATTAGATCGAGGAAAAATTAATTGAAAGAATAAAGAAAAGAGTGAATGAAATACACTCTAATATAAATCTGAATTTACCTTTCAGAACAGACATAAAGGCAGAAATACGTACAACGGTTGAAACTCCTATATGGAGTAAACAGTATCCATATCCATTATCTGCCAATAGTTTCATTAATAAAGAAATAAATAGAATGATAAAAGATGGTATAGTTAGACCATCAAAAAGTCCATATAACTCACCAGTGTGGGTTGTTCCAAAAAAAGGAATAAATGAAGACGGTTTTCCAAAGATGAGACTCGCTATTGATTATAAAAAATTAAATGAAAATACAGTATCGGATAAATATCCTATACCGGATACAAATGTAATCTTATCAAATTTATGAAAGGCTAAGTATTTTTCGACTATTGATTTAGAATCAGGATTTCATTAAATCAAAATGAAATCAGAAGATGTAGAAAAAACATAATTTTCAGTAAATAACGGTAAATATGATTTTTTAAGAATGCCGTTTGGATTAAAGAATGCACCAAGCATATTCCAAAGAGCTATGAATGACATTCTACGCGAATTTATCGGAAAAATATGTCTTGTTTACATTGATGACATAATTGTTATTGATGACATAATTGCTTAGAAGAACACGAAAAACATTTAAATACGATTATAAAAGTTTTGAAAAATGCTAATATGAAAACATCATTAGAAAAATCGGTTTTCTACAAAACTGAAGTAGAATTTTTAGGATATGTTTTAGGTCAAAATATAATTAAAACTGACCCAAAGAAAATCGAAACTATATAAAATTTTCCAATTCCGAAAACATTAAGACAATTAAGAAGTTATTTAGGTCTTACAGGTTATTATAGAAAGTTTATTAAAGATTATGCAAAAATAACCAAACCTTTGACAAAGTATTTGACGGGAGAAAATGGAAAAGTATCCCAATACATTTCAAAGAAAATAGAAATTAATCTAGATCAAAAAGGAATTGAGGCATTTAGTGAATTAAAAAAGCATTTAATTAATCAAGTAGAATTGGCACAGACAAACTTTGAGAAAAAATTCGTGTTAACAGCGGACGCATCAAGTGACGCAATAGGTGGAGTATTATCACAAGATGATAAACCTATTACATTTATTTCAAAGACATTAACAAAAACTGAAAGAAATTATGCAACTAATGAAAAAGAACTTTACGCTATTGTATGGGCATTAAAGAATTTAAGAAATTATCTTTATGGAGTCACAAATTTAGAAAAACATACTCACCATTAACCATTAACTTATGCAGTTTCCCCACAAAACCCAAACTCTAAAATGAAAAGATGGCATTCAATTATAGAGGAGTACGCTCCTAAAATCATATATAAACCAGGTAAAACCAATGTAAATGAATAGCGGATGCTCTCTCAAGGCAAAACTTGAATAATTTAACTGATAAATCCTCTACAGATGCAACTGTACATTCAGCAGAAAGTAGCGATAATGTGACTATAAAAGAAACGAATAAACCTTTAAACGATTTTAGGCAACAAATTTTATTGGCCAGAAATAAATTTACAATTCATGAAAAAAATTAAGTTTTTGAAAATAAAATGCGACATATTATTGAGTATGATACTCCAGAAAATTTAGTAATTATTCTTAAAGAATATTTAAGACCAGGAGTTGTACCAATACATTGCACACCTGAAGATGATATTAAAGAAAAAATTTTACAAACTTTCAGTAATAAATTTTTGTATACTAAAATATTCCCAATTGACGTCCCAAATAAAGACGATCAAGTTGCTATTGTGGAACAAACACATACAAGAGCACATAGAAATTACAGGGAAAATCTCAAACAAATATACAAATCATATTATTGGCCTGAAATGAGGAAACATTTTAAAGAATTTGTTAGAAATTTCAAAGTCTGCAATAAAAGTAAATATGATCGACATCCCCAGAAGATACCAATTGAAGAGGCTCCAATTCCAAAGAAAGAGGGGGAGCAAATACATTTAGATATATTCTTCGCCCAAAAATTAAAATTTTTAACTTGCATAGATGTCTATTCAAAATTCTTAGTACTTAAACTAATAGACGACAGAACAAATTTAGATGAAAAAGTCTTAGAACTTTTACAAAGCTTTCCAGAAGCAGAAAAGTTATGTGTCGATAACGAACCAGGATTCTCCACTCCACAATTTAAATCCTTAATGCAAAGATTAAATATAGAAATATTCTTTTGTGATCCGAAACACAGTACTACCAATGGACAGGTAGAAAGAGTTCATTCAACTCTTATAGAAATATCAAGATGTTTGAAAGAAGAATTTTATTTAATTAGTGATTTAGAATCTATATACAGAGCTGCACAACAATACAATAAAACAATTCATTCAGTTACAAATAAGAAACCATTCGAAGTATTATTTAATAAAATACCATGTGAAGATTTAGATTCAAAACTTCGATTAGCGCAGCAAAAAATGTTGAATACACATAATAAGAATAGAAACGTTAAAGATTATAAACCAAATGAAATAATATATGAAAAAATCATAGGAGTTAGAAATAAACTTCAACCAAGGTTAAGAAAACAAAAAGTTAAAGAAGACTTAGGAAATAAAATAAGAATATTCAAAAAAGATATAATAGTGCATAAAGATAATATAAAAACTTAAACATTTTACAATTTCAAAAACCGGAACTTTAAACCCGGCAATATTAAATTTAAATGATATAAAAGAAATTACGAAACATGAACATGGTACTATGACCATAACAGATTAAATAGATGTTTCAAAATTTAAAATTATACAAAATGAATATGTAATTGTTGTATTTATAAAATATCCAATTGTTAATAAAAATTGTAAATTGTTCGAAACTAGAGCAATATTCCAATCCGATGGAAAACTTGTAATTGATAAAGAAATTGCAAAATGTAATAATGAATTTATAATTGTAAAAAATTGTAAAATAGAATTAAGATATACATTTTGTAAATTATCAAATAATGAATCATGTTTATCTGAATTGTTAAATAATAAGAAAGCAAAATGTAACAAAATTAAAGAAAAGAATTTAAAGTTAGAAATAATTAAAGACGGAGCTATACTTTTAACGGGAGAACATATAGTGGATAACACAACAATCAATGGTGTATACCTAATAAACCTTAAAAATACGACAGTTATCGATGGAACAACATATGAAAATCCAACATATTTGATCCAAAACTATCTCAAAACATATACTTTAGATAGATACGAAGTGGACAACTATTTTGAATCCATAGATGAAAACTTAAAATTTGATAACATAAATCTATTAGAAACATTACAAGAAGAAGCATCAAACAGTCCCATAATTACGTCATTGACAATATTGACAATAATAATTGCTTCAGCATTATGTATCATATATTACTTTAAGATGAAATCATCAAAAAAAAAACAAATTCAATAGAACTGGAGGAAATGCGTTTCAGTAATCTTTTAAAACGCGTAGAAGAATTAACAGAAGAAGCGGGACGTTCTTCTTAAAGAAAGAGGGGAGTTAAGGCACGACTTGCCTATCATCATCATATGATGAAATAGCTGACATATCATCAGCGAAGATAACTTCAAATATCCAATAGCCAGGAAACGGCACATCCGCCACAATGCAGAAAACAACACCTGCTACACAAAAGTGAAACAAGAACGATCTTTTTATAATAAGAAGACTCCAAATACCCAAAAGATGACATCATCCACTCCCGTTATAGCAAATAGTATTAAGTATCTTTAAGAACAAATTGTATCTTAGATTTAGATTCCATTTGTAGATCGAAGCGATCGGTTGTATTAAATAAAGTTCTTTTTTAAAAATAATTATTAATTTGTATAATGTTATAGATGCTGAATGTCTTTTTGCTGTTGCTGCGTTAGTGATGTAGATGTCGTAGGTTCTTGATGGATCGTTAGCTGCTGTAGGTTTTGTTGGTCCTTGGTGGAATTTGGCCCACGTGAGCTCTTGTCGCTCTCAGGTGGTCAGTTGGTCGACCTCGTCGCTGGCTCAATATGTGGTTTCTGCTGCTGGCGTGGCTTCTGTTGCGTAGGTAGATGCTGTGGGTACAACGTGGTTGTAGGTCGAATAAATTCCTAGTTTATTTTAGTTCTTTTAATTGTTTTACCTGGTTTTTCCTTTGTTTATTCGTAATTTGTATTTGTCAAAGCGTTCTTATTTCACCAAGTATCTCGTCTTAGTTATTTTTTGATATTTCTTTTTTTTTCTATAGGTTGTCCTAAAATGTATTTTTTTTTACTTTAAAAAGGTTTGTATGTTTTTTTTTCCACTAGCCTTTAATTATCCCGCGCTCGGTATAACAAGCAACTGAAGGATGTTGTGCATGCTAGCGAGACTAGCCCACGCTTACCACAGATTTAAGGCTGGGTTCCCTTTTTTTATCAAACTCAGAGTTGATGTAAATGCATTTGAATGTATTAGTGAAAATATGATTCTCTTCTTTACCAAATGACCTGTGTCATTCTCGCTTGTGCTATTCGTTTCTCAGAGCCAGATGAGAGCCACAAAGACATATAATATGTATTCATGCTATGCATAGCAAAAAGAGTTGCACAAGCGCACACAAGTATACACACAATTTGAACATCTGAATCTTCATCAAACATTTTTTTAAGTTAATCAAAAGTATCTGCCAGATAAGATGTTTATTCAGCTTTAATATTACAATTTCTTGTTATCCTACGATTTTTGTTAATAGAGATTTTCGATGTTGAATGAAAAAGGTGACTTTTTTCTTTGATCACCAATATCTCGACAAATAATGATGACTTATAAAATGTAAGGCCAGTTTAAAAAAACAGTGCTAAATTCCTAAAAGATTTGTTTTAAAAATTATAAAGAAAAATTTTTGTACACTTCCCGTGAATTTTTGAAAAAGTAGGTACCTACCTACAAAAAAAATGAGTTTTTGTAGTGTTTTTGTAAATCTTTTTTAATGATCACAACCCTAAAACTAGTACAACGTCTTACAGAAAAATAAACCAACAAAAATCATGTAAATTTTCAAATTGTTCCGTAAGACCGTTTTTACGTTAAGAATGGTCAAAGTTAAAAAAAAAAAATTAAAGGAGTGATTTTAACCATTGTTTTATCATCATCAAAAGAAAACAAAAATTTTTTCACAATTCATTAGTAACATATTCATAAGAATGTTCGTTAAAAGAAGGTGAATTATTATTAAAATAACTTTTTAAATCAAGTTTTTTTAGCGAATAGTTTTGAGCAATTAACTTTCAATCTGAAAATTTTGAAAAAAAAATAAATTAAAGTCAAATATTGGAAACTGGAAGGTCTTAGGACGCATACTTTAAAATATATCATGAAATATCTTAACAACTTCTACTCACTTGACTTATGTTTATGTAAGGATTAACTACTTTTTGGCTTCAGTTCTCTGGCCAGAGAGCTTACAACTTAGTTTGTCTGAACTCTGGTAGATTTCGTTATTTTCAATTTTCTCAAAAACTAAAAGACATTTTAGCATCCGGTTTTCTTTTTTTGACTAAAAGCTAATAAGAGCATTAAATTTTGAAAACACAAACTATACTTAATTATATAAAATTTTGAAAAAAATTAGTTTGAATCTTTTTTTTTCACTTTTTGTTTTCAAAATTTCGAATTTGGAAATTAATTTTTCAAAAACTATTAACTAACACAACTTAATTTAAAATGAAAATCAAAGAAGAGATTTCTGACTTTCCAAAAAGGTATAGCATGGCATTTTAAATCGTACCGTTGTTTTTAAATATTTTTTTTTCTGTTTTAAGTCAATTTTTTAGAAAATTGCCCCTCCTACCTAAACGGGGGGAAATAGACCCCCCTACTATACGATTTTTTTCTTGTCTTAACCCAGCCTACTCGCTCCAGCAGGTGCATCTTATACCGATCACCCTGTAAGTATATACCTAATTCTATACGAACTATATTAAAAAAACATTCCAACAGATGAGTTATCAAAAAAATGTACATACATACATACTTATAAGCTACACAAATGTGCAATTTATTTTTATGCACAAAATACCTAATGTCCTCTCACTCCCACCCTGCCTCTCGCAATGTTCCTAATCAACCACCAAACCTACTAAAAAACATTATTCTGGGCAACCATCGAACCAACAAAGAAAAAACATGATTGCATATTGAGGAACAGGTTTTTTCATACATGACCTACTTTGCTGCGAGATGAGAAAGACGACCCACAAAAATAGACGCTGATTACACGATTCTTTTTTTCGGTTGTTTCGTCTTTCGTTATTTTGACAGATATGGTGAGGGGTGTAGAAATGTAAGGGGAATGAAGTAACGAAAGCAGGAATGAAAATTTCAAGACTTTTTCTGGTTGAAGAAGAAGAAGAACTACCTCAGCCATTAATATTGGTTAAAATACAGTGCCATATAGGTTAATTAACTGGATTTTGCATCTCAATCACAACTGTTGCTGACATCCAACTAGTGAACAATCGCAGAAGCTAGCTATTGCCAAGCAACCTGACTGCCGGACCATCATGGATTCGCAATTCCCCCAAAGAGGCTATAATCAAATCCTTTCTTGTGTGTGTTATCAGTGAAACTTGTTTGTTTTTTATCATAAAAAAAAAAATTATCGTACAATCAAATTAGTTATACCTACCTATCTCATTTTTCTATATACTTGCCACCAACTGTTATTGATACCAAGAAAAAAAAGAAGAAAAATGTCTATTTTGTTTGTAGCAATTGAAAATCCACAATATCATTAATTTCAATGAAACTGTAAAAGTGCAAAAGCACTCTCGCTCTTAAAAGATTACCTTTTATTTTGTTAATACAAATCAAATATTTCATAAACACAATGTCTTAAACATAAAGCGTATTCGCTCATAAACGTGATTTAAAAATGTATCGTCCACAGGCGTCTTCTATGTATTTTTACATATTGTATATAGTGTATATATTATTAATTTATTATAGGTAGAATTTAATGACAATCGTCAAAAGCAAAATTTATATAGCTCCGAGAGCAAGAGCTACTATCAAAAGAGAAAAGTAAAGCCATGTTGGCATTTAATTTTAAAGCAACTGAACAGGATGGCCATACATTACAGCCTCCGATGTAACTTATAAGAAAGAGACAAATGTAAAGACTTTTATGTAAAAAAAAAATAGATAGACTCAATAAATATACATACACACATACTGGTTGAAGATTTAACGTTCTGGTTTGACAACCGATTAGTGATGAGCGATGATGGCAATCGATGTAACCGGGATTCTTTATTCAAAGTAAAACATCGATACATATTTCAGTATCGATTTTTTGATAAATTACATCGACCATACAAGAAAATAGAAACATGCAAACAAAATAGTTTGTTTAAATCAAATGCAAAGAGAGAAAGTTAACAAAAATATTTGTTGTTTTCTATCAAGTTGTGTGTTCTTTCAATAAGAAAATTGTCATGTGAAAGCATATTGTAATTTTATTAATTTGTTATAATTTATTGAATTTGATGGATTTTAAAAAAATTGACAAAAGTTCATTAGGTACTATTTCATGGAAAGGGAATAAGGATAATTTCAATACCCAAAGGAGTTAGCAACGAGTTCAGCAAAGAGGGTGCGTAACAACTAGTTATAAATCAGGTACAAATTCCAAATTATGTCAATATCTACTTTTTAACCACGACAATAAATGTTCACACCAAAGGTAGTCTAAAAATGTTTTTTAATAAAACGAGTGTGACTCTTCCCAATTGGTTGAAAAAAACCACAACACAGGTTGGCGAAGTCGACAACTCACATAGGTTTCAATACAAACAATCGATAATAAGCATGAAATTCACGTCTATTCTTCGCGCTTAGATAAGAAGCCGAAAATTCTCTTGGCTTTTGTAAAAGTACTTAGCTGTTATCGCATTAAACACGTTAACTGTTAAGTCGTGTTTTTTTTTATAAAATTTCCTTTGGGGATTGGGGAAAACATACGTGGTGTGGTAAAATCATTTTTCATGTTATGGTGGTATATTTTATGAGTTAAGCCTAGTACGCAGATCGCGCTAAAATTTATCTTCCATACAAGATTCCTCCAAAGATAAATTTTAGCGAGGACATTTAGCTAGGCAGTACGCAGTTCACGCGCTAAATTTAAAAAGTCTCCACTTAATTTAGCACACAAAAAATGCTCAACGCATTCTTTCACAGATAAATTTTGACATTTGTGCTCTTAGCAAACGATTGTAGAGATAAGAATTGTAGAGATAAAATTTAGTTTAGCTTGAACTGCGTACCTGGCTTTACTGAAGAAGTAAATGTTTTGATAGTTTTTTGTTGGTGTGATTTACATGTAAGAACTTAGCTTAATATGAAAAATGTCAACATTTGTACAAAGAAGAAACCTATGCTTTAGTAGCTTTAATTTTTTAACTTTCCAAAATGTTATCAAATCATTTTTGTTTATTAATTAAAATATTGAAGATTTAATGGAGGAAAGTAGTTTATACATTTTGAAAGACACCAATAGCTGTGTTTTGTTGAGCTAGTTACTGTGCCGATTCTGCAATGTTCCACATTAAGCCATAGAGTTATTGAAGATCAAATGTGCTGTTAACTTGTTGTTGGTAGAATTTGCATGTGAAAATTTTGCTTAATGTGAAGAATTTCTTAATGTGCACATTAAGGAGTTGAACAAAACACACCTAATATTATTTTACGTTTTAAATCAAAAACACGTTTTGAAAATTTTAACATATTTGGTCCTTAAAATAGAAAAGGAAGAAGTATTTCCTTTGTTTTCAAGTATCGATTTCGAAAAATACCGATGTTTTGGTTCGATAAATGTGTGTGCCGATTTATCGCTTAGAATCTTTCAATGTGGCTCATCCCTATAATCAAAGCATTATGCGATGAACTTTTAAACTTTAAATTATAAGTTATAACATTGCTTTTCATTGCTAAATAGGGTATACATTTGAACAAGAAAAGATTAAACCCCTTTTTTAATTATTATTAATGTTTATTTTCCAATAAATCCACCGCGGAGATTCTGAATGTCAAAATAACGAAACAAGTCTCACGAATGTAAAAAAGAATCGTGTAATCACGAGGATACGTACCTGTCAAAAAGACGAATAACGAAACGAACGAAAAAAAGAATCGTGTAATCAGGCTCGATCGATTTCTGCTCTAAATTCCGTCATATCTTTGGCCCTGTTTAGTCCAATTGTTGCATTAACGACTTCCTCATCCTCATTCTGGACTTCCGCACCATCTTCTCCGTTAGAACCGTTTGCATTTTGTTGTGGAAACCCTAGCAGTTCTTCTTGAGCTGCTAATGACGCTGCACCTAGTCCTTGCCCATCTCTGCTGTTATCAGTCGTCAAATTTAGATTTTCACTGTCTGTCGTATTCCCGTTAGTTGTATTCTCGTTAGTTGTATTCTCGTTAGCATTCATTATGTTAGGATCACTCCTCAAACCTCTCCTCTTCCGAAACTCAGCAAAAGATTCTCTTCAAGATCTTGGCTGGCACGATGCCAAAGTATGAAAAGTACGAAAAAATAAATTCAAATAGAAATCTTCAAGGTTGTACTAGCATAAAAGTTAAGAGTGGATGTGGTATGTTGAATCTTCCCAATTGTAGCAGTCGAAAATGATATCTCTCTCTCTTCCTCTCACTCACTCAATTAATCATAAAACAAAAGTAAATAATCGCAAAAAGGGAAGTCCTCAAATTTTAATCTTAAAAAAAATTAATTTACATATACAATGAATTGAAGTTTAAACATTATCGTAGATATTAGTAAAGCACTTGCAAAAAAAACAAAAAATGAGATTAAGTTTTTTTGTAGGACAAGCACTTTCTATTATGTCTTGAAGGATTTTAAAATCTTCTAACCGAACAACAAAAAAAAATTGAATTTCAGCTATTCAAAATTGGTTTCGATGAGATTAAAAAAATGCGCAAAACATCATGAATCATATTTAGAAATGCAAGCAAAACGCAACAGCTTGGACGGGGACACTATCACCCACCCACTGGACGTGAACTTGCAACTACCAATAGACCATTGAATTTGAAACTAGAAAAGATATTATAAAAAAAAATATTTTAAAAGACAAAAAAATTTCCCTTTCTTTGGTATATCTTTTCTTTTTCCAAAAAGGACGAATTCGAGCCCCAGATCAAAAGCCGGTCCAGGCACCAGCAGTGAAGGGTGTATGTGTTACCAAAGCTCGGCATGCTTGCTGGATGCCATGGCCTAGCTCGTCGAAAATGGTATGGGTTCTTTCCTTAGACAAACAAAACGATCGTTACGAAATTTATTCATGCCTTCTTTATAGGTTCAAAAGTTTAGAGCCCAAAATTCATCAATTTTACAAAAAGAAATAAATTATTCACAGAGAGAACACGAAAGTTGGCAACCATGGAGAGAAGAAAAAGGACAAGATGTTAAGTCCTATGAGGCTAATACCACCCACGCATCACTATGTGAAGCGTCTTAGCCACTGCTTCCTCTTACGTATTATATACAGTGACCCCCTAACTCGAAGTACTGATAATTACAGTCTTACCTCATTTTCTATTTTCTGCTACATCACGAATTATTCGCAGATCACAACATCCACTCTTTTATAAAATAATTTTTATTCCGTCATCGTTTTCCTTGTTCCTCTCAATCTAAATAAATGTGCACGTAGTAGAAAACGCTTCCCATTATAAAAACTGTCAGCTCAACAAAATCATACACAACAACCTTTAGAATTTCGTTAAACGTTATAAATGGGTTTATTAAAAAAAATATCAATTTTATGGTATGATCGGATAAATTATAAATGAGTTTTCAAATAATAATATATAAATATAAATGTAAATGTACATGTAAATATAATGTTATGTACCAATCGTATTATCTCGTTACGATATTTGTTAAATAAAAAAAAATAAAGATTTTCCGTTTATACACTCGTTTAATAATATGCTTTCCATTCTGATAGTTTGATTTCGTTTACTTTTCTAAATTTTTTTTTTTATCTAATGGAACTAAGATCCGCTTTTCAACTTTAAATTTTTAAATTCGATGAGATCTCAATATTTTGTTCTCAAAATAATCACTTTAAATGGCACAAAAAAATTAAATTCAAATTTTCATAATCCACCTAAAAGTACACTATATGTTTTTTTTTTTTATGTAGTCTCTGACACCTCACAATGGCAAATTCAATTAAAATTCAAAAACACTCAAATTAAATCTCACTCAATATATGCTCACTTACCCCGATAGATTTGATACTTGTCTTTTTTTTTGTTTCTTGATCAAGTTTGATTATCTTACATTAATCTTGTTGTTGCTGTTTATTTGCTGCTCTTGTTCCGACGAGGAGGTGCACCGCTTCGTTGGGATGTACAGTTTAATGTTTTACTTTCTTTGTAACAATGACGATGAGAAGTGTTATGTTATAACCTGTAGATAATAAGATTTGATTTGATTTATTTTGTCTTTTAAATGAATTTGCTCTGCCTATATAAAAATGAAATCTTTAGTATAGTATTTTATTGTTATTATTTTTTTTCCTATTCTGTTCGTTTGTTTGTTTTTTTTTTTTTTTTACTCTTTCAAAAAAAAAAATATAATGTCGCAAAAAAGGTTTAAATTATTTTAATTAATTAAAATATTTATAATAAATAATTAATAATTACAATTTTGTTTATATATATGTTACTGTAAAAAGCCGAAAAACTGAAATTCTAGAATTTACCGGTAAATCCTAGAATTTCCCAGCTTTTGTTTTGTTTTCATAATTCATTTCGGACTTTTACCACCAAGCATTTTGGTAAATTTCCGTTTTTACATAAGAGATATGGAAAATATTGAAATTCATTTCTGTAAAGTTAAAATTCATTTCTGTTCTGTATATTCTGAGAGAAGGAGAGAATCTGCAATTTTGCGTTTGGTAAATTTTAAGCTGATTTTAAATGTCAATGCAGAAATAGGAAATTATCGTACGTACCCCCATTTTAGCGCGAAAAATCAAGTTGAATTATGAAGAGAGAGAAGGGTAGCCTCCCTCTCATGTGGAAATTATTCTTACAGGGTAGTTGTTAAACGTTGAGTGTGTGTGGGCTATTTTGCCAGTGCTGTCGGCAATTTTAGCAAAGTTTTAGCTCCCTTTTTAAATAAAACATGCTATAGATATTTTGTTTGCAAACAATTGCATGACAGTTTTTGTCAGTTTTTTCTCAAGCAGGTCCTTCAGCATAAAGGCTTAAAAAATGTCGAAAAGTGCAAAAGTGAAAAACTTAATATAGGATACAGCTGCTAAGTAAAATTTGTGAAATTGATATTTGATGAAAATAGAAAGAAAAAAAGATAGGTGATTTTTTTTTACTTCAGTGTGTTATGGGTGACTTATATAACTGACGATTTGGAAAGGTACTTTTTGTTTGGCTCTTATAATTCTCATGATTTTAATCAAGGTACCCCTCATCTTTGAAAAAGGCAATTTCAATGAAAATAACGCGAAGTTTATTTAAAAATGTTTTGAAGCCAAAAAAGCCAAAGGTAACAAAAGCTTGTTCACGAATCGCATTTATGGGCGCGTTATTTAAATTGCTTATATTAGCTCGATTTCTTACGACCACGTACGTAGGTATCTTTAAGTCATTTTAAAGATCCTGTTTAGATTGGAAATCATGAGTACGGACTATTGAGGCTCATAGAGTTTAAATTAAACATTTTGGGGCTCCTTAAAATATATTGAACCAACAATTTCATAAAATTAAAACAACAACAACACAGACTCAAGATTCTGATTTTTATTTATTTCTTCGACGTCTCTCACCAATCTCTTCTCTTACCAACAAGCTGCCGTGATACGTCAAGTCAAGAGTGACAACAACTCTGACAAGTCTATAAACATTAAAAACATACGTTCACAAAAAATTCTAAACAAAAATTCCAACTGTCCATAATTCATTAATGTGTGTTAAGATTATTATTTAATTAATTAAATATTAAGTCATTTGCTATAAATTATTCAATGATGCTTATTGTTTAGATATTTGTTTGGAAAGAAATACATTTAAAAATTAATTGTTAGCATTTTTAGCACTAATTAAGAATTGATATATTTACTTATATATTATTCTTCAAAACAACATGATGTGTCCAAATATTTTCTCACACGACCCTTTGCCCAGTATTATTTAACTAAAATTCGAAACCCAGCTTTTCAATTTGTCTTTGTGTCCAGCTACCACAAAACTTACTCAAAAAAATGTATATATATCGGGCAAGATTTTAGAATTTGTAGAAACCGAGTTGGAGAATGCCGGTGCTGTGGCCAACAATTCAATATTTCAATGTCAATGCGACGTGAACCCGTTCTGCTGGAAGAAATCACATGTGATTCGGCAATTAACCACACGTCTCACATATCTCACAATCGCTGTGGACATTGAAAGTTGATCTTTTAGATAGCATATACTAATTTTTTTTTCCGCAAATGAGGTACAATACAAATTTCTTTCGGTAACTCACTTTTTCAAGCTTTGAAAAAATAATGAAATGGGCCACTGAGTCGACTTGCTCATATGTTGTATTACATTATTAATTATTTATTAAAAGAAAACTAAAAAAACTTGGAATACCATTTTAAGTGTTTAATAATAGAGCTTAGAAAAAAATGCCGTGCGCGGGATAAATATCCTTTTTCATATCATGATTTCCATCTAGGGAAACACCTTAGACCTTTAAGTTCCTAATTTTTTTCTAATGTAATTAATTAATTGTAGGTGCCAAAAGTAAGTGTTGGTCTTTTTCTTGTGAATTTACGTAAAATTAACAATAAATCCATCCTTGTAATTGTCTTAAATTCATAACTTTACTCTGAGAAATTTTTGAGACAAATGAAATAGCAAGCTATTGAAATGCCCAGCCAACAATTTATGGTATACTATTGCTCTTGCTTTCTATCGAAAGTGACAGATTGTAATCTATGAAATATTTCAGATGGAGACCCGGTGTAACATAAATACGTACAGACCTCATGTTCCATTTTTTTTACAAATCCAAAACTTGCCTTATAGTACGTAACCTACATATAGCGCAAGTAAAAATGGAACTAAGCGACTGCGTCAATACGTCTGTTCTTTTAATTCCCAAAACTGCCTTTACGAATTTCAATACAAAGTTCTGTCAAATTTCATATAAAAAAAATAAAACTGTACTAAAATTAGCAGAAATTATGGCAGTTTTGGAAATAAAAGAAGAGACATAATATTTCGAAATTTATTTTGCTATTACAGCCAGGTGTGCAAACAAGCACTACCATTTTTCTTTGGTCTCTAACAAGATAGCGAAATGCTTAGATTACAAGAAAACTAATTGCCAGCTTTACAAATTTAAGGCCACAAACAATAACGAACTCAAAAAAAAACATAAAGTCATGCTGTAATGAAATAAACAACAAAAAAAAACTGGAATGTTATATTTTCACACAAAATTAGTGGTCCAGACAATTAAGAGTCGAAACTTCTTTAAATAATTACGCGCTTCAAAAAGCGGAAAGAAATTTTTAGTTTGTGATTTCGTTGTAATTTTGTATGTGATTTCTCCTTTCGTATCAGCAGAGTACTAGAATTAAGAATTTAGTGAAACGACAGCACAGGTTGGAGAGAAATGTATGCAGATTACCAATCTGCAAGCTGTATACTCCAACCCTATCCGTCTTTCTCTCCATTGTTTGTGGCATTATTTATTATATTTAGGCATACGAAAGCTCCGAAGAAATTTATTTTTTAAGCGATATTATTTAATAATTACAGCAAAAAAAATGTCAAAAATACCGAAGCAACGGTTTTATGAAATTTTGGATACAATTATTTTAAATAAAAACGCTCATTATAATTATTTTGACAAACAAGAATATATTGAATGCATTCAACAAGTGAAAAGCGCAAAATTGACGAAAAAAAAAAAAAACAATCTATCGCTTAATCCGTCTATTGATTAAGCGTTTTGATGTGCTTAGTATTGGTTGTGAAGAAAAACGAATAGCCCCTGTCCAAAAGAAAATGGGAATATTAGGTAAGTAAATAGTTATAACTATAAACAAGAATAATTACAAAAAAAAATAAATACAATTCAATATTTAAAATCAAGATGAAAAAACAATTCAACCCTATCACAAAATCCATTGTTATTAGACTAAGAGGCCACAGCAATTTTTGGGTGTGACGTATAGCAAAATTTCACTGATGCAATAAGATAGGTCTGTACTTTCTTTTCGCAAATATGCAAGTCTTGCAAGCTGTGGTTGGGGGCGTTGCTGCAGTAAAAATGCATTTTTTTCTGAAAGCCGAGAGAAAAGATATAGCACTCAAAAATTATATTTAATAAAAGAGCTGAATACCATAGACATGAATATGAGAGTCCAAGACTTCTTAGGTGGGGCCTTCTGTATACAAGATGCACTTGAAAATTCATTTTCATATTCCTCATATTCATGTCTATGGTATTCAGCTCTTTTATTAAATATAATTTTTAAGTGCTATATCTTTTCTCTCGGCTTTCAGAAAAAAATGCATTTTTACTGCAGCAACGCCCCAACCACAGCTTGCAGAGAGGTCTTGGACCCCATATTCATGTCTATTGTATGGTAGAAGAATATTTGTTAGACCTATATTTACAACAAAAAATTTTGAAAGGTTTTCTTGGATCCAATAATGTGAAGTGAACGACACCGCTATAGATGTAATTGTCGATCATTTAAAATATTTATCTTTTAAAGAAAGATTTTCTGATTTGAAAAAAATTAATTTCCCAACTTGGATGATGCAGCCAATTTTAGTGAATCTTTCAGATATTTCAAATAAACAGTAGGTATCCAGAAGAACTCTCGGAATTAAAAAATGATGAGTCAATCAAAACTTTATTCGAAAAAAAAGGAAAGATGACATGGTTTTGTGAGGAAACCGAACTCAATTCCCCAATGCAACCAAATATGCAAGGAAACTGTTGTTAATGTGTGAATGTGAATTTTGTGCCATAAATGACTTGCTGATAAAGAAAAATGTCTTGATATAACAAAACAAGGGGACACTGAAGCTCTCTGAAGGGGAGACTGAAGCTCTCTAAATTTGAACCTGAAGTAAAATCTATGTATTTGTAAGAGACATCAAAAGCGCAAGGATCTCAGTAATTTTAAATAATAAGTATTGATAGGTACTAAATTATATTGTACTTGAATTTATGTTCTATTGTTAAATATTTAATAGTATGAATTATAATTGCATCTTGGCAACCCAACTCTGATTCACCATTCATTTGAAAAACAATGACCAATGAGTCTGACAATGTCCTAATCATCTGACAATGACACAAATTGTGCGTTCAGACGATTGTAAGATACCTGACAATTTTTTGTCAGATTGTCATCTGACAATTACCTGACAATGACGTTTCTGACAATATTGTCAGACAAAATTGTGTGTACAGACGATTGTAAGACATTTGGGACAGTATTTTCACTGACAGATCTGACAATATTGTAAGATCTGACAATCGTCTGTACTTTACTTAGCTTTATTCTTTACTTTACCTTAAGCTAAGTATAGACGATTGTCAGATCTTACAATATTGTCAGATCTGTCAATGGTCTGACAATAGCGGACAATTAGCTGACAATTGACAAATTTCTTACAATGTCAAATTGTCCGTTCACACGATTGGTAGATTTTGTGCCAAAGTCTGACAATTTAATTGTCAGCTTTTGTCTGACAATTTTCGGACAGTTATATATCTGACAATATTGTCAGCTTGAAAATTTTCTGTTCACACGGTTGGCAGATCAATAAAAATTCAAGTCACAATAAAAATTCAATTCAATTGAGGATTTCAAGATCAAACAAACTTTTATAGAATTTCACTTTTTAATGTATGTAGCCACTATCAAGAAGAGGATACTTTCAAAGTGATTTGAAAATCTAGTGTCATAGTGGTAATGCCAAAACAATTGGACGAGCATTTGAAACAATTTAACTACAACTGGACATCGGGGGCGACGGACGACTTTACACACTACGAAGGAGAAATATGCCAGAGGTCGTCAAGACGCGCTACGAAGAACAAAAGTTCATATTCTGTATCAAATTATTAAACAAAAGAAAAGAATTTAAATTTTAAATCATTTATTTTTTGAAAGACGCAAGAATGAGAAGCTCTTGCAATAATTGAACTATACCTATTGAAGAAAAAATAAACCTTTAAGTAAAAAAAATTCAGCAGGCTTACTCTAGAGAGTTCGACTGATTTAGAAAGTGACCTTGAGACTATGTTAGGTCTGAGCGAGTTGGCGGCAGGCTACCTATTGTTATCAATTGCTTGAGCTGGTTTTTTTTTTTCAAGTAGTGTCCCTGTCCACCCTCGTTTTGGCATTCTTCAAATTTATTTAATTGCTCGTATAGTTTCTTGGCCATTTTGAAGTCCAATTTTTTTTTAACTTGTTGAAATTTGCTGTTAACTTTATTTTCATCGTATTTAATCTTCATTTGAGTAGATATCTTTCAATTGTTTTATTTATTCCGAACAAAATATACAGCACAAGGAATTTAATATAATATAAAAGTGAGTCCAGTTGCTTTATAGATTTCTTTTATTCAGTTGTGGAAAAACTACAAATTTCCTACAAAAATGTTTTTTTTATCTCTCAACTCGGCTCCAACCGTTTGACATTTCGAACAATGAAAAAATTGTCAGCGATTGTAAGATGTTTTCAATGAAAACATCTGACAATGACCAATGAGTCTGACAATGTCCTAATCATCTGACAATGACACAAATTGTGCGTTCAGACGATTGTAAGTTACCTGACAATTTTTTGTCAGATTGTCATCTGACAATTACCTGACAATGACGTTTCTGACAATATTGTCAGACAAAATTGTGTGTACAGATGATTGTAAGACATTTGGGACAGTATTTTCACTGACAGATCTGACAATATTGTAAGATCTGACAATCGTCTGTACTTAGCTTAACGCTTTTGTGGGTGACTAATTGCTTGGGAGTCTAAAAAACAAAATGTTCTTTCTCTGAGCAGAATATATAGCAACGTGTCAAGGCGTAAAAGAAGTTTGCTTCCATCGAAGCCTTTTAAATGAAATGAAGTTTGAAGACTACCTTAAAACAGCTTCTACAATCATGTGTGACAATCAAGGTGCTCAATTCGTTGTGAAGAATCCAACAGTTCACAAACGAAGCAAGCACATCGACATAAGATTTCACTTCATTCGTGAAAAATTTGTTTCCGGTGAAATCAATATCACTTATGTGCCATCATCGGAAAATGCAGCAGACTTATTTACAAAAAGTTTGTCTTTAAAGAAATATAAATTAGCTTGTGAGATGTTAAAGATGAGATATAAGTTACAAAAAAAAAAAAAAATTTTTTGAATTGTATAATTTCTATTTCTGATGAATAATTCCTTTTTATTATTCATACAATATACATATTTGAAATCATTGTTAATCTCTATTGGGTTGAGGCGGAGTTTGTTAAATATTTAATAGTATAAATTAAAATTGCATCTTGGCAACCCAACTCCGTTCAACGATTCATTTGAAATTTATTCTTTACTTTACCTTATTCTCTTTTTTGCTTCACAAAAATAGAACAGACGTGTTTCTTTTGTTTTAACCTCTTGTTTTTTTTTATATCTATGTTATTTGATTCGAAAACAAACTTGTTGTGTTTACTTTTTTTCCATGGATTTTTTTTGATATCAGCCATTTTATTTTTATTTAACAGATTTTTTATTTTAAAAATTGTTTAGGTATCAACATTATAATGATAGGAGGCATGAGGATTTTGGAAATGTTCTAGTGGGGCATAGTACATAAAAGGTTGGGAAACACTGATCTAAACAATAAGCATCATTGAATAATTTATAGCAATGACTTAATATTTAATTAATTAAATAATAATCTTAACACACATTAATGAATTATGGACAGTTGGAATTTTTGTTTAGAATTTTTTGTGAACGTATGTTTTTAATGTTTATAGACTTGTCAGAGTTGTTGTCACTCTTGACTTGACGTATCACGGCAGCTTGTTGGTAAGAGAAGAGATTGGTGAGAGGCGTCGAAGAAATAAATAAAAATCAGAATCTTGAGTCTGTGTTGTTGTCGTTTTAATTTTATGAAATTGTTGTTTCAATATATTTTAAGGAGCCCCAAAATGTTTAATTTAAACTCTATGAGCCTCAATAGTCCGTACTCATGATTCCCAATCTAAACAGGATCTTTAAAATGACTTAAAGATACCTACGTACGTGGTCGTAAGAAATCGAGCTAATACAAGCAATTTAAATAACGCGCCCATAAATGCGATTCGTGAACAAGCTTTTGTTACCTTTGGCATTTTTGGCTTCAAAACATTTTTAAATAAACTTCGCGTTATTTTCATTGAAATTGCCTTATTCAAAGATGAGGGGTACCTTGATTAAAATCATGAGAATTATAAGAGGAGGAAGCTGTCGGAAGCTTATGTCAAGAGCCAAACAAAAAGTACCTTTCCAAAGCGTCAGTTATATAAGTCACCCATAACACACTGAAGTCAAAAAAATCACCTATCTTTTTTTCCTCCTATTTTCATCAAATATCAATTTCACAAATTTTACTTACAATTTTTCGCAAATAGGCAGCTGTATCGTATATTAAGTTTTTCACTTTTGCACTTTTCGACATTTTTTAAGCCTTTATGCTGAAGGACCTGCTTGAGAAAAAAACTGACAAAAACTGTCGATAACGATAATTTGTACCTCATGCAATTGTTTGCAAACAAAATATCTATAGCATGTTTTATTTAAAAAGGGAGCTAAAACTTTACTAAAATTGTCGACAGCACTGGAAAAATAGCGAGTGTGTCTGTGCAGCCCACACACACTCAAAGTTTAACAACTACCTAAAATGGGGGTACGTACGATACGACCGACGCACGGTACGAGGTACACACTAAAGGAAGAACTATTGTTCCCCTTCGAAAGTAGGCGACAGCAACAATCTGCAATTATGATCATGAGACTTCCGTATATTCGCTTTTTCATTATAACAAGTGAATCGGGTATAGTTTCGGCTTTCGAGGACCACTTTAAAAATTTATACAGGGAAAGATGTCCTGAATTCATCCCTAGTATCTCTCGGGCCGCTAAATCCACAGCACTAGAGATAAAGCACTCCAAACCGGTTCATATATTTCTTTTTAGTCCCGACAACTCTGCTCTAAACCCAACTGTCTCCGATATCTTCATTAACTCCTCCGCTGTTAAGAACATCATATCACTAATCAAACCGAAAAAGTCAGCAGGCCCAGACGAGGTAACTAATTTCGCTCTTAAGAAACTTTCAAACTTGGCCATCAATTATCTAACAATTATTTTTAATAATTGCCTCAACAATGGGTATTTTCCTAACAGTTGGAAGGAGGCCAGAAACCTTCCCATCCTCAAAAATCAGAATAGCTTTGATCTAAACAACTTTAGACCAATTTCCCTCCTATCAAACGTCGGCAAGATCTTGGAGCGAATTATTCTTGACAAGATGAATTCTTCTACAGAAAACCCTATTGATCCAATCTCAGACTATCAATTTGGGTTTCGTAGAGGCCACTCGACCCTTCACGCCCTGTTAAAAATTCAAAACGATGTGGTACTTAATCTTAGAAACAAACGCTGTACGGTGGCCTGTTCGCTTGATGTTGAAAAAGCGTTTGATTGTGTCTGGAGGGATGGCCTCATCCACAAATTGGTAGCCCTTAATCTTCCCCGCCATATAATCAATATTCTAGAAAGTTTCCTAGCGGACAGGTCTTTCTTTGTCCAGATTCAAGGCACTAAATCTAGTACCTGTGATTGTAATAGTGGCGTCCCCCAAGGATCCATCCTGGGGCCCCAACTCTTTAACATTTTCCTGTATGACTTTCCCCATTACTTTTCCGAAAACAATTTAACTTCAATCGGGCTCCTTTATGCTGTCATCAGCGTACTACAGCCACGAATTCCCTATAGTGGCATCTCGCCACCTTGAAAAACATCTCAACGCCATTAGTGATTTCTACAATACCTGGGGTATCAAACTGAATGCTCCTAAGACTGAGATGATATGCTTCAGAAACGCGAGCGGGAAAGGCCCTGCTGGAGTGGTCAGTGAAAGCAGAAACATCTCTATTAGACTCAACGGCAATATCATCCGCCCTAAAAATAATATTAAATACCTCGGGGTTCATTTTAATAAACTTTTTAAGTTTAATATGCACGCCAGAATCACTCTGGATAAATCCAAGAAAATAACAAATATGTTAATGCCTTACCTCAGACACAGAGCTTTGAATATAAAACCCAAGCTACTCTTTTACAAAACACTGATAAGACCAATAATGTCATACGCATTTCCTATTTGGTTCTCTATGTCCCCCACGGCGGCCTCCGAATTGGAATTGCTTGAGCGAAAGATCTTGAGGCACTGTGCCAGTATCAATTTTGAAAACCGTAACAAGAGATATTCTAACTCTTATTTACTTAAAGAAACCAACACCATTCCGTTTTTGAGGTATGCTCTTCTTCTAATGAAGAGGATCATATCCAAACTTGAACTTTCGGACAATGACTTGATGGAACAAATCATAATATCGCAGGCTGGGTTCTCTTGGGACAACGTCAACTATCTATCGCCCATCGGAATTTCCTCAAGGGATCTTGATCCCACCGAAATTACTCCACATCGGTTTTACCTTACCGCCACCACAAACCAAAATCGTGGCTAATTAATAAACAATTTGTGTTCCTTACTTACACTCTTAAACTACCACATTTATTGAAAGTTTAAAAAAACGAAGAAAATAAAAAAAAGAAAAAAAAAAAAAAAAAAAAAAGATATGACATAATTGATAGAAAGAAAAGTATAAAATACAAAACCGACAGTAAAAGCGCTTAATCTTTAGAGATATTTTTAAAAACGAATGATCCAAAAATATTATTAAAAAAAAAAAAAAAAAAAAAAAAAAAAAAAAAAAAAAAAAAAAAAAAAAAACAAATCAAGACTGAATCAATTCCTACGTTTTTTTAAAAAGGGAGGTGGGCAGTACCTACACCCATAGGTTAAGCTTTATTATTCTAAATATTAAAACACTACGCCAGCTCAAATTGTTGTTAAATGTTTTAATGTTCGTAACAAGTCTAGAGTGCATAATCTGTATATCATTTCAAATACATCTACCTTTTCAAAAAAATAAAAAAGAGAGAAAGAATCTGGTATAATATAAATGTATCTAAACCTCTGAAACTTGTATATCGAGTCTTCCACTCATTCCTTAAAAGAATTAATATTTTCATACGTATTAATATACTCACACACTCGAGTATACCAAGAAAGAAACAACATGTGATACTTTGATAGAGCGCTCTCGCTCTAATTAAACAACAATTTCGAAAAAAGGAGAGAAAAATATCAGAACTGTAACTGTAAGAACTATATGTTTCACAATGCACTGGCGCATTCCTCGTTTGTACCTTAGTTTAGTTTAGTTTGTAAGTTAGTATAGGTGTATTGTAAATATAAATGTGACTTTCCGTCTCAAGCGACACAATAACACTTTATGAGCAAAAGTAGTTTTACTATATTCTCTTATATAATAATTTTTGCCACGAGGCTTATCATTAAAGTAATCGAAAAAGAAGGCCATACATTACAGCCACTTTTATATACAAATTTAGCTTTCGTTAGAATAAGACAAACTCTGTAATAGTCTATAAGAAGTCTCAATAAAAATCAATTTAATTCAAATTCGCTTTTTCACTTCCGATCCCTTACAGTGCCCCGCCGAACATATAGTTCTGAACTGCACTAGCTTAAGTTACGGTGGCCTGTGTTCCTACTAATGCATGACAAATCGTAAAGTAAATGCCAACGCGTTAACACTCCATAATTTCCTATTTCTGCATTGACATTTAAAATCAGCCTAAAATTTACCAAACGCATGGCGCACTGGTAAAACACCGAAAAATACAGAATTGCAGATTCTCTTTTTCTCTCAGAATATACAGAAATGAATTTCAACTTTACAGAAATGAATTGCAATATTTTCCATATCTCTTAAGTAAAAACTGAAATTTACCAAAATGCATGGTGGTAAAAGTCCGAAATGAATTATGAAAACAAAAAAAAACAATATTTACCAATGGTGCTCGGAAATTCTAGGATTTACCGGTAAATTCTAAAATTTCAATTTTTCGGCTTTTTACAGTAACATATATGTCCCCTTTCACACGAAGATACTAGTTGCTGGTGATTTTTTTGACGTTTTCTTTAAATCTCCTTAACAGTCTCCTGTACCTTTCACACGCAGATACAAAGTTGGAGGAGACTTGCTGTATTTTCCTTTTAAACTACCTTGGTTGAACGCACACAAACGTAGTGTGAAGAGAAACGTCAAAAAAGTTTCCTGAATTTGTTGACCGGGGAGATTTCATTTCCCCCTCTTTCTTCCTGCCCTTCTCGCCTATGAACTATTTGTTGCCGGCAACTCAGTTGCCCTGTGTGAAAGGGGACTATATGTATCTGAATTATATAAGGAAGGGAGGAAATGTTACGTTTACATTACGTTATTTTAAGATTTTAAGATTAACATAATATTTGGTCGCATTTTGTATGCAACTTAATGAAATGCAAAACAAAAGTAAACGAAATAAATGTCAACCCCAATGGAATATCCGGCGTCTTCAGCCTCTTTCGTTTTTCAACCACACACGGGGCAAGAACTTAACAATATTAAATAAAAGTTATAAGTATTTAGAATAAGAATACAAACTTGTTTCATTCAAACATTCAATTCCATATATACAACAAATTGGCGACGAGGATGGGATATACTTCCAACAGCTACCTACAAAAAAATATCCTAGTTATTTTCACATCACGGTTTCATACAATCAGTAATACACGTACTTCATGCCTCCGAAGAAACAAGTTGAAGACGATAAAAAAAGAAAGAGCGAATCACCAGAAGACCAAACACAGATTTTACAGTCTACAGAACCACTATTATACGATTCAATGACATCCGTACAAGCCAGTGTATAAGCCAGTTATACAATTGATATGTTCGACCCATCGACATCAAATTGAGATCGCTGGGTACAACGTTTAGAGGGCTCCTTCAAGGTTTTTCTAGTCCACGAGCAGTTTTAAATCCACTACCTACTTCATTTAATGGGTGCCTCCGTAATGATATCCTCTGTGACAAACTTTCACCTGACCTACCTACATCAAAGTCTTACGAAAGTCTTTGTGAGATAATGAAAACACATTACATTCCAGAACGCTTGGAAATTGCCGAGAACTTCAGGTTTCATCAGAGGAAACAACGAGACGGAGAGAGTATACAAGAATTTATAACTTCTCTACAAAAGCTTAGTATACACTGTAAATTTGGAAACAATCATCAGACAGCCCTCCGTAATCAGTTCGTCTTCGGACTTGCGAGCAAGCTTACTTCTGGCTCCTAGAGTGCAAAGACTTCAAACTGGAGGACGCAGTCAAGACAGGATTAGGATTGAACTCTCGGAGAAAACGCAAATCAATTACACGGAGACCTTCGCACGTCTCATACTACAATCAATTCCATATCATATCGCAAGAATTCAAACAACAGCAGAAGCAGCAATAAAGACAGCTCAAGAAATAATAAAAAAAATAATATTCAGTTTAATTCTAATTCAATTGCAAATAGAAATATTGCTTTAATTTGTTTCAGACGCGGTAGTTCAGATCACTTGGCGAATAAATGTACAAAACAAAATCTCTATTGCAATTTTTGTAAACGTTCGAGGGCATGTGCAGTTTATTTGTCAGAAAAAGAAAAAAAATGTCGTGTCAACTAATGCTATACAGATCAAAGAAATTATGGTGATAGACTCCAACTGTGACAATCGAAGCAAGTTCACTACACATGTTCAAGTTGAAAACAAGAATGTCAACATGGAAATTGATAGTGGTACTGCAGTTTAAATTATGGGTAAGTCTCAATTTGATGATTAAAGTGCTAATACATTTAACAAAAATAAGGTAAGCGTCATATTGCCAAACAAAACTAAACGTGATAGGTTATGCCAAAGTTAATGTGAAGTACAAAGAAAAAAACGTTCAACTTGATCTTTACATTGTAGATTCAGACAGACAAGCATTATTAGGAAGGGAATGGATTCGGCAATTGGAAATAACCCTACATTGTCAAGATAAAACTTACATCAATAATCTTGATGTTTCCAATCTACCAAAAGAGGTAATTCCACTTGTAAAAGAATACAAGGAAATATTTTCCCCTCGTATAGGTTAAATAATCGGTGTTCAAGCTAAATTATATTTCAAACCAAATACAAATACAAAACCAGTGTTTCTTAAACCGAGAATGGTTCCTTTTGCAATTTTACCTAAAATAGGAGAGTTGGAAAATCTAGTTCAAGAGGGTGTTCTTTAAAAGGTAGACCAATCTGAATGGACAACACTTATTGTCCCAGTAGTCAAAGCTTCAGGAAAAATTTGCGGTAGCTAATGGCAAAGAGAAATGGAAAAATTTCTCCAAGGTATTCCAGGTACAAGCGTTTTTATAGATGTGTTAAGGTTGGGATTACGTCGTACCAAATCCAAAATCCGTTCCTCTATGTCTGTTGATCCACCAGATGACCTTTCTCTCCTTCGAGTCTCCAGCACTCTCGAAGACGGTTGTGAAGTCTTAGAAAAATTGAATAGTGGGGACATCTCCTATTGGGGAACCTTTCAGCGTACAATCTCTGTGCTTCCCGACTGGAACCATCTGCTAAATCGTAGCAATAGTGCATATCGGTCAATTCTTCCCCAAACGTGCCATCGTTTTGTACTGACGATTTGATACGCAATTTAGAAATAAGTTTCAAACAGAATGTCCTTCCATATTTATTTGTGATTAGGTAAAACATATTTGTTTTTTTTTTTATTGGGTATAGGTAATCCGTTTTATTTGCGTAACAGGTAGACATGCAGGTCAATTTTGTTAAATTGAACACATTCCTCAATAAAAAAAGGTTAAATCTAATTAATCCAGTTTATTTTTTTTTATTATTTGCTTAAAACTAGATGGTATGCAATAAAAAATAAAAAAGGGGTAATCCGCTAAACATTTTAACATCCGGTTTTCAGTTTTTTATTGAAAATTAATAAGAGCATTAAATTTTGAAAACAAAAATCATACACATAAAATTTTGAAAAAAATTAGTTTGAAACATTTTTTTCATTTTTTTTTTTTTCAAAATTTCGAGTTTGGAAATTAATTTTTCAAAAACTCTTCACTAACACAACTTAATTTAAAATGAAAATCAAAGAAGAGATTTCTGGCTTTCCAAAAAGGTGTAGCATGGCATTTTAAATTGTACCGTTGTTTTAAAATATTTTTTTCTGTTTTAAGCCAATTTTTTAGAAAATTGCCCCTCCTGCCTAAACGAGGGGAAATAGACCCCCCCTCCCATACTATTTTCTTCTTGCCTTAACCCAACCTACTCGCTCCATCAGTTTGGTGCATCTTATACCGATCACCCTGTATACAACACTATCATTAAGGAAGTCTCCAAAGGATGAAAAGTTCCCAACTAACAAAATTACTTCCGATTTCAGATATTTTAGAGTTATTCGTACCTTTAACACCGAGTCAAGTCGTTATAGAAGTCAAACTCATCGCAAAAATATCAAATGTTGCTTTTTTTGCTAGTTTTACAGGTGTATTGCGCTAATGCGTCTATAAAATTAAATTAAATAAATTTGATGACACAACAGCTCATGAAGAACTAGGGCCTAGTGACTTATAACTCTCAACCATTCCTGTGTGCGTGTCTGCAGGAATGGAGGGGACCTACAGTTTATTGCCGAATCCGAACGGCTAACGAGCGGCACTTTTCTGTGACAGGAGATACTCTTGGAGGATTTGTCAATTCCTCGCAAGAGGCAGTAGCCGTTTTTTTTTGTTTTTTAAATAAATAGGTGGCGAGGCTGGGGATCGAACCTTAGACCTCCGGCATGACAGTCCATCGCACTAACCATCACGCCACGGCTACTACATGCTAATGCGTCTATAATCGTACTATATTGATTCCTTTAAATGACAGGGAGAGTTCTTACTCCATTAGTGACAGGCACATTTAACCGACCACCTCGTATTGCTGTCAAATTAAAGAAACCGTCAAGTTACGACCACATTGGGTGTAAGTAATGTTGAAAGCAAAGTTTGAAAAGTAAAAAAAAAAAAATTCTGAGAAAAAAACACGTTCATTAAAGAATTAATACAAAAAAAACAAACAAAACCACAAAATACTAAAAAAGATGTTATCTTTTGTTGTTAGAAAAGTTGTACGGTGCTGTGGGAGCAATTTGAGGCGCGCGCTGGTCGGAAAGCTCTGAAATTTAATTCTGCCAACATTTTTCTGTTGTCACGTTCACTCACACCAACATTCTTCACCTTAAACAGACGTGTACGAGCTTCAGTAGCGATGCAAAACCGATTTCTCAGTACGTTGTTTAAGTAACTGAAACAATATTAAAATCGCTTAAATTGCAAAAAATGCTTCCATGAAAATTTTATCGGGCGAAATAAGGGTTTTAGTTTTTTGTTTCTTGCGAAAATATCCGCCAAAGAAAAAACCAATCAGCAGATAAATTATAGTGAACTTAAAGAGTTAGGGTAATTGTGCCTGTGAGTGTATGTTAATAGTAAGTTAAACTGCATGTATCTACTATAACACCATTTATGTTTTATTTATAGAGCTGAATGTTTCTATTTTATATCTGTAGATATTTTTGTGCTCCGCAAATAAAGTGCACCATGACGCTGCCATTTTACATCATTTATACTTACTCTCGAGTATACTATTGTGCACGTATATGTATATGATATAACAGGCTTGTATTTGTTTCTTGTGGTTATCAAATATAATGTAGCTACATTTTAAGCAAGAAGTCCTATAAAATATTTTGAATTTTTGTTTATTGTTTTTTTGGATAAAAAAATTATTTATTATATTTTTAAATGCAATATTGTTTGAAATATTAGGTAGCAATATATTGAAGGCTATAACAAAATCGGTTGCACCTGTTATAAATTTAATAGATATTAAGGATTTTGTAGAAAAAAATTGAAGAAAAACAGATAAAAACAGAAATATATATTCCGAATATATATTGAAGGTAACCACGCCGAACCAGAACTAATACTAATACAAACTTATCTGCAAACTAATTAACTTGCAGAATGTGTGCAGAGTTTGCAGAAATAAAGAGAGGTTTACATCTTTTGTATATATATTGGAAAATTCGAACAAAATTTGATGAAATAGGGGAATCTGTAGGTTTAGGAGAAATCTGAGTAAAAGTGATGTCCAGTGGTTTTATCACTCAAGGGAATTGGTAAATGAAAGGGGAAATTATGAAAACGTTAGGGTTAAGGAACTTTGTTAGAAACTTACCGCGGAGGAGAAATTTAGCTGTTAGAAAAGAATTAGTTACAGTAGGTACGAACAGTATATTTTCAAAGTAATCTCAGACGGTGTAAGTCGTGATTTAAACAGTCTCCTTGTACAGACTATACCAAAATTTAAACAAAGCGAAATTTAGCTCTATAAATAAAAATATCGGTGAAATTGATCATCGCGAAGAAAATTGTTTTTTTTAATTCGTAGCTATATTATTAATAAATAGCTACTTATAGTTCAAAAAGAAAATATATTTTTATAATATACGAGATACATATATATGTATTTTAAAGACTAAAGAACCTACAAAGAATAGTAAAGGTAAATTTGGAATTGAAAAAGAAAAGTGTATGGTGATGTTTTACGGGTTATTTTTTTTAGCATTTTAAAACAAATTTAAAATCAAAAATTTGGCGGTAATCCACTTTACGCCACCGGATTTTTTTTTGTTGTTACTTCCATACAAAATCGGTGGAGATCAAGTGGGAATAATTTCACCCACATATATCTACATATATATAAATATATATATTCAACAATCGAAGCTTCAAAGACATTCTGAGGGAACAAACTAAAAAAACTCTGAAGCCAAGTTCTGATCCGACCTAGAAAGTTCGAGATCCGAGATTCCGTCAACTAAAGCCAGCATCAATCGAAATTGGAGCAGTTTTAAGCCGAGGAATACAGTTTCTAACTTACTTATCAGAAGACATTTTTTTTTATTAAATTTAGAAATTAACTTTAAACGAAGTGTGTAAAGGAAAAATCTTTCGAAGGGCATATAGATACGCGAAACGTAATATTAGTTTAAAGAAGTGAAATTTGAAATATAAATTCAAGTTTTTTTTTGTAAGTGAAAAATCATATATAAGATATAGGTTCCACTTCGAATCCGGATGCTGTGGCCACTACATCGGAGGAATCGCTGGTGAGTCATAAAGTTCTAACCTATATATCACGATATTTATATATATTTGAATTTTGAATTTCAAAAGGGTTTTATTTTGGGGTTGCGGGGATCATTGTTTTTTTTTGGTTTGAATATTAAGACAAAAGAGGAAGTAAAATCCATTTTTTTTATAAATCGAACGCGGATCCATAAAACTAGATAGATTTTTTTTATTTTTTTTTAATTTAAATTTGTAATAAATAAACCAGAAAAGTAACTTTAATTACAATTAATGAATAGTTTTATTAATTAACCTAACCAGCAAAAATGAATAAAATTGAAAGGTTAGATATTTAAACCATATAAAATGAGTTTTGAATAAGTTTTTTTTTTTTAAGGGAAGGGATGAGGAGAAGGGTGAAAGGAGTATGAGTTGCTGACCACGAGAAGATGCCGAATAAAGGGGTTGCTCTAGCGAGGGAGACAACCAAGGTAGGGAGGGTTAAGGTATAATTTCTCGCGCATCAAAAACATCTGGATGCTAAGACTGGCATGGTTTTTTTTTTTTGTAATGAGTCTGATGGGTCAAAGAACCACCCCCACCGACGAGCTAAGAAAGGGTTCCTGCATGCCAGCAATGACCCCTGTTAAACAACCGCTCGTTACAAAATGGCGCCCAACGTGTTTGCCGCTATTCTAAAATAGCGAGGAATATTTCATGAGCCAATTCATTTTTTTTATAGTTTTGATTTTTTTTTTTTTAGTTTTCATTTTGATTTTGGTTGAATCTGCCTTGGGAGCCCCGATAACTGGGGGGGTTAAACACTCGGTATCGTGTTGCACCAGGTTAGATAAAACCAAACATGGTTTTAATATACTTGGATGTACTTAATAATCCGAGTCTGGGTGTATTTAGTTAACAAGTACATATCTATATGGCCGGACATTTTAGTGCATTCTTGCAACAAAATTGGAAGAGACTTGAAGATAAATACGAAGTCTTTAGAGATCCTTCCAAATTAAAATTGTAAGTCTTCAGAGTCTTCACTGCTGATTGTATTGGTAGATGATGTCCTGAAAACAAAGTTTTTTTTATTAAGATTTTTTTTTAGAGTAAATAGTTACCAGATTTTCATTTCTTTTATAGGCTCATAGAACTAAGGCATCTTCTTTGTGGTCAGTTACTGTCCTTTTTAAATCTCGATCTTCATCCTTTCCTTTTTTTATTTTATGATTTGTATTTACCAAAAATTTTAACAATTTTTTTTTACTTTAAAGTTTTAGATTTTTTTTACATTTGGTTATTGCTATTAGTTTTGAATTACATATAGAAACTGAAATTTTGTTTTGATGAACATTGGCTTTGAGAACATTTGGCATACGGAGTTTTGAGGTTTTTCACCGACTTTGATTTGGTTCTGAATAGACATTGAATTTTGTTTGGTTATTAAGTTTTAAGTTTCAACCTACTAAAGTTTAAAATTTTGAAGGCAAGCGTTTTGTTTTAAACCGATTGCTAGGATAGGATTATGAGTGATAATAACAACCGAAGAATCTCTTTATTTGGCAGTTGGGGAAACATAAGGTCAACTTCGGAAGCGAGATTCGAAAGTTTTGTTCGTCGCTTTAATAATACAATTGATAGGTTCAATTTAGATAACTCGGTCGATTTTTCAAGAGAACTGGAGTCGGTAGTATCTGATTCTAGTGCAAACATGTCTCACAGTCAAAGTAATCAAGGACCGAATCTTCCTAGGGAGGTTCCACCTGCGGGGAACATACCCCTACCTCAAGGTGCTCCGCCTCCACCAGAAGAGAGAAGTGAAAATGTAGATACATCGCGAACATATCAAGCTCCATTAGCGGGAGAACAAGAAGACTTAGTTGATCGAATCGAAAGGAGTCTTTTTATAAATCAGATGCGCGTTTTTGATCAAATGGAAGCGTTTATGAACCGAGTAGTCGACAAATTGGACAATCTCAACAAACCTGGCATTGCTCAGGGTGCCCCTGGTGCTGCGAGTAGTAATTCGCAAAATTCTCCTGATGAAAGTTCAAGACAGTCCATCCCTTTTCCTGTCCCTAATGCGAGAAGTTTTGTGTCAAACACAAGTACAAGGGACGTCTGTCGGTTAGATAGGTGGAATATAAAGTATGACGGCACGGAAAATATTGGGGACTTTTTATTCAAAGTTGATCGTCTGCAAACTTCATCTGAGTATACGGATGAGCAACTAACTTCTCATTTCCATACATTGCTTAGTGGCAAAGCAAATGAATGGTTTTGGAGATTTTTGCGCAAGAAACCAGAGGCTAAGTTTGCAGAGGTGAAAACTGAGATGCGAAAAGAATTTGGACGCCAGGAGAGTGATGTAGACATTTATATGCGTTTGCTCACTCGTAGGCAGGGGTATAAAGAGTCGTTCGATGATTTTTATAATTCGGTAGTAAGCTTAAATAATCGCCTGAAAGAACCATTTGACAACAAGAAGGTAGCTGATATTATCAGAAATAATGCTAAAGAGAAGTTGGGTGAAATTTTACTTTCATCTGATGTTAAAACGTTAGAACAGCTTCGAACCAAAGCTAGGGAAGCGGAGAAATTTTTAGCGAAACGGTTCACTCCACCCAAGGTCGTTCATGAGTTAGAGGTAGAAAATGATGCAGATCTACAAGAGATGGATGGTGTAGAAATCGCTGCTATTTCAAAGCTAAACCGAGCCAGTACGTCTTCAAGCTTTACTTGTTGGAATTGTGATGAAAAAGGACATTCATTCTACCAGTGTCCTTCACATACAAGAAATTTGTTTTGCTTCCTATGTGGTGCTAAGGGAGTAAGCACACCTGAGTGTACGAAACATTCGGAAAACTATCGGAGGGACGAGAAGAAGGGCTCGGAGAGCCGTCCCCCCAAAAGCAATCCGGGGCCCTAAAAATAGTAAGCGAACAGACTGTAGAAGATCGTGCCTTTGGTGCGACTTGCTCTCAACAACACCTTGGAGCAAAAGAAAAAGTAGGTAGCGAGGAACTGGGTAGAAATGAAAGGTTGAAGTTGGAAAGTTTTCCAACAAAAATACTAAAACGTGAAGTGTCAGAAAGTTTTCCTAGCCATCCAATTTCGACATATGCACTCCAATCTCTCCATGAACGAAAGTTGAATTACTATAAGGTTCGTTCTCGGATAATGAGAACAAATAGTAATTCAACAAGCGGAAAAGTAAAAAAATGTAGATATAGGTTTAAGAACCGCCGAAAAATTCGAAGACTTATTGTGGACTCCATTATATCTTCTAACACAGATGGAAGAATGTATGCTAATGTACAGCTCAATGGTGAATCTTCTTTTGGGTTGTTAGATAGTGGTGCATCAATTTCGGTACTAGGCAGAGAGTGTTGGGATTTAGTGAGCAAAATTGGGGTTGAGGTAAAGCCATACAAAAACGTTGTCCGAACCGCGGATGGTAAGGCTCATAACATTGTAGGGTATTGTGATATTTCGACTACATACAACGGTTTTACCAAAAATATTTCTTTCTATCTGATTCCAAACTTAACACAAAAATTATATTTAGGAATGAACTTTTGGAGAGAATTTAATCTCTTGCCACAGGTGAACGAAATTCAAGCCGATATCGGTGAACATGAAGGAGATGAAAATTTTAAAGACAAGGCTGAAATGGTAGAACTTTCACCCGAACAGAAAGTTAAGTTAGAGGTAACTAAAAAGTTGTTCCCGAATTTTGTTGAACTAGGTTTGGGAAAAACACACGTTGGTATACACGAGATTGACACTGGTAATGCAGTGCCAATCAAATCTCGTCATTACCCATTGTCTCCGGTCCGTCAGGAGGAAGTTTATAAGGAGTTGGACCGTATGATAGAGCTTGATGTTATCGAGGAGAGCAATTCTCCGTGGTGTTGTCCATTGGTTTTGGTTAGAAAACCAGGTAAGGTTCGGTTATGTTTGGATTTTCGGAAGGTTAATGCGGTGACGGTGAAGGATGCGTATCCTATGCCGCATATAGAGGGTCTTCTGAGTAGAATAAAGGATACACACTATATATCTGGTATTGACCTTAAAGACGCGTATTGGCAAATCCCATTGGAAGAAAATTCGAGAAAAAAGACAGCTTTTGCCGTTCCTGGTAGACCGCTCTACCAATTTAAGGTAATGCCTTTCGGTTTAAGCAATGCAGCACAAACGATGTGCCGAACTTTAGACCAGATTATTCCTTCGCGTCTCCGAGATAACGTGTTTGTATACCTAGATGATCTTCTTGTATGTACAGAAGATTTCGAATCTCACCTTCGCATTTTAAACGAAGTCGCGACTTGCTTACGTCGAGCGAACCTAACCATAAACCTCGATAAAAGCAAGTTCTGTATGCGGGAGATTAAGTATCTCGGCTACATAGTCGGCCAAGGTACTTTAAAGACTAACCCTGATAAGATCGAGGCAATGGTGAACTTTCCCATTCCTAGTACACAGAGGCAAGTTCGGAGGTTTTTGGGACTCACCGGATGGTACAGAAGGTTCATCAAGAATTATTCAGACTTAGCGGCCCCATTGACAGATTGTTTTAAAAAAAAAAAAGAAATTTGAGCTGACACCAGAAGCTTTAGAGGGGTTTGAAAAACTAAAAACTGCACTCTCGACGGCTCCTGTATTATCCCAACCGGACTTTAAAAAGCCTTTCACTATACAGTGCGATGCTTCCTCAGAGGGGGTAGGGGGCGTTCTCTTCCAGCTTGATGAGAATCAAAACGAACGACCAATCGCATATATGTCAAAGAAGCTAAACAAAGCTCAAAAGAATTATACAGTTACCGAATTGGAATGTCTGGCGGCGGTCTTGAGCATAAGAAAGTTTCGGGCCTATGTTGAGGGGTTACCTTTTCGCGTGATAACCGATCACTCCAGTCTGAAGTGGCTTATGTCACTGAAGGACTTGAGTGGGAGACTGGCAAGATGGAGCTTGGAACTGCAGGGTTTCGATTTCTGTATCGAACACCGAAAAGGATCTCTCAACATAGTGCCTGATACTCTTTCTCGAGTAGACATGGAGGAGATTTCAATGAACGTAGCTGCTATAGAAGGAATGTGCGATACAATATCTGCAACATCAATTGCCGAAGATGTAGACTTAACGTCAAAAGAGTTTGATTCAGAGCAGTATTCCAAGCTGAGAGAGAGTGTCATTGCGGAACAATCCGCACTTCCTGATTTAATTGTATCTGAAAAATACGTATATAAAAGGGTAAGGTTTAGGAATAGAGAGATAGGAGACGAAGATTCTCTTTGGAGACTATGGTTGCCTGAGACGTTGATTCAAACAATTATTGAAATGGCGCATAACACTAAGTTATCCTGTCATAGCGGATTTGCTAAGACATATGCCAGAATACGCGAAAAATATTACTGGCCTAAGATGATAAATGACATCAAGCAATTTGTAAGCGAGTGTGAAATTTGTAAAACAGTAAAAGCACCTAATGTTACACTGCGTTCTCCTATAGTACATCAAACAGTATCCGAGAGACCAATGCAACGCCTCTATATAGATTTTTTGGGTCCATACCCTCGAACAAAAAAAGGAAATGTATACCTTTTCATAGTACTAGATCATTTTACAAAGTTTACATTTTTGAAGGCAATGAGTAAGGCGAATTCTTCAAAAATAATTCAGTATTTAGAAGAAGAAGTTTTTCATTTGTTTGGTACACCAGAATATATCCATTCCGATAATGGTCGACAGTTTGTCTCAAAAGATTTTCAGGATTTTCTGAAGAAGTACGGTGTAACACATATGAAAACGGCCTTATACTCTCCACAAGACAATAACTCCGAAAGAGTCAACCGCAGTGTATTGAGTAAGTTGAGAGTTTTAATTTCAGAAGAACAGAATGATTGGGATTTACATTTGTCAAGCATAGCTTGTGCACTGCGATCTGATGTTCACGATGCAATAGGTTGCCAACCATATTTTGCACTTTTTGGACAAAATATGGTGACACACGGGTCTACATACCCAATATTAAAGAAATTAAAGGCACTCGCGGATCCGGAAACGTTAGTTATACCAAACGATGCTAAAATGGTACTAAACCGTCATAAATTAACAGACAATCTGAAAAAGGCACACGTAAGGTCTAAAAATAATTACAACTTACGAGCTAAAAATGTTAAGTATGCTGTAGGACAAGAGGTGTTCCACCGCAATTTTGCTCAAAGTAACTTCAGTCGCGGAATGAACGCAAAATTAATGCCAACATTTTTAAAATCTCGAATACGAAGAATCGTTGGTAGTTGCATGTACGAGTTGGAGACTCGAGATGGAAAGAAATTAGGCGTTTTCCATTCTAAAGACATTCGGCAATGATCTAAAAAGAAATCAAGACATACCACAAAGCATCCAATTATATAAAAAGTATTTTAAGTGAAACTTATCTGATCAAAATTTGCCCGGCATAAGACTCCAAGGGGTAGGGTACGGCTCCCACGTTTGAGATTGGAGCCAAGAACGTAAAAGGTTGACTAGCTTTCAATCGGTCAAGAGGCAAATCACTTCTCAGAATCTTGTTTATATCTTTAAGGCAACAGCTTTTGTCATTTAATTGTTCACTATTTTTTTTTGGTTTCAAATGTAAACAAATGACTAGGTGGAGAAAAATTTTGTTTGCACGTATGATTAGTTTTTTTACTTTTATTTTTGTTTCACTCATTTATTTCGTAATACTTTCATTTTGCACTTTTTCGATAAGGAGAAAAAGACAGTGGGTCTCCGATATAACTTTCTCTTTCTTTCGTCTAATTTTATTTATTTAGTTATTTTGTTAATTTTTTTTTTTTTTTTTTTTTATTTTAAGTTTTCGTGGGTTCATTATGCATGTTTTCGATATTAAAATATCTTAAAAAGCATAGCCCTGTTATAAATTTAATAGATATTAAGGATTTTGTAGAAAAAAATTGAAGAAAAACAGATAAAAACAGAAATATATATTCCGAATATATATTGAAGGTAACCACGCCGAACCAGAACTAATACTAATACTAATACAAACTTATCTGCAAACTAATTAACTTGCAGAATGTGTGCAGAGTTTGCAGAAATAAAGAGAGGTTTACATCTTTTGTATATATATTGGAAAATTCGAACAAAATTTGATGAAATAGGGGAATCTGTAGGTTTAGGAGAAATCTGAGTAAAAGTGATGTCCAGTGGTTTTATCACTCAAGGGAATTGGTAAATGAAAGGGGAAATTATGAAAACGTTAGGGTTAAGGAACTTTGTTAGAAACTTACCGCGGAGGAGAAATTTAGCTGTTAGAAAAGAATTAGTTACAGTAGGTACGAACAGTATATTTTCAAAGTAATCTCAGACGGTGTAAGTCGTGATTTAAACAATCTCCTTGTACAGACTATACCAAAATTTAAACAAAGCGAAATTTAGCTCTATAAATAAAAATATCGGTGAAATTGATCATCGCGAAGAAAATTGTTTTTTTTTAATTCGTAGCTATATTATTAATAAATAGCTACTTATAGTTCAAAAAGAAAATATATTTTTATAATATACGAGATACATATATATGTATTTTAAAGACTAAAGAACCTACAAAGAATAGTAAAGGTAAATTTGGAATTGAAAAAGAAAAGTGTATGGTGATGTTTTACGGGTTATTTTTTTTAGCATTTTAAAACAAATTTAAAATCAAAAATTTGGCGGTAATCCACTTTACGCCACCGGATTTTTTTTTGTTGTTACTTCCATACAAAATCGGTGGAGATCAAGTGGGAATAATTTCACCCACATATATCTACATATATATAAATATATATATTCAACAATCGAAGCTTCAAAGACATTCTGAGGGAACAAACTAAAAAAACTCTGAAGCCAAGTTCTGATCCGACCTAGAAAGTTCGAGATCCGAGATTCCGTCAACTAAAGCCAGCATCAATCGAAATTGGAGCAGTTTTAAGCCGAGGAATACAGTTTCTAACTTACTTATCAGAAGACATTTTTTTTTATTAAATTTAGAAATTAACTTTAAACGAAGTGTGTAAAGGAAAAATCTTTCGAAGGGCATATAGATACGCGAAACGTAATATTAGTTTAAAGAAGTGAAATTTGAAATATAAATTCAAGTTTTTTTTTGTAAGTGAAAAATCATATATAAGATATAGGTTCCACTTCGAATCCGGATGCTGTGGCCACTACATCGGAGGAATCGCTGGTGAGTCATAAAGTTCTAACCTATATATCACGATATTTATATATATTTGAATTTTGAATTTCAAAAGGGTTTTATTTTGGGGTTGCGGGGATCATTGTTTTTTTTTTGGTTTGAATATTAAGACAAAAGAGGAAGTAAAATCCATTTTTTTTATAAATCGAACGCGGATCCATAAAACTAGATAGATTTTTTTTATTTTTTTTTTAATTTAAATTTGTAATAAATAAACCAGAAAAGTAACTTTAATTACAATTAATGAATAGTTATATTAATTAACCTAACCAGCAAAAATGAATAAAATTGAAAGGTTAGATATTTAAACCATATAAAATGAGTTTTGAATAAGTTTTTTTTTTTTTAAGGGAAGGGATGAGGAGAAGGGTGAAAGGAGTATGAGTTGCTGACCACGAGAAGATGCCGAATAAAGGGGTTGCTCTAGCGAGGGAGACAACCAAGGTAGGGAGGGTTAAGGTATAATTTCTCGCGCATCAAAAACATCTGGATGCTAAGACTGGCATGGTTTTTTTTTTTTGTAATGAGTCTGATGGGTCAAAGAACCACCCCCACCGACGAGCTAAGAAAGGGTTCCTGCATGCCAGCAATGACCCCTGTTAAACAACCGCTCGTTACACACCATTAAAAAGCAACACATTAACAAATTTAAAATAATGCCCAAACGCACATACCAAAAGACGGTATAAAAAAAAAACACTTTTTTGGACTTCTAAATCATCTTCGTATCAATTTTGATTCCATTAGTTTTCTCTTTTCCACAAAAAAAAACATAAGTACATAGGCAAGGTACCCTATAAAACAAGTTAAAATTGATGTAGAAAGTAGTGCTGCTTCAATGCTACAAAAATAGATACCACAATGGCCGTGCGGTTAGCGAGCAAGGTTTTCGGTGCGATGGGACACGAGTTCAACTCCTAGATAAGTAAGTAATTTTTGTAATAAAAATAATTTCTAATCAAATTTGAGATCTCATTTCAGATAACCATTACGAAAAATAACCATAAGAAATATCAAAACAAAAATAAAATAAGAAAAAGAAATCAATAATAAATATTTTTTTTTTAATATGTCGGAATACTCCTATAGCAATTCCATCAAACTACTCATAACATATTCTTCGGAGTAACTTGAACTTACTCCATAAAGATGCAATAGTGTTTAAAAAAGGTCGCCTTTTTTACTCTTTGGAGTATTATTCAAAGCGTATATGAGTGAGATAATAGATGATAAGTAGTTTCTTTGGATGAATATAGAATAAAAATTGTTAGTTGGGTTAAGCTTAAGTTTAATGGCATTCACTTCAGAACTGGTCTGGTTGTGGTTGACTGTGCTGGTCAGCAAACAGCAGACTGGATGAGGGGAATGGTACGAAACTCAAAGAGTTTGAGAGAGACTTAAAAGCCAAAAAACCAATCCAAACATCACCCCAACAAGCCTTCCTTCCACTTCCTTACCTTTCACCCTAACAAATAATACACCGAGCCATCTCTTCGCCATCCCAATCCATCCCTTTACATTTGAGAACCTAGGGCTAGTGCTGATCCAAGAACCCTGGATTTACGGGGGCTAAGTAAGGAATCTAAGCTAATATGGGATACGAGCCAAGACTCGCCCAGAGCATGCATAAAAATAAGAAGCAATGCACAGTGGTTCCACTGCCGAACAAAGGCGGCCAAAATTACTTGCGTACATAAAAACAACTGAAAAAAATTGGTTTAAGAGTAATTTTAGGGCTCTCATTGCGAATCTGCAATCAGATTGGCTCTATCTTGTCGCAATTTAAAGATACTTTCGTTAAAGGGGTGTACGATCATTAAAATTTACATGCCTGTTTTACCAATAAGTCTGGTATAGTATGTGTACAGGGTGATTCGCATAAGGTGCGACTAGCGCAAGAAAAAAAATGATTTGGGAAGGAGATTTATACCGCCCGTACTGCCCGGAGGGGGATAGTTTTCTAAAAAATTGACTTAAAAAAAAAAAAAAATTAAAAAAACAACGGTAACACTTACAACATCATGCTATACCTTTATGTAAAGCTTAAATGGGGTGAACAGACCCTCTTTGCATACGATTTTTTTCTTGTCTCGACCTAACCTACACCCTCTAGGTTTTCTCACACCTTATGCGAATCACCTTGTATATTAATTTAATATTAACATGAAGTATGCAGATTTGCATTTGTATATATTTACCTAATATGTAAGTATATGTTCATATAACCTGCATTAAACTTTCACTAAAACGCAAGCGATTTCTCTAAGAAAAACAAGGCACACATAACATTTTTAAAATAATGTTTACTTTAACAAGTCTTTTTTAATGAAATGTAAATACATTTACGTACATATGTATGTATATGTAGGTTAAATGTAAACTGCCTTTAAATTAGGCTTGATTCAAGTTTTTTTTTTTTTTTCAATTAAGTATTTGTTTTAAATTTCAAGTATAAAGAAATCAGTTGGTCTTATAAAGAGTACTCTCCGCAAAATCTTTAGACGGCCACCGAGCAGAGGATTATGAAGCCAAATATTTTTTTATTTTCAGATATATTGCATATTTCCCTAATGTTTAAACATTCCGAGTAATTTTAGATAAGAATGTGTTTAATTCGAAAAGATTGTTCCAGAAATAAGTTATTTTTTTTGCAAAAATAAGCGATTCTGACCTCAAATGATATAAATATAAACTACATTTTGAATTGGGTTTAAGGGCTTGAAAAGGACATTTAATATGGAACGGGACTTTCTGCTTTAATTTCAAGAAATATTTGAACAATGGTGAAGAAGAAACATTATTGTAAATGAGCATTTTGTGAAAGATAGACAATATGAGGTATGGTTGCTTAAGGCTCAATAAAATGTAAATACGCAAATTTACGCAGCTAAATTAAGTTGAGTTTAAAAGTACATGAATTGAACTTTTCAGCACTATATAAATTTGTTGGGGCTTAGCGGGGCGTAACAGTTAAAAGTTTAACTCAAAAGACAAAACGATTTTTTTTTTATTTTTTTGTATCCAAATTTAAAGGCGTTACCACGCTTATATTTAACCGTAGGATATCCTATAAAAAATAGAGAATGCAAGTCTTACCTTCTACTAATATATTCATCATAAACTAAAATTTCACAAACGATGAGAACAACAAGGGAAAGAAATGAAGTCGCGCTTACTCTTGGTGCACTAAAACTCAAATTCCATACTTTAAAATGCGATCACTTTGAAGATAAAAATCTAAGGGGATTGAGTAAATATGTTATTATTTTTTTTATTTATAATTAGGTTGGGATGTTTTTGACCAATTTTAATCGTTTTTGGTAACAAACGTTTCAACGATTTTTTTAAACTTTGGCCTACGGTGGAACCACAGTGCAATGGGGCGATTCCATTATCGAGGTGCAACATGTAGACTCATTTGAAGTATAATTATAATACTTCAGTATGCCGTCTAAACCTGGAGATTTATATGGAGAGAAAGAGTTAATAGGGCAGGCAATACTTTCTCTTGTTACAAGAGTATCTATATGCTCTACGTGGGCTATTTGAATGGTTTGAGTGCTACGCGCTTCGGGGCTGTTGTCTACGCAGCCCGGAAAGTGTGTCGACATCAGTACTTCAAGAGACTCGGTTGGAGAAGCTGTTCAGGACCCATCATACTTTTTCAGAAAAGAAGGACAGCAGTGCTCCTTCGATAGAACCTTGCTGAACCTTGCAGAATCCTTTATGTTTTCAACAGAATGACAGTATTCTCTCCAACCTTGTTTCTTGGCCGATGCGATGGTTCGCTGTAGACTCTAAGGCAATCTTTGTATGGTTTGTAAAATTTATGTTTATGGCAGATGTTGAAGATTGTTCTTGTCATCTTTCTAAGGTTAGACAGATCTTCATTCCACCAAGGAGGGAAGGTTTTACGGCTATATTTGATTGGGCAAGAAACTTTAAAAGCAGTGCTCATTGACGCTTCAAAGGTTTTTACTTTTGCCTCTAAATCTTCAACCGAGTCTGGACTTAGATTCGGTATATTCAGGAGTTTTTATTTTGAAATTTGACCGAACTTTTCCCAGTCAATTCGTTTAGGGTTTCTGTAAGGTGGAGGGGTTTTGGTCTCGAAATTCAGATTAAAGAGTATACATCTGTGGTCTGAGAATGACTTCAAGAGGGATACTCTCCAATTCTCCACAAGTGAGTTGAAGTTATTACTAGCGACAGTGACATCCAGTACATCATCCCAACCTTCATAGTTTTCCGAACTAGGAAAGACGAAGGTGGGAGTATTACCTCTGTTGTAAATCGCTAAATTGTTTCCAATAATAAAATCAAAGAAAGACTCACCTCGTTCGTTGATCTCCGAACTACCCCAGAGGGTATGGCGTGCGTTCGCATCGCACCCGATGAGTAGGTTTGCCTTCTTGGTTTTGCAGGTGGTTGTAAAGTTACGTACTTCTTCTGGCGGTGATTGTCTGTCACGATCCAGGTACGCAGAAGCCAGAAAAAGACCCTCTGCATTCTTGTTTTTCAGCCTGACAACTGTCTGATCCGGAGCACTGAAATTAGAGCATAAAAAGGCTTTAAGATGTTTTTTTTAACAAGAATACAGGTTCTTGGGTTACCTTCTTCTGGATTACAGTCGGGTTTGTAAAAAAGGTCATAGCTTTTGTCGTGGAGACCTCGAACTTTGAGACCATAAACCCACGGTTCTTGGATAATGCCGATGTCAATATTTTCTTCTCTTAGGAAAACCCTCAGATTATCTGAAGCACATTTAATTCTTTCTCGGTTTTGCACATTCAGGGCCCGGCTGCTTGCTAGGGACCTCGAAATTGTCAGCAACATTGTCGATCTCGACATCATCGTCAACTTTGTCGGGGTCTGCCCCCTGACTCTGCAGTACCTTTATTTTGACATTTCTGATGCCAAATTTTAGTCTATGGTCGGCTTCACCGAGAGCCCCTTTGCTTTCTTCGCTGATCCTCAGAAGATAAGATGCGCTGTTCCTTTGCGGCTTTTCAGCCTTGATGACTGCCCAGTCATTCATCGGAATCAGCGGATTTAGCCTCTGAACACAGCGGATCAGCTCCGGTCCGTCTGGTTTGGTGGGCATGAGAGGCAACCAGATGTGAGCCTAGGTTGTCTTGGGATATCCTTAGCTGGGATGAGCTTGAGCTTCAAGCCCTCCCAGTCGTTGCTGATCTTAGCAACGCATGAACTAAGAAAATCCCTAGAAAACAAGTCAGCGCACCTGATCACCTGGTACCCCCTGACCATCTCACCAGAGTCGAAACCGGGGTAAGGACCCTCGGCTGTCTCTATCGTGTAGTCAAACACCATCTGGAAAAGCTTGCCCTCGATAGAGCTCCACACAGCCAGCAAACTTTTGCCGTTTGTGGAGAGCTCATCCACAACCGATATCAGGAGGTCGTCCCTGACAACTTCACAGAGGGTACGCGGTTGCGCCACCTTCGCAGATGGTGCCTGACTCGTCGTTGGTTTGGTTTTCATTTTGGGCCGTCAAGCTTACTTTTTTTCTTTGCTTGGTTGGTCCCATATTGGGACCTATTCCGCTTGACAGCCTTATCCTGGGCGGCCAGAAGACTGTTGTATGCATCAACAATCCTCTGGTACTTGATTTTGTCCTCAGCGTCCTTCTCATGCTGCCTTCCAGCTTCCTCATTCTTGGCAATCTTGTCAAGAAAGTAGGAGGCCCTCTTGAACTGCAGCCTAAGACGAACGCCTTCGGACTGTCTTTTCTTTCTCCGTACAGCATTACTACTTGTATTGCTGCACGAAGGTTCTGGGTTTGTTTTTTCGGGTTTAGGAAGCACAGGGGTACTATTACTAATACTGCCTGTGAATCCTGGGGGTGTAGCAAGCTCGGCAGCGGCTAAGCTTTCTACAATGGTCCCCTGGCTGGAGGCCAAAAGTTCATCCTCAAAGTCATCGGATGGTCCATAGTCTGTCATGTCGGTATCGTCGTTTTGTGAGTTTTTGTTATCCATAAAGTTCCCACGAGTAAGTCGGAAAAGAAGGTCGAGCCCCGGCAGAGCCGATATGCCGGGGTAAGGCAGAAATAAGACGGACCTTGCCTGTGCGTCCGAATAAGCTCGTTAATAGGCTGGTTTATCCCCCAGCCCTTCCATTTCTTCGGCACGGATTATGATATACGCTCACAACACCTTTAAAATTAGGGACCCCGTATCTATGGTCAAATCGCATTGCTGAGGGTTGAACTATTGAGGAGTAAAGGAACACCCCAGCAATTCGACCTGACCTTAGCTGATCACCATCTTGACATCGCACAAGATAAAAACTGTAGTGATCATTACCGCTCGGCACCCACTAGGAGGGTTTGATACGAGGATTTGCGCCGAGAGCGTAGAACTAGGAAGTCTTCCATGAGACCGCATTATTTTATTAGAATCCAAATAAGGGGTGAGTGTTAAAAGATAACTTCGATCTAAGTTTTTTCTCTTGCATCAGGGCTTTATAATCATGTTGAAAATATTGTTTTTGAATTAGTCGGATCATTTTTTCTTTTGCGAAGTGTATTTCATCATGACGAAGAGTTTTCGACTGGTACTTTTCTCGACCTGGTTGCTTTCGAGTGGGATTATAGAACCGAATCACATAACATAGTACCACAGACACTATAGTTCCATAGATATCGCATGCAGAAGAAAAAAATATGATCACTGGGACGTAGACGTACGTCCAACTTTAATCAAATTTGTGGACCCTATATACTATATATGATTATATAAAAGATAGATACACACACATACACAAAAAAACAAAACACCAGCTATAGTACATAAGTATTTTGGCCAACCGATTCGATTTTATAGAAAAAGGGATTACAAGCAAAAAACATTGAAAAAGTTATCATTATTGTTTGTATGGGATGCGATATCTATGTAACTCTATTATCTGTGATAGTACTCTAACGGCCTTATGCCAAGAAGAGAACCGACGCAAGATTTCAGCCTCGAATTCGTTAGATGAGAGTGGTAAGTTTACTTTGAATTATTTGAATTCTAAAATTGATTCATCGGGGGGGTATGATCTTCAGACTTTATTAACCAGTCAGGTCCAGCCCACCATAATCGATTTGATTTTAACTCCTGGGGAGAGACACCACGGGTAGCTAAGTCAGCAGGATTATCAGATGAGGACACATGATTCCATGGGATATTTCTAACATTTGAAGTAATTTCTGAGACTCTATTGGCAACCGATCCAACGGTTTTGTCTTTCCATATGTCTTGCATTAAGATCTTTGCGGATCTCTGTCAGTCGTCAACTGACAGTTGTGGGATACACACTCATTATTCAACTTGTCTGAGCTTTGAAATTTAATCTGTTGTCCATATAATTACCTATACACAAAATAACTAATACTTTGATTTGCATTTACTGTTCTTTAAAATGCCTTGTTTATGTGGTCGAGAGGTTGAGGGACGTGGAAAGGGGGTGAAGTGCATTAGTTGTGAAGTGGTCTTGCATTTAAATTGCGTAAATCTTAAGCAAATTGATCTTGCGTCTATGAAGAAGAACAATACTCCATTTCGCTGTGCTGCATGCAATATACAACGACATGAATCCCTTCGCTCCCCGCCCTGCAACTACACTCCAAACTAAGTTGTTGATTCTCTTTCGCATGCTTCGTCATCATCGCCAACTGATGTACATGCTAATTCACCTCCACATGCTGCCGAAAAAGAAGTAAATATTTCCCCACCCGCAACCATCACTCTTGAGTTGGTATATGTATAACGAGATTACTTCTCTAAGACAAGTGAATTCCGAAGCGTTGCTGCGCATCAACACCTTACAAGAAGAAAAAAATATACTTGAGTGCAAGCTAAATAGTTTGCAACAAGTTGTTAACTACTTGCAGCAACAACGTTATCACAAATGCTTTGATATTGTTGGCATTCCAAATGTCAACAAGAATAATGCTTTGGAATCCGCCATCAAGATTGTTTCTGAAGTTTTAGAAGAAAATGTGACTGAGAACGATGTAAAGTCATGCTATGTAAAACCAATTCAAAAGAAGTCGCCTGCAGATCAAAAAAACTCAAATGAGGAACACTCATCGCTGGATACCAAGCTGAACATAGTGAAATTAAAACTTAAATCTATTGATGGTAAGAAAAACATTATTAAAGCCAAAAAAAATTTAAGTTATCAACTAATATTTTTGGAGATAAATGGGGTAATAAGCCTATATATATTAATGAAACTTTGTCCAATTTTAATAGATCACTCTTGAATAAAGCTAAACAACTTAAAAAAGAAAAAAATTTTAAATATGTTTGGGTTAATAATCGGGTTATACTTATAAAAAAAAATGAAGAAGATGTTTCTATTCGTATTTCTTGTTTTGATGATCTGGCCAAACTATCTTAAATAATCTTTGCATATATATATTTGTTTATCATATCTAGTTTTAATTTAGCAAACAATAATTTCGATTATGTTGTAAAAAATTTTGATTTGTTCTTGACTCATTTAGAATCTTTTTGCTTTAAGCCTTACTTAATTTTTTTGTCAGGAATCTGGATCTACGATGGTGAAGGTGCTTTTTTTAATATTCCAGAATACAAACTTCATACTAAGTGCCAGTTGTACAATCGTGGTTTAAATTTTGATCCGTGGTTCAGGAAGTTAACTGAGGTTCAACGATGGTTCAAGGTTCTAATATGCACTAAAAGCCAATTATATGCCTGAACCATCATTGAACCACAGTTAATCCGCCGAAATTGGTGAGTTAAAATTCCTGAACCACGGATCAAATATTTGTACAACTGGCCCTAAGTGTAATAACTCATATGCTTCAGGATGTGTTGCAGTTTTTATAAGGGATGGTTTTTGTGAGAACTTTTTAATTTCTAGCCCTGTGTTGTTGAGTTCTGACATGATAAGAGTTAATTGCACTGTAAATGCTCAAAAATTTGTTTTTATATGTATCTATAGACTTCATGATGGAAGTAAGGATGTTTTTGTGGAAGAGCTTTCTCATTTATTGAGAGATGAATCTTGTAGTAATGTTGTGAACTTAGGTGATATGAATATTGACATTTTGACTCAGAATTCAGTTACTGACAATTATCTTTCTTTAATGTCGGCATATGGTTTAGTTTCATGTATTAATGAACCTACAAGGCTTACTGAAAATTCAAAAACATGTTTAGATCATATTTTCCTGCGTTTGGATAGAAAATAAGTTTTTGCTATTACGAGTTCTATATCAGACATTAAAATAACTGATCATTGTATGACAAGTCTCTTATTTCAGCTTAAATCTGTGAAACCGAAAACAAATGTTCGTAACTTTAATACTCAAAAATCACAAAAAATTGATTTTGGTTCTTTAAATAATCGATTACTTCATGGTCAGAAATTTACGAACAAAATGATCCTTCTCTTGCATTTGATTTGTTTTCTAAGGTGTTAGATGATCATGTTAAAATGTGCCTTAAAACAAATACGAAAAAAGTTCGTAGACTGCATAAATTGAAACCTTGGATGTCAGATAATTTATTAGGTAAAATACACAGGAAGAATAAGCTGCACGCTAAATGTAGGAAACAACCTAATAACCTTTGTCTGCAGACAAAATATTCAGAATTATCAAAGGAAGTTGCTGCTCAGGTAACCTCGTGTAAAGAACATTACTATTCTGTTTCTTTTGATTCACCAACTAGTATTAACTACATGGACCATGAAATTCACTCGTCATTAGTTATGTCTAACATATTTAACAATTTCTTCACAGGGATTGCCTTCGATACGCTCAAGAATGCTGGCTTTTCCACCCTAACTGATAGTTCCTGTTCAAAAAATTGTTTTAATAAAGAGAATGGATCTCAACACAATGGAGGATGAACATTTCATCCTCCAAAAGTCTTATAGTAAAAAATTAAAAAAAGATCATTGTCAACCTAAGCTGATTAAGGATAATATGGATTTATCTGTGAAAGACGATAACTATTATTTGCCACTTCAATCTTCATGCGAAGACCGCATGGATAGTGCAGACATTGATGATAGTGAACCTGTCAAACCTAAGGAATTTGTTCCTCCCATTATTGTTCTTAAAAAAAAAAGGGAAGTGCTAAGATCTTTAATTAATAATCTAAAAATTGAAGATTATCTTCTTAAAAATATTTCATTGGGCCAGAAAATTTTGTGCACAAGTTTTGAATCCTACAACTTGATTGTGAATGAACTAAAAACCCAATCCTGGGAATTTTACACCCACGAAAAAAAAGGTAATCGACCATTTAAAGTTGTTTTATCAGGCCTGTATCTTCACAATTCAGACACTCTAAAAAATGAACTGATTAAGCTTGGTATCAATTGCATTGATGTTAAACCGATCGCAATTAATACGAACTCAAACTATATTCATTACATTTATGTTGTTAACATTGTACGCGGTACGATTAAAATGCATGAGTTGCGCGCTAACTACAAAAACGTGCTCAAAACGATTGTTAGGTGGGACTTTGAAAGACAACAACCTAATAAAGTCACACAATGTCATAATTGTCAAATGTATGGTCATGGAGCCATGCACTGCCAGGTAAAAACTTTTTGCTCATTGTGTTCTGGGAACCACAAATCATCAGATTGCAAAGCATCGCCTACAACTTTAAAATGTGCTAACTGCAACGGAGCACACAAGTCTACTGATCTATCATGCGCCAGTCGTAAGCAATATATCGAGATCAGGCGAAAAATTTCGTCACGTCATCGCAGTCGCAATCCCTCTGCAAAACCGGTTTTTATGAATCGCCCAAGAGCAAACCACGTCAAATTCACCATGGAAGATTTCCCTCCACTCCAACAAACAAGGGACAAAGTTGTTTCGCAGAATCATCCTAATCAATTTGTTTTTAATCATGATAATGTCGTCAATTCTCTCTCTGATAAACAAATTATTGTACCACCATCTACTAGTGCTAAAGCAATTGGCTCTCAGAAAAACTGTAGTAGTAATAATTTATTATTTTCGTTTGATGAAATTTCTTCTCTTCTTAATGATGTTTTGTCTAAACTAAGTTCTTGTCGTTCTAAATCTGAACAATTTTATGTAATTACCACTCTAGCAGTGAAATATCTTTATTCAATATGATGGACATAACCCCAAAAATTATAACTTGAAATGCAACTAGCATTCAAAATAAAAAACATGAATTATTTGATTTTATGAAACAAAACAAAATTGACATAGCTTTATTAACTGAAACCTGGCTTAAAAATGAAAATAACTTCGCAAATAATAATTATGCATGCTATAGACTTGATAGGCAATGTTCGAAAGGGGGAGGAGTCGCTATTTTAATTAACAAAGCTATCAATCACTCTGCTATTCCCGCTGTTAAACTTGATATAATTGAAGCTATTGGTATTGAAATTGCTTTACAAGATTCTACTAGATTTAGTATCTTTTCTGCGTATTTCCCAGGCGGAAACGCTAGCTGTGAAAAGAAAACTAAATTTAAGAAAGATATTTTAAAATTATTAAGAACTAATAATAATTTTGTAATTGGTGGCGACTTAAATTCAAGACATCAATCGTGGGGATGTCTGAGAGCAAACTGTTGGGGTAATATTCTTCATGATATTATTGCGTTTAACAGATCTCTTTCACTGTTATATCCTCTCGATCCAACATACTATCCTAGCTGCGCGTCCCAAAATCCTTCAACTATTGACATTTTTCTTTCTAATAACGCTAATCGATTATCTCAGCCTGTTACACTCAATGCTTTAAGCTCTAATCATCTACCAGTCTGCACTACACTCCAAAATTCTGTAATTCAAAGGAATCTGAATTATTTCAATTATAACTATTCCGCTGCAAACTGGAATCGCTACGCTTCTTACATTTCTGAAAATTTAAACCAAAGTAGATTATCGCTTGACTGTATTTCTTCGATTGATCAGATTGATAGCCTCATTGATTCGTTTTTAGGTGTTGTAAACAGAGCGGTTGATTTTTCTATTCCTAAGACACAATCTTTCAATAACAATAAACTCTTTTTACCTGAATCCATCTTGCGACTAGATAGATAGATAGATAGTTTTATTCATTTGTTAAAAAAAAATCGGTTACATTTACATATGTTTTTCCTTAGTTGAATAAAGTAGGGCATGGCATTGCTGCCGTCAGCCCGAGTGACTGTAGCTATTTTAATTTTTTGCGTTAACATAAATTCTTTGAAAATAATATAATTGTTAATTTTATCAATATGAACATGATTAAAGGTTTAATTTCTAATTTCTAATTCAGTAAAGACTTTAAAATTAGTAACTTTTAGTTTAGTTAAAACAAATATAATTTTTATAATGGCTTTTAGTTTAGCTAAAACGGAATATAAATATATGATTTTTTTTTTTTTTATTTGCAACTTTTAGTTTAGTTAAAACAAAATATAAATAATTGTATTTTTGATTTGATCTTGCGACTAGTTCGCATGCGTAATTCGGAAAGACGAAAATGGATTCGGTACAGACATGATGTTTATAATAACAATGTCAAGATTTTAAATGCCAAAATAAAAAATGAAACTGAGATTTTCAAAAATCGGAATTGGAATAACCTTTTATCTACTTTTGATAAGGGATCTAAACCCTTCTGGAAGGGTACAAAAATAATTAAAAAAAAAAGATTAAACATTCCCCCTCTTCGATTCAATGAAAACGTTTTTGTTACTCAAGAGGAAAAGGTAACCGCACTGGCTGAAACGTTTACCCAGAACCATACAATATCAGCTCATCTCAGCGATACTGTCACTGAAAGTATTGTGAGGGACAAACTTACTGAGCTTGACTTGTTACCACCTAACGTTAACATAAATGACGTTGTTAAAAATAAATCCGTTAAAGTCTTAATAAGACAACTAAAATCTAAAAAATCAGCTGGGCTAGATGGAATGAGCAACAGATTACTTAAAGCCTTACCTACAACGGCCACAAAATTCCTTACGACCATATTTAATTGTTGTCTTATCCTTTCTTATTTCCCCAAAGATTGGAAAATAGCAAAAGTAGTTCCAGTTTGCAAACCTGGTAAAGCTAGGGATAGTCCTAATAGTTACAGGCCTATTAGCCTATTAAGCACTATAGGTAAATTGTTTGAAAAAATTATTCAAGAACGTCTTTTATACCATATCGAAGATGCGAACATATACCCTGTTGAGCAATTTGGTTTTAGAGCTGGTCACTCCACTAGTCATCAAATTTTACGAATTAAAAATCACGTTAAAAGTGACCTAAATTCAAAGTTATCGACTGGGCTTGTACTCCTGGACATCGAAAAGGCTTTTGACACCGTATGGCACGAAGGGTTAATATTCAAGCTTATAATGTTTCACTTTCCTACTTATCTTATTAAGTTAGTGTGGAGTTTTTTAAAAAACCGAAAGTTTGCTGTTCACATATGCACTACAAAATCTTCACTCTTTGATATAGTAAGTGTTGTTCCACAAGGTTCTGTGCTGGGACCCATACTCTTTAATGTTTTCATGTCCGACTTTCCACCTTTGGATATTAACACAAAGTTTGCTATGTTTGCGGACGACACATCCCTATTTTCGTCCAGCGTACTACCTCAAGGCGCTCTCGTTAGTTTGCAGTGTTCACTGAACATCTTACAAAATTTTTTTCACAAATGGAAAATTAAAGTAAATGCTCGTAAATCGCAAGCCATCTGGTTTTCTCGGCGTAGAAAATCTGATTTTTTTCCACAATCAATGTTAAAATTTAATTCTACAGAAATCGCTTGGTCTGATAACTGCAAGTATCTAGGTGTAACGCTTGACAATAAACTTACTTTTAGTAAGCATATTGCCATCACAATCAACAAAGCTAATCTCGTAACAAGAATTTTGTACCCGTTCATAAATCGTAGATCAAGTCTAAGCATGCATAATAAAATTTTAATATTCAAAACTATTTTTCAGCCCATTCTCACTTACGGTGCTCCAGTGTGGTTTGACTGTGCTGAGACACATATAAAAAAGATTCAAAGAGTTCAAAACAAAATCTTAAAATTAATGCTAAATTTACCATGGCACTTTTCAACTGTAAGGCTTCATAATAAAGCTAATGTCGATCAAATTAAGCATGTATTATATAAACTGCAAGATAACTTTTTTAGAAAATATTCCTATTCTGATAATGAACTTATTCTTAATCTCTTAAATTAGATATGTTGCTTTATTTGGGTTTATGTGCAATCTTTTAGTTTTTAAGTATTATATAAGGGTTTTTTTCTTGTAGCTTTTCCCTTACGTAACATTTCTGTATGTTTATAATTACTACATTGTATTTATTATATATAATTTAAAACTATTGAAGCTGTAAAGAATTTAATTTTCTATATCTCTTAAACTCACAATAATAACTAATGTAACAGATTTCTAACTGCAATAAATAAATAAATAAAAACAAAACACATGACTAATCTTTATAATCTTTACAAATTAATTAAAACGTAATAAGTTATTTCAGACACCATTATAAGTTCTGAAGTTTCTAGTATTTAATGTCACTTTCCATTTGGCAAAGAATAAATCTTGTTAATTTTCTTTAACTAACCCCATCATACTTCTCTATTCAACCAAAAAAATCGTTTCTTTTTTTTTAAATCTGATATCAAAACTCATATAACTATTAGGATAAACAAAAATATGCCCTCAAAACAGTTTTAAGCGCTTATAATTTGCCCTTAAAATCAATTATATCCCCTTAACAAGTAATTATATTATTATATGCCTTAAAAATATGCTCAATACTGCTTATTAAAATATATTCTATGTAGGAATGTATACCTATGTAATGTATTTTAAAAAACTGCACTAAAAAGAACGACATAAATCTAAACGTCTATAAAGCTAGCATATACACATCAGCATAATCAATTGAAACCATAACTAGAATTTTGTGCTCTTTTTGTGCAATTTTGTGTGAAAATCTCGATTTTTGTGCTAGCATAGTTTTTGTTTTATGTAAATCTATATTCATGTTGGTTTTACGTCTCCAGTTGTGTGTGTATATGAAAGAATAAAATAAAATGTTACAATAAAATAAAATATTTTAAATTTTAATTTGTTTTATTTATTTATTTTAAAAAACTTTTGTTTTAACGTCACAACTATAATTTTATAAATTTTTGCTACGCGTTTCGGAAATTATATTTCCATCATCGGGCTGTTTGCAACGATCTAATAATCACATGAAATAAAAACTAAAATTTTGTGCTCTTTTCGTGCTATTTTGTGCGAAAGTCCCGATTTTTGTGTTAGCATAGTAAAAAAACTATGTTAGCACAATTGATTATGTTGGGCGGTTTTAGAAGTTTTGCTACAAAAATCGGGACTGCCACACAATAATAGCACTCAAATAGCACAAAATTCTAGTTTTTATTTCAATTGATTATGTTGAGCAGTTTAGGGCCAACTTGAGGCAAACTCTCAAGTTGATCAACTCGAGAGTTTACTAAAACTCGAGAGTTGAAATGCATGTTTGAATTTCTTTTTATTCACTCCATTTATTCTCAAATCCCCAGTTGAATAATATCCCTAGGATATTTGTGAAAATAAAATAGAACTGTCATTTTCAATTTGAATTTTGATTTATTGTGTTAATTAATTTGAAGTTTTTTTAATATTTGTGCGTGTTTTTTTGTGTTAAGTTGGGTATTGTAACATCATACCACGATAAGCAACAAGGAAAGAGCGTCGGAAAAAATCGCGAATGCATTTACTGCCCAAAGTAATTGTTGGCTAATTTTTTTATTTTTTTACCTTTTGTTATCCGTAATCTGTTTTTGTAAGAAAATTTTAATGACTAAACAACATTTTTATGTAACTCTCAAGTTTGATTGGTCCAGCTTCTACTTTTTCCGGGAGTTGACAAAATCTAAAGTTGATCAACTCTAGAGTTGAAAATAGAAAGTTAAAATCGTCAACTTTGTGTGAATAAAAACAAATTCACAAGTTGAGAACAAAACTCCTCAAGTTATGTTCAACTTTGAGTGAATAAAATCGGCCTTAGAAGTTTTGCTATCTTAACATTAAGGTAGCATAAATTTACATAAAACAAAAACTATGCTAGCACAAAAATCAAGACTTCCACACATAAATAGCACAAAAAGAGCACAAAATTCTAGTTCATAACGTGATTTTGCTGGGGCTAAAAGCCATTAAAACCTATTTGAAATGCATTTTTTTTATAATGGTGAATTGTTTAAATTCATCTACATGGGTTTATTTAAGACATTAATTATATCAAAAATAAAAAAACAAAATTTACACGAGTGAGTCCCACGAGCTTGCTCTCGTGGCTTACAAAAATGTTGGTACCTTTCAACGAAAGAAATGTTAAAAAGTCAGAATTACTGGGAACATGATTTTTTAACTTTTGGGTTAATATTTTTTAAATTTTCAAAAGCTATCTATACTTATTGTTTAAGCCGTGTGCGAATTGGATTAAAATCGCGTTAAATTTTATCCGAAGACTAATTTAATTTTTGACACAAGTGAGGTGAATCTGTAGGTACATATGTGTACGTACAAACTTCAAAATTTAATTTCGGATAAAATTTATTCGAAATTTTAATGCAATTCACACACGGCCTTAAAATATTTAGAAGCACTAGATTACAAAATTGAATAAAATCGTTCGAGTCGATTTAACCAACTCAAAAATAGGTTATTTAAAAAAAAAAAAAAAACTAAACCTCCAACCCAAATTACCTTAATGCCAATTTTTTCGCCATAACCTAAAGTTATGTTTTAATCTTTTGGTAATGCCTACCCCATAGAACTTTATTATTTATTGAATAAACATTAGAAGACACTGTACAAGTTATGATTTTAATGAAAAATATACAAAAATACAGCAAAATATGCACGTTAAACGTAAATATATAAAAAATATGCATTTTCGACGAAACCTGGCGCTTAAAAGACAGTGGGCCTTACCATAATCAAATTTAGCTATGACTTAAATATTGCAGTGAAATTAACCTTAACGTTATGGATCCTAAATTATTAACCATACATTATATTCTCAAATTTTTGAAGTCAGTTGAATATATGGTTCATTATTTATAGTCCACGTAAATATTTAGGTAATACCATGCACGGTTTATTATTTAGGGCCCATTCCATTATGATCCATTTTATTGAAATATTTAATTCGTAACTAAATATTGGTAGGGCCCAGTGTTCGTTTGTTTATTTTTATCATTCTAGTAATGTTTTAGTAACACCAGCCAAAAATTTGATAGTTGTCCCCCTATACGCTGGAGTTCATTTTTCATATTCTAAATTCATGTGTTCATTTCAATCATTTCGGTCATTTCTTCAGTAACACCAACCAAAAATTTCGTTGTGATGCCCTATAAGCTCGAGTTCATTTCTGATCTATTGAACTTATTTCATTTAATCATTTTAGTAACACCACAACTCTGTCAAAACGATCCTATAAACATTTCCAATGTTAAAATGATAACAAATGAAAATGAAACAATGAGAACAAAATATGATTTAAAATTAAGAGAATAAGTTTTCGTAGGTATTTGAACTAAGTTAGTTAACTTTAAGATGACAATATAATTTATAATGTATCAATTGATAAAGATTAAGGAAAAGTACTATTTACATTGACCAGGGTTGAAAATGATTTTTAGAAAGCAAATTATTATGTATGAAATTAAAAAATAACATTTAAATTATAATAAATGAATAATGAATAAATAGTATTTATATTAATCAGCTATTAATGTTGTTGAGTCTTAAACAAATGGAATTTTCCCAAACACCTTAAAAATGCCAAGGGTTATACCAATTTTTAAGAAAGGTGGTTCTAAAAATCTTAATAACTATAGGCCAAATTCTCTTCTTCCTGTTTTTTCTAAACTTTTTGAGAAAGTGATGAAAGTCAGAATTGTATCGTATTTGGATAAAGTTAACTTCTTTAGTAGTAATCAGTTTGGGTTCAGATCAGGCAGATCAACTGAAGATGCACTTCTTCAATTTTGTTGCCAGATCTATAACAGTCTTAACAGTAGAAAAGTCACAGCTGCTATCTATATTGATATAACCAAGGTATTTGATACTGTGGGTCATGATCTGTTACTAATTAAACTTGAAAAACTTGGGTTTAGACATTATCACATGGTTTTGTTCATATCTTAAGGGTAGAAGACAAAGAGTTAAAATAAGAGATTCGTTCAGTGGACCTTTAGATATAGCCATTGGCGTTCCCCAAGGCTCGGTCCTAGGTCCCATTTTATTCTTAGTATATATAAATTCTATCTTCTACCTCGATTTGAAGGGTTAAAATCTTAAAAATATTTTTCTTTAGAAGTGGTAACCTTCTTAAACGGAACTTAACTTCATACAGGCTTCGAAGTCAGGAAAGTTTCCTTGCTCAAGTACCACCTCACAACAATCGTTGCTTTCTAAACTTTTACTCCTCAGTAGCACCTAGAATTTTTAACAAGTTACCTCTTGAGATTCGTAGCATCCGTTCACCATTTGTATTTAATAAAAAAATAAAATTATGGCTGTTTGGTTTTGATCTTTGTGAAATTAATAATCTCCAGAATATACAAATTTAATACAAAATTAATGCCTTTAAAAATAAGAGAAGTGAATATACTTACAAATTTTGTTAAATAGAAATATTTTTCAACAATAATATACAATTTTATAAACAATACAAAATCTATGCAATTAGCATATTGTTTTATAAAATAATTGTCCTCACAGACACTTTAGTACAAAAAAAATGTCAAACTTAAACAACATATCTTAAATATATTTAATGATAATGATTCAGCCCACAATTGTCAATTGTTTATTGTTAATTGTATACATGCATCTGCTGCTAGTTTTCAACTACAGGATGCATCTTTTATTATTTCCACTAATAAATTTGTAAAATCACTCGTATCTATAATGTCGTATAATAGGTACTATTTACATTTTAAATTATTTATTAATTGTATGATTTACTATTTATTATTTTTTATTTATTAGAAATGTTATGGTATTTTTCATGGAAATAAATCTAATCTAATCTAATCTAAAAAAAAACTATGGGTGCAAGCCAGCCTGAAGGATCATATAGCCTGGCTATGGTTGACAAAACAGAACGTTTAGTGATATGAACTTTCGAAAAGCTTTCAGGGTTGATTGCAAACGAAAAGGTATCAGAGGAAGCATTCCATCTAATGCCGAGAGTTTTTGTAGAACTATCGCTTTCGAGTTTTAAGAAATCTTTGTTGAGAAGATGATCGCTAGGAAAATGATTGAGCAACTTTGGGCTATTGGCCGTCCACTTCCTCAAGTGAAAACCGACAGATCGAACATCGTCAACATAAAATTCCTTCATCAAAGCTAAGTGATCGGGATGGACGAGTATCTGACGATACATTTTTTCAATATCACCGTTAAAAACGTATTTGTAAAGGCGCCAGTTAAGTATTAAAAATGTTATGTCCGTTTTGTAAAACAGGACCAGGATGCAACAAATCATTAAGACTTTTGCCGTTTTGAGATAAGCTTGAGGCATTAAATACTACTCGCAACTTAGTAGTAGTACTTGGCGGCTTCAAAACGGCGTGATGAGGTAAGTAGTATGAAAGAATTTTTTTTTTTCCATTAACTACTTCACAAGCTGAGGTGGGCGAAATATGACCCAAGGTGAGATACTCTGACAAAACTTCGTCATATTTAGTTTTAAGAAGAGGTTTAGCTATTAATGATTTCTCGTTACGAAGAAAGAACATCGATTCCTGAACTTTGATACAATAGAGGATCTGCCAAAGTAAATTCGAACTTGTGAGCAGATTGATCAAAATCTAGACAACGAAGGTAAATTACCAGTAAGTTTCTTGAGAACTAAGGCTTGGACTTGAATACTAAAATCTTTGTCGATGTTGGAACATAAAGTGAAAGTACAAAGTTTGGATGATGAAGCAGTGAAAGTGAAACCCATGCCACAAATTCGAGCTTGAACGCTTTTTGTTGATAGACCCAGACGTTTCTGGAAATCCTCAGATATGAATGAGACTTCTGACCCTTGGTCAATCAAAGCTCGAACCTCAAATTCAGTTCCTTGATGGCGAATCTTAACCAAAGCGGTTTCTAGTGATTAGAAGATGAGATTTGAGATGCTGAAGGTTGATGATGTGAAGAAGATAGTAGGCTTACTGACGATGGCAATGAGGGAGTTTGTTTTGTTTCAAAATGTAATAACGTGTGGTGTTTACGCCTACAACGAAGACATGTACTGGTACTCTGACATTGAATAACTTGATGTGTCAAAGCAAGACAGTTAAAACAAAATTTATGTTTCCGAACAATTCGGTGTCTGTCGTCAACAAACAATTTTAAAAAGGTAGGACAAAGTCGATGAGGATGCTGTTCAATGCACACTTGACACGAGGGATTTATTTTCAAATGAAAGTTACGTACAGGTTAAGCTTTAACATTTTCACTTTGCACGGTTTTGCTTACTACCTTTTCGATTGAAACATTTTGCTTCATTTCCGAAACACTCTCAAGTACCTGATACCGATTAGTTAAAAACATATTCATCTTTTCCCAGGTTGGGATGTCAGCGGGATTGTCCAATGACTGTTCCCACCAACTAAGAGTAATATAAGGTAGCTTTGAGACACATAAATAAGTTATTATCGCGTCCCACGATTGATTTTCTGTGTTATAAGACTTAAGCGCTATTAAAGCGTCGTTAAAATTTCTCTGTAACATTTTTAGTGATTTTCCTGACTCAACGGAGATTCGCTGTTGGTTCAATAGAATTTGTATTTGGTTGTTCACCAAAATCAGTTTATTCTCATATTAATCCGTCAAAGCATTCCATGCCAAAATAAAATTATCGTCCGTTAACGCAAATTTATTCACAATATTAAAAGCTTGATCCTTTGTCTTCGCGCGCAAGTGAAACAGTTTTTGTACTCTACTCAAATTAGAATGTTTTATGAACACAGCCGTAAACATATCACGAAAAGATGGCTAATCCAAATAATTGCCATGAAAATCTTGCGTGTGGCACGCAGGAACTTTAATATTGTGACTGTTCTGATCATTGGGTAAACTGTTATCGTTTTGAGAAGGATCTATGCTAGTAACTATTGGTTGCTTTCCTTTAGGCTGAAGCGACTGTAAATAATCAGAAATCTCACTAGTGCACGAAAAATACGTTGAAGAAGAATTTTGGCACTTGTCTTTGATTACACTTAGAGACTATTTAAAATCTTCATCACCACTTCGATCACACTTGGAATAAGCTTGCTTAACGTCAAGCCATACATTTTTAAATTCCGCTTGATATGCTTCTAATAAAGAAACCTTAGGAGTAGCGCTTGGACGAGCCCTAAAAGTAGCATGAAATTCGACCAGTTGCTCGGACCCAAAAATAAACTCGTCTAATAGACTCATTCTATAGAAAGACAATACCTTGATACCACCGGACTAATAGTTTAAAATGATAATTATAATTTAATACAATACGCGAGATATGTTCGTATAAACGTTTATAATAATGATATATTTTATTAAAATGGTAATAGAATGCAGTACAAATCAAATTGTACAGTACCTTGAACAAGTAGTCTCAAATGGCTCAATTGAAAAACTTCTTACGATGATGATGAAAACTGACAATGATGATGATGATGGTGCTGATGATGATGATGACGACGATGATGATTATGCTGATGATAACGACGATGATGATGCTGATGATGACGACGATGATGATGACGACGATGAAGATGCTGATGATGACGACGATGAAAATGCTGTTGATGACGGCGATGATGATGCTGATGATGATTCTGATGATGATGCTGATGATGATGCTGATGATGATGACGATTTCTCAATTATGATGAGCTAGTTGACTCAGTAACGTCTGGTACCACTTGGTTCAATTTTTCAAAAAACACCTTTCCAATTTGTATCATACCTTGCTTTGTGGTAGTGACGGCAGCAGGTAGTGGCGACAGTGCGGAAAAGTACCCTGTACTTAAGATGGCGGCGAAAATGTAGAAAAAAAAATTTTTCTTTGCAGGCAGTTTCAAAAAAACCAAAAGAAATGGCCACCCCCACAATTTTAATCCGGCTTGAAGGACCAAATGGTTACCTGCTTATTAGGCACGATTTCTTTTGATTCTTCAATAAGAAACAACGTTTTTTGGATGATGTGTACTTTACACAATTTGATCCTTATATTTAGGTAAAAAAAACTTTGACTTCAAAAAAAATGAACTTGAGCTGGTGTGATGGCGGTGGCGGAGATCTGGTGGCGACGATGAGTGAAGAACCAATGTAAAAGGAAATGACGGCGGCAGCGATATTCAATTCGGAACGGGAGGAAACGAAACAAATTAGGGGTAGGTTTGGAAATGGTACGTGAATGTGTATGGAAATTGGATGGTCGTTTATAAAGATTCGTTCCACTTGTTTACATTTGAACTTGAACATTACTGCCCGCCTTGCAATATTTAAATGCAATTGATAAAAACAAAAAGAAGAACTCCCAAACGCCAACAAATCATCAACAAAAAATACAAATGGTTTTTAATTAGTGTTTATAAAATTATTTTTTCATCTAAGTTAAAGTTAACAAGTTTTGGATTAATTTGATCTCAACAAAAGTGATGTGATTAATTGGTAATTAGATTAATAAACAATTAAGGAACACATTTTCAAAGTTTCAGCTTTTAATTAAGTGAATAAATTTATTTAATTGTTGAAAATCTGCACATAGTTTTCTTGTTAGAATTCATTCCCTTGCAATGTCAAAATGCGATTATTATTGTTGTGACAACAACAGAGTAAAAATCAACAACAAAGAGCAATACCTTCTAAACCTACAAGCTACAACGAGATCAAATTATATTTTTATATTTTCCCATCATTCTGCAAGATTGCACTTTTTGTAAATTCTGTAAATTTACCTTAGAAATAATTTTATGAATAGTAAGCATTTATTTTGTATAAAAGGGTATTCAAAACAATAAACTTCACATGCTATCATAACGGCAAACTAACAATTCGTTCTTTATTGACTTCCCCCCACCAGCGGTAAGGGGTCATCTTTAGTTCAAATTGTCGACAAAACATTGGTCCTTCGAGAGAAAAGAAACAGTGAAAAGTGTAACCAAGGCTTCTGACATTGGTTTAATTTTAAATCGAAGTTATAATTGACAAAGCGTAACCAATGCTGTAAACATTGGTAAAGCTAGCAAACAAAAGTGAAAAAACAAACGAAAGCAACTAAAAAACCACAAAACTAAATATAAAGTTTCTATACAACTAAATACAAAAAAAATCAAAAAACCACATCATGGATGAAACTGAAGTGTTCATTATAGTTGCCAAGCAGAAAGCTTTGGCTGAGGAAATCGAAGTACTTAGTCGAAACAAAGGTTAAAAAAGTTAAAATTGAAGATCATTGCCATCGTTGACAACCTGGAAAAATTCGAAGAGACGTTTTTGGATTACTCTAGAGAAATCTATGAGTATCGGCAAAAAATGTTGATTGAACAACTACGGAACTTAACAGATTTGCATGAAGATTTCATATCCAATGCATCAGAAGAAGACCTTGACGTACCGTATGTTAAAAACAACGAGTATAGAGAAATAAAGCATGATGTCAACAGATTTCTTCTTATAATGACATCAAAGTTAAGTACCAGCAACAAGACCAACTCTAAAGATGTGAAAACCGAGTCAATGCTTCCGAGACTTAAGATTCCAACATTCAAAGGGAATTTCTTAGAATGGCAACCATTCTTTGATCTTTTCTCGACAATAATACACAACAAAACCAGCCTCACTACAACAGAGAAGATGGAGTACCTAAAGACGCATCTTGAGGGGAAGCCGCTTCATTTGATCAAACATCTAACGTTCTCAATTGAGAACTACAACAGTGCATGGGAAATTCTGAAAGGCAGATACAACAACGAAAGGAAAATAGCGTCAATCCATATTAATAAGATGTTCAAAGCTGGCTTCTACTCCATCAGATACTGCCATAAAAAACATTTTTGATGCTATCAAAGAAGGACTAGCGGCACTTAAAAACATGGGCTTTGACACTACATCGTGGGACCCAATTATAGTGCACATTACAACTAAGGCGCTTGATACTGAAAGCAGAAACCTGTTCGAACAAGGGTTGACAGAGTCAAACAAAATGCTAACTCTAAACACGCTTCTGGATTTTCTGGAAAGACGTTATCAAGCACTAGATGTCCTTGCTCCCACAAAGAAACAACAAAAATCAGTTGATGAACCGAAGCATGCACTTCGCACGTACCACGTTGATACGAAGAATCTCCAATGCCCCATATGCAAAGGTGAACACGTCATCTACTCATGTCAAATATTTTTGAGTTCTACACCAAAAGAAAGGTGGCAACTATGCAAACAAGCGAAGCTTTGCTTAAATTGTTTACGACATGACAAGCAGTCTCAATGCTTCAGCAAAAGAAATTGTCTTCAGTGCAACAAGAAGCATCATTCATTTCTACACATGGAATGGGCTGATAGATTTCCTCAAAATAAACAACCAGACTCAGCTCCAAAAGGCTAACCTAAAACGAGTCATCTGAAGATCTAAAAATATTGTTAGATACGACAAACGAAGCAAAGCAATCTCTTAAGAATCTTGGTGTATCTGTAGAGTCATGGGAAGATGTTCTTATTTTTCACACGGTACAAAAACTTCCGTCTACTACACGAGGGCTTTGGGAATCTCACATCTCAACTCAGGTAGATTATCCAAAATACAGCGTATTGGAGGATTTCATTCTCATGAGATCAAGAACTTTGGATGGCATTAGACAATCCTCACCAAATTTAAATCTACAAAAATCTAAATCTAAATCAGGTACAGTTCGAACTCATAACTCTACAATGATGCATAAGTGTTCACTATGTCAGGGTCTACATTCGATTCGAAATTGTTACAAATTTAAGGCATTCAACACTAAGAAACGACTTGAATTTGAAAAAAAAAAGAATTTATGTCTAAATTGTCTGTCAAGTACACATTTAACACAAAATTGCACAAGCACTTTCACGTGCTCTACGTGTCACCAAAAACATCATTCATTACTGCACATGACCGAGCCAGTTAATGCAATGCATGCAAGTGAACACGCTCCAATGGGAGCTGTTTTACAGTCAAACCAACCAGCTTCCTCGTCCGCTCATAGCTCTCTATCGGGGTCTTCGGAAAATCCTCCATTATCCATCGAAAATGCTTCAGCCTACAATGCGTTTATAGCCGAAAACATGCAATCACCTGTTCTTCTGGCTACGGCCCTCATAAAGGTTATGACACCTGCAGGCCAACCGTTGCAACTGCGAGCACTAGTGGATCCTAGATCAGAGGTTTCCTTTATTACTGAGTCTGCCGCTCAGCTTTTAAATCTTAAAAAGGAAAAGAGCTGTGCTGATATTATCGGTGTGGGAGAAACTACTACAAGCACCTCAAAATATAGGGTGACGTTCACGATACTATCTTGCGTAAATGAAAACTTTAGCTTACAGCTCAATGCTTTGGTCCTACCCAAGCTTACCGCTTTGCTACCTACGCAAAATATCACAAATGCTAATTGGAAGCATCTCCAAAATCTTTCACTTGCTGATCCATCTTTCAACAAAACAAATAAGATTGATGTTTTACTAGGCAGCGATGTTTATCCATTCATTATCCTTGAAGGCCTTGTTAAAGGAGAACAGGGTTCTCCTGTGGCTCAAAGGACGGAACTAGGTTGGATTCTTTCTGGGGGTATTTCATCGAACAACAAGTCAACGATAACATCACTTCACATAAAAACCGCACCTCAAACTTTGGACAACCTTTTACTTAAGTTTTGGGAACTTGAACAAGTTCCACATCGGAAGCTACTTTCCCCTGAAGAAGAAGAATGTGAAACCCACTTTTGTAGAACCGATCAACGACAACTGGATGGAAAATATATCGTCCAACTTCCTTTTAAAGAAGGAACACATCCCTTGCTAGGTTGGTCACAAAGGTCAGCGTTTGTTCGGTTCTTACAACTGGAAAGAAAATTTAAAAAAAATGTGTCCTTTTATGAGGAATACAAAAAGGTATTCAACGAGTATAAGGATCTTGGCCATATGACTGAAGTAGGTCCTATTGCGTTTTCTTCTCCTCAATATTTTCTTCCCCACCACGCAGTGATAAAAGAATCAAGTTCGACCACAAAATTGCGTATCGTATTTGACGCGTCCTGCAAGAAATCCCACGGAACATCTCTAAACGATCATCTCTTCGTCGGTCCAAGATTGCAAGATGACATCTTTGATCACATCGCCCGCTTCAGGAAGTACAAAATCGCATTTACTGCCGACATTAATAAAATGTACAGCCAGATCTTGGTTACGCCAGCTGATTCGTTGTACCAACTCATTTTATGGCGAGATGCTGAAGGAGATGAAGTTAAAATATACCGTCTCAACACGGTCACATTTGGCACAGCCTCCGCACCGTATTTAGCTATTCGGACGCTTCAGCAACTTGCGGCAGATGAACGAGATGACTACCCTATTGCATCGAAAATCGCCATGAGAAACTTCTATGTCGATGATGTGATTCATGGGGCAGATACAGTAGCCGAAGCCTTGGGTATGCAGTCTCAACTCATCCTTATGTTGAAGCAAGGAGGTTTTCCTATACGAAAGTGGGCGAGTAACTGTGAAATGCTACTTACATCCGTTCCAGAGGAGGACAAAGAAGTACAAATTCCACTTTTCTTCAACGAAGAAGATGCTATCAAGGCGCTTGGATTACAATGGCACCCTGCAAAGGATATATTTATGTTCAAAATCTCACTTCAGGAACTTAACATAACTACAAAGCGGACTATCTTGTCAGATCTTGCACGTCTTTACGATCCAATGGGCTGGTTAGCACCTTGCGTCATCGTTGGCAAGGTATTAATGCAAGACATCTAGAAGGAAAACCATACATGGGATTCTGAGCTTCCAGCAGCAATCGTTTCGGCGTGGCACAAATTGAAGGTGGAACTTGACACTTTGATGGCCATTGAGATTCCTCGCTGGATTAATTTCACCAAAGAATCCAAGGTCGAAGTCCATGGATTCTGCGATGCCTCCGAAAAAGCATATGCTGCAGCAATTTACCTTCGAGTCACCACCGGACCCAAAACAGTCATAAGTCTCATCGTAGCAAAAACACGAGTGGCACCTCTAAAAAATAAGTCCATTGCTAGATTGGAACTTTGTGGAGCCTTGTTATTAGCACAGCTGTTGGTGCATACCGTGAAGACGATGGAGCTCCAATCATCGAAAATATTTGCTTGGTGTAATTCTCAAATCACACTTGCCTGGATTAAAAGTGCACCTTACATTAGGACAAAATTTGTAGCCAACAGAGTGGCAGAAATTCAGGAGCTTAACGATCCTCAGTGTTGGAACTACGTTCCGTCTAAAGAAAATCCCGCGGATATTGCATCCGGAGGAGTTTCTCCTAATGAACTCATTAAAAACCTTCAATGGTGGCATGGGCCTAAATTCTTAAGGGAGTTTGATGAAAAACTCCACCTTCCATACGAAATAAAATTCACCGACCTTGAGACAAAATCGTCGGAGAAATCTAAAACCAAAATTGATTTGATCGCATCTGGGTACCCCATAACAACAATTTTTCAGCTCTGCGTTCATTTGAACGTTTTTCATCTTTAAATCGTCTTCTTCGAGCTGCGTCATACTGGCGTAAGGGATTTCAACTCGCGTATCTGGACCACTGTCTGTAGATGAAATATCTTCAACTCGAACGAGATTGATTACCTTAGTCCAAGAGGAATTTTTCGCTGAAGAAGTTTCTAAACTTAACAAAAGTGAAACTGTCCCTAAAAGGAGTAAATTGGCAAAACTTTCACCAATAATTGACGAAAGGGGAATTCTTCGTGTTGGAGGTCGACTAGACAACGCAGACTTGCCTTATTCACAGCGACATCCAATCATTTTACCTTCACAAAATGTCCTTACTTCTCTCATCGTTCACGAGACACATATGAAGTTGTTGCATGGAGGTCAGCAACTTATGATGGCTAAACTTCGATCTGAATACTGGATTTTGCATCTCAAATCAGAAGTTAAAAAGTGTATTCATAAGTGTTTGAAATGCTACAGGTTTACGGCAATTGAGATGCAGCAGAAAATGGGAAGTCGACTATGCTGGCCCTGTTCAACTTAAAGCATGGAGAAGTCGGTGCAGTAAAATCACGAAAGCATACATAGCCATTTTCATATGCTTTTGCACGAAAGCAGTGCACCTAGAGCTCGTAAGTGACTATACGACATCCGCATTCCTCGCAGCTTTCAAACGTTTCACCGCTCGTCGTGGAATCTGTACAAATCTTTACAGCGACTGTGGAACAAATTTTAAAGGAGCCGCAAACATTCTGGATTCAGAAAGGTCACACATGTCAAAGTATTGGACAGATGATATTGCACAACGCATGCAAGCCAATGGCACTAAATGGCATTTCAATCCTCCTGCTGCTCCGCATTTTGGCGGACTTTGGGAGGCTGGTGTAAAATCTATGAAATATCGTTTAAAGCGGACAATTGGACATTACACGCTTACTTTCGAAGAGTACGCGACCATATTAACACAAGTAGAAGCTTGCCTCAACTCGCGCTCCATTTGCCCGGTTACCGATGATCCAGAGGACCTACCTATTTTGACTCCAGGACATTTTTTAATTGGGTCTTCCCTGAACACTGTACCTGAAAAGGATTTAACTGCAATGAAAGACAATTACTTGGACAGGTGGCAGCTCATGCAGAAGATTCAACAAAATATCTGGAAAAAATGGAAATCCGAATACTTGGTTCGCTACAACAACGTCCAAAATGGCTTAAGCCAAATTCAGAACTCAAAGTTGGACATCTAGTGCTCTTACCCGATGAACAAACACCACCCACTCTCTGGCGGTTAGGCAGAATCACCGAATTACATCCTGGAACAGATGGAAAAGTTCGCGTTGTAACAGTTAAGACTGCAACTGCCTCATTTAAACGCCATATAGCAAAACTCTGCTTTTTACCGATGCTAAACGAATCGAATACACAAACCGACACACACACACTTTAAAACCTATTCGCATCTTTATATCAAAACTGAACTAGACATTTATACCTACTTTATACTGAATTTAATAAATATTTAATCTAAACTATATAACTTATAACCTATATTATTGCCACACACCATTCACCAAACCTACATTTTTTTTTTTTTTTTATGTACACCATCGGTCACACATCGAGGATCTATCATCTCACAATCTTCACCTGAAATCAAAGGACGAAAATCAACTCAGCATGATTAACACAGCCAAACCATTCTTCTGATGACATCGTCTCCTTTTCCGCGGGCCCGGCAGGATGTTGCGATGCAACATGCATAATTTTTAAATTCTTAGAAAAAAAACGGATATCCGTCGGCATTCGATCTTAGATGCAAAACGCCGACGGCAAAAGAAATAAAAACATAGATGCATACATTTTTTATCGCTGCACAATGGGGCAAATCGACCCAAAAGCTGGCAATAATTAAAAAAACTAAATTGCAAATATACTTAATTTTTTAATATTTTTTAATAGAATAATATCCATCCTTTAAAAAAATACTATTCATTTTTTTTTAGACCTTCCCGTTTTTTCACAACACAGTTTTGTTTTAGCTGAACTAGTAGTCAGCTGAGCCAGAAGTAAAATTGTCGATTTTTCATCATGATCTTTGAGAACAGTTTTTCCTTTTTTTTGTTGATTCATTAAAAATTTAAGTATGCAGCCTTCAACTTCGGGTATGTAAGAGTGATTTAAACAATTTTTTTTTGTTATATGTAAATATATATGTAAAATTTTAGTGAAGTTCAGTGATCAGTTTTTTAAAAGTGTTATTTTAGAGGTTCTCTGAAATCCTTTGACTTTTGAATGTGTTCCGAGTGGGATCGAGTTGTGTTTTATGTGTTTTTTAAATGTTTGTGATGTTAATTTTGTGATTCCGTCAAAAAAACGTACTCCTTTTGCACACTTTTTGTGATAAGTGAATTTTTGTAACTCTTGAACCTTAATTTTTTTATTTTTTCGTTGCTTTAGGAATCTCTTCAAATTTTACACGAGGGCAACTTGTAGACATTATGAAAAGATGTGAGAGTGTTATGATTGACGATCAGATGGATTTTTTAAAAAAACATCTTTTAAATACAACAAGAAGTACCGAAATTAGCCAAGTTAATGAATTGAATAGACTTTTTCGCATTTTAAATCCGAGTTCAAAACGCGGTGGGTCAAAGATGGATGTTGATAAGTTCCGAAAACATGCGCACGAAACAGCAAGACTGTTTGTCAGTAAATATCCTTGGTATTATATGCCCCCAACTCTACATAAATACTTTATTCATGGCCCGGAAATAATAAAATCTGCATTGTTGCCAATTGGGCAGCTTTCTGAGGAAGCGCAAGAGGCTCGAAATAAAGATTTTAAGAACGTTCGAGAGCATTTTTCAAGAAAATCAGGTCGCGATAAAACAAATGCGGCTATCTTCAATTATTTTCTGCTAAGCTCCGATCCTATCATTACTTCCAAGCAAAAACCACACACGAAAAAACTGCAGTCTTATCCCCCAGAAGCACCAGCAAACATTTTTGTTGAAACTAACATATCTGATGACGAAAGTGATGAATAAACTTATCTATTAATTTTGTTTTAGTTTTTTTTTATTTAAATTAAAAAAATCGATGAAAATAAAAAACTTTAAATTAAAAAAAGGATTTTTTTAAATCTGATGTTCTCCACAATTAGGGTAAAGATATAAGAGAGCATGGATAAAAGTAATGTCAGATAAAAAATTAATGTATTATTAAGTCTCTTAAAATAACCTTTCAATCTGAAAAATACTGACATTCTTATTAGTTCCCAAATAACCAAAGTTTAAGTGGGCGTTCAAGGGTCTTAGAAGCATATATGCAAAATTTCAGGTTCCTAGCTCTTACGGTTGATTTAATACCACGTTTTAAGGCATTCTGCCCCACTGTGCGCTGTATACCTACCTACTATTGCCAAAATTGGGAGCCCATAAAAGATGACAGGAAATACATTGACGTATATACTAACTATTTGTGGGAGTTAACTACGCAAAATGGGTTCGATGTTTTAAGTTTTGGCTCCTCCCACTATGCGATGTTTTTGTGCATAGTCAAGCAGCGGTTGATGATCTATCGATGGAGATGCGAGGTGCGAGGTGATGCTGTGGCTAGCTTTAGCATAGACGATGACTAGTGCACATCCAAGTGCCTCTATAGTTCAATGATCTATAGCTGGACTAAAAGCGGAATCAGCTGATGAACCGAGGTTTCATGAAGATGGTGACGATGCTGTGTACGTTATTCCCAATTTGAAAGCCGTGTGTACAAAGTAAAAGATAATGAAGATTTTAAACTGATTTTAAATCCTTTGAAAGGAGAACCCAGATTTTTTTCTTTTCAAATAAAATAAAGAATATACGAAAGCTATTTTTTTGTGCTTGGTTACTATCCTAGTTTTGCGATAGTGTTTTTTTTTGTTCTGCCTATATCAAGGTCCCGACGGCAACCTATAGATTTTTCTTTCGCGACAAGTTGACCGCGGAGGTTATAATTTATTGTATTTTATGCTGATGTCCTGGCGACATACACTTACCTTCTACTAATATATTCATCATAAGCAAAAATTTCACAAACGATGAGAACAACAAGGAAAACAAATGAAGTCGCGCTTACTCTTGGTGCACTAAAACTCAAATTCCATACTTTAAAATGCGATCACTTTGAAGATAAAAATCTAAGGGGATTGAGTAAATATATTATTATTTTTATTATTTGTAATTAGGTTGGGATGTTTTTGACTAATTTTAATGGTTTTTGGTAACAAACGTTGCAACGAATTTTTTGAATTTTGGCCTACGGTGGAACCACAGTGCGTTGATTTGTGTACATGCTAATAGGTGCCAAATCGTAAGTCCCCTTTCACACAGGGCAACTGAGTTGCCGGCAACAATTAGTTCATAGGCGAGAAGGGCAGGAAGAAAGAGGGGGAAATGAAATCTCCCCGGTCAACAAATTCAGGAGATTTTTTTGACGTTTCTCTTCACGCTACGTTTGTGTGCGTTCAACCAAGGTAGTTTAAAAGGAAAATAAATAAAATCTCCGGGTTTGTGTTGCTTGCGTGTGAAAGGTACAAGAGATTGTTAAGGAGATTTAAAGAACGTCAAAAAAATCACCAGCAACTAGTATCTTCGTGTGAAAGGGGACACATTACTGCCCAACGCGTCAATAGCCGTGTTCCTTTGGGGGTGGCGAACTACTCATGAGTACTTTGCTGGAAATTTTTAATGGAACGCACAAATTTCACTTCCCTAGCAGCAATCTACTACAATTTTAAGTGATTGATAATAGAGCTTTTTAACAAACAGCAATATATCTCTGTCTCGTTCATTTTTAAATGTCAAACTAAAATTCTTGGCACAATGACATTTTAGTGGCAACCATTTGTTATTTCGGAGGCAAATAAAGATTTGGAATTGTTTTTTCCTTTTTTTTTAGAAAACCGACAAGTAAAAATGTTTTTATATTTTATATAAGATATTTTAATCTTTTTATGGCACAAAATAGCTAGATTTTTGTAATGAAAATTAGCCCGCCTTTTTTTTCATTTCCAATTTCATCTGTCATTGTGCCAAGTTTTTGCTGTCATCTGAAACTGACAATTTGGTAGAGATCTCTATTATTTATAATCTGTAGTACCCATACCATCAAAAAGCTTGCGATATTGTACACACACACTTTCTCAGTTTATATGATTTTTCGACGTACATATGTATATAAAAACTCATAAAAAATGAGAAAGTGTGTGTAAAATTATCTATGGCAAGTCGTCTTGTAGAGACTCTCACCCCCTTATCAATTGCTTTATTATGTTTATTTTCGTGATTGGTAAATGCTGAACGTAACATGCCGCCTCCACAGGTCATGAACGATGGCAGGATTATGAACATGTCTACAAAAAATCCAATGGAGGCACAAAAATCCATGTCCATGTCATGAACATGTCGACGAAAACATTTTTGAACAAGACATGAGCTCTGTTCAAAGCTTGGCCATGAGATTTGACGTTCCATGTGTGTGAGAGAGGTAGAAGTAGTACTGAAAGGAATTTTTGTATGATTCTCTTGCTCTGACTTATTAGTGGAATTTATCGACTAACTAACGACATGACATAAAGTGCCCACTGCGAAAAAACAAGCAGATTGTTGATTGGATTGTGGTTTGGATCTTGGGCATATGTACATATGTCCTGTGGTGCGTTCTTTTATGTTACTGTGGTTAACTATAGTTAACTTCAGTCGTTCCTTTAACTCAGAAAAGTTACTTCGAGTAACTTTATGACGTCATAAGATCGTTCCTAAATTCCAAAGTAAAAGTGTCAAAAAGTAACTTTTTGTAACTTTTTCCAACTCATCTCCTCGAGGAGACTCCTCGATATGAATTGAAATAGTTGATCTGTTTAACACAGCTGAAATGCAATTGTGGATGTTTTGTTTACTTTTTGCCCTTTTGATTTGGAATTGTTTTCAATATTTAAAATATGTTTTTATCAATTTAATCGATTTTTTTTTGTCGAATTTGATTTTTTGAAAAAATGTGATTGCATTAAATTTATTGCAAAAATAATTATTAGGAATTCAAAATAACATGTGCAATTTTCTTCATTGCTTATGGCACAGAATTTTTTGATGAAAAATTAACCAAATATAAAGAAGAAAATGCCGACAGAAAAAAAATGCATCAGAAAATAAAAGAAAACTATTCCAAAAATCAGATTCGACAAAAAAAAATCGATTAAATTGATAAAAATATATTTTAAATATTGAAAACAATTCCAAATCAAAAGGGCAAAAAGTAAACAAAACATCCACCATTGCATTTCAGCTGTGTTTGACAGATCAACTATTTCAATTCATATCGAGGAGATGAGTTGGAAAAAGTTACAAAAAGTTACTTTTTGACACTTTTACTTTGGAATTTAGGAACGATTTTATGACGTCATAAAGTCACTCGAAGTAACTTTTCTGAATTAAAGGAACGACCGAAGTTAACTATAGTTAACTATAGTTAACCACAGTAACATAAAAGAACGCACCACTGTGGAGTCGGCTTGTAAAAATGGTAAACTAATTGAAATGAAATGTCATGCACATGAAAAATCTCTTAACCTAGTCAGATGCCCTCTGGGCGATTTTAGGTGCGTAACTACTCTGCTCATCTACTCGCGCATTAGAGCTTGAGTAGATGAGAGTACTAGATTATAGTTTTCATCTACTCATGAGTAGTTCGCCACCCCCAAAGGAACACGGCTAATGTAAACACTGCATAAATTGCTATGTGTTAACTTTCGCGTTGACAGAAATAAGGACGCTTTGTTGAAAGGAATTCGAGATTACAGTTAGAGCCTGATTACACGATTCTTTTTTTCGTTCGTTTCGTTATTCGTCTTTTTGACAGGTACGTATCCTCGTGATTACACGATTCTTTTTTACATTCGTGAGACTTGTTTCGTTATTTTGACATTCAGAATCTCCGCGGTGGATTTATTGGAAAATAAACATTAATAATAATTAAAAAAGGGGTTTAATCTTTTCTTGTTCAAATGTATACCCTATTTAGCAATGAAAAGCAATGTTAAAACTTATAATTTAAAGTTTAAAAGTTCCTCGCATAATGCTTTGACTTTAGGGATGAGCCATATCGAAAAATTCTCAGCGTTAAATCGGCACATACATTTATCTAACCGAAACATCGATATTTTTCGAAATCGATACTTGAAAACAAAGGAAATACTTCTTCCTTTTCTATTTTAAGGACCAAATATGTTAAAATTTCACATCAAAACGTGTTTTTGATTTAAGACGTAAAATAATATTGGTGTCTTTCAAAATTTATAAACTACTTTCCTCCATTAATTCTTTAATATTTTAATTAATAAAAAAAAAATTATTTGATAGCATTTTGGAAAGTTAAAAAATTAAAACTACTAAAGCATAGGCTTCTTCTTTGTACAAATGTAGACATTTTTCATATTAAGCTAAGTTCTTACATGTAAATCACACCAACAAAAAGCTATCAGAACATTTACTTCTTCAGTAACTCATAAAATATACCACCATAACCTGAAAAATGATTTTACCACACCACGTATGTTTTCCCCAATCCCCAAAGGAAATTTAAAAAAAAAAAAACACTACTTAACAGTTAACATGTTTAATGCGATAACAGCTAAGTACTTTTACAAAAGCCCAGAGAATTTTCGACTTCTAATCTAAGCGCGAAGAATAGACGTGAATTTCATGCTTCCCGCCTGGAAAAATGGCAAGTTTTTTCTAAGTTTATGTAAGGCCCCGGCAAGTTTTCGGTAAGGGAAACATGGAAGATGAAAACATGACAGGCCCCTATTAGTGCCTCGCTGAGAACGTTTATTTAAATAATCATGTCGATTATGGAAACCGCAACAGTGGATCCGCAGTGATTCGCAGTACATTGTTCTCTTTTCTTTCCACGTAAAATCGATAAAGATAAAAGAGAGCACTACACTGCGATTTAGTGCGGATGTAGATTCCATAATCGACATGAATGGCTTTGAATCGGTGTGTCAAGTAGTAAAAACGCAACTACAGACAAAACAGAATAAGACAGAATCACAACTGATTTTGACATTTATTAGAAATCTATTCTAGGTTGTTTTACCTAAAAAGCAAGTTGAAACGTGGTGAGTACACTGAAGTCTTCGAAGCAACACAACAACAAGAAGTGCCTCTTGAAATAAAAACCATGGAGAATATATGTGGAACAAATCTTGTTTTTACTTGTCAGGGCTTAGGCAGAATTTATCTGACGAGGCAAAAAGGTTCATAACTGGTGAGAGCCTAGCGAATGCCTATTGTAACCCTTGCTAGACCCTTGTTAGTAACAATGAAAAACTTGCCAGGGCCTTATTGAAAACTAGATTCTTTTTCCAGGCGGGTTGTTATCGATTGTTTGTATTGAAACCTATGTGAGTTGTCGACTTCGCCAACCTGTGTTGTTGTTTTTTGCAACCAATTGGGAAGAGTCACACTCGTTTTATTAAAAAAACATTTTTAGACTAACTTTGGTGTGAACATTTATTGTCGTGGTTAAAATATTATATTGACATAATTTGGAATTTGTACCTGATTTATAACTAGTTGTTACGCACCCTCTTTGCTGAACTCTTTGCTAACTCCTTTGGGTATTGAAATTATCCTTATTCCCTTTTCATTTACCTAATGAACTTTTGTCAATTTTTTTAAAATCCATCAAATTCAATAAATTATAACAAATTAATAAAATTACAATATGCTTTCACATGAAAATTTTCTTATTGAAAGAACACACAACTTGATAGAAAACAACAAATATTTTTGTGAACTTTCTCTCTTTGCATTTGATGTAAACAAACTATTTTGTTTGCATGTTTCTATTTTCTTGTATGGTCGATGTAATTTATCAAAAAATCGATACTGAAATATGTATCGATGTTTTACTTTGAATAACGGATCCCGGTTACATCGATTGCCATCATCGCTCAACACTAATCGGTTGTCAAACCAGAACGTCAAATTTTCAACCAGAAAAAGTCTTGAAATTTTCATTCCTGCTTTCGTTACTTCATTCCCCTTACATTTCTACACCCCTCACCATATCTGTCAAAATAACGAAAGACGAAACAACCGAAAAAAAGAATCGTGTAATCAGCGTCTAACTGGCTGTGGAATTATTTTGACAAGTTGGTTATAGCTATCATTGAAACTTGGCTGTCACTGAAAACATCTCTGGTGCACTGCCCACATTTTGATGTTAGAGTTGATCATTGAACGAAATAATTACAGATGAGAACAGAAAGAAAATCGAACAGATATTATTGGAACGATTGTGTTCCTCTTTTCTGAAACCTAGGCCTAGTTATAGCTTTCATTGAAATCCATCATTGAAACACAAATCAGTGAAACTTTGGAACTATTTTTGACAAGTCGTTTATAGCAATCATTGAAACTTGGCTGTCATTGAAAACATCTCTGGTGCACTGCCCACAAGTAAAATTAATTTTGAGGTTAGAGTTGATCATTCAACGAAATAATGACAGATGAGAACAGAAAGAAAATCGAACAGATATCATTGGGTACGTTCAAAGGAAAGAAATCTGAAATTTCAGTTTCTGAAATTTCCGATTTTTTTATTGAACGCAAAAAAAATCTGAAATTTCAGTCAAAAGCCACTGTGTCAAATTCCCGTATTCACTTATTGAATTTGCATAGAATCGAAATAAAAGAGAACTTTATATATTCGTAAATTGTTAATTTAGCATGAGCTTTGTAGATGAAATTTTATGTAAAAAGATTAGCAACAGGTTTGTTTGTTATTGTGCAGCAAATTTATTATAACTTCAATGCAAAATTGTTCCACAATAATCCGATGGACAACTATGGGAATACTTTTCGAAGACAAATCATTCCTTTTATTCAAAGAGTCACTAAACAATTAACAAAAAGTTCTTTTAATTAAATAATTAAATATTACAATTTTATTATAATAAAAACTTATAAGCACACATCAACCACTAACCACACCGAAAATCATAAAGTTCAATTTGATGTGTAGCACTTCAGCTCTTTTTACATTTCCCCCACCACAAACAACTGTCATCTGAATTTTCAGATGAAATTTTCTTGTCTGAAATTTCAGAATAAACGTAACTAAACGTAACTAAAAGTCACTAAAAGTCATCTAACTTTTTATGACAGCTATTTTGACAAAAATTTCGAGGTTTACACCCTACATTCCTTCACGGAACACTGCCCGTTACTTGTTGAACTAGAGATGAATGAGTTGGTCATCCCGACTCTGCACCCTTCTCACTCACGTTCCTTCTTAAATACCGACTGGGACTCCTTTAGAGCCACTCTCGACAGCTCCTTACTCCCACACTTCCCCCCGGAAACGCATTGTCACTCGAACACAGAAATCGAATCCTGCATCTCCAACTTTAACGCCGTTGTGGTGACGGTGGTGTCAGGGTGTGACTGGGTCGGACTCGGGTAGGATGGAAAACAAAAAAAACTTTGTCGAAAATTCTCAATAAAGTTTTCCTTACCCTGCAGATGTTTGTCGGCATGCTGGCGTTAAGCGCGGCTATAACTCGTCGGATGTGTGAACATTTATTGTCGTGGTTAAAATCGTCGTCGTTCTATGAAAACTCCCTAAGTCCATTTCTTAAAAAACTGAAGAACCTTTCATAAACACGGCATAGTTAATTAAATACCAAAATTTAACTTTTGTAAAAAGTACCCAGCTCTTTTGCTACATTTATTCTAAATATAAAATTTATCAAACTCAAAAATTTTCATGTTATTGTTAGTAAAATTCCATAACAAATGTCAATGTTACAAAATTTAAAAAAATGGACTTAGGGAGTTTTCATCGAACGACGACGAAATATTATATTGACATAATTTGGAATTTGTACCTGATTTATAACTAGTTGTTACGCACCCTCTTTGCTGAACTCTTTGCTAACTCCTTTGGGTATTGAAATTATCCTTATTCCCTTTTCATTTACCTAATGAACTTTTGTCAATTTTTTTAAAATCCATCAAATTCAATAAATTATAACAAATTAATAAAATTACAATATGCTTTCACATGAAAATTTTCTTATTGAAAGAACACACAACTTGATAGAAAACAACAAATATTTTTGTGAACTTTCTCTCTTTGCATTTGATGTAAACAAACTATTTTGTTTGCATGTTTCTATTTTCTTGTATGGTCGATGTAATTTATCAAAAAATCGATACTGAAATATGTATCGATGTTTTACTTTGAATAACGGATCCCGGTTACATCGATTGCCATCATCGCTCAACACTAATCGGTTGTCAAACCAGAACGTCAAATTTTCAACCAGAAAAAGTCTTGAAATTTTCATTCCTGCTTTCGTTACTTCATTCCCCTTACATTTCTACACCCCTCACCATATCTGTCAAAATAACGAAAGACGAAACAACCGAAAAAAAGAATCGTGTAATCAGCGTCTAACTGGCTGTGGAATTATTTTGACAAGTTGGTTATAGCTATCATTGAAACTTGGCTGTCACTGAAAACATCTCTGGTGCACTGCCCACATTTTGATGTTAGAGTTGATCATTGAACGAAATAATTACAGATGAGAACAGAAAGAAAATCGAACAGATATTATTGGAACGATTGTGTTCCTCTTTTCTGAAACCTAGGCCTAGTTATAGCTTTCATTAAAATCCATCATTGAAACACAAATCAGTGAAACTTTGGAACTATTTTTGACAAGTCGTTTATAGCAATCATTGAAACTTGGCTGTCATTGAAAACATCTCTGGTGCACTGCCCACAAGTAAAATTAATTTTGAGGTTAGAGTTGATCATTGAACGAAATAATTACAGATGAGAACAGAAAGAAAATCGAACAGATATCATTGGGTACGTTCAAAGCAAAGAAATCTGAAATTTCAGATTCTGAAATTTCCGATTTTTTTATTGAACGCAAAAAAAATCTGAAATTTCAGTCAAAAGCCACTGTGTCAAATTCCCGTATTCACTTATTGAATTTGCATAGAATCGAAATAAAAGAGAACTTTATATATTCGTAAATTGTTAATTTAGCATGAGCTTTGTAGATGAAATTTTATGTAAAAAGATTAGCAACAGGTTTGTTTGTTATTGTGCAGCAAATTTATTATAACTTCAATGCAAAATTGTTCCACAATAATCCGATGGACAACTATGGGAATACTTTTCGAAGACAAATCATTCCTTTTATTCAAAGAGTCACTAAACAATTAACAAAAAGTTCTTTTAATTAAATAATTAAATATTACAATTTTATTATAATAAAAACTTATAAGCACACATCAACCACTAACCACACCGAAAATCATAAAGTTCAATTTGATGTGTAGCACTTCAGCTCTTTTTACATTTCCCCCACCACAAACAACTGTCATCTGAATTTTCAGATGAAATTTTCTTGTCTGAAATTTCAGAATAAACGTAACTAAACGTATCTAAAAGTCACTAAAAGTCATCTAACTTTTTATGACAGCTATTTTGACAAAAATTTCGAGGTTTACACCCTACATTCCTTCACGGAACACTGCCCGTTACTTGTTGAACTAGAGATGAATGAGTTGGTCATCCCGACTCTGCACCCTTCTCACTCACGTTCCTTCTTAAATACCGACTGGGACTCCTTTAGAGCCACTCTCGACAGCTCCCTACTCCCACACTTCCCCCCGGAAACGCATTGTCACTCGAACACAGAAATCGAATCCTGCATCTCCAACTTTAACGCCGTTGTGGTGACGGTGGTGTCAGGGTGTGACTGGGTCGGACTCGGGTAGGATGGAAAACAAAAAAAACTTTGTCGAAAATTCTCAATAAAGTTTTCCTTACCCTGCAGATGTTTGTCGGCATGCTGGCGTTAAGCGCGGCTATAACTCGTCGGAGGGGGGGAGGGGGGGTCTTTCCACAAAAAATAAAAAATATCATGCCGATCAAGGGGAATTGGTAAAATGAGGAAGAAGAGAAGTTATTTACTTACTGGATAATAATAGTGAGTTTTTAAAAAAAAATCGAATTCCAATTATAACCGATGTTCACGGAAACGGACCTACAGGGGATATAAAAAAAAAAACATTGCTGTCCTTTTAATGTATGGGGATAAGGTTAAGGGAACACGAACACTAGCAAAAGGTAAAATAATTACGTTACAGTGTAATTTGCAACCGAAAAAAAAATAATTATATTTCATAAATATTTGGCAAGATCTCATGGTAAATACACAAAAGGTCAAATTATTATTTATATTAAATATAAATTGCCTGAAAAGTCAATATAAATTCCAAACAATCGAAAAATTATTATTTCTTATTTTTGTTTCTACGTAACTTAAAATGAATAGGTATGAATATTTAATCTAATAATTTTAAATCTCCCACGAAAATCCAAACGTATATGCTACGCATGTAAATAGGGATATAAAGTTCCAGCAAAACAAGTAAAAATCCGAAAGGTAAAAAAAAACGTTTATGCAAAACCGGTAAGTCAAATTAAAACTTAAACTCATGTTACTCAGTGCGTACAGGAGGGGGGGTATAAATTCAGGAAATTCCAAAAAGGTAAGTCGGATTTAAGAATTTTATATTTTGTTCTTTTCTTTTTTTTCTTTTTTTTTTTTAAATCAATTTTTCTTTTTTTTTCAGTCAATTAAAATTAAACACTTGAAATTATCAGCACACTAGTGTAATAAATTTGCAATATATAAAGTAAAAATTACTTACAGTTTTTTTTTTCAGGTAGATGATCCGTGCGCACGAAGATCCAGCTGTATTCTAAAAATTTTATGTAGTTATATTGTAGGCTGATATCTTCAATGTTATATTTTTCTTTCAGGTTTTACTTTTCTTTGAATTATTATTTTCCCGGGGAAACGTTCTAGTGGGTAACAAATTTTTCTTAATTTTTTTTTTTTTTTTTTTTTTTTACAGGTAGGTATTTCTTTTTCTTTTCAGGTATTTTACTTTGTCACAGGTAGGTACTTTTTTTTCAGGTATTAATAATTTTTAGGGTTTAAAAACAAGGAAACACTAGTAACTCGATTTTGGCCTTGCGACCCTCGCGATTTAAAACCAAATTACAAAAAAAAAATAAAAATCATTCGGATTTTAACTTTTACAAAAGCATACTAATGTAAATAAAAACTATCTAGTTAAAAATTTAGGTATTTGAATACTTGCATTACACTAAAGGAATTTATTTCTTTTTTTCTTTTTTTTTTTCTTTGCGTGATCTTAAAAAAAAATGAGAAAGAAGTGCAAACAAGAATTATTGTTTTCTTAAAAGATATCGCGAACTCTGATGACGGCGGTGTTGGAGTAGATGTGGCGACGATGACGTAGCAAGGAGGACGTGACAAAATGACGTGACGTAGCGAGGAAGACGTATGTAGCTAAGCGAACGGCAAAAGATACAAAAAGTATCGTATGTAGGTTCAATGGGAACGCTAGGATGATTCGTGGTTCACTGGTCGGTTATGTACCAAGTGCACGAGGACATAATATAACCTCTTCGAATTTCCTTTTCGCCTATGGGTACAATAGGTATTTGACTGCTGCACCGAATTTTCCATGCGCAGCTCTAGGGCTCGTGGCATAAAATGCTGTCTGGGGAGTGCGGATTCAATGACGCCGCCGAAAAATTCGGGTGGTGCGACACAATGCTTTGCCACAGAATTACCCTGCGTCGACGATCGTAGCGGATGCTAATGCTAATGTTGAAGAAATTTTCACTTAGACATAGGTTTTACCTTTTTTTTTCTTTTAATTTTCTTACCTTATGCAGAAAAAGTTCCTTTGTATTTATTTAGGAAATATTTGGGAGTAAGTTGCTTCCTAAAATAACTTTTTTTTTTGGTATATTCATTATCCAGCGTACATATAGAACAAGGAGATTCGTTTCCAGAACGTGTTCTTGGCGGGCAGCAGTTTGTAAAAAGAACGACGTGCCTTCAATTCTTTTTCACTTTGCTGAGTTTATTTCGGTGAACGAAAGAAAATGGTGAGCTTCGTTCAGTGAACGAAGGAAATTAATACGGTATACACTAATAATTTGTCCGATTGGATGGAAATCCTTAACCATGGTTTACACTATGGTTTTACATGTGGCGATACGCTACAAAATCGTGGATTGGGGCAATACTTGTATTGCCAGAAGACATGAAAAACGGATCGCCGATCATGTTTGATCTATCCAAAGCACGACTCCGGTATGCAAATCATTTCATAAAAGATATAAAAGCAATTTAGCTTCGACCCACGACCTGAGGTATATTCTCACAGATTCATCAGACAAAACCAATTCTTTGAATTCTTTACGGATTGGTTTTTCGTTTGGGAAGCTGTGCTGATATAAACATAAGATACCTACCTCTGACTCTATCGGCGCAAGTCTTTGGCATGGTAGATACCTATTCTCTTTCCTTGTAGGTTTTCTATTTCATATAAATTATTATTTCGACTCACAACTCTACACTTAACAAATTTGTTTGCCAATTTCGCATTGAAGTTTTTGGAGAATTTGCTCAAAACGAAATTTCTTCGGAAAATTTCTTCTCCAGCCTTAAATACACGTACAGCTGACCTAGCATTGTACGACTTGTCATTGCGTTTATACGCTTCATGTAATTTTTCTTTAATTTTTCCTCTCATCAGTTGCATTGCATTCAGAGAGGTTAGTACCTCAATCTCACCATCGCTTAAAGCTTTTAGCTGCTTGAGAATTGGGTACGCTTCTCCATGGGTGATCATATGGCGACCAAAAAGGGCAAAGAATGGAGACACGCCCGTCGACTGATGCACTGAGGTACACAACGCTTGTTGTATTTGTGGCAGGTGCACGTCCCATTCCCTTTGATCTTCTTTTAGGTAGGTTCGTATGGCAGATAAGATGGATCGGTTTACCCTCTCCGAAGCGTTTGCCTGTGGAGAAATAAGGGGCATTTTTGATGTGTTTGGTTCCATATTTGGCTAGAAAATTTTTGAATTCTTGAGAAACGAATTGTTTCCCGTTGTCGCTGTGCACGAACTCAGGCACTCCGAATTTTAGAAAAATTTCGTTTTCGAGAAAATCAATTACGAGTTTTGAGGTGGCTTTGTGCATAGGTATTAAAAATACAAATTTTGACATGTAGTCTAGGGCAATAAAGAGAAAAAGGTTTCCCTTCTTACTTCGCACGTAGGGGCCCATAAAATGTATATAGATTTTTTCGAATGGAAGTTCGATATTTTGTTGTAAACCCATAGGTGGTCTCATGATGAAATTAGGAGGTTTGTTTTCATTACACTTAGTACATTGGCTGATGTAATCACGCACTTGCTGAGCCATTTTAGGCCAAAAGTAAGTTTCTTTAATTCTTTCTATGGTTTTTTTAATGCCGCCATGGGCACAATTTGGGGGTTCGTGGTTCTGTGCAATGACTTGATGTGTTAGACCAGATGGCAACCAAATTTTCCAAAGACGATCAGTATCTAAGTTAATGTTTTTGCAAGGGGAGATTTTTTTATATATAATACCATTTTGGATCTTGACGTCGGGTAGATTTTTATCGTTTTTGCTAATAGTTGAAATGAGATTGATATATTCTTGGGATTTAAAGTCTGGGGAATCGGTAATTGACGAGATGGATAGCTGATCCATGTGTGCTCGCGATAGCGCATCCGGCACTAGGTTTTGCGTTCTTTTAACATGTTTTATATGAAACGTATATGCTTGGAGTTTTAACGACCAACGTGCCAGTCGGCCACTAAGGTCTGTTAAGTTCATAAGCCATTTGAGGCTGGCGTGATCGGTAATTACCGTGAAGGTACTACCTTCCACATAGGGTCTAAATTTGCGAATTGCTCGAAGTGCAGCGAGACATTCCTGCTCTCCGACGCTGTATTTTTGTTGGCAAGCGTTAAGTTTTTCTGAAAAATAGGCGACTGGTTTTTCATTTTGTTCGTCGTCTAGTTGAAATAAAACCGCACCAATACCTTTTGACGAGGCATCGCACTGAATCGTAAACGGTATTTAAAAGTATTTAAAAGTGGAGCAGATGTTAAAGCATCTTTCAAAGCTTCGAAAGACTCTTTAGCCTCTGGAGAAATTGGGAATTGGGTTCCTTTTTTAAGATAGTCGGATAACGGTGCTGCTAGAGCTAAAAAATTCCGGATGAAGCGACGATACCACCCACGTACACCAAGAAATCTCCTCACCTGTTTCTGGGTCGTTGGCAGCGGAAACTCTTTAATCGCTGAAACCTTATCGGGGTCAGCTTTTAAATGGCCTTGTCCGATAATATATCCGAGATATTTCTTTAAAGCAAAAGAAGGACTTTTCGACGTTGATAGTCAGATTAGCAGATTTTAAGTGTTTCGCTACCAACGACAGAATTTTCAAATGGGATTCGAAATCCGGGAAGATAATCAGAAGATCGTCAAGATAGACAAACACGAATTCCCTAAGCGCCGAGGGGATCACTTTATCCATTAACCGACACAACCTTTGGGATGCATTACACAACCAAAAAGGCATGACGGTAAATTGATGCAGAGGTCGACCTGGCACAGTGAATGCGGTCTTCTCTCTTGACGTCTTCTCCAGAAGGATCTGCCAGAACGCATCTTTGAGATCCACACTACTCATGTAATGTGTATCTCCCAGTTGGCTGAGCAGACTCTCCAAAAGAGGTAGCGGGTACGCATCTCCCTTTGTAAGAGAGTTCACCATGCGATAGTCCAGACATACTCGATCCTTACCAGGTTTTCTGATAAGAACTATGGGTGAACTCCAAGCACTGTGGCTCTCTTCAATTACTTCCAAAGAGAGCATGCGATCCAGCTCCCTATTGATTATCTCCAGATTCACTGGTGACATGGGGTAATGTCGTTGCTTCACCGGTTTAGCGTCTCCTGTATCGATCACATGCTCTTCAAGGGAGGTTTTACCCAACACAAGCTTTGCAAATGAAGGAAATAGGGAGATCACTGACTCTAAACGGTTTTGTTGCTCAGAAGTGAGCTCATGCATAGGTGGTTTAGGTTTCTCTGTCTTTTTTTCGACAGCTTCTTTGCTGCCAGGTGGGCAGAACCATTCACTTATAAAGGCTGAAACACCCTGAAGCTCGGAAGGCTTTTGGGTAAAATTTTCATCGTCAGATTTTTCCTTGTTAGTTTTAAGGCCGAAAACTTCGCTTATGATGTGCGGAGCGATTTGGAATTTAGTCCACACCGAGATACAGTGGTTGAGCCAAATCGGGCACTAAATATAAGTCGAGAGATTTTATCACTTTATCATATTCCACTAATACTGATATGCGTCCTACAATTCTTTGGCCTTTCCCATCAGCTGTATTTACTTCTGCTCTAATGCTGATGATGGGAATGTCGAGAGCTTTAACCAACTCCATACAACCTTTGCCTAGACAGGAGATCGAGGCACCACTGTCGAGAAGTCCGGCTATTCCTCGTCCCTTAATTAAAATTTTGGCATACGGCCTGAGATCGAGCGGAGAACCTCCGAGAGTTGTTTCTTCCACAAGGGCTCGGAAAGCGGCTCTCTTCGTGCTTCTTTTTCGGGCTTTAAGTATTTTTAACGGAATTTCAGGGTGGGTTACTTCTTCTAGGTTGAAGACTCGGTTTCGGATCTTCTCATAGTTTATTAGTCTTTCTTCGAATGACTTTTTATATAAAGGTATAGGTTCTAATTCAAGTTTGTCTTTGAGTGAGGAAGGAGTATCCGATTTTAAAATTATTTTGAGTTTTGGCTGAGTTAGATCTGTCTTGGTCGAATTTGAATTTTCGACACCGAGAGATTGAGATAAGTCTGAGTTATTTTTATTCGTTGTATTAACGAAGATTCGTCAGTTGCGGTTACGGTGGACTTTGTGTCTAATTGGGTATCTCGACAAGCATCTAAAGAAGTGGAAGTGTTTGTCGAGGTATCTTTTTTGTTTAAACTGGGTTCGTTTGAGTCGAACGTAACTCCCCAGGCAGCATCACGCTCGGTTTGAAGTTTCCCTTTGAATTATTGCAATTTGGACAATCGCGAATCGTAAAGTTTTCTATACCACATCGGTAACAATAGAAATGTTTACTAATCTTGTTGGGGCAATTCGTCGAGAGGTGACCCATCTCTTTACAGTTGTAACATTTAGAGTTATTCGCAGGGTTTTTGTCTTGACCGGTCGCACCGTAAGGACGATTGTACGAAAAAGCGGCAAGGTTTTCGGGTTCGAAAAAGTTTTCGTCGATGTTCGTGCCCGCTGGCCAATGTACTTCATGTACGTTTCTAACGTAATTTGTTCGATTCTGAGAGGCATAGCGCGCCTGTAACATTTTTTCGGTTCGCCGGCATTCGTCCCTAAAGCGTTCTAGTGAGTATATGCTCATCGGATAAACAAATGCCATAAGGCGTGCGTTTATGTTATTTCGTAAAATGGGTACTAAATCTGAATCTTTCATGGGTTCACATAATTGTCGTTTGAGATTAATTATCGACGTGTAAAATTCGTCAAAAGGTTCTTGGGCTGATTGTTTGCGATCTATGATCGCTTTCAAAATTTCGAGATCGCTTTCGTATCTCTGAAATTGTTTTAGCAAAGCATTTTTGAGTGTTAGCCAATCGACTCGGTGATGTTCACGTAAATATTCAAAATACCAATCGGAAGCGGTTCCTATCAAGAGATGATGGAAATTGCGGAGTACTTCTTCCCAAGGACAATTGTACTTTTCTTGTAAGATTTCGACGAGACGAATTCTCGGATAGGCATACTCTTGGAGGTGTCATCGAAGCGAACACTCCACAACGTCTCAAATCGACGTGAGTACGGTCTGTCACAAGGAAATCCGAAATCTTGTCGTCGATCGAATGAAGGATATCTGGAATCTGGATATGGATTGCTATTAAAATCAATGGGATCGTGATCAAAGCGAGGAAATTCTACACTTTGTCTTACAAAAGTCTTTAAAAAGGGACTTCTGCAGGCCTTTCAAGCTTGAATCTACTACACTCTTTATGTGATTATGAAGACGACTCGAGGAGGGATATTGAGTTTTTCATTGTGAAGTTGCTATTGCATAGTTAGATCGTGTATTATACCCGATGGTATTAAGGTTTATTGACGGTGCATAGTTATCTTCTTTTTCATCAGAAAAAGTAACTCCGATAGAATTGTTGGGATGGGGTATCGGCTGATTGGGATTAACAAGTGGTCGGTCACCTGATATATTACCATTTGAGGCAACTGCACCGTTCGCAAGATCGGCTGCAAGGGGTGACATTATCGGACTAGAAGAAGTAGTGGTTGTGATAGTGGTTGTGGCAAGTGTTATCGAAGTTGTGGTTATAGCATGATTGATGGTGGCAGGTGACCTAGTTACACCTTCTGTGATTGGCTGGTTACGGATTTGGTAAATGCTGCCATCGTGAATCAAGTCAAAGTTGGGAGAGTGAAGGACGTTTCCTCCAGCTATATGTATGTTTTGAGGGGGTGAATGTCTGATCGGAATGGAACCTGCTTGAGTCATGGATAGGTTATCACATGGCCCGCGATTACGAGTTTGCATTGTATTACGATTGGCGTCGAATGCTGACTGCCTACTTGTTTTGGGGAATGCCCCGCTATTGGACTTTTTATTGTTACTCATGACTTATATGTAATCTTATGTGTAAATCAATATTTGTTTCAAATTTCAAAAAAAAAATATTTTGTACGTATTTCAATATTTCAAAAAAAAAATGTCAAAAATAAACTTGTAGATAAAGGGAATGTATTTTTGTTTTGGTTTGTTTGTTTTAATAAAGGATTCGGCGATTTCAATAAAGCGCAGTAAAAGTAGAAAGATAAGTATGGCGTTGACACATAACATGTAGGGGAAAAAAGTGTGAAGGAAAAAAAACGAACGACTAAGTAGTTTCCTTAAAAAAATGTTTCCGACTAAATTTTATCGACTCTCTAAATCTGCTATCTCTAGTGCAACAGCTTCCACAATACAGCAGAACGGACTCCTAGAAGATTGCATCAGATTTCGGTACTGATAATACTAGCGGGTGAAAGTAAAATTGGATCTCTTTTTTTTGAAATTAAAGTTATGTAACCTTGCAAGCGAATGCCAGTGTACTTACAATTGCAACTTTTGAAAGATGTTATACTGTGGCTACAGAAGTGATCAAACTCAAGCTCATTTCGGAAAAAGAAAATTTTTAGTGTTGTAGTTTCTTGTAGTTCTTTCCGCTGCCCATTGTCCACAAAAATTAAAAAATATCATGCCGATCAAGGGGAATTGGTAAAATGAGGAAGAAGAGAAGTTATTTACTTACTGGATAGTAATAGTGAGTTTTCAAAAAAAATCGAATTCCAATTATAACCGATGTTCACGGAAACGGGCCTACAGGGGATATAAAAAAAAATAGCTGTCCTTTTAATGTATGGGGATAAGGTTAAGGGAACACGAACACTAAAAAAATTCTGGGTCTGGTGTAATTAACCCAAGGCTGTACCCACCCAACCACTGACAATTGAGTCAGGGCTCCATGGCCGTCAAAAACCTGCTTCAATACGCCTGAATAACTTTGCCTCACTTATACATCCGCCAACCTACGTCGCCAAATCAGAACCACTGATTCATAGTGGTTTTAATACATCTCAAATTTTAAAACACAAACTTTTTCGAATTCATAGTTTATTAACATAAATTGCATGAGTTAGACATTAATTTTTTTGTTTTGAATCATGTATGATTAGTTTTGAAGAAAAAGAATTGCAAGTAAGTTCGATACGTGACCGTGTAACTTTTTAGCAAAAGGTAAAATCCAAACGTATATGCTACGCATGTAAATAGGGATATAAAGTTCCAGCAAAACTAGTTAAAAAAAAGGTACAAAAAAAACGTTTATGCAAAACCGGTAAGTCAAATTAAAACTTAAACTCAAGTTACTCAGTGCGTACAGGAGGGGGGTATAAATTAAGGAAATTCCAAAAAGGTAAGTCGGATTTAAGAATTTTATATTTTGTTCTTTTCTTTTTTTTCTTTTTTTTTTAAATCAATTTTTCTTTTTTTTCAGTCAATTAAAATTAAACACTTGAAATTATCAGCACACAGTGTAATAAATTTGCAATATATAAAGTAAAAATTACTTACGGTTTTTTTTTTTTTCAGGTAGATGATCCGTGCGCACGAAGATCCAGCTGTATTCTAAAAATTTTATGTAGTTATATTGTAGGCTGATATCTCCAATGTTATATTTTTCTTTCCGGTTTTACTTTTCTTTGAATTATTATTTTCCCGGGAAAACGTTCTAGTGGGTAACAAATTTTCCTTAATTTTTTTTTTTTTTTTTTTTTTTTTTTTTTTTTTTTACAGGTAGGTATTTCTTTTTCTTTTCAGGTATTTTACTTTGTCACAGGTAGGTACTTTTTTTTTCAGGTATTAATAATTTTTAGGGTTTAAAAACAAGGAAACACTAGTAACTCGATTTTGGTCTTGCGACCCTCGCGATTTAAAACCAAATTACAAAAAAAAATAAAAATCATTCGGATTTTAACTTTTACAAAAGCATACTAATGTAACTAAAAACTATCTAGTTAAAAATTTAGGTATTTGAATACTTGCATTACACTAAAGGAATTTATTTCTTTTTTTTTCTTTGCGTGATCTTAAAAAAAAATGAGAAAGAAGTGCAAACAAGAATTATTGTTTTCTTAAAAGATATCGCGAACTCTGATGACGGCGGTGTTGGAGTAGATGTGGCGACGATGACGTAGCAAGGAGGACGTGACAAAATGACGTGACGTAGCGAGGAAGACGTATGTAGCTAAGCGAACGGCAAAAGATACAAAAAGTATCGTATGTAGGTTCAATGGGAACGCTAGGATGATTCGTGGTTCACTGGTCGGTTATGTACCAAGTGTACGAGGACATATAACCTCTTCGAATTTCCTTTTCGCCTATGGGTACAATAGGTATTTGACTGCTGCACCGAATTTTCCATGCGCAGCTCTAGGGCTCGTGGAATAAAATGCTGTCTGGGGAGTGCGGATTCAATGACGCCGCCGAAGAATTCGGGTGGTGCGACACAATGCTTTGCCACAGAATTACGCTGCGTCGACGATCGTAGCGGATGCTAATGCTAATGTTGAAGAAATTTTCACTTAGACATAGGTTTTACCTTTTTTTTTCTTTTAATTTTCTTACCTTATGCAGAAAAAGTTCCTTTGTATTTATTTAGGAAATATTTGGGAGTAAGTTGCTTCCTAAAATAACTTTTTTTTTTTGGTATATACAGCGTACAAATAGAACAAGGAGATTCGTTTCCAGAACGTGTTCTTGGCGGGCAGCAGTTTGTAAGAAGAACGACGTGCCTTCAATTCTTTTTCAGTTTGCTGAGTTTCGTTCGGTTAACGAAAGAAAATGGTGGGCTTCGTTCAGTGAACGAAGGAAATGAATACGGTGTTGCCATACACTAATAATTTGTCCGATTGGATGGAAATCCTTGACCATGGTTTACAAAATCCTTGACCATGGTTTACACTATGGTTTTACATGTGGCGATATGCTACACCGTGCTCTTGAACTGCCTCGAGTCCCACGCCACTAATACTCCTGTCTCTTCTAAAAAATACCAAAACCTACCTGCCAACATCGAAAAACTTTTCAAGGTAAAACACGCCTGGCAAAGACGCCTCAAACATATATTTCATAATAATTTCAATAGAACAAGTTCGCAATACAAGTACTTATCAAACCAAATCATGTTATTGATAAAAAATTATTCTAGAGAAGGTATCCATCTGGCTCAATGAGCAGCTTAGCACTAGACTCCAGAAAATCAAGCAAGGCCTACTTGCGTTTAAAGAATTTTTTAGGTTAGCCGGCAGAGGGAAGTAATCCCTTCCTTTAATCCTTCTCTAACGGAAGAGGCCTCCGCTGTTTCTCCTCCTTGCTAGCTTCCTCCAGGACAGAAAATTCTTTGTACAAATTCAGGGCTCCATATCAAACACCTGCCCTAGTAACAGAGGGGTCCCTCAGGGATCGATCCTGGGCCCACATCTCTATAATATATTCCTCAACGATTTCCCTCACACCTTCTCCGATCATCAAACGGCCTCTATCAGTTTACTTTACGCTGATGACACTTTCGTTTATGTGAGTCACAGTTCACCTCTGGCAGCTGCTCATTCTTTGCAAAGACATCTTAATCTAATTAACGACTATTACAACTCTTGGGGAATTTCCATCAACATTCCCAAATCTCAGACGATCTGCTTTCGCAATGCTTGTGGTAAAGGACCTGCGAGCACTGTCCTTGAGAGTAAACATATCGCCCTTAGACTGAATGGTCATACCATTCCAATTAAACACAATATCAAATACCTGGGAGTGAAATTCAACAAACTCTTAAAGTTCAACACACATGCCAGAGCTTCATTAGCCAAAGCTCGCAACGTCTCAAACAGATTGATGCCCTTTTTCAGACACAGTGCTCTTATCAAAAAATCTAAGCTACTTTTCTACAAATCCCTTATAAGACCCATCATAACTTACGCCTTCCCTGTCTGGGCGACTATCTCTCCCTCGGTTGCTTTAGAAGCAGAAAGGTTCGAGAGAAAAATTCTCCGTCTCTGTTCTGGTTGCAGATTGTAATGCAACCAAACGTTATTCTAACGACTTCATCTTATTAAAAAACACAATTTCGAATCTTCAAAACTCTAACAATGACCTCGTTAAAGCTCTCATTCCGATTGGGCCGAGGCCCCCTGGGGACTCTGAGAAATATCTTACCGCCTTCGACATATCCTTGATGGACTTAGACACAACTCCCGAGACACCTCTCACTTCTTTCTACTGTAAGTCCCTTCCGGACCAAAATCGTGGCTAACTCATTTATTGCAACTCGCTTTGATTTTAACTTTGCAAACTACCTCTTTTTACTCTCTGCATTTTGATCTACTTTGCATTTTCTCTACCGTTGTAGCGTATTGATTGGACGGACATCGCTAGCCTTCAGATCATTAACTTTATATTTTATTCTATATTTTGTCACCTAATCTTACTAACAATACCAAAATTTATAAGACTTCTTCTCTATTTTAAATCATTAAATAAGAAAATATATAAAAACAAAATACTCTGAGAGACTAAACTATAATTTTATTCAAGAAAATAAAAAAAAATAAAACATAATGAAAAATTTATAAATAATTAAAAAAAAAAGACTAAACTCATTACGAAATTGAGCAATCGTAACTTCATAAAGAACCATCATATTTATAACAATCTGTATATGTTCCATATCATCCGTAACTTATAAATGTACCTCACTTATATTCTAATTATAAGAAATTCTTCCCTCTGTACTAACGCTTTTGCTTTAGTCCTCAGATAAAGAAAATGTTATATTCCCAACACTCTCTGGTGTATTGTACCTGAGAACAGGTTTCGTCTATACTGTGTATATTCGTCTCCCTTGTTCCTTAGTTTTAAGTTATTTTGTATCTATATGACCCTCAGTCACTCAAAATGTATACATAATTGCTCCTGAGCAAGAGCAGAAAATCTATCATCACAGCCATGTGGCATTCTTGTAACTTGATAAAGCAGGCAATACGTATAGCCGCAGTTATTATTTAGCTTCGCTAAAGTAATATTTTAAGAATTGTACTATGTATTCTGATCTAAAAAAGTCTCAATAAAAATTCAATTCAAAATTCCAAAAATTCAGAAATCTGAAATATCAGATGTAGGTTCAACGCACAGATTGGAACGATTGTGTTCCATTTTTGTGAAACAAAAATTCATTGGAAACCATTTTGATCATTGAAATAATAAAATTGATTTTAAAAGAAAGTTTCAAATAATATTGAATATTTTTTTGACGAAAAAAATTATGATTTATTCCCTTCATTTTGATACCAAAATGTCATCAATTTTCTTTCTATAAGTGCCTCAAAATGGAGAGACAAAATTTTTAATTACGGTTTTCAATGAAAGCTATAACTGGCGCTAAAGTCAGCAGTTCATTGGAAACCATTTTGATCATTGAAATAATAAAATTGATTTTAAAAGAAAGTTTTAAATTATATCGAATATTTTTTTGACGAAAAAAATTATGTGAATAATTCCCTTCACTTTGATACCAAAATGCCATCAACTTTCTTTCTATAAGTGCCTCAAAATGGAGAGACAAAATTTTCAATGACGTTTTTCAGCCTTATGCACGAATCAGGAATGAAGCGGGATCGGAAAATATGTCTGCGGTTCATAAAAAGTCATTAAGAAATATTTTGCTACAACATGATTTGATTCAAATCAGTCAGATAGCTTTTATTATTTATAAATCAGGAGTTATGCTGTTATGCTTATTTTTATAAGCGAGTTTCTTACATAAATGAGTGTTTTTTGTATTTTGCTAAATATAGAAAATATTTTTGAAATATGAAAAAGGTACAGTTGTAGTAATATGACAGGATTAAATTGGGAGATTATTTATCAAACAAAAACTTTTTCTACAGATTATAAAATTGTGCAATTAAAAAATTGAATCAAACCTGTAATATTGATCCTTTGATCGCGTAGCAATAGCTTTTTAACTGCAAACCAAAATCAGCACGTGACTGCATGTTGTGAATGTCAAATCCATTAAGTGCGTCCTTTTTATCTTTATGTTTGCTATTTTTAAAATCGCTATCATTGCTAGAACCCCCATAAACTTGGCTTTCTTTAATCATACTTTTTGAACACGAGGCAACATTGAATTTAAAATTTTTATTTTGGTTATAAGATTCCCCATTGAAATTGAATTGGTTGAAAGGACGATTAGCATTTTCAACTATTTTCAAAGGAGAAAGTTCAAGTTTTTGAATCTTATTGTATTGAGTATCATCATTGCTGAAATAGTTATAAATTTGTTTGTGTTAGCTTCAAATATTAAATGGACAATTAGAATCTCATTTTATATTTATAAATCTAACGCACCTTTCAACGTCCAGGTCTAAAAGCGAAATAGATTCTTCCTCAGGAGTCAAATAGTCAAGATGAGCTTTATTTACATGCAACAAAAGCTCAGGTGGAGGAACCCCAGAAAATCCACAAAATGGGCATTGAGAATTTCCCTCGACATGGCAAGTTCTTGTGTGCTCCCGAATACGATCATCCGATAGCCCTGACATACCACAAATTTCGCACGAATGGGCAGAAACATAATTAAGGTCATTTGAATCCGACATTGCTTCGGATGATCGGATAAATTGATTCAGATAGATTTTTGTCTCTAAATATATTACTTAGCTGTGAAAATTGTACCAAAACGGCCTTCACCGCGAATTTTTATTTTTTTTAATTCATCAAAATTAATCCATTTTAAAGGCATACAGAAGTCCTTCGAAGTTCGAACTGTCATTCGGCAAAAAGCATGGGTACGTTCAACGCAAAAAATTTGAAATTTCAGATTTTTTTAATGAACGCAAACAAAATCTGAGATTTCAGTCAAAAGCCGCTGTGTCAAATTCCCGTATTCACTTATTGAATTTGCATAGAATCAAAATAAAAGAGAACTTTATATATTCGTAAATTGTTAATTTAGCATAAGCTTTGTAGATGAAATTTTATGTAAAAAGATTAACAACAGGTTTGTTTGTTATTGAGCAATAGATTTATTATAACGTCAATGCAAAATTGTTTCACAATAATCCAATGGACAAAATTGGGAATACTTTTCTAAGACAAATCATTCCTTTTATTCACAGAGTCACTAAACAATTAACAAAAAGTTCTTTTAATTAAATAAGTAAATATTACAATTTTATTTATAAAACTTATAAGCACAAATCAACCACTAACAACACCGAAAATCATTTGATGTGTAGCACTTCAGCTCTTTTTACACTTCCTCCACCACAAACAACTGGCATCTAAATTTTCAGATAAAATTTTCTTGTCTGAAATTTCAGAATAAACTTAACTAAACGTAACTGAAAGTCGCTAAAGGCCGTGTCAAACAGAGCGCGGTCCGGCGGTCTTTGTAAGAAATTACAAACAAAATTTGCCCGAAGCGTTCTTTCCTTCCATGTTTAAGTATTGACCGTCCCGTCGGCCCGCGTTCTGTTTGACCAAGCCTTAAAAGTCATCTAACTTTTTATGACAGCTGGCCAATCAGAAGCTCAAAAAATTCAGAAATCTTAAATTTCAGATGTAAAGCGTAGGGCATTGAACGCGGCCATAGTCTGCAGTCTACTATATACTACTGGTCTTATTAATTAGATGTTTGGCTGTTTAAACTATGTCTAAGGATTTTGAAACAGTCGGAAACATGCTTTTTTAATAAAAAAAAATATTGCATTTCTCTAGGTTTAGACAATAGATTACGTTGTCTAAAGCAAGATAAAAAGATAGATTACTTTAACAGAAATTAGAAAGGTTTTTTAAAAACTTGGACGGCTGTCTAAAGTTAGACATGGCCGCGTTCGGGGGGCAAGCCAAACCTATCCGGATAGGTTTGTGTTGTTGTAATCCCTTGTTGAAAAACTTCTGATGTCAGCTGATGCAACAACAACTCAAGGTATCTGAAAATTTTTGGGATAGGTGGATAGCCTATCTCACTACCACCCGAACGCAAGCAATGTTTATTAATGGTCACGTTCGGGGGGCAAGCCAAACCTATCCGGATAGGTTTGTGTTGTTGTAATCCCATAGGAAAATTCAGCTGATGAACCAAACAGCTGTTGTCAAAAACAAATCTAAAGCTATCCTAAAATTTTCGGGATACTAAACTATCCTATGCGCAATTTGAGGAACAGCTGATTACAGCTGACTTTTGGTTTTCGGGTGACGCTTGATTAGTTGTTTGTTTTTATTGTTTGTTGTTTGTTTTTGGCTTTTAAACATAAAAATACATATACAAATTGTTGCAAAAATAAACAAAATGAAGATATCTGTCAATTGGAAGGACACAACATACGATTTTGAAGACACAGCAGAGATCTGGGAAAAAATAATTTTTGGTACTTACTTGAACTTTTTCCAGCTGTTTTGATTTTTGATAGGTAACCTATCCGGTTCGTTCGAAAACATATCCGATACTTAAGTATCTCAGATAGCCTATCTGTGTACCCTCCGAACGCGGCCATTGTTCAACTTTTCCCATAAGTTTTTTCCAGAAATCGGGTGAAATGTTCATATGGTCCGATTTTTCCAATGAGAATTTCTGTTGTTGCACTCTTCGGTCTTATTGCTTTGTCTGGATTTACATTGTTCAACTTTTCCCATAAGTTTTTTTCCAGAAATCGGGTGAAATGTTCATATTGTCCGATTTTTCCAATGAGAATTTCTGTTGTTGCACTCTTCGGTCTTATTGCTTTCCTCTTCTTTTTCATTAAGATTTACTCACACCATCAAATAAACGGCACATGTATACTAAACACACACAAGAAACTGGAAAGGAGGTGAAAGAGAACCAAAATATGCTGGCAAAATCGTATGAGTTTTCGAGGAACAACCGATTTGTTTCATCCCCCTCACTTCTTACGCCACTCACCCAGGAACAATCGATCGGAACTGGAAAAGTTGAACAATGTAAATGCAGACCATGTGGTATTTAAGCGAGCTTGAACACTGATCTCTATAATATACTGGATAGTGTATACCATTCAAGTATAACAGTTTTTTTAAGGTGGCTGAGTGGCCAATTTTGACATCTATGTGAAACAAAAAAAAAGTTGTTTGAGGTTTTTTTTTTAGTGAAATCATCAACAAAATAAAACTGTCAGTCAGTCTTTTCGTTTTTTTTTTTGTGTTGTATCCGATATTGGTACAAAAATATATTTTAAACTTGTAAAAAGTGGAAACGAGATCCAGGCACACCGCAAGTTCGTCGAAAAATTTGGGCCTGGTCGATTATTAACAAGTAGATTTGCAGAACATTCTGCTTATACGAAACCTCAAATGGAAAAGAACGATTTTGTTGCAGCCATGGAACAAGACAAATTCATCATTACAATGTCAAGGGATTCCCACGCACTGTTCAAGAGACACATCCAGGATAAGAAGCTGGAAATGCTCTCTCAGATTGTGACTAAGTATCTCCTAATTGATACTTACGAAGGAACAGCACGCAGCAAGGCTCAGTGCGATGGCACAGCGGGTGCAATAATAGGTGAGACTCTTCGCCAGGACAATAAAGTACGCTTGTTTTTTGGTCTCTAAAAAGATGTAGATTTACAGAGCCTTACCATGACGACAACAGATCCACCCACTGAAGAAGGGGATGAAAACGCCATGATGCTCCAGATAGACCAATAAAAAAGAAACCGAAGAAAGACCCGCTCTTTTCGAAAAAAAAAAATCGAAATCCGATCCAAACGCTGCCGCCCATGATCGTGTACCTCTGCCAGTACTTAAGGACGCTGATAATAAATTATATAAAATTTAAATAACCTTTTGGAGAAATATTTATCTTATTAAGTTTTGTTGCTTTCTCTATAATTCAATAAAAACCTACCTACAAGTGTACTCCGGGGTTGAATTTTTTTTATAGAGCTTTGGAATTAAAACTTTTTATGCTCCTTTTAAAGAGATCGAAAGCAGATTCCAAAATGGTATCAACCACATTTGTGGCACTCTCCATTCGATAAAGAAACCCTAAAACCTTTTTCAGTTTTTTGAGTTTCTCATCAAATGACCTGCCTACAAGTGTACTCCGAGGTTGAATTTTTTTTATAGAGCTTTGGAATTAAATCTTTTTGTGCTCCTTTTAAAGAGATCGAAAGCAGATTCCAAAATGGTATCAACCACATTTGTGGCACTCTCCGTTCAATAAAGAAACCCTGAAACCTTTTTCAGTTTTTTGAGTTTCTCATCAAATGACCTGCCTACAAGTGTACTCCGAGGTTGAATTTTTTTTATAGAGCTTTGGAATCAAAACTTTTGATGCTCCTTTTAAAGACATTGAAAGCAGATTCCAAAATGGTATCAACCACATTTGTAGCACTGTCCATATTCAATAAAGAAACCCCAAAATCTTATTCAGTTTTTTTTTAAATTTAAATATTCAAAGAAAGTGGTGTTTCTTTATTGAACGGAGAGTGCCGCAAATGTGGTTGATACCATTTTGGAATCTGCTTTCGATCTCTTTAAAAGGTGCACAAAAAGTTTTAATTCCAAAGCTCTATAAAAAAATTCAACCTCGGAGTACACTTGTAGGCAGGTCATTTGATGAGAAACTCAAAAAACTGAAAAAGGTTTTAGGGTTTCTTTATCGAATGGAGAGTGCCACAAATGTGGTTGATACCATTTTGGAATCTGCTTTCCATCTCTTTAAAAGGAGCATAAAAAGTTTTAATTCCAAAGCTCTATAAAAAAAATTCAACCTCGGAGTACACTTGTAGGTAGGTTTTTATTGAATTATAGAGAAAGCAACAAAACTTAATAAGATAAATATTTCTCCTAAAGGTTATTTTTTTTCCCATAAGTTTTTTCCAGAAATCGGGTGAAATGTTCATATGGTCCGATTTTTCCAATGAGAATTTCTGTTGTTGCACTCTTCGGTCTTATTGCTTTGTCTGGATTTACATTGTTCAACTTTTCCCATAAGTTTTTTTCCAGAAATCGGGTGAAATGTTCATATTGTCCGATTTTTCCAATGAGAATTTCTGTTGTTGCACTCTTCGGTCTTATTGCTTTCCTCTTCTTTTTCATTAAGATTTACTCACACCATCAAATAAACGGCACATGTATACTAAACACACACAAGAAACTGGAAAGGAGGTGAAAGAGAACCAAAATAGGCTGGCAAAATCGTATGAGTTTTCGAGGAACAACCGATTTGTTTCATCCCCCTCACTTCTTACGCCACTCACCCAGGAACAATCGATCGGAACTGGAAAAGTTGAACAATGTAAATGCAGACCATGTGGTATTTAAGCGAGCTTGAACACTGATCTCTATAATATACTGGATAGTGTATACCATTCAAGTATAACAGTTTTTTTAAGGTGGCTGAGTGGCCAATTTTGACATCTATGTGAAACAAAAAAAAAGTTGTTTGAGGTTTTTTTTTTAGTGAAATCATCAACAAAATAAAACTGTCAGTCAGTCTTTTCGTTTTTTTTTTTGTGTTGTATCCGATATTGGTACAAAAATATATTTTAAACTTGTAAAAAGTGGAAACGAGATCCAGGCACACCGCAAGTTCGTCGAAAAATTTGGGCCTGGTCGATTATTAACAAGTAGATTTGCAGAACATTCTGCTTATACGAAACCTCAAATGGAAAAGAACGATCTTGTTGCAGCCATGGAACAAGACAAATTCATCATTACAATGTCAAGGGATTCCCACGCACTGTTCAAGAGACACATCCAGGATAAGAAGCTGGAAATGCTCTCTCAGATTGTGACTAAGTATCTCCTAATTGATACTTACGAAGGAACAGCAAGGCTCAGTGCGATGGCACAGCGGGTGCAATAATAGGTGAGACTCTTCGCCAGGACAATAAAGTACGCTTGTTTTTTGGTCTCTAAAAAGATGTAGATTTACAGAGCCTTACCATGACGACAACAGATCCACCCACTGAAGAAGGGGATGAAAACGCCATGATGCTCCAGATAGACCAATAAAAAAGAAACCGAAGAAAGACCCGCTCTTTTCGAAAAAAAAAAATCGAAATCCGATCCAAACGCTGCCGCCCATGATCGTGTACCTCTGCCAGTACTTAAGGACGCTGATAATAAATTATATAAAATTTAAATAACCTTTTGGAGAAATATTTATCTTATTAAGTTTTGTTGCTTTCTCTATAATTCAATAAAAACCTACCTACAAGTGTACTCCGGGGTTGAATTTTTTTTATAGAGCTTTGGAATTAAAACTTTTTATGCTCCTTTTAAAGAGATCGAAAGCAGATTCCAAAATGGTATCAACCACATTTGTGGCACTCTCCATTCGATAAAGAAACCCTAAAACCTTTTTCAGTTTTTTGAGTTTCTCATCAAATGACCTGCCTACAAGTGTACTCCGAGGTTGAATTTTTTTTATAGAGCTTTGGAATTAAATCTTTTTGTGCTCCTTTTAAAGAGATCGAAAGCAGATTCCAAAATGGTATCAACCACATTTGTGGCACTCTCCGTTCAATAAAGAAACCCTGAAACCTTTTTCAGTTTTTTGAGTTTCTCATCAAATGACCTGCCTACAAGTGTACTCCGAGGTTGAATTTTTTTTATAGAGCTTTGGAATCAAAACTTTTGATGCTCCTTTTAAAGACATTGAAAGCAGATTCCAAAATGGTATCAACCACATTTGTAGCACTGTCCATATTCAATAAAGAAACCCCAAAATCTTATTCAGTTTTTTTTTAAATTTAAATATTCAAAGAAAGTGGTGTTTCTTTATTGAACGGAGAGTGCCGCAAATGTGGTTGATACCATTTTGGAATCTGCTTTCGATCTCTTTAAAAGGTGCACAAAAAGTTTTAATTCCAAAGCTCTATAAAAAAATTCAACCTCGGAGTACACTTGTAGGCAGGTCATTTGATGAGAAACTCAAAAAACTGAAAAAGGTTTTAGGGTTTCTTTATCGAATGGAGAGTGCCACAAATGTGGTTGATACCATTTTGGAATCTGCTTTCCATCTCTTTAAAAGGAGCATAAAAAGTTTTAATTCCAAAGCTCTATAAAAAAAATTCAACCTCGGAGTACACTTGTAGGTAGGTTTTTATTGAATTATAGAGAAAGCAACAAAACTTAATAAGATAAATATTTCTCCTAAAGGTTATTTTTTTTCCCATAAGTTTTTTCCAGAAATCGGGTGAAATGTTCATATGGTCCGATTTTTCCAATGAGAATTTCTGTTGTTGCACTCTTCGGTCTTATTGCTTTGTCTGGATTTACATTGTTCAACTTTTCCCATAAGTTTTTTTCCAGAAATCGGGTGAAATGTTCATATTGTCCGATTTTTCCAATGAGAATTTCTGTTGTTGCACTCTTCGGTCTTATTGCTTTCCTCTTCTTTTTCATTAAGATTTACTCACACCATCAAATAAACGGCACATGTATACTAAACACACACAAGAAACTGGAAGGGAGGTGAAAGAGAACCAAAATAGGCTGGCAAAATCGTATGAGTTTTCGAGGAACAACCGATTTGTTTCATCCCCCTCACTTCTTACGCCACTCACCCAGGAACAATCGATCGGAACTGGAAAAGTTGAACAATGTAAATGCAGACCATGTGGTATTTAAGCGAGCTTGAACACTGATCTCTATAATATACTGGATAGTGTATACCATTCAAGTATAACAGTTTTTTTCATTCCAATTGAAGATGACATAAGGTGGCTGAGTGGCCAATTTTGACATCTATGTGAAACAAAAAAAAAGTAGTTTGAGGTTTTTTTTTTTTAGGCCGTGTGCGAATTCGTTTAAAATTTCGATTAAATTTTATCCTAGATTAAATTTTGACATTTCTACGTACAGATTCACCTCACTAGTGTCAAAAATTAATCTTCGGATAAAATTTAACGCGATTTTAAGCCAATTCACACACGGCCTTAGTGAAATCATCAACAAAATAAAACTGTCAGTCAGTCTTTTCGTTTTTTTTTTTGTGTTGTATCCGATATTGGTACAAAAATATATTTTAAACTTGTAAAAAGTGGAAACGAGATCCAGGCACACCGCAAGTTCGTCGAAAAATTTGGGCCTGGTCGATTATTAACAAGTAGATTTGCAGAACATTCTGCTTATACGAAACCTCAAATGGAAAAGAACGATCTTGTTGCAGCCATGGAACAAGACAAATTCATCATTACAATGTCAAGGGATTCCCACGCACTGTTCAAGAGACACATCCAGGATAAGAAGCTGGAAATGCTCTCTCAGATTGTGACTAAGTATCTCCTAATTGATACTTACGAAGGAACAGCAAGCAGCAAGGCTCAGTGCGATGGCACAGCGGGTGCAATAATAGGCGAGACACTTCGCCAGGACAATAAAGTACGCTTGTGCCGCAAATGTGGTTGATACCATTTTGGAATCTGCTTTCGATCTCTTTAAAAGGTGCACAAAAAGTTTTAATTCCAAAGCTCTATAAAAAAAATTCAACCTCGGAGTACACTTGTAGGCAGGTCATTTAATGAGAAACTCAAAAAACTGAAAAAGGTTTTAGGGTTTCTTTATCGAATGGAGAGTGCCACAAATGTGGTTGATACCATTTTGGAATCTGCTTTCGATCTCTTTAAAAGGAGCATACAAAGTTTTAATTCCAAAGCTCTATAAAAAAAATTCAACCTCGGAGTACACTTGTAGGTAGGTTTTTATTGAATTATAGAGAAAGCAACAAAACTTAATAAGATAAATATTTCTCCTAAAGGTTATTTAAATTTTATATAATTTATTATCAGCGTCCTTAAGTACTGGCAGAGGTACACGATCATGGGCGGCAGCGTTTGGATCGGATTTCGATTTTTTTTTTCGAAAAGAGCGGGTATTTCTTCGGTTTCTTTTTTATTGGTCTATCTGGAGCATCATGGCGTTTTCATCCCCTTCTTCAGTGGGTGGATCTGTTGTCGTCATGGTAAGGCTCTGTAAATCTACATCTTTTAAGAGACCAAAAAACAAGCGTACTTTATTGTCCTGGCGAAGAGTCTCGCCTATTATTGCACCCGCTGTGCCATCGCACTGAGCCTTGCTGCGTGCTGTTCCTTCGTAAAGCCAGGTACGCAGTTCAAGCTAAACTAAATTTTATCTCTACAATTCTTATCTCTACAATCGTTTGCTAAGAGCACAAATGTCAAAATTTATCTGTGAAAGAATGCGTTGAGCATTATTTCGCGTGCTAAATTAAGTGGAGACTTTTTAAATTTAGCGCGTGAACTGCGTACTGCCTAGCTAAATGTCCTCGCTAAAATTTATCTTTGGAGGAAATTTGTATGGAAGATAAATTTTAGCGCGATCTGCGTCCTAGGCTTAAGTATCAATTAGGAGATACTTAGTCTTAATCTGAGAGAGCATTTCCAGCTTCTTATCCTGGATGTGTCTCTTGAACAGTGCGTGGGAATCCCTTGACATTGTAATGATGAATTTGTCTTGTTCCATGGCTGCAACAAGATCGTTCTTTTCCATTTGAGGTTTCGTATAAGCAGAATGTTCTGCAAATCTACTTGTTAATAATCGACCAGGCCCAAATTTTTCGACGAACTTGCGGTGTGCCTGGATCTCGTTTCCACTTTTTACAAGTTTAAAATATATTTTTGTACCAATATCGGATAAAAAACAAAAACAAACGAAAAGACTGACTATTTTATTTTGTTGGTTCCACAAAAAAAAATAACCCCAAACTATTTTGTTCTTGAAGTCATCTCATCTTGAAAACACAAAATTGTTATATTTGTTATATTTTGTATATCTATTTTGACAGTTGGTGTACGAGTGGCCAGTATAACAATTCTTCAATTTGCTTCAACTTTTTTGTATGGATGCGCTATCCAGTATATTATAGAGATCAGTGAGCTTGAAGCTCACTTAGACCCTTTGTATACCTGCATCGAGTTGAAATGAGCTTGAACCGACTCGACTGCACTTCAGGGAGCGGAGTCGAGTCGAAATTTGTGCTAAAAAACTTGGGTTGAGGAGTTAACTTCAGAATCACCATATGTCATCTCGACACCATTTCAATTCAACTCAATATCGAGCTCTCAAATCTATGAACGAAAAACCTGGGTCGAAAATCCGACACAAATCCAACTCGAGCTCTCGGTCCTGAATATAAACGTAGTAATAGTCCCCTTTCACACGAAGTTACTAGTTGCTGGTGATTTTTTGACGTTTTCTTTAAATCTCCTTAACAATCTCTTGTACCTTTCACACGCAAGCAACAAAAACCCGGAGATTTTCTTTATTTTCCTTTTAAACTACCTTGGTTGAACGCACACAAACGTAGTGTGAAGAGAAACGTCAAAAAAAATCTCCTGAATTTGTTGACCGGGGAGATTTAATGTCCCCCTCTTTCTTCCTGCCCTTCTCGCCTATGAACTAATTGTTGCCGGCAACTCAGTTGCCCTGTGTGAAAGGGCACATAGGGCTTTTTAACAAACAGCAATATATCTCTGTCTCGTTCATATTAAATGCCAAACTAAAAATCTTGGCACAATGACATTTAAGTGGCAGCCATTTGTTTGGTTTATTTTGGAGGCAAATAAATATTTCGAATTGTTTTTTTCCTTTTTTTTATAGAAAACATGCAAGTAAAAATGTTTTTATATTTTATATAAGATATTTTGCACAAAATAGCAAGATTTTTGTAATTAAAATTAGCCCTCCTTAGTTTTTTCTTTCCAATTTCATCTGTCATTGTGCCTAGTTTTTGCTGTCATTTGAAACTGACAGTTTGGTAGAGATCTCTATTACCACTGATCTGTATAATACACTGGATAGCGTATTCATACAAAAATGGTGGCTCCATTTGAACAATTGTTATATTATGCTCCTGACCACTCTTTGTAAAACAGTATAGATGTATAACATATAAAATACCAAAAATGACGGCAAAAATTCTGAATATAAAGATATGAATTAAAGATACTAAATATTAAGACATGAATCCTTCGTACGTTTCACCCTCCAAAACCAAAGAATGTGAAAAAACAAAAACTCTGTTTTTATATTTTTTTCCTCTTGTGATACACTGAATACTAAAGGCTGATTTCCAATGTCGCGCCCGCGTTAGAGACGCTTACGTTACGTTTGCAAGCATTACGAACGCGTCAACATGACAGACGACTTGAAAAGAATCAGCTGATTAAACACAATTGAAGTGTCATTCTGAAAATCAAAATGAACCTTCAGAACTGTAATGTCGAATCCCTTTCAACAAGCAATTGGATTTTTTTTCTAAACAAAATCCATTTTTTTTCTTTCAGGAGGAATTTGTCCAGAAAATCGACTTTTTCTTCTAAAAAAAACGATTTTTTTGTTGAAAGGAATTTGACATGAGTTGAATTGCCAAAACGCGCGCTGAAGTTGGATTTTTTCAACTTGAACGTTGAGGTAGCTTACTTTACGTTGGTTTGTGTACATGCTAATAGGTGCGAAATCGTAATATTATTACTGTCTAACGCGGCATTGTAGGCACTTTGCATAAATTGCTATGCGTGAACTTTCGGTTGAAAGAAAAATCTGTCAAAGCGACGCCCAACGCGCCATTGGAAATCAGCCTTAAAAATATGAGTAGAGAGAGTAGATTTTTTACCACAAATAATATTTATTTTGTGTCAGACAAACGTCAAATTATGCGGCTGACCCACTGATCTCTATAATACACTGGATACACTGATCTCTATAAACACTGGATAGTGAATTCATATAAAAATTTTGAAGAAAATTTAAGGAAGATTATAACAGTGGGGAGGACGTGAAACGTCAGATTTTTTTAATTATATATATTACTTATAACAGTTATTACAGTTTAGATTGGCCGCGTTCAATCCATTACGTTATTATCTGAAAATTCAGATTTCTGAATTTAGAAGAAAAAATCGATTTTTCTGGACAAATTCCTTGTATTGAAAAAAAAAATGGAGTCTGTTTAGAAAAAAAAATCGATTATTTTTGGTAAAAGGAAGACATTAGTTACGTTTAGTTACGTTTAAGCCTTAACTACATTGGCCACTTTTTGCAAAATTACAAAAGTAAAAATATTTTTTCCAGCTAGCGCAGTTGTTTTGTGAAAAAGAATATAGGTACACATTTTATTTTTAAACCAAAATTTAGGCTTTCTGCATCATTTTTATAAGTTTTCCTGTGAAAAACACTATCCCAAAATGAGTTTCAAAATTTTCACTTTTGTACTTTTTCACTTTCTTGGCTTATGTAGTTAAGACTTTATTCGTAAATTTCAGACAAGAAAATTTCGTCTGGAAATTCGGATGACAATTGTTTGTGGTGGGGGAAGTGTAAAAGAGCTGAAGTGCTACAAGTAAAAGTTGAGCGGGAAAAAATTTGACAGGTCAATAATTTTGCTCCATAAGCACGATCAACTATTGTTTGTTGAAAATTTTACAAAAAGAAAACAAAAGAAGAAGAACATTAATTTTGCGTGACTTTTCCAACGTTTTTGTAGAGATTATAGAATTGTAGAGATAAAATTAATCTTTTCCCGATCTGCGTAATAGGCTTATAATAAAATTGTAATACTTACTTATTTGAATGAAAGAACTTTTTGTTAATTATTTAGTGACGCTTTGAATAAAATATTATTTACAAAAGTGTTCCCATAATTCTCTAACGGATTATTCTGGAACAATTTTTTATTCAAGTTAAAACAAATTACTGCAAAATAACAAACAATTTTAATGAAATTTAATGTTGCTAATCTTTTTACATAAAATTTCATCTACAAAGCTCCTGCTAAATTATCAATTAAAGAATATATAAAGTTCTCTTTTATTTCGCTTCAATGCATATTCTATAAGTAAATACAGGAATTTGACACAATGTCTTTTGACAGAAATTAAATTTCAGATTGTGTTTGCGTTCAAGTGGGTCAGCCCCACTGATCTCTATAATACACTGGATAGCGCATTCATACAAAAAAGTTGTCGTTAATTGAAGAACTTTTATATGTGCGCTCGTGCACAATTTTGTATAACAGTATAACTATATTACAATTATTTTCCAAACTGACAGCCAAAAATGTCAATATTTTTTTGTTTGTTTTCTATTCGTTCTGGGTTTTGTCCTCTAATTTTAAGCCATAAAAACCAAAGCGTCTTTATTACTTTGTCCATTTGGAGAACACAACAATATTATAATGCAAGTAAGTTTTCCGCTGATCATTTAAGCCTTAACTACATAAGCCAAAAAAGTGAAAAAGTACAAAAGTAAAAATTTTCAAACTCATTTTGGGATAGTTTTTCTCACTTGAAAACTTATAAAAATGTTGCAGGAAGCTTAAATTTTGGTTTAAAAAGAATTGTATACATTCTTTATCACAAAACAATTGCGCTAGCGGGAAAAAAATATTTTTACTTTTTTAATTTTGCAAAAAGTGGCCAATGTAGTTAAGACTTTAGGCTGCGAAAATGAAACAATACCGTCAGGCGTATTTGGTCTTCAATAACTTAGTTCATCATGAAAAAGTTTTCTTTACAGTGGTCTCAAAAATGATGCAACACCTGAGTTGTTTAGTTTGATATACTGATGAAGGTGATAAATTTCAAATTTTATACATACAAACTATGCCGTTTTTGTCTTGGGGACCAAGTTTTAATTTAAGCATATAGTATGTCGAATTACACGGACAAAGCGATCCTATGTTTATGGGCCTAGGTTTAAAGAAGTATGGTGAGTTCTTCACATACTAAAGTAGCCTAGATGCAACTTAAAAATATATGCATTAACTTTTAGTTTTATACTAAATATAGGAAGTCATGGAGGCCATCAGTAAGTAATGGATACAAAAAAAAAGTTTAGTTTACTTGTTTGGAGGCTGAGATGGATTTCAAGACATGACTGATTTTTGGGTATTTCGTATAAGGATTTGTACATGGTCTTTAAGTTTTAAGCACTCTGAATAATTAAGAGGTCCTACGGCTCGCTCTTGTCATCAAATGGTTTCGACTCGGTTAGTGAAAATATCTTTTTTCTTAGTCGAAAGTTGGATAATTCAATCAGAACTACCGATTATACGAAGAGTGATTTCTATTTGTTCGATACCAGTGCATGACCTTGGTTACAAATATGTGACAACAAAAGTCAAGTAAGCGGACGTCAACTTTTTTATTATCATCAAATGTGCATTGACATCGAAAAACGAACGATTTGTGTTTGGCGGTAAAATTCTGACTCCAAGTATTATGAGCAATATTGCATCTGGGAAACCCGAATACTCTGCTATGGACATGGACACAAATCCTCGTTGATTGTCATCATCCTTTGGCTTACCAATCTATCTATCTAAAAAATCTCGAATAACACATTGTATGGTTTTCCACAGTAAATAATAAAACCCATCATATCAGCTTACAAACATTTTTTTTATTTACAGAGAACGAAAATTGTATGTTTATGGAGGGCAGCGAAGCAAAGAAGAAATTGATGAATTTATTTCGTATGAAATGTTGATACCTAAGTCATAGGTTTACTTAACAAAGACAATAAATGCCTTAAAAATAAGAATGAACCTTCAGCAGGTTAAACTCTACGAGCTGTAATTGATTGTGATAAAGATGAAATATATATTTTTTTCTGTAAGTTACAAAGACACTACCATCAACATATAGATAGAATAGTTTATTTTTATGAATTTTTTTACATGTGTTGTCTCCTTGTGGTAATATATAAGTATGTATACTGAATGAATCCCCAGGAAAAACATTGCCTCAACTAAGTCTTCATGACTTTTTGATATTAGAATTACAAAAGTAAGTAAGTTGATTGAAGTGGTTTTTAGTTTTACCTAAGTCTCATTTGCAATTTTTTTAAACCGTTTCCAATTGGAAAAAAGATCCCAAAAAAATCCATACAAAAGTAATTTCGGCATTTTTCGACTTTCAAGCAAATGCCGAAATTACTTTAGTATGGATTTTTTTTCGAATCTTTGATCGAATTGGAAACGGTTTACAAAAATCGCATATAGGACTTAAGTGAAACTAAAAACCACTTCAATCACCCCAATGAGGTAATTAGTTTTGAAATTAGAGCATTTTTTAGGCAACACTTACAAGAATTTCAAGAGAAATTCATACGAAATACTCGTAAGTGTTACGTAAAAAGTGCTCTAATTTCAAAACTACTTACTTCATTGAATTGATTGAAGTGGTTTTTAGTCTTAATTAAGTCCTAAGTTAAGTTTTCAATTTGACCAAAGATTGGAAAAAAAATCCATACAAAAGTAATTTCGGCACTTTTAGATAGATTTTTTTTTTATCTTTGGTCAAATTAAAGAATAAAAGAAAACAATTATTCAACAACTATGTTAACAATAAATAATCACACAACGACAAAATGAGTTTTCTAAAAATCAGAGAAAAGATAACAAAATTGTATATACATTTTATGAAAAAATATCACAGAATAAATTTGTACATTAAAAAAGAGAAAAAGTAATGTATTGTATGCAGGTGTAAGTATTATAAAAATATTGCCACAAAGTAAATTTTTACAAAATTTAATGAATAAAATATCACAGAACAAATTTGCACATAAGTTGAAAAAGAGGAAAGCTATGTATTATATGTAGGTGTAAGTGTTATGAGGTATGTAGTAGCCGTGGCGTGATGGTTAGTGCGATGGACTGTCATGCCGGAGGTCTAAGGTTCGATCCCCAGCCTCGCTACCTATTTATTTAAAAAGAAAAAACGGCTACTGCCTCTTGCGAGGAATTGACAAATCCTCCAAGAGTATCTCCTGTCACAGAAAAGTGCCGCTCGTTAGCCGTTCGGATTCGGCAATAAACTTTAGGTCCCCTTCATTCCTGCATACACGCACACAGAAATGGTTGAGAGTTGTAAGTCACTAGGCCCTAGTTCTTCATGAGCTGTTGTGCCATCAAATGTATTTATTTATTTATAAGTGTTATGAGTCATATTACCACAGTCAGCTTTTTTTTAGTTTAAGAGCTTGTTATCAATAAAAAAAAATAAGCAATCTTACATAAATAATAAACAAATATTACGTACACAGAAAAAAATATTTTTTAAATAGTCGAATCAAAAATGCTACATTGACATACTTCAAATAAATAAAAAGGTTAAAAATGCGGACTACATAACAATTTTATTTAAAAAACCAATCCAAAGCAAACAATTCGAAAAATAAGAATTACCACAAACAAAAATTAATAGTTCAGAAATGTTAATTTATGAATTGAAAATCAAATTAAAATGATAAAAAACAATAGTTAGTATTTTTTTTGTATTTTTAATTGTGTTTAAAAAGAATGCGATGAAATGTGGTTAAACTTGTACAGCAAAATGCTGAAGAGTAAAAAAATTGTAGTGCTATTGTCGTTAACATCAAAGTACCTGCTGTAGTAAGTTGATTATATTATGTAAACAATAATCCAATCAACAATCAGATTCCTTTTTCGCACTGGGCGCTTTTGTTTTTTTAGTTGATAAATTTCACTAATAAGTCAGAGCAAGAGAAACATAATCTTGACATCGTTCATGTCCAGTGGAGGCGGCTTGTAATAGCAATTTATAGATTAGTAATAGGTACATCGTTAAAATTGTAGTTATACCTTATCCATTTATAAAAACCGTTGTTTAACACCATAGGGGTGAATACCCCTCATATATTTTTGTTAAAAAAAATTTTAAAGTACAGTGGTAAACTCATTAAAAATAAGCAAAATCCTTTTTTTTAATCATACAAAATTCTTTTTTTTAATTGTTGAATTATATAATTTAGAATTCTATTAATTATGGCCCGTACTGTATTACTTAGTTTTTTTCTCCTTCAATATACTGTACTTTGTTTTGTCAAGACGAATTCAAGCTATTGTCTTCTTATCTTAATAAAGTCATGTTCAGTTCTTACAAGTAACTCAACTAAGCTGTTTTTTTCTAACAGGTTATGGGCCCAGGCTCGAGAGTTTGTTCTGTTATAAGATAACGTACAGAGTTTCATAACAAGTTTTTTTTTACCGGTTCATAATCTTTTGGTCATCCTAATTTTTATTTAAAATATTAATTAATTACGATTGATTTTATTGTCGAATATGGACAGCGAGCTTATTAAAATAGAAAAGCTGCAAAATTTAGAGCAATGGCCAATGTGGAAATTTCAAATGAAGGTTCTCATGAGGGCAAGTAAAATTTGGGATGTGGTCACTGGAGTCTCAGCACGGCCTACAGCAGCAAATGAGTTGACTGTGTGGACGGGACAAGATCACAGAGCACAGAAAATTATAGTTACGGCTATTGGACAGGAGCCGATGCTTCATATAATGAATTATGAAACATCAGCGGAGATGTGGGCAAAATTAGAAAGTGTTTACGAGCAAAAGTCAGATACAAGTGTACATTTACTGCAGCAGCAGTTTTTCAATTACACTAAGGATGCTGAAGATTCTATAGCTGTTCATATTTCTAAGCTTCAGAAACTATCACAACAATTAAAAGATTTGGGTGAGGCAATATCTGAAAATATGCTAATAACCAAGATTCTTATGACATTACCAGAAAGTTTTGGCCATTTGGAGGTGGTGCGTCAGGTGCTTTCGTTGCTCGAAAGGGAGTTAATAGAAATGTTGCTAGCAGTGGGAAACGTGGAAAATGTTTTATATGCAAGAAGGATGGGCATTGGAAAAACGAGTGTCCGCGTAAAAAGGGAAGGCAGCAGGATAACAGGACTGGGGATGCTTTTGTGGGTCAAACTGTACTTTTTAATGCAGCAGATAAAGACAGTTGGTTTTTGGACTCTGGCGCAAGTGACCACATGTGCTTCAGGATGGATTGGTTTCACGATTATCAGACCTTTGAGGAGCCTACGTTGATCAGGGTTGGTAATGGGGATATTATCAAGGCTTTGGGTAAAGGCAACGTTGAGGTTGAAGCGTTTGATGGTAAATTGTGGTTAAAGAAACAAATTTTAAATGTCCTCTATGTTCCAGACATAAAACTAAACCTTTTTTCAACCAACTCAACTCTAGACAAAGGCTTCCATATGATTGCCGATACAAATCAATGTGAACTGCGATTGAAAGATAAGATTGTTGCAATTGCACGACGAGAACCAAACAAGCTTTTCAAATTAGTTTTTCGTGTTATTTGTCCAATGGTAAGCGGTGTTGCAAATATGGTTTTTTCATTGGAAACGTGGCATCAACGAATGTGTCATCAGCATTCAGGTCATATTAAGAACGTGTTGAATGATCATGGCATAAAATACTCAAACGGAGATGATTTTTTTTGTGAAGCCTGTGTTTTTGGCAAACACCATAGAATGCCATTCAACGCAAGTACAAGTAGGGCCATAGCTCAAGGGGAGCTGATCCACACCGATTTATGCGGACCGATGCAAGAGGTTTCTTATGGTGGCGCTAGGTACATGCTGCTCTTTCGCGATGACTACTCCAGTTACAGAAGAGTTTACTGCTTAAAATCAAAATCAGATGTTGCTGACTGCGTTGCCCATTTTCTTGATCAGGTGCGCATTGATACTGGGCTTCAGGTAAAGGTTTTGCGTTCCGACAATGGCCTGGAATATGTCAACAAAGATGTACAGACTATCTTAAAATCACGTGGTGTTCGTCATCAAAGGAGGGTTCCATATACACCGGAACACAATGGAAGGGCTGAGCGAGACATGCGCACAATAATTGAGGCAGCTAGATCGATGCTTCACGCAAGAGATATGAGCTACAAGTTTTGGGGTGAAGCGGTAACCAATGCAGTCTATACTATCAATCGCACTGGAGGATGCTGTCAAAAAGGTAAGACCCCCTTTGAGTTATGGTTTGAAAGGATTCCTGATATAACACATTTGAAAATTTTTGGTGTCGATGCGTATGTTCACATACCTAAAGAAAAAAGGCGGAAGCTTCAAGCTAAGGCAGTAAAAGGCATTTTTTGTTGGATACGAGGAGGATACCAAGGGATTTAGAATATGGTTGCCTTCAAGCAAGAAGGTTGAAGTGTCAAGAGACGTTATTTTTAAAGAGCCAAGATTTGGTGAAACTATTCTAAGGTTGCCAGAGGATAAGGGTCTCAGTTCAAATGAAGTTGAGAAGAAGGAACCTGAAAAATGGGAAAGCTCAGGTAGTGATTCCCAGATTTCCAAGAATGAATCGAAGAATAATGAACTGGCCGACGACGAGCCTGAAACTGAAAGTAGATTTCTTCATCTTCGATCAAAAACTATTGTGATGTCCGCATTACGTGAAGGTTTTGCATATTTAGCATGTCTTGACGAACCACGCTCCTTTGAAGAAGCTGAAAACTCGAGCTATAGGAAGCAGTGGAAGTCTACAATGGATGACGAGATGGCTTCTCTGACTCATAATTGTACGTGGGATATGGTGAAATTGCCACCACAAAAAAGGGCAATAACAAACAAGTGGGTCTATAAAGTTAAGCGTACGGCCGAAGGTAACATCGAAAGATTCAAGGCACGTTTGGTGGTAAGGGGCTTTTCTCAGCAACACGGTATTGACTATGAGGAAACTTTTAGTCCCGTCGTTAAGTTTACGTCCATTCGGATGATTATTGCTCTGTGTGCAGCCGAAAGTTTGAAGCTGAGGCAATTCGATGTCAAAACTGCATTCCTTTATGGGGAGTTATCTGAAGACATTTATATGTGCCAACCTAAAGGATATGAAGATGGCACTGATTACGTCTGCAAATTAAAAAAAAGCCTCTATGGCTTAAAGCAAGCATCTAGGTGCTGGAATAAACGTTTTTCAGTGTTTTTGAAAACGTTTTCTTTCCAGATTAGTGAAGCAGATTCTTGTGTCTTCATTGGAAAGAAAAATAATAGAAAAATTATCCTAGCGCTGTACATTGATGATGGACTTGTGGCTGCAGAAGATGAAAGGGACCTTGATGCACTTATTCAACACCTTCAACATGAATTTGAGGTCAAATTTCACACGGCTGACTATTACATAGGACTAGAAATCAAAGCACTCGTAGATGGAAGCATGCAGCTGAAGCAAACATCGTACGCCAACAGAGTTTTAGAGAAGTTTGGTTTTGGTTTCTCAAAGTCGGTGACAACACCTGCTGAATTCATTAAAGCTGGTTCTGATTTTGTTGATGTGAATGTGAGTTCAAAGTTTCCTTACAGAGAGGCAGTGGGGTGTTTGATGTACTTGTCGGTGGGAACGAGGCCTGATATTGCATACGCTGTTAGTTTTGTGAGCAGATTTTTGGAAGATCCCAAAAGTATTCACGTTGTTGCTGTTAAAAGGATCTTCAAATATATTCGAGGAACACTTGATTATATAAGAAAACTAATCCATTTATATCGTGTTTTACAGACGCCGATTTCGCTGGCGACGTCAATTCAAGAGCATCAACAAGTGGATATGTGCTGATGATGTGTAACGCTGCAATCTCTTGGTGCTCACAACGGCAAAAATGTATTGCTCTTTCAACAACTGAGTCGGAATATGTTGCTGCTGCGGAAGGGGTCAAGGAATTAATTTGGGTTCAAAGGTTGTTCAAGGAACTCGTCTCTACGGAAGCAGATACACCGTCTCTCAATATGGATAACCAAAGTGCAGTTAAACTCATAAAGAATCCAGAGTTTCACAAGCGCACTAAGCACATAGATGTGAAGTACCATTTTATACGGCAGAAATTTGAGGAAGGATTTTTTACACTACAATACGTGAGAAGTGAAGAGCAGCTTGCAGATATTTTAACTAAACCATTGCTTAAAAGTAGTTTTGAATTTTTGAGAGAAAAGTTGGGCATTTGTTAATAAACTTTACTGAAATGTACATCTGTTTAATAGAATTATAAAATAAGTGAAAGTGTTGAATTATATAATTTAGAATTCTATTAATTATGGCCCGTACTGTATTACTTAGTTTTTTTCTCCTTCAATATACTGTACTTTGTTTTGTCAAGACGAATTCAAGCTATTGTCTTCTTATCTTAATAAAGTCATGTTCAGTTCTTACAAGTAACTCAACTAAGCTGTTTTTTTCTAACATTAATCTTACAAAAAATGTTTTAACATCGTACCCAATTGATAGGAAATATGATAAAAAACATTTCACAATGTTGTTCTGCTTCTAGTAGGGGCTTTTTTAAATCTATAAATTTAATTACAAACAAAAGGAACAAATAAGACTTTTGTGTTGCAAAATACCAATTTGTATATATAAATAGGTATGTATAGGTAATATTGTATTAATAAGAATTGATAAACAAACCTTTGTCATTATAGTTGGACTCATTTGTCATCTCATGGGATTCCAAAATGACTTCATATAAATCTAAAATGAAATGTCATTTTATAACCAAAAATACTTTTAAATGAGTTTATGCACCTGTTTCATCGAGGTTTTTCATATCGACGTCAACGTCGAAGTAAGGTTCTCCAAGTCCTGGGGCCCCCTCTGCAGGTTCTTGTTCAGACACCTGATCAGGTGCAACTCTCTGGGATTCTTAAAAAAAAAAAGAAGAACAAAATATATAAATAGCTAAGATAAGGTTTTCTTGAATAACATTACTTAAAAAGATTTCTTTAGTTAAGCTGAACAATTAAATGACAAAACAACATTTTTTTGGAAACTCTCAAGTTTGCTCGGTCAACTTCTACTTTTTCCGGGAGTTAGAAAATCTAAAGTTGATCAACTCTAGAGTTGAAAATCGAAACTTAAAAACGTTAACTTTGTGTGAATAAAAACAAATTCACAAGAGGAAGAAAACTCCTCAAGTTATGTTCAACTTTGAGTGAATAAAATCGGCCTAAATCATATACCTACTATGAATGAAAACGTTTGACAATACACATAATTTATTTTACTTATATAGTGTACCTTGTAAAAAAATGGATGGAACTGCATCCTCCTTCATGTTCATTCTCTGCCTGTTCTTTGTTTTCCGAAAACAGGATTGTTGAAAATGGTCGTTGCAAATTAAACTATCTTCGCTAGGAAAAAAGTTATTGATGTTTATAGCCAGCAACCACTTTTTCAAAATTTCAGGTTTGTTTAAAGGGAATCTGTAACAAAGAATAATATTCATTAGTATGCATATTACTAATAAGATGAAAATTCTTCACACTTTCGAAGGGAAATTCCAGGTTTAGAGTGTTTTAGTTCTGAAAAGAATTAGGGGACACTTCCAGCAATTAATACTTTTTGCTTTTTAATAAATTGAAAGCTATCTGTTGAAAAATGGTCAGAACAAATTTTGGTGTATTTTGTTGGCAAAAACGAGTGTGATAGATTGAGTCGTTCCTTCCAAATTTTTAATAAGGCATTTTCTAATGGAAATCTGTAAAATCATATCATAAGAAATCGCATTTCCACAACAACAAAACTTATATTAAAATAATTATTGGAGTTTTTTTTTAAACAATCAAGTATATAACTTACCCATGAAGTGTTCTGCCTCCAATCCCACCTCCTTTTTTACAATTTTTGCATATTCTTCCCATTTTGATAAATGTTTTTCTATTTCGATATCTTAAAAAAGAAGTAAATAAATCGAATTGAAAACACTATTCTTTCTATTCATAAACAATAAAAAACACTTTCAATTTCACAATGAATTTTTTAAATAAATTTTAATCATAAAAAACCTACTTTTTTACAGTTTTGTTCGCATCACTTCACATAAAAATTTACTTCACATTACTTTTTTTTGTTGCAGATAGACGTCAAAGAGTGCGCTCGTGCAACCAACTATCATCTTCAATTGGAGACAGAAAAACTGTTATACATTAAAGGGAATACACTATCCAGTGTATTATAGAGATCAGTGCACTGATCTCTATAATACACTGGATAGTGTATTACCTACACTGTATAACAGTTTATGTGGTTCCAATTGAAGATTATAATACGTGGTCAGCCGCATAATTTGACGTTTGTCTGACACAAAATAAATATTATTTGTGGTTAATAATCTACTCTCTACTCTCTCTACTCATATTTTAGTATTCGGTGTATCTCCAAGAAGAATAAAATATGAAACAGAGTTTTTGTTTTTTCACATTCTTTGGTTTTGGAGGGTGAAACGTACGAAGTATTCATGTCTTTATATTCAGTATCTTTAATTCATATCTTTATATTCAGAATTTTGGCCGTCATTTTTGGTATTTTATATATTATACATGTGTACTGTTATACAAAGAATGGTCAGGCGCATAATATAACAATTGTTCAAATGGAGCCACCATTTTTGTACGAATAAACTATCCAGTGTATTATAGAGATCAGTGCTACTAGCTCTATCAGATAAGAAATGAGAAGGAATGTGTAAAAATGGCGGTATAAAACTCATACATTCACATTTTTTATCTTCACAACTTACACATTCACAGTACTTATCTTCACACCACCCTGCTATATTGTTGTTGGATTTCACATCTATTCATCGACTAAAAATTAAATTACAAATACAACAATGTAAACAAATGGGTTTTGGAGGGTGAAACCTACGAAGGATTCATTTCTTTATATTCAGTTTCTTTGGTATAAATGTGAAACAAACATACTTAATTACTGGTCGCGTTCGGGGGCAAGCCAAACCTATCCGGATAGGTTTGTGTTGTTGTAATTCCATGGGAAAATTCAGCTGATGAACCAGACAGCTGTTGTCAAAAACAAATCTAAAGCTATCCTAAAATTTTCGGGATACTAAACTATCCTATGCGCAATTTGAGGAACAGCTGATTACAGCTGACTTTTGGTTTTCGTGTGACACTTTAGTTGTGTTTTTTTATTTTTTGTTGTTTGTTTTTGGCTTTTAAACATAAAAATACATATCCAAATTGTTGGAAAAATAAACAAAATGAAGATATCTGTCAATTGGAAGGACACAACATACGATTTTGAAGACACAGCAGAGATCTGGGAAAAAATAATTTTTGGTACTTTTTTCAGCTGTTTTGATTTTTGATAGGTAACCTATCCGGTTCGTTCGAAAACATATCAGATACTTAAGTATCTCAGATAGCCTATCTGTGTACCCCCCGAACGCGGCCACTCATTTTTCTCTTCAGTATAACAGTTCGGTAAGAAAACATAAACAATGAAAAGAGAGTTTGTATGTGTAGTGTACAGAGGTGGTGTGTTTCCATTCCATTTGGTGGGTTTTTTTAATAGAAAAAGAGAGAGAAAGTTTAAATTTTGGAAATTGTCCTGGGAATTTTCACTAAATATCAATGGATTTTTTTTCGTAGTTACTATCAACACTAATAATCGTTCGAAATGTCAAACAAAATCTAGTTATGTGCGCAGTGTGAACGATTCAATGAGATTTGGTAATCCCGTTGCCGAAATCCGAGATTTCGGTTCAGTGTGAATACCGTATTATCTTACGTTTGACGTTACAAATACAAACTGCAACAAGGCGTTTGTTAACTTTGTGGCAGGTTTTACTCTCTTTGAGACAATTTTTCTCTTCTTTTAGAAATTTGACAGATTTTGAACTTTGTGCTACAAAAGTAACCAAACAGACCTAAAACAAACAAATATAAATACACACCGATACTGTTCGCGCCTTTGTGTGTTTGTTTTCCCCCCATCAAGAGTTTTTGACGTTTGGTGGAAGTTCTGGACAAAAATACTGTATATAAAAGATATGAAACCTCGGTTGTCATTTGAGTTTGCCTACAAACTCTATCAGATAAGAAATAAGAATGTATGTGTAAAAATGGCGGTATAAAACTCACGCATTCACAGTATTTATCTTCAAACCTCCCTGCTATATTGTTGTTGGATTTCAGATTTCAAATGTATTCATCGACACAAAATTGAATTAAAAATACAACAATGTAAACAAATTGGTTTCGGAGGGTGGGTGAAACGTACGAAAGATTAATATCTTTATATTCAGTATTTTTGGTTTTGGATAGAGCTTTTAAACAAACAGCAATTTATCTCTGTCTCGTTCATATTTAAATGTCAAACTAAAATTCTGGGCACAATGACATTTAAGTGGCCTCGTTCAGGATTGTATCCAAAGCGATCTGGATAGCTTTGTGTTGTTGTAATCCCTTGTAAAAAAAACAGCTGATGCAACAACAACTAAACGTATCTGAAAATGTTTGGATAGGTTGACACTGCCTTGGATAGGTTTCTGAACGCGAGGATTGGCATCCATTGATGGTGTTCACATTGGACTCAGATTTTTTTGGCATAAGGCAGTCATCTCGTGTTCAGAAACATACAACCGATTCACTTTGACGTTTAGTAGTCGTTAAAATAAAACACAAATTTTTATTCGTCGGAGAATTTAACTAGACATTTTTCAATTGCAAAATTAATATTTCACTAAAAAAATATTTTTCCAATTGAAACAACTTCCATTTTGTAGTATTTGAGTGCCAAACAAAAACTAAATACTATCCACACTATCCACAATTTTTTAAAAAATTTAAAAAATCCTGCCGCACTTGCGTGTCTCTCTCTCACCACAGAGTGGGAACGAGAAAAAGTATATAGACGTCAAAAAAAATCCAAGGAGTAAGTCCAATGTGAACACCGTCATTTGTTTGTTTTATTTTGGAGACAAATAAATATTTGGAATTGTTTTTTCCTTTTTTGTATAGAAAACCTGCAAGTTAAAATGTTTTTATACTTTATAAAAGATATTTTAATCTTTTTATTGCACAAAATAGCTAGATTTTTGTAATTAAAATTAGCCCGCCTTTTTTTTTTCTTTCCAATTTCATCTGTCATTGTGCCAAGTTTTTTCTGTCATTTGAAACTGACAATTTGGTAGAGATGTCTATATTAGCTAAACCTCGGCACTGAATAGGGGGGTTCACATGGACTAGCATGTGTGACAACATGGCATGATGGGAAAAATAACTGTAAACGGAACTTTGCGTCCACATGAATACAACATCACTATGGTTGAAATTTTTGAGGCAGACGGATGGAAAATAATGAATTTTTTTTCAGATAATCTGCCATATTTTGTGTAAAGATGGTATATACATATATATACAAAAAATCACCCAAAAACTTTTCATATATATCATAAAACCCATTTATTCGCTTTTCTCTTAGATGTTTAAGGCTTAACTACATTCAAGACTTTTTGCAAAAAGTACAAAAGTGAAAAACTAAAACATGCGTTAGAAATGCCTGTGTGCGAAAAAGCCTGCGAAAATAGTGTTTGATATGTCATTTCAGATTGATACTCTACAGACGACACACAATTTCTTCGCACACAGGCATCTCTAAGTTCCCTTTCACACAGGGCAACTGAGTTGCCGGCAACAATTAGTTCATAGTCGAGAAGGGCAGGAAGAAAGAGGGGGAAATGAAATCTCCCCGGTCAACAAATTCAGGAGATTTTTTTGACGTTTCTCTTCACACTACGTTTGTGTGCGTTCAACCAAGGTAGTTTAAAAGGAAAATAAAGAAAATCTCTGGGTTTTTGTTGCTTGCGTGTGAAAGGTACAAGAGATTGTTAAGGAGATTTAAAGAAAACGTGAAAAAAATCACCAGCAACTAGTATCTTCGTGTGAAAGGGGACTAAGTCCCCTTTCACACAGGGCAACTGAGTTGCCGGCAACAATTAGTTCATAGGCGAGAAGGGCAGGAAGAATGAGGGGGAAATGAAATCTCCCCGGTCAACAAATTCAGGAGATTTTTTTGACGTTTCTCTTCACACTACGTTTGTGTGCGTTCAACCAAGGTAGTTTAAAACGAAAATAAAGAAAATCTCCGGGTTTTTGTTGCTTGCGTGTGAAAGGTACAAGAGATTGTTAAGGAGATTTAAAGAAAACGTCAAAAAAATCACCAGCTACTAGTATCTTCCACTGATCTCTATAATACACTGGATAGTGGATTCCCTACAAAGTATAACAGTTTTTCTACTTCCAATTGAAGATGACAAGTACGTAGGCAACTCAACACTTTAGGTATGTTCAGTGAGGCAACTCAACACTTTAGGTATGTTCAGTGAGGCTGAAAAGGCCAGTTCAAGTTGCTGAGATCTCAAAAATTCTACTACAACCGAAGAGGGGCAAAAACCAAAGTGGAATTTCTAAGCAAAAAAAGCAAAAGAACCATCACTTTTTTGTAAATTTGATTTTTTTTGTAATTTAAAATAATTGTAAAAGTGAATTTAAAATATTTTAGCTGCAATTTTGTAAAAAATTTGCATTTCATTATGTTATACAGTTATACCGTTATACAAAAAAATAGGCAACTCAACAATATAACAATTCTCAAATGGCATCAACTTTCTTGTATGGATGCGCTATCCAGTGTATTATAGAGATCAGTGGTATCTTCGTGTGAAAGGGGACTAAGCATATTTCTGCTCATCACATTTTCACTTTTTGCCCTTCTTATTGCAAAAAGTCTTGAGCCTTTAACTCTACGAGAATTTTTTCCGAATGAAAAAATGAACTAGGCTTGACCAACATCTGTTCACATTGGTTGTATGGCTTGACAACAACGGCAAGTTTTCAATATTTTGAAAACCAGCAAGATGTGTGTCAAGCAGGTTGTTTTTGCGTTCGAATGATCACACATCAGCGGTTGTCATGCCATGCTGTCACACAAGCCGGACCATGTGAACCCCCCTAATATTCAGTTTCTTTGGTGCCAACTCTTGCTCACTGGAATTAATTGGAATTCTAAAAAGGGTGTACGGGTTGGAATTTTTATATTTCGTTGTATTATTGGATTTTTCTTCTTCTTTCACCTCTCTGCTCTACATTATACAAAACATTCAACTTTTTTTGCTGTGTAGATTCAAGCTGTTACTTTAGTCCAGTTCCAGTCCAATTTTAGATGCCGAGAGGATTTTTTAATGTTTTATACTATTTGTAAATTCGTTCTTGAATAAGTGTTAAAATTCTAATATTACAATCAGTTAATTGTTGGGTGAATATTCATTTTTTTTGCAGAGACTCACCTTCAACATATTTGGAAGGTTAGTGAAAAAAAATTTACTGTCGATCAATAATATCAGTTGTACTTGGCTATAAATGGCTACCTTTGTTATATGTTTCAGAATTTCGAAATTTTAAAAGAAAATTGCACCCAATAATAATAAGTTCCAATAAATTATATTACACTGTGGTTTAAATTTAAAACATTTGATAAGATGTTAATTCCACTTGAATAAAATCTTTCCATACACTGAGGTACACATTCAATAGGAGGAAAAAAAATCGATTATAGTTGCTGTCTGTAGGTACCTTCCTACAGTATGTATGTACATATTTTTTTTTTTATTTTATAACAAAAAAAATTATCTTGATTATTTCATTGAACTATTAAATATACTCGCATTTAGTAAATGTCAACTTAGGTAAAGGAATTTAGAGTGGATGGCAAATTTGGGGAGATGTTCAAATAATTTCCTTTAAGGAAAAATAAGGTCTTAAGTCTTAATTGGTTCTTTCCATTTTATAGTCTTCGATGTGGCTTACAGCTGAATTAATATAATTTGTTAATTCAGTTCTATTTAGGGCCAGTTTTAGAGTGGATACTTACCGGAATAAGTGGCTCTTAATTTTCTCATGCTGGAACTTTTGGCTCAGTTTCATAGCTGGAGTAAGTGTTTCCTAGGTCCCCAAAATCGGGGACTTAAGTAAGTGCCACTCATTTGGGTTGGTGTATACTGAGGTATTTAAGCTTAAGTTTCCATATTGGCAACTTAAGTGCCACTTCCTTCGACTGTGAAACTTGGCCTTAGCTATATAAGGCTCATTTGCAGAAACAAAACTTAAATATTTAAACGCTTAAGGCCCAACTATAATAGGCATGAACTAGCTTATGCGCGCATACACAAATGAGCGAATACCTACATTAATCCATGTTAGTAAGCCATAATACGCCTTTTTCTTTTTTAACTCAGAGCAAAGCACTGAGCTGTCAAAAAAAATTTGTTTATTTTTTAGCTCAGACATATCAGAGCGCTCAACTTTTTCAATCAGAACTAGCTCAGAATAAATTGACCAAGCAAACGAAGCAAATATTTCCATGTGATTTGACAGATATGGCAATTAAGTGCTCGGGCCACGGTTGCCACTGCCAAAAAAAAATTCATACCAAAATTATCAAAATAACCTACCAAACCGAAGGAAAACATACCAAAGCTAAATTTGAGGTCCTTTTTAATATTGGGTGATATGAATAAAAAGGAGCACCTGCTCAAAACTCAACTTCTTCGAGCACGTGCTCCATTTTGTATGAATAAAATACTTGAGGAGGTGCTCAACGATTGAGCATCCACATGTTTGATGAGCACCTTCTCAAAGGTAAGTACCTACTCAATTGTTAGACATGAATAAACCGAAGCACGTTCTCCTTTGAGAGGAGCACCTGCTTCTCATTTGCGAGCAAGCTCAGTTGGTTGCTCAACAACGAAGGAAATAGCGTTTTATCACTAAAATACATCTTTTTTTTAATAGAAATTACGATATTTAATTATGTCTATGCTCAAACACATTAAACTTGATGATCTATACCAACAGAATAGACCGAGAGCCCACAGCAATTTTTGGATGTGACTGATAGCAAAAATTCAATGATGCAATAAGATAGGTCTATGGTATTCCGCTCTTTAATTAAACATAGTTTTTTTTTTTTAATGGTATACCTTTTATCTGGGCTTTCAGAAAAAAAAATGTATTTTTAATGCAACAACGCACCAACCATAGCTTGCAAGACTTCCATATTTGCGAGAAAGTAAAGACCTATCTTATTGCATCATTGAATTGTTGCTATCATTCACACCCAAAAATTGCTGTGGGCTCTTATTGTTACTTTAGAAGTGATATTTAATGGCAGTGAAACAAATTTAAAAAATCTTTTTATCTACCACTAACAACATGCCAGACATTTGTGTTCTACTATAATGATGCAAATGTATACCGAAAAACCCTCATATATGCACCAACTCCTAGAATTTCGGTTGTTCTAGTATATTAGTTTTAATTTCTTTATTATTTAAAGCCAGACTAATTGACATATTTTTTCGAATAATATGAAACTTAAAAAAATATTTCGAGAGAAAATGACAAAAAAGTATAGAAGCTATGGAAACGAAAATAAAAATAATAAAATAATACATTTCAGGCAGAAATTCGGTTTGAGGTATGAGAGCACCTACTCTGTATAAAGGAGAAGGTTCTCACTAGTTGGTGTAAAATTTTATTCATACGAAACGGGAGCAGGTGCTTCTTTATTGAGCACCTCCTCTGATTCTTATGGAGCACCTTCTCTGAGTACCTACTCCATTTTATTCATATCACCCATTGCCTACATATTTTCTTTATTAGCTTAAGCTAGGACAAATAAATTTTTTACATACCAAAATGACAATCATAATTAATTAAGAATTCTTAGGGCCAGTTGAAAAAATGGTTTAACATTTTATCAGTGGATCGGCAATAATATTTTAATAGTGGGTGATTTCAATATTGACCTTCTTGCGAAAGATCGGTACGCAGAAAAAATGTTAGAAATTCTAACTGATCAAGGCCTGTGTCAGATTGTGAAACAACCGACCAGAATAACTGATCAATCATCTACTTTAATAGACTACGTTATTACTAATAATGATCTGAAGTCAAGAGTTAAATACGCGATATATGCAGTAGATAAAATTACGGATCATGAAACTATTACTATTGAAGTGCAAATTAAAAAGAAACCAGAAATTAAAAGAAGCGAGTATAAGGTTTTACGATACACAAAAGAACGTTTTGATTCCTGACTTAACGAAGAAGGTTTTCAGAATGTATTTTTTGAAAATAACTTGAATGATTTATCATATACTTTCAGTGAAAAACTTAATAAATGTTGTGAAGTGTTAACGGTTACAAAGCTAAGTCCTCAATCTGAAGACAGTGAATGGTTTAATTTAGAACTACAGAGATTAAAAAGTGAAAAAATTAGAGCATATAAAATAGCGGTTTTAAACAAAACAAGTGACGATTGGTTGAGGTACAAGAATCTACGTAATAAATATAAAAATGAAATTCGAAGTGCAAAGAGTGACTACATCATTTCCAAAATATCTGCTAAAGAGGGTAATCAAATTGAAATGTGGAAAACTTTGAAAAATATGGTTTTGAAGAATACAAAATCAAACAACATTGATTTTGTACGTTTTGGTGATGAAATTGCAATTCAATCCAGTGAAATAGCGAACAAGTTTAATAATTACTTTGTTGATAGTATTCGTGAAATAAATGCCTCGATACCATATATTCCCTTTGCCCCACCTGATATAAGTATAAATTCTGTTTTTACTTTCAGTTTTTGTAATGAAAGATCTCTTTACACTTTAATAAATAAATTAAATAACAAGAAAGATATGTGTAGATTAAACAAAGATATGATTCTTCAGTCGATTGAAATTATCGGTCCGGTACTTATGAAAATAATAAATAAATCCTTGTCGACTGGTACATTTCCTGAAAGTTGGAAAGAATCATTGATTATCCCTGTTGAAAAAGTGAACAATACGAACAAGTGTGAAGAATTCAGACCTATAAATATGTTGCCATTGTGTGAAAAAATATTAGAAAAATTTGTTGCAGAACAGTTTCAAAATTATTTAGAATGTAATAATCTGTTGATACAGGAACAATCTGGATTTAGAAGTGGACACTCATGTGAAACGGCGATTAACGTGTTGTGTGGAACTGGAAAAGGAAGATTGATTGTGGACATTCGATAGTGGCTGTGTTTCTTGATTTGAAAAGAGCGTTTGAAACGATTGATAGGCAAATATTACTGAGCAAATTGCGTTTAAATGGTGTGTGTCATCGTGAATGGAAATGGTTTGAATCTTATCTTACCAATAGAAGTCAAAGAACTAGTGTGAATGGTGTAACATCGGATGCAAAAGTAAACAATTTGGGAGTGCCTCAAGGTTCTGTTTTGGGAGTGTTCTTGTTTCTTTTGTATATAAATGACTTTAAAAAATGTTTGAAATATTGCAGTATGAAGCTTTTTGCGGATGATAGTCTGATTTACATTCGTGGCCAAAATAGTGAAGATATGTGTGAGAAATTGAATCATGACTTAAAAAGAATTGATGTATGGCTGAAAATGAACAAGCTTAAAGTGAATGTAACTAAGGCTAAATATATGAAGTTTGGAATGAATGATTATATTGATGTGAAAATGGGTAGTGAGTCTTTAATTTTTGTTGAAAGCATTAAGTACTTAGGTTGTGTCATAGAAAGAAAGTTGAATCTAAAAGAACATGTATGTATGTGCAAAAATCTCAAAGAAAATTTATTTTTTAAGCAGAATACGTAAACACTTAACATTTAATGCTGCGATTCTCCTTTATAACGCGATAATTTTGCCACACTTTAATTATTGTTCCACCTTATTATATGGTTCGAATGCAGACGTGAAACTAAGACTTCAAAGACTACAAAATAAGAGTATGACAATAATTTTAAGAATGAATGTATATACTCCAATTCGTGTTTTACTTGAATGCTTGTGTTGGATGAATGTGAAACAGAAATTGACGTTTGACGCTATGATTTTTATTTTTAAAATACGAAATGGTATGTTACCGGATTATTTATCGGATGGATTAGTGGAAGTGTCAGCAGTCCAGCCTTATAGTTTGAGAAATGCTACCAACATCAGACCAGAGCGTTGTAGGTTAAGTAGTACCCAAAGTTCAATCTTCTATGATGGCATTAACTATTTTAATAACTTACCAAATGGAGTGAAGAGTGAAAATAATTTAAATACATTCAAAAAAAAATTGTGTGAATTTATTAAAATTGATATAAACTAGTTCAAATAATACACTTAAGATCATAAGTATATGAAATATTAACAATTATAGTATATTTAAAAGTTTTTTAACTAATCTAGTTTTTAATTACCACATTCTAGGGCTAGGGACTAATAGAGCCCAATCTTATTTATAAGGTGGGTACTCTTGGCTTTAGCCAGGATGGTATGCGGAAACTCTATATAAACTCTCCGATTTCGACGAATTAACTGAGGTTTAACGATGGTTTAAGTTTCAAATGCCCTAATAGCCAATTACATACCTGAACAATCGTTGGAACACAAACCCAATTAATCCGCCAAAATTGGTGAGTTAAAATTCCTGAACCACGAACTAAATTTTTTACAACTGGCCCTTATTATTCAAATTAATTCAATTTCACGTACCTATAATTTTTTTAAGCCTAGTTTTTTAGATCGAAGCAGTCAAATTTTCATACAAAAAAATAGCATTTGTCCCAGGCATGAAAAATACAATAAAATTAAATGCAATTATTTGAGTAAAAGGAGGAAGAAATTTGATTCGAGTTAAATATAATTCGACGAACTTATTTAAACCAAATATAAAACAAGATGTATTTCCTTTGTAAACCTTTCCACGCGAGTTTTATTGATTTTTCATTTCGATTTGGATTTTACTACGCATTGATGTGTAAACTAGCCTTTATGTAGTTATTTGGAAAATATAACATACAAAAATTGAATATACCTAAATTAGTTTAATGTTATTTGTTAAAGAGTGGTGATGTGGTAACTAAATAAACTATAGTTAAAGTTGTATGTACTGGTTTACCATCAGTATTGTAAAGATTTTGGAAAAAACCCAGGAGTTTCAAATCGATACACACCACCTCTTTATCGATTTTAAAGTCGCATATGATAGCGTAGACAGAGACGAGCTATACAGAGCCATGTCGCATCTCGGCATCCCTGCCAAACTCGTCCGCTTGTGCAGGATGACGATGGAGAAATCTCGCTGCTCCGTCAAAGTCGGCAAGAACACCACCGAACCCTTTGATGTCGAGAAAGGTTTGAGACCTCTTTAACATCGTACTTGAAGCAATTGTACGCAACTCGCAAGTCAACAACAGTGGTACAATTTTTCAAAAGTCTGTTCAACTACTTGCCTATGCAGATGATATTGACATCATTGGAAGAACGAAGCGAGCTGTTACCGGTGCGATTGCAAGTATTGAATCGGAGGCGGCGAAAATGGGTTTGGCTGTTAATGAGGAAAAGACGAAGTATATGCTATCATCGAGAAAGGAATCTCAACATCGTCGACTCGGGCAGAACGTCACGATGGATAGGTACAACTTCGAAGTCGTCAAAGACTTTGTCTACCTGGGCTCCACTATAACATCGCAAAATGACATCAGTGTAGAGATCAAACCAAGAATTACTCTTGCCAATCGCTGTTTCTTCGGGCTAAGAAGGCATTTGAGTAATAAAGCCCTCTCTCAAAGAACCAAGGAGACCTTATATAAGACCCTTAATATTCAGGTCCTGCTGTATGGGGCAGAAGCATGGACCCTGACAAAAACGGATGAGAATCTACTTGGTTGCTTTAAAAGGAAGATTCTTCGGGTGATTTTCGGTCCAGTCTGTATCGGTGGAGTATGGAGGAGAAGATTCAACAACGAGCTTTACGGGCTTTACAGCGACGTCGACCTGGTCAAAAAGCTTAAAATACAGGGGCTAAGATGGCTGGGACACGTGGAGCGTATGGACACCAACGCACCAGCCCGACGAGTCTTCGAATCTAGCTCTGACGGTCTGCGCAGCAGAGGAAGACCCCACCTTAGGTGGCGCAGACAAGTGGAGAACGACCTCAACCAACTTGGAGTGCGTAACTGGAGGCAGCTAGCTAGGGACCGAGCTGGCTGGAGGGGCTTGTTGGTTGTGGCCGTAGTCCATCCTGGGCTGTGAGCGCCATCTAAAGTAAAGTAAGTAAAGTATTGTTTTAATGCGAAAATAAATGAAAAAAAAAACTATTTCATCTCTTCCCGACGACACGTTTCATTGGGTATTTCCAACCTTTTCAAAAGATTTGTTTGTTATTTTACAAAGATAATGTATGTATGTAGAAAATAATTTTTGACCTACATACATCCCACATTTAACGTTTCAATAAAAATAACAAAAACAGGAAATAATTCAAAATAAATACAAATTAAAAACTTGTTGTATGTTTACTTCATAGTTGTAAAAAACCTACCAATTCGAATTAAAACCTACCAACCTACCAGAGATGAAAAAAACTACCAAATTTGGTAGGATCCTACCAAAACGGCAACCGTGGCTCGGGCGTGTTTTATAATTAAATCTGAGAGCTCTGATCATACTCTGCTCAGTGCCTACTCGGATTGCTCAGGCTCTGCTCAGTGCTCTGCTCAGAGCTAAAAAAGAAAAACGGCTAATGGAGTCCAGTTTCGTTCACTTCTGCAAACATATGGTCAGTTTATATTTCAGAATACCTAGTGTGAACTATATCTAACCAGATTAGAATTCCTAATCATTAGTAGCCGTGGCGTGATGGTTAGTGCGATGGACTGTCATGCCAGAGGTCTAAGGTTCGATCCCAAGCCTCGCCATCTATTTATTTAAAAGAAAAACGGCTACTGCCTCTTGCGAGGAATTGACAAATCCTCCAAGAGTATCTCCTGTCACAGAAAAGTGCCGCTCGTTAGCCGTTCGGATTCGGCAATAAACTGTAGGTCCCCTCCATTCCTGCAGATACGCACACAGGAATAGTTGAGAGTTGTAAGTCACTAGGCCCTAGTTCTTCATGAGCTGTTGTGCCATCAAATTTATTTTTTTTGTATATTTCAGAGCGCTCAGTAATTTTGCTCCGTCACTTTGAAATAGCAGCACTAAATATAAACAAGATTCCTCAAAGACACTTGCTTTTCCTTTCTTTCTATTTAATTTACTGCGACAGAAGATAATTGAGCAACGAATCCAAAAAAAAACCTTCCTCAGTTTTTTTACAGCAAACTAAGAAATTTTTGTACGGAATTGTGTTTATATTTCTATAAACTGGCCAATAACCAAAAGAGGGGTCACAGTCGCTCTGTGTATAAGCAAATTTGGTAAATGAGATTAAATACACAAAAAAAAAAAAACCAAGCATTAAATAAATACAAATAGAAGTAACACCCAATTACTCAAAGCGCTAGAAATAGGTCTGGTGACGTATTGTAGAAACAAATACATATACCTATATGGTGCGTTTCTTTTCTGTGAAATGTTAACTCTTGTTGATCTGTCAAAAAAAAAAGTTTTGAACTGTCATTGTTAAAAATGTTACACTTTGTAACATTTCATTTAGGAACGTCAAGTTAAAAATATTGTTGATCTGTCAAACAAAATGGGTTGCAAAAAAAAAATGCAAAATACATGCATGAAAACAAAAGAAAATTTGTGATTGCATCAAATTTATTGGAAACATTATTATTACAACTTTAAAAATGCACACAATTTATAAATTTAATTAGTTTATTTATTTATATTTGCACAAAATTGAGAAAATGTTTGCAACTTCATTTTTTTTGTAAGAAATCTACCTTATCGAAAAATAAAACTGTCGGGAAAAAGAAAATTAATCTGTAAATATCAGAAGACAATTATAAAAATCAAAATGGACAGTAAAAATAAAATTAAAAAATATTCAAATTTAAGTAATTGAAAGGAGAAAAAGTAAACAAAAGATAACCGCAAAATGAAAATCCAAATTCAGCTGCTTTTCACAGATTAGAATTTTCAATTCATATCGACACGATGAGTTTGAAAATGGTACAAAGTGTAACATTCTGACACATCAGCACTGGAATTTTAGGAACGATTTTATGACGTCACAGTGTTAACAAATGTTAAACTTCCCGAGTTTAGGAACGATCAGAGTTAACAATAGTTAAAATTTTACAGAAACGCACCAATGATGTAGAATTTTTCTGTACACAAACCGATTCTGAATTTCCTGCAAACTTCAGAGTGAAATTAGCAAAAAAAAAAGCATATGTATGTAAGAAAAAAAAATAGCAGCTAATCTGGAATGAAGAAAAATTAAAATTCTGTTTAAAGGCTCGAATAGTGAAAACATTTGATTGTGCGATAACATTAATAATTATTCGAATATATCAGTTGGCTATCAATTAAAAAATAATAATATTATCAATTTACAGTTCAAAACATTATTTTAGTATTTGTAAAAATGCCTACTGGCTGCTGTGTTATAGGTTGCAAAAAGTATGCTTCTAAAGAATCACTACTATAATCATAAAGGTAAGATCGCACCCGGCGGAACTGCACTTCAGCGGAACTGCGCGACACTACTCAGCACTCCGCGGAAGTTTTTTTTTTTAATATGCCGCACTTGGTAATTTTTCCGATTTGGATGTCGGAGGTATAACCACTTGAATTTATATATAAACAATAAAGGATTGTGCACTGATTAAAAATAGTCAAGTCCCAGACGTTTTATTTTCAGCTTTCCCCTTGCCAGACGCCCCCAAAAGAGGGTGAAAAATCAACTTTGGAAGTTTAAGATATAACCACATAACGTCCCGTTTCTTCGTTAACCTCGTATCTACAAAAACACAATTTTTCAGGAATCGAAAAAAACGTTTGGTTCCCTTCAATGGAACCTTATATCCAAACTTTATGTATTTTCTGTTTATATTTTACAGCTGTTAGAGATTGCTAGTTTTAATTTTGCTTGGGCATCACAAATGTACTTGTTCTAACTACTTTTGCTACATACGAGTTTCCATCTCTTATAGTTTGATTTACAGAAATGCAGATACGAGGTTCTTGTTTTTATTTAAAATAACTTCAATTTATTGAAAATGTAAACTCAAGGTTAGAGAAATTGCTGAAGCATAACAAAATACACAGGTTAAACTGAAATAATGTTTTATTTTTATTCATAGGTACATAATCTTATATCTAAAATATATATTAAAGTTTAAATATAATTTGAAAAGCGGATTCAGTGTTTGATGAAATGGTTTATTAAATTAAACCTTACCATACGACTTAAAGGATTTGTATTGAAATACATATTAAGGGTATTCATGTAAGGCAGTGTTTCCCAAAGTGTGGTACACGTACCCCTGGGGGTACGCAAAGAGTTTTTTGGGGGTACGCGTAGCTTTGTCCTTTGTCTTCGTGTAACTAGCAAGCAGTTTACATTTTTTGATTAGAAAAAAAAGAAAAAAAATACAATTATGGAATCCGTAAAACCTAAACCTCATCCGCAGTAATTCGCAGTGTAGTGCTCTATTTTCGCTTCATCGATTTGCCGAGTCCCGTGAAAGGAAAAGAGAATAATGTACTGCGAATCACAGCGGATCGACTATTGCGGATTCCATAATCGACAGGAATTATTTCATATGCTTTGTATAATCACAATTATTAGTAAAATCGACTTTTTGCATCCTTTCAAAGCGTCTAGTAGAAAGCGGCGTCATGGAAAAGGTCTTGGATCTCCACATTCGTTATCAGAGGAGAAGCTTCTATTAGTGCGAATGTATTTTTAATTGCTATCACAATTTATAAAGAACTTCATTTATTACTCATCTCTTGGTTCGTCTGGCATTCAAAAGGCCCCACCCGAGAGGTCTTGGACACCCATATTCATAACAAGAAAATTCCCTTATTGTGAAGATTAATTTAAGACAGAATTACATTCTGCCATCCATAGCTTAAATTTTCACCTATTTTTAGTAGGCAAACGAGAGAGCAATAAGGCGTAAAACTTAAATTTTGTTCGAGCGTAACTCACAATAGCTTTTGAAATTCCGGGCTAACAGAAAATTTTAAGGTGAAATTTTGTTCGGGTTAAACTCACAATAACTGCCTGAACAGAATAAAATGCTGGAACTGGAGCCGCGGAACTGGAAGATCTGTCAAAAAGTGTCGTACGTTATTTTTTTTACGTGCCCACAATGCAGATGTACACCTTTGAAAAGTATTTAGAAGAAAAACAAAACAATATTCTTGTGTACAAGCTCAGAAGTCAGAATTCACATTTTTTGTTTCCAATAATTTTCCTTTGAATTAATAATTTTTTGCGCGACACAATTTTTTTTTCGTCTTCTATACCTTAAAATACTAACTTTTGAACTACGAAAGTAAAGAATAAATAAATTTCTATAACGGGGCTACCCAGGGCTACGAAAATCTTAGAAGGGGTACATCAATGTCGAAAGTTTGGGAAACACTAATGTAAGGTCTTAAAACCATCGTAAACGTCTTAAAGTTTAAGACATCTTAAACGAATTGTCAAAATTTGTACGGAAAATCTTTTCCAACAAATCGTAAACTTTAAGACACGAATTCGTGTGTTAAACGATGATGGTAAACTTCGTAAACATCTTAAACTCTTGTAACGGTACTATGACGCTCAATGTGTCACAGCTTTCGAACTGCACATGTTAAATGTTTTTGATTTTAAGAAATACACTTTTATGCTTAGCACACTAAAAAACATACAATGATTTTTCCCAATTAACTTCAGAATTAATATGCCTTTAAAGCAATTTACTCATACCGTTTAACAATTTTTTTTGTTATTTATTTTTGGCATCTTCAAACTGCAGATTAAACAAATTACTTAAATGAAAATTAAAGAAATATGTTTTAAACTCCGACGTTTACTAAACAGCTGATTCGTTTACGCAGTCAGTTTTAAAGGGCGTTCATGAAACGTCTATCGTAAACTTTACGATTTTACGACGGCGACGTCTTAAAGTTTCCGACGTTGCATGAATATTGAATACCCTTATTATGTATGTTATTTATGTACACAATTTACAAGGTATATATAAGTATGAACTAAAAAATAAATTCAAAGTAACAGAAGATTTCATAGAAATGGAAAAATTAAAACTCAAAATGTTTCTATTCTTTATGAGAATTAAATTGAAGGTTATCAGAGTAGCTGTGATAATTATTGGAAGTAGTTTCTGTAAGTCGTTATATTTTTTTAACGGAAAATGTATGGAATTTTCAAAGAGTGATTTTAAATTAATTTTTGAAATATCTATTTCCGCTTTTCTTTGCGGAAATAGTATCCAATCACTGTCAAAATAAAATTTATAATACATACCCGTGGAATCATATCTTATGCATTTAAGATCTGTTACCTACGGATCACCCGTTTTAAAGCCTCGTCTGATGGATTTATAATAACTTATTTTGGAAAAGTTTTTAAAAAAATGAATGGTCTACGTACGTCACTTTATAGTGTTCGGGGAATCTATTTGCCTCTGTTATGATTCTAACAAAATTAGCAGGAACGTACATTTCTTTTCACTTCTTTTTTCTGTCGATGGTTGAGTGGACAGAATCACATTTTATCTGGGTATATTCAACCGTCAAATACTTTTGATAAATAGTCGTATTATGTTTTGTCGCCACGAATTGTAGAAGGTTAGCTAAGTTGTACTTTTGATCTGTCGTTAACTGTGCAAAAAAGATTAAAAACGAAGAAACTAAAACCTCACAAAGTAGATACGAGGTTCTCATCGAATCTTAACAACATGAGAGTAGTTACGAGGAAAAAGAATTAACGGTAAAATGTGTTAGATGTATCATTTTGACATTTATACTTGGCTCTACATATTCTGTGAGCCCTAACCAATGTTATATAAAAAAACGAATTTGCCCAAAAATGTAGTTACGAGGTTAACGAAGAAACGGGACGATAAATGATATATAAAAACATCAGAATAATTCTCCTGATTACAAATTAGTAGGTCCCAGACGTTTTAGTTTCAGCCTTCGCGCTGCCAGACGTCTCCAAAGATTGCAGAAAATTAACTTCTGTCCTATGAGGTATAACCAAATGAACGATACACCAAAAAATCAGAAAAAATGGCCTGATTATAAAAATGTAGGTCCAAGACGTTTTGTTTTCAGCCTTATTCCTGCCAGACGCCATTTTAGCATTTTTTTATGCATTTTTCAACTTAAAAATTTAAAAACTTTTTTCTTTTCAAATGTAACCAAATGAAAGATGCACCGTAAACTCAGTAAGAACCTCCTGATTTTAAAAATGATGAATAGACGTTGGAGAAAAAAATATCACCATAAATCAGGGTGATCTTTTTTGGAAATTTATTTTTTATTTTCGAAAAAGTAGATAAGAATTAAATTGACTCGTATTTGCCCAATTTTTTATTAAAGCTCTGTTTTTATTTTAGTAAATTTTTAAATAATAGTTTTTTTCATCAATTTTTTTGGTGGTTTTTGATTTTTCGCATTTCATCCGAATTGATATTTTCATGAAAATCCTGATACTGTTTTCGGCCCATCGCCCACTAGGCAACTTTTTGTTGCTCGCCCCCAGCAACTTTTTTTTTTGTCGGATCTAATTACATTAGCTTATGAGCGCCCACTAGGCAACTTTTTGTTGCTCGGAGTTGCTCGCGGAACTTTCTTCCCGGCAACTCTCGGCAAATTTTTGTTGCTTACCCTCGCCCACTAGGCAATTTCCGAACAACTTCCAGCAACATTTGGGAATTTTTCAAGTTTTAACCTAAAAAACAAGTTTTACCTGCACACTGAAAGGTCATCACTGATCCAAAATACAAGGTCAAGTTAACATTTCAATTAAAAATACTCAACCAAAAGTTGCTCGGAAATTGCCTAGTGAGCGAGGGCAAGCAACTCCGAGCAACTTTTAGTTGCGCAACAAAAAGTTGCCTAGTGGGCGATGGGCCCAGTAAAGATACATTTATTACAAATACGATAATACTAGACTTTTTCAAAAATATAGTACCATCACCGCATGAGCTGTGACAGATAACACCTTCAAAGCGTGGAAACTCTATATCTTGACCACTACGCTAGACAACCCTTGCGCAAAATGTTTGGTTAGACACTACCTATAAAACTGTATACTTATTATCTGGTACCTCCATGAGGGTACGTCGTTCTATGGCGTGATCTTCCTCTATCGACTTTTCAAATTTTATAGGATGAATGCTTATAACTAAATCAGGATTTCTCGAGGAAGGGAAGAGATTTCGATGAGATTTAAATAGAATTAAAAAAAAGAAAACTAGTCCTTTCAGAAACCGTTACAAATTATATTGAAAAAAATTACCTCACGGTTTAACGTAACCCCGAAAACAGCGAAACGGGAATTTCTCAAGTAAGTGATGTGATAGAATATTTCTGACTTTAGATTCGAGTTCAGCATACCAAAAACCTTTGGAAAAGTATAATTTGGTTTCTGTAACATAAACATTGGCGACCAGTGTTATTCTTACACGTGTATTTAAAATACACGTGTAATTAATTGAAAATCGTTTTTATGATTTTTTATCCAAAGATGATTTTTTTTTGGTGAAAACGAAAAAAATTTATCTTGGACAGAGTTTAATCTATATTTTAATTCAATTCTCGCATGGCTTTGAGCAACTAAATTTGGTGGCACAAACTGCTCATGAAGAACCAGGGCCTAGCGACTTACAACTCTCAACCATTCCTGTGTGCGTGTCTGCAGAAATGGAGGGGACCTACAGTTTATTGGCGATTCCAAACGGCTAAGGTGAGCGGCACTTTTCTATGACAAGAGATACTTCTGGAGGATTTGTCACTTCCTCGCAAGATGTAGTAGCTCCAAAAAAAAACTTAAGGTGGAAGCGAATGGTATTGAACTCCAGACCTCTGGCATGACAGTCCAACGCACTAACCATTACGCCACATTCGCATGGCTTTAGTTTTAGTAAATCAGAAAAACGTCTTATGGTGAAATAACTTGTATTTACAAGTCCTTATATTTTTTGCGCAACTAAATAAACGCTTAAAATCGATAGCTCTGATTCGCAGCTCAGGCCTATAAGGAGCGGTTATCCGGCTCTCCGTCGTTGGAGTTATAATAAGGATCTGGTCCTCCAGGCTAGGAGGTTGTGCGTCGGGGTGACTTCCCTACCACGGAAAAAGTGTCGGTTCCGAAACAACAACAAGTCTCGGATATGGATGATTTTAATGTTGACGACCCTAGCAAACGAAACAAGGACAATGAATTTCAGATCTACGTGCAGTTGAACTTTTAGTGGAGAACCTGGATAGGCTAAGGGCTGATGTAACAGCCATCCAGAAAGGGCGATGGGATAGAGAGGGCATACGCAGGATGAATTCGTGTGACATCTACTTCGGTGAGTGCTGCATGGAGCAGGGTCAGCGGCTCTTTGGTTGTGGTCTTGTGGTAAGGGGAAGACTTAGGCAAGAAGTCTTGGGCTTCAGAAATGTAAGCGAGCGCCTGGTCACAATCCGCATCAAAGCAAAGTTTAAAAACATCACGTTGATCTGTGCCCATGCCCCAACGGAAGAAAAAGATGACTCAACCAAGGAAGAATTCTACGATCTCCTCGAGGATACGTATGATAGGTGCCCCAAGTACGATGTCAAAATTATTCTTGGTGACTTCAACGCCAAGATCGGAAAGGAGGGCATCTTTGTTCGATATTCGGATGACACGGCCTGCACGACATCACTTCCGGTAACGGGCTCAGGCTGATTGATTTCGCGGCGGGGCGAAATGTCATCATAGCAAGCACTCAATTCCCACACCTCAATATACACAAAGGGACCTGGCGGTCTCCGGATCAACGAACCGTCAACCAGATTGGTCATGTTTCGATAGACGCCAGACATGCTTCCAGTATCCTGGATGTCCGAACGTTCCGAGGTTCCAACATAGACTCGGATCACTACATGGTGGTAGCTCAAATAGGTATGCGGATATCCATGACGCCACAATGACGAGCGGAAGCTGTAAAATGATTTAATGTCGCGAAGCTAAAATAGCAAGAGATAGCCAGGACTTTTGCAGACCACGTCTCTCTTAAACTCTCAGCAAGCCCCCCACAAAACAAAACCCCTGGTTCGATGAATAATGCAGGCTGGCGCATGTGGCAAAGAACAAGGCCTACCAAGCAACGCTGCAGACTAGAACCAGAGCTGCTGAGAGAGCTGCCCGGGAGCTCTACGGGCAAAAATGAAGGAGGAACGCCGACTTCTCAGGAGGAAAAAGAGAGAGCATGCGAAGCGGGCGGTCGAGTCTATTGAGGACTGTAGCGGCAGGGGGATGTCCGAAAGTTCTACCGAAGGGTGAGGCAAACCACCATGGGATAGAAGGCTAGAACAGAAGCCTGCCGAGATGAGAGTGAGAATATGGTAGTAGACACGCAGTCGGTGCCGAGGATCTGGAAACAATACTTTTCTAGACTGCTAAACGGCGAAGATGGCCAAAATTCCGCTGTTAGACAGAAACTCCATTCAACCTGGACGATGGTGGTCAAAATTTCCGTCAACCCGACCTAAATGCAGTGCGGTAAGCGATAGCAAAGCTTAAAACGTACAAGGCTGCTGGTGCGGATGGCCGGCCAGCTGAGCTATTCAAAGCAGGGGGGATGACTTGATAGGGAGTATACACCAACTTATCTCCAAAATTTGGTCGGAGGAAAGTATGCCTGATGAATGGAACCTCGGTATAGTGTGCCCCATTAACAAGAAAGGGGATGCTCTAACCTGTGCCGACTACAGAGGTATAAGTCTCCTCTACGTCGCATACAAAATCTTATCATCTGTACTGTGTGATCGCTTAAAACCGTTTGTCAACGATCTGATCGGCCCCTATCAGTGTGGTTTTAGGCCCGGCAAATCAACCGTCGATCAAATGTTCACACTTCGACAGATTTTGAAAAAAAAATCCAGGAGTTTCAAATCGATACACACCACCTTTTAATCGATTTTAAAGTCGCATATGATATCGTAGACAGAGACGAGCTATACAAAGCCATGGCGTTTTTAGGCATCCCTGCCAAACTCGTGTGCTTGTGCATTTCAACATCGTCGGCTCGGGCAAAACGTCTACCTGGGCTCCACTATAACATCGAATAACAACATCAGCGCAGAGATCAAACGAAGAATTACTCTTTGCCAATCGGTGTTTCTTCGGGCTAATGAAGCATTTGAGAAATAAAGCCCTCTCTCAGAGAACCAAGGAGACCTTATATAGGACCCTAATTATCCCGGTCCTGCTATATGGAGCAGAGGCATGGACCCTGTCAAAAACGAATGAGAACCTGCTTGGGTGCTTTGAAAGAAAAATTCTTCCGGTGGTTTTCGGTCTAGTCTGTATCGATGGAGTATGGAGGAGAAGATTCAACAACGACCTTTACGGGCTTTACAACGACGTCGACTTGGTCAAAAAGCTGAACATACAGCGGCTGAGATGGCTGGGACACGTGAAGCGTATACCAACGCACCAGCCCGACGAGTCTTCGAATCTACCCCTGACGGTCTACGCAGCAGAGGAAGACCCCACCTTAGGCAACGCACACAAGTGGGGAACGACCTCAACCAACTTGGAGTGCGCAACTGGAGGCAGCTAGCTAGGGACCGAGTTATTTATTTATATTTATTTATATGTTAAACATTTTCTGTACCATAAAAATATAATTTTTGTCGAGGCACAGTAGTTGACAATGGAATGTGTTTTAAATATAATATGATATGATTTATATGAGTTGGCTGGAGGGGTTTGTTGGTTGAGCACCATATAAAGTAAAGTAAGTAAGTAAGAATAAGGTAATGCTCAAATTCAACGGTCTTAAGAATCTATACAAAGAAAGCGAAAAATTAATTGAAGTTCGTCAGTACGATAAAGCTAAGTACAGGCGATTGTCAGATCTTACAATATTGTCAGATCTGTCAATGGTCTGACAATAGCGGACAATTAGCTGACAATTTACAAATTTGTTACAATGTAAAATTGTCCGTTCACACGATTGGTAGATTTTATGCCAAAGTCTGACAATTAAATTGTCAGCTCTTGTTTGACAATTTTCGGACAATTATATATCTGACAATATTGTCAGTTTGAAAATTTTCTGTTCACACGGTTGGCAGATCAATAAAAATGAAATTCGCAATAAAAATTCAATTAAGGATTTCAAGATCAAACATCTTTTATAGAATTTCACTTTTTGATGTACATATGTAGCCACTATCAAGAAGAGGATACTTTCAAAGTGATTTGAAAATCTAGTTTCATAGTGGTAATTCCAAAACAATTGGACGAGCATTTGAAACAATTTAACTACAACTGGACATCGAGAGCAACGGACGACTTTACACACTACGAAGGAGGAATATGCCAGAGGTCGTCAAGGCGCGCTACGAAGAACAAAATCCATTTATTAAACAAAAAAAAAAAAAGAATTTAAATTTTAAATCATTTATTTTTTGAAAGACGCAAGAATGAGAAGGTCTTTTAATAATTGAACTATATTGTTTAGAAGAAAAAATAAACCTTTGCGTACAAAAAATTCAGCGGGCTTACTCTAGAGAGCTCGACTGATTTAGAAAGTGACCTTGAGACTATGTTAGATCTGTCTGAGTTGGGGGCAGGCTGCCTATTGTTACCAATTGCTTGAGATGGTTTTTTTTTAGGTAGTGTTCCTGTCCACCCTCGTTTTGGCATTCTTCAAATTTATTTGATTGCTCGTATAGTTTATTGGCCATTTTGAAGTCCAATTTTTTTTAACTTGTTGGAATTTCCTGTTCACTTTATTTTCATCGTATTAAATCTTCATTTGAGTAGATATCTTTCAATGGTTTTATTTATTCCGAACAAAACTTGCTTTATAAATTTTTATTATTCAGTTTTGGAAAAACTACAAAATTCCTGCAAAAATGTTTTTTTTTTATCTCTCAACTCGGCTCCAACCGTTTGACATTTCGAACAATGAAGAAATTGTCAGCAATTGTAAGATGTTTTCAATGAAAACATCTGACAATGACCAATGAGTCTGACAATGTCCTAATCGTCTGACAATGACACAAATTGTGCGTTCAGACGATTGTAAGATACCTGACAATTTTTTGTCAGATTTTCATCTAACAATTACCTGACAATGACGTTTCTGACAATATTGTCAGACAAAATTGTGTGTACAGACGATTGTAAGACATTTGGGACAGTATTTTCTCTGACAGATCTGACAATATTGTAAGATCTGACAATCGTCTGTACTTAGCTTAATACAAAAAATTTAGGCTTGACTACTATATCAAAGACATTTGCAGGATTGTAAAATGTTTTGAAGAAAATTTTGATGACGTCTGTTTTCAGCAAAATGTTTTACAATGCTTATAAAGGGTGTAACGGCTACCAACCAGAGAGGGGGTCTGATGGCCACTGCTTGTAAAATGAAAATACTTTATAGTTCGCATAAATGGAATCTCCTTAAATGCTAAAGAGAAATAAACAAAAAGGTCGAATTCAAGTTTACTTTATTTACTTTGCAAATATACCTACAGAGTAATACATGCCTTACAATAAGTACCTACGTCATAGTAAAAAGAGGGTTCTGCAAGGTAAAGGTCATTGACCCACTAAGGGGTTCAGACGGTGCGCGGCACAAAGGTTCTTCTGTAATCGAGCTTATTTCGACTAGGTGGAAACCTCTTGGGCCCGAGGAACAAGAGTAACTCCGCCGGAATCGTTGAGATACTGAAAAAACAGTGGGTAGGTACCCGCGTCGAGCCTAACAATAGGGTCCTGTTCACCAAATACCCGTACATGAAATCCAAGTGATATTTCCCCGTGAGGTATTATCCGAGGTAGTTGTGTCCCTCTGGCCTTCTTCACATGGGTTTCATGGCAATGCCAAATAGAAACACAAAAATGCCATGATGAGGGTTGTTTGCGACGATTGGTGGTGGGATTTTTAGGGTGGAACTCGCGTGAAATGGGAATCTAGAGAAATTTCACGCCCGAAACTAGAAATTTTGACGGATATTTCGCGGAAGTTTTGGTGGCGTCGGTAGTTTTTCTTAAATTGAGGGAACCGACATCGACGGAGTGAATAACGCAAATGATATTATGATCGCGAGGTACACAGTAGGAGGAGGTGAGATAAACAGGCAGGTAGTAAATTCAAATACAAAAAAAAAAAAATAATGAAAAAGGTAAGAGTAGAATGGGATTTAGAAAGATAAAAGGGAACAGGTAGATGATAGTGTTATATGTATATTTTTTAGAAAAAGGAAAGCTGTTATTAAAAAACTGAAATAGAAAGAATTAGTTGGAAAGCTTATGCATATTCACAATAGTATTTCTTTTATGGTAACAATTGGTTTGTGTAGGAGATATTTTTGAATGTAAGCTTTATAGGGTAATGAAAAGCCGGTAGAATAATTATTTGAATTATTTGAATATTGTTAGCATGAATACAGATGAAAATCCAGCACCTGTACCACTATAGGTTACTGAACCCTTGAATTCTTTCGATTCTATTAGTAGCGTTTCTATAATAAGGAGTCCAAACTACACAACAGTATTCTAAGATAGGACGTACAAGGCTTACAAAAAGTGATTTGACTGTGTAAGGGCATCTAAACTCCTTGGAATTTCTGAATAACCCCTAGACACAACATAGTCAACATGCATTCTAAAATCCAATTTTGAATCAAATACAACTCCCAAGTCCTTATGATTTAGTACCTTTTGAAGGACATTCGCGGAGATACTATAATCCAAAGTAATTGGATTAGAAGATCTAGTAAAGGTAAGAACACAACATTTTTTGATATTTAAACCAAATTCATTTAAGGGGCACCAATTTGATAACTCTTCTAAGTCATTTTGGAGTTGAATACAATCAGAAAGTGTAACAAATAGATCTTTATCGTTTGAAGTGCCAGCATCGACTGGTGATTTATTGTATAGAATATTGGTATAACATTGTATTGAAATTCATATATACCTACATACATATATGGTATTAATATAATACATACTTATTGTAATTATAATTCATTATGTACCTATGTATATGTATGCTACAATTTCCTCTTTTTTTTTTTAATTCAAGTTAACTTAATAAATAGAAAAATTTAATTCATGAATGTCATAATATTAAAAAATAGTCAACTCTACATGCCAAAAACCGTCTTTTAAATCTAAGACACTGAAAAATTTAGCTCCATTTAGGGCAGTCATAATTTGCTCTAATGTGGGAATCAAAACTACTTCATCAATTAGACATTTATTTAACTCCATTGGATCTAGACATAATCTTAAACTTCTGTTTTTCTTTTCTACTATAACCAAATTGCTTATCCAATCTCTTTTCTCATCACATCTTGCAATAATACCCTCTTTTTCCATCTTATCTAAGGTTAACTTAAGACGTTGCATTAATTTTAAAGGAACCCTTCTGGCTAAACGTGCTGTAGGGTTTACATTTTCTTTTATTTGAATGTTTTATTTTTTTGAAAATTTTCCTATTCCAGAAAATAAATCCGAATATTCTTTTCTAATGATTTCTTTTGACAACCTAGGATACCTCATTCTATTGCATTTTTTAACTGAATCTACTCTATTCAAAACATTTAACTGTATACAGGTCTGAATCCCGAGGATTGGAACATAATTTTCTTCAACTATAAGAAATTTTTGAAAACTCACTTCATTTCGACGAATGCATTTTAGTGTGCAAACTCCAAGTGGCAAAATCTTTGAACCTCCATACGCTTGCAAAACGATGGATGTTGGACGCAAAACTGCTGGTTCTTTTAAATCTTTAAATATTCCCTGGGGAAGAATGTTTACTTCAGCTCCGGTGTCCAGTTTGAACTCTACTAATCTACCATTTATTTTAATGGACTCCATCCAACATCTTGACGAAACTGGCAGATCCATTAGATGGTCTTGTCTTTTTGAATCTATGGAATGAATATATTAGACTCTAAATCATCTTCATTAGAATTTATTTCCCTGACATTTTTTACTTTACATACAATAGCAAAATGATTAAATCGAGAACAATTTTTGCATTTTTTACCAAATGCGGGACAATTTCTCCGCTTATGCGCTAAGTTGCAATATTGACAGTTATGTATAAAATCTACGTTAGTTTTACTGTTATTATTAATGTTATTATAATTTTTCAAATTGTTTGCATGTGGTTTTTGATAATTATTATGATTAGTACTCATTGTCGCCTTTTCTTGAACATGTTGTCTACTTTTAACCTCATACACCGCAGGTCCAGGTTTCTGAATGTTTGTCATTTGCTCTTTTGTTGCCTCCGCTGCCCTGCCTTTTTCCACTGCTCTCGCAAAATCCAGTTTATCTTCTTGAAGAAATTTTTCTTGAAGCTTTTTGTCATAGACACCAAGTACAATGCGATCTCTTAACATCTCGTTCTCACAACTTCCAAACTCGCATGTTCGAACTAACCTCTTTATGTCCATTGCTTGCTTTTCTGAAAACTTTCTTTACTTCAGAGACACCTCTCTCCGCTAAACCGTTACTTTGCGGGTGATAAGGAGGTGACTTCGATAAAATAATTCCATTTTCTTTCCCGAATTCTAAAAACTTACTGGAAGCGAATGGTGGTCCATTGTCACTACAAATTTCTTTTGGGAAGCCAAAATAAGAACAGCTCATTTTTATTTTTCAATGACAGCTTCAGCCGTTGAATTTGATAATAGGTAAATATCCATCCATTTACTAAATGAATCGACCAATATAAAATATACATCTTTACTGAAATAAAACAAATCAATGTGAACACGCTCAAACATAAATGTTGTGACTGGCCAGGGTACAGTCTCTGATTTGTTCGCTTTTCGTGTTTGCTGAAATATTACACACTTGTTCACAAAGCTCTCGATTTCTTTATCTAAATTTTTGAAAAAAAATTGACTTCTAGCAACTTGCTTCATACGTGACATACCAATATGGTCATCATGAATCAATTTTAGCACTTCTTGCAGACATGCATCTGGAATTACCAATTTGTTACCATAATATAGGCATTGATTATCAACCGAAAGACTATTTTGTTTGTCATAAAATTTAATAATTGCAGGACAAGTTATTTTTGACTTCGCAGGCCAGCCTTTTGACAAAAAAGAAATAACCCTGTTTAGAATGGGACAAGCATTCGACTGTTCGCGTATGCGACAAAGATCCAATGGATTATCTCCTGACACGTTAAAAGAATTTATTGAGGAATCCTCAACACCCGAAGGTTCTTCTAGAGGTAACCTCGACAAAGCATCGGCATGTGTCATTTGCTGAGCCTTTTTGTAGACTATTTTATATTCATACATTGATAAAATAACAGCCCAACGCTGCAACCTGGCAGCGGCAACTGCAGGAGTGCTTTTATTAGGGTTAAATATTTCCCGTAGTGGCTGGTGATCATTATGGATGATAAACTTGTTACCATAAATGTACTTATGGAACTTACGTACAGCGAAAATAATAGCGAGTGCCTCCCGATGTAATTGTGAGTAATTACGCTCAGCTGGATTTAAGGTACACGAAGCAAACATTATAGGACGTTCCTCTCTGTTGATGAGATGCGACATTACCGCTCCAAGACCATATGGCGATGCATCTGCGGAGATGACAATAGTTTTCTTGGGATCATATAGTTCAAGTATACGATTTTGTAATATCCATTGCTTGCTTTTCTGAAAAACGTGTTCACAATCTAACGACCAAACAAATTTACTATCTTTTTTCAAAAGACCATATAAATTTTCTAATTTATTTGACAGGTTGGGGATGAATTTACCGTAATAGTTTAAAAGACCAAGATATGACTGCAATTCGGTTAAATTTTTTGGACTAGGCGCATTGACTATGGCTTTAATTTTACGTTTACTTGGACTAATACGATTATATGAAATGCAGTGACCTAAATATTCTACTTCTTCTGCGAAAAACACGCACTTTTTAAGATTAATTTGAATGTTATGATGATTTAATCTACTCAAGACATCAAATAGATTATCTTTACATTCTTGTTTTGAGCTACCAACAACAATAATGTCGTCAATATATCCATAGGCGTTTTTGATATTTTTGATGACCCGATCAATGACACTCTGAAAAATTGCTGGTGCGGCAGAAACCCCTAAAGGCAAACGATTAAAAACATACAGACCCTTCAAAGTATTAATCACCAGATATTTTTTTGAAACCTCTGAAACCTCTAACTGTTGGAACGCGCCGGTTAAGTCTAGGACACAAAAGAATTTTGCATTGGCAAGTTGTGCGAATATGTCTTCACAAACAGTTAGAGGGTAGTGTTCCATCATAACAAATTTATTGATGGTTCTCTTAAAGTCCACACAAATTCTAATGGACCCATCTGGTTTTGGAACTACAACTATAGGACTGGCGTTATCTGTATATTTGACAGGTGATATTATTCCAAGCCGGTCTAATTCATCTTCTACTTTTGGCCTTAACTGGAAAGGAACCGTATAAGCTTTATGAAAAAGCGGAACATACTGCGCGTTGACACAAATATCAGCTGTAAATCCCTGAATTGGCATTGTCAAATTATTTTCAAACACTCGCGGAAATTTAGATTTTATATGCGAAATATCAAATTGTTTGGACTCGACGTTAGAAATGAGCGTATTCTCGAAAATGACTACTTCACTAATGACAGATGGACAACCATGACTTACTACAGATTCCGAATGTGACTTTAAATGACTTACTTGGTACTCTTCTGGACCCGATTCGTTACCACCGACTTTATTCCTCCACCCTGGTGTAAGTATATCCAACCAAGGACGTCCCAAAATGGGTATGAAATTATTTTCGCATTCGACTACTGACAATTTTAAAAATTTCCCTTCCGACACTCCAACATTCGGCCACTCCACCATGACTTCACAAAGACCAACACACTCCAGCTTATGACCTGTGACTGCCTGTAAATTAATTGAACATTTTTTGAGAGCCAAATTTCTAAATAACTTATAATAATCTACATAACTTATTATAGATTGACATGCCCCGGTGTCCACCTCCATCTGTACCACTATATTATTAATTTTGACTGACGTAATGAGACGATTACTCGTGTACTCGGATAAACTGTATATGTTGTTGAGTCTTTTCGGTTCCTCATCCTCTGCCTCATCTGCCTTATCACGAATTATGTTAACTTTCTTCTCTCGACCACCAAAGCTTTTGCAAAATTTAGCAAAATGACCTCGGCACTTGCAAAGATAACATGTAATCTCTTTAGCGGGACATTTATACCTGTGATGATTGCCACATTGCTTACACCTGACGTTTGACTGTTTGCACGTGGCTGTAGAATGACTTTGAGAGAACTTGTTCTGTTGGACACCTCGTGGTGTTTGATGAAATCTATGATGAGGTCTGAGCTGCTGCTCATAATTCGTGCTTTTGATAGCATTCACATGCGATGGCTTAAGAATTTGTTGATTTTCTGCAATAAGTTCTAATTTAATAGCTTTTTCTGTAACAATTCCAAATGTTGCTGTATCGTCTTCAAGCATCTTTTCTTGAATTTTAGGATTATATAAACCGAATATAAATTTATCTCTTAGGGCTTCATCCAGGAATCCCTCAAACTTGCAGTCACGTGATAAAAGTTTGAGCGATACAATGTAGTCTTTTATTGATTCTCCTTGTTTTTGATTGCGCTGGTAGAACTTGAATCTTTCTGCAATCACAAATTTTTTCGGCGCGTATATTTTCCGGAGTTCTTTGACAAGATCATCGTAGGACTTTGTATTTGGATTAATGGGTGCTAAAACTGTTTTCAGAGTCTTATAGGCCTCAGAACCTATTAAGGTTATGAACACGGACGTCTTTTTTGACTCTGCGACTTCGTTGCATTTTAAGTATTCACCTAAACGGTCAATGTATTCTTCGAAATCGTCACCTGGAGCAAAAGTTTCCATAGATCCTAGAAGTTGACTCATTTTTGTGACTCGAATATGATCTTTGACTTCTAATATAGAACACGAGAGTTTTACTTCTTTTGATTTTGCTTCTTGACTTTCTTCTTCCGACTCTGACATGAGCGAGTGCTTGACTTACTATGCACGGTTTTTGTTTTTCTCTTTTAATGACTTTTTCTGATTATCCTCGTCGCCAATATTATATTTAAAGTAAAACCCACAGCTTACTAAATTTGGGACAACTTTATTAATTTATTAATAACTTAATATAATGTTCCACCATGTGGTCTCGTTGACAGTCGAAATACGAAGGCCGTGTCTATAGAATATAATTAGTTAAGTGACTTAAAAGTAGGAGCAAATAATACAGTGCTGGCAGTTGTGTATGCATGTGCATTGAATTCTAATACATTAGGAGTATAACAATTTCAACTATATAACACAGAAAAACGTCAAACGGTTCCCCCTCACTTTGATTACGGTTATAAAATATGAACCTCTCATACACTGTTTTTTTTTTTGGCAAGCAAAAGTCTTCAAATGACTGTATAACTTCGTCATATTTTTTCCGTTTAGCTTCGGACAAATTAAAAGTGTTATAAACTTCCAATGCTTCCTCTCCGATAGCATTTAAAAACGTGGCTATTTTCACCTCTTCATCCTTTTTAGCTATTCCTGAAGCCGTCAAGAAAATTTCGAAGCTTTCTTTGAATCGCCTCCAATTATCGTAAATATTTCCATTTAAATTAAGATTACTAACTGGTTTAATAACCCCGAATTCCATATTTAAATAGGTATTTATAATTATTGCATTTGCATACGAACATGTGCTTTCCTTTTTCAGGAGATATTTTTTAAGTTTTTCACTATCATATAGTTTTTGTTTATTGTGAACAGTTATCGGTATATAGTACTGAACAATTCTATTTCTTAGCACTTTTTTCACAAGAGATGATTTTTCTCTTTCTTTAGGGCTGCTAGCAATTACCATTTAATAAAATCGTCGAACTATACGAGTACGTGTAAGCTTTTACTCCGACTGCGCCATGTAACAAATAGATCTTTATCGTTTGAAGTGCCAGCATCGACTGGTGATTTATTCTATCAGAATATTGGTATAACATTGTATTGAAATTCATATAGACCTACATACATATATGGTATTAATATAATACATACTTATTGTAATTATAATTCATTATGTACCTATGTATATGTATGCTACAGAAAGTGTGTTTATATTTCTGTAAATTTTAACGTCATCTGCAAATGCCAGACATCGTGAATCAGAAATAAAACTTGGCAAGTCATTTATAAAAAGTAGGAACAATAGAGGACCAAGGTGGCTACCTTGTGGGACTCCTGAGTAATTTGAGATAGGTCCTGATTTTGATGAACCAATTTTTACAATTTGCACCTTGTTTAATAAATAGCTTTTTATCCAATTCCACATATGGGAATGAAAACCCAGAGATTTCAATTTTGTCAGTAACAATTCATGGCTGACTCTATCGAATGCTTTCGAAAAATCGGTATAGATAGCATCTACTTGGCCTCTTTTCTCTATTGCATTGATGCAAAAGTTTGTGAACAAAGTAAGATTTGTTGCAGTAGATTTCCCACTTAAAAATCCATGTTGAAATGATGAGATATGCTTTTTAACTGCATCATACATTTTTGTTTTCACTAACGATTCGAAAATTTTTGGAATTTCGGTTTCGTCACCTTGTTCTTTCTATAGCTTGCCAAGAAGTGACCTTCCAGGCTTTCACCATGCCTGGATGGCATCTTCTCGTTTTCGAACCCAATTGCTTTCGGCCAATCAGAGACCCGGGATTTCGGTCGCGTCATCATTCAGCAACACTCCGCCAATTTGCGTGAGTGAGCCAACGCAGTTGAAACCCAGCAGCATTTCCTACTCGCACCTTAACACCCCAGCTTTATGCATCGTCATCATCATTGAATTCGCCGACCTCTGACATGACTTCCAGTGGTAGGCGATCCAATGGGTGCTTTCAGCCACCTATTTTTCCCAATTCAATTTAGAAGAGAAAGATGTTCAAATTAAGAGGAACCTAATCGTTTACACGAGCATTTTTCCCCCTGCACTACTAAATTAAAATAATATAAAATTGTAAATAGTTCGAAGGAAACAAATAGAATTACTAACTATTAGAAAGGGGAGTTTTTTTTTTACTTCGTTCGGTTTTTGTACAGATTTGGAGGAATGGGGTCCAGCAGTTAACGTTTCACCTTATATATAAAAAAAAAATTAAATTTACGTTAAATAATTTTAAGTTAAACAAAATGTAGTTAAGTGTTATGTTGGGCACGCAGCCATTCTCACAAGGAGTAACATGAGCAATCGGGAAACAAATGTCAACATATATGAATTTGACGTGACCAGACCGTCCGTCTGTCAGTTATTAGGTAAGTTCGGAGACCAACTGTCTCCCTCTTTCGTATTGAAGCGAACGAAGGAAGAGAGGATAGGGAAGCGAAAGAATAGTTTTTGTTGCGGTAAATTTTACCGTAACATCCTTAGATATCTAAAACAAAAAGACTGGGAAATAGGGGACCTGGTCCAAATACTGGTTAGGGATACGTGTATCGGCGGAATTGCCGTGCAGATAGAGTACTAGTCTAAGAGCTACCAACAAAAAAAAGTGATTCATCGGTACACGATTAATTTTTACTGGAGAGAATCATTTAGAATAGCTGAGCACGGATTTGCACATCTACCAGCGCGATTCAGAGGCTTACAGCGGGGCGGGGGGTCAAAGATGCAAAAATTTGGTGAAAAAAAAGTTATAAGGTACATGGATTCTGATTACGCAAATATCTTCATTCCGTCGTAAATAAGCGTAAACAAAAGTAGCAGACGTACTACGAATTGTAGTCTATCAAATAAGGTTCGGAGAAAAATGGAGGCGGAACAAGACAGCATACTTAAAGGGGCTTATAAAAATGCTGATGCTCCAAATGCAATTGATAAACAAACAGCACATCTAGACCTGTGACGTCAGTGGTCAACGGTGGCATAGTACGTAGGGTACACAGCTCCGAAGACTGAGCAAATCTGATGCGCGGGTTCAAATACCGCATGATGTGTAGAAAGTTTTTTAAATAAAATTGGATTAAAGCTCAGCACCACTATAAAGGAGACTGATGATAGGGCTTGGCACCCCTTGAAATAGCTATATCTCTAGCCAAACAAAAATAAAACGAATTAAAATACCCAAAATTAATTCGTAAGCAATTGGTGGTAGCACCTTTAAGTTGTTGTTCAAAGTTGTTGTGTATTCAAAGTAGCAGACGGTTTGCGTGAGGCCAAGTAGCCGGCAGACGACGCTGAAGTTGCAAAAACTTAGTGAAAAAAAAAATCATAAGGTACATGGATACCGTTTTTTTAGTTTAATACTTATGTATCTAGAAGGCAAAATCCGTAATGGCAGACGAAAAAGTAGAGGCTAACACCGCGGCAGACGGGTTTGAAAAATGCATTGTTAGCACAGAAAAAATGTAATTTTTACTGCGGAAAAAATGTAACGGCCATATTATTCACTCAATACATCTAGATTAAAACTTAAATCTGGATGTAAATCATACAAATTCAATGTAAATTCATCTGGATTTAAGTTTAAATCTGGATGTATCGAATGAATAATATGGCGGTAAGTGAAGATTTTTAAACGCAATTATCTTTATTTTGCCATAAGGAATATTGCCTAAAATTTCCATTGTCGAAACTGGTTCGCATACAAAGAAATTAGGGTTTTATATTAAAAAACAAGGTTTTTGACATATAACCTTTTATCGGTTAAATATAACAAAAAGTATTTCATAAAAAGATTGAAGACGATGCAATTTTCTACAAAATAGGTTATGACACTTTTTTTCTTCCGACTTACCGTTTAGAAGATATGGCTATTTCAAAAAACGGGAAATGACGAAAACGTTGGTTTTTCGCACATTACTTCTAAATGGTGTGTTGTTTTGAAAACATATTTAGAGAAATTATGTTAACTTTTTGACATTATATAATAAATTATAAACATTTGTCTTCTAACATTCACCGTTATTTTTGGGACTTTGCTTTTTTGAGGGAGCAATATCTTGTAACTTAAAATCTTGAAATCTTATATTCTATTTAAAAAAAAATCGACATTTCAGAGTAAAAAGCAAAAAAACAAGTATTTTTGACTTTTGACCAATATTTTTAAATGATGATATTTTTTAAACGGTGAATGTTAGAAGACAAATGTTTATAATAGAGAAAGTTTATTTTATTCAATCAATTTTATCTTTTTTATTATTTTGTTTCCTATTTTAATCATAAATTTCATATAAAAAAAACTTACTTTCATTTTGCCAGATTTTAAAAGATCGTATTTTTTTATTGTTAATCCGTTCACTTTTAACCTATTATGGTAATTTACAAGCTCAAGATGAGTTCACGTTTTTTTTTGTTTTTTTTTCTGATTTCAAATGTTTTTTTTTGTATGATTAATAAAGAGATATTGTAAATCACGTCAATGATGAACGAAAAGAAATTGGTTTTCACTGAGCTTCTAAGAGGCTTAATGACTTTTTAAAGACATTTTCAGGGGGTGCGGCACGGCGCACAGTGGGCAGAATGATTTCAAAAGCGGAAATAACCACGATCGACTTTCTGTGTTAAAAGTATTTTTTTTTATGTTGGATTCACAAGTTAATTTAAAGAAAAATAATATTTTAGCTTTGAAAGTGCATTTTTAATGACAAAAAAAACACTTGAAGGTGAACATTAAAAAATGTAAATAATATTTGTGTAGACTTTTTCTCTTTTTTTTTAAATATAAAAAATAATAATACAAAATTGGTGAAAAAAGTTGACAAAAATTGTTCTTTTCTTTCCCATTTTGATGACAATTTCACAATGTTTATGAAGCACCCAATTTGTTCCTTAAATTGTTTTTTACGACTTTGATCATTCGGTACTGGAAAACGGTTTAATGAATAAATTTGAAATTTTACAGAATTATTGGTGGTCTATAGTTTTTTAAAATGTCTTATTAAATTAAGTCCTGCAGTCAATATTTGTAAAGCAGTAAAAGATTTACAAAAAGTCTTTAAACAGTCCTTTTTTTGACCTTTTCTTAATGTAACGGTGAGGAGCCAAAAAAAATAATCGTTATAATGTTTTGAAAAAATCTTATAGAAAATTATTTCCCGTTTTTAAAACTACCCTTAAATTATCCGTGTCATCATTCCTTGCGAAGATATTGGTAGTCAAAGTCAAAAGTCTGTTTTTTCATTCAAATCCAGATATTCTTCTGAAAAAAAATTTTAGAATAACTAAAAAAGACGACCTTAAAACTGATTAAACAAGTTATTGAAAAAAAGCATTGATTTGGCTCAAAAAAAATTTCAAAGAAAATGCCAATGTTCAAAAAAAAAAAATTAAAATTTTTGGCTCGTGCTTCTTCTTATGATTGCGCAATAACGGTACCTTAAAAAATTAATTTGCTAAAATTTCTCTATACAAAAAATATAAAGCTTTAGAATGCTTTTTGTTTTATCTAAATACGACCACTTTTCACAGAGATACAGGTTTTCAAAAAACAGTAAAAAAAAGTGATTTTTTTTGTTCCCTTAATTTTTTTGACAAGTGTATATTTAGAAATATTTTTTGAAAAAAATATAACTAGATATCAAGCTCATCCGACCAACAACAATCTCTCTCAATGTCTTCGCTAACATCAATGTTTGAACTAGAGTTTCCTGAACTGGAAACAGTAGGAGCAGTAATTAAGTCAAATACTTCATTTGGGAACGATTTCAATTAATTGTTAGGTAGTTTTATGAAGCTTGTTATCAGAGGATCTGAAGTAATTAGGATAAAATTTAAAACATCCTCGTTACATTTTTTTCTGGAGCACTTCCTTGAATAGCTCTCTCGATATTTTTTAAAATCCTTATTTAGGGCTTCTTGAGCTTCTTCAGACAACTGACCAATTGGAAGAAGTGTAGCGAAAATAAGAGCTTGTGTACTGTGGGGGGGCATATAATACCAAGGATATAAATTAACGAAATATTTCGCAACATCCAGTGCAAATACTCCAAGTTTTTCAGTGTTAATTTCATATCCACTGGAAATGACAAATAAAATGGTATGAAATTTTTGTATCAAGACCTTTTCGACACCCAATATTTCTGATGCTATATCAGAGTTGTTGAAAAATCTCCTAGCAGTTTTACCATCATTCGATTACCACAGATATAAAAGCGCTGAGATGAATTGGTCTCTGTCATACTCTTTGCATACTTTTCCATCCACCATTGTAAAACAAAATTTATGTTCGATTTCGAAAACCCTTTCCTCAATTTGAACAACCGAACGGCATAAACGGCAACAACTTATATAAATCAGAACACATAATTTTCTGAAGAGGTCGTTTACGAAAAACAGAAAAAATTGAAAAGGAGCAAACATGAGCACAATTTTTAACTTACACTTTATAAACAAGATGTAAATCTACATCGACAAACAAAAATCTCCATGTGGAAACGTGTGGAAACTAAACTTTTCCTTTTTCGAATAAAAAATAACCTACAATTTATAAGATAAATTAGAACATACACAAAATATATATAAACAAATATTGGACTTATATTTTCGACATCACATTTTATTTCACGTAATAATACATACTTGCAGCTATTGAATCCATTTTATTTTGTAGTTTTATCTTTAAAAACAAAAAAGTTACAGCAAAACAAAAAATTAAGAAATTTCACCTTTTTTTTCTTTAGTTATCAAAAAACTGATATGTCACTTTCAATTGCTCCGCACTGTATGACAGAATAAAATAAAATATAATTTTGTTGGCACTTGATGCATTAGAATATTTACCAACGGAAAATTAATATATTTCTCTCATTTTTTTAATTTTATTTTTGGAGTTATTTCCGACTCCGTCCTAGGAGCTGCCCCATTGTGCGGCGGGCTAAAGCCCCGTAGGTAAAGTATGGTTTGACAACCGGATCAGTAAATAATCCTGAGTTCAGGAAAGGGGGATTCGAAAATATGGCCGGACGAAGTCGAGGTAGGGAGGGATTAGGTCGTGCTACAACGACAACCGTGGGGATCCCAAGATGTGATATTTTTGAGTGGTGAAGGAGGCAAGATCCACCCCTATATCCAGCGAGCTGCGCCGAGCTGAGCCGAGCATGCCATCGCCTCCGTAGCGGACATTCTTTTCCTCCCTTCTCCGTTCCTACTTTACCCTAACCACCCTCTTCCTACTTTTAATCCTCTTTTTCATATTTCTAATCCCTTTTCATCCCCCTGTATTCAATTCACCCAAAAACCTTCCTATTGCCTTATTTCAAGGGTGTTCGGTATAAGGTGCACCAAAAAGCTAGAGTAGGTTGGGTTAAGACAAGAAAAAATTACCTAGAGTAGGTTGGGTTAAGACAAGAAAAAAATTGAATGGGGAGTCCATTTCCCCCCGTTTAGGCAGGAGGGCAATTTTCTAAAAAAACATGCTTAAAATAGAAAAAAAAATATAATAATCAACGGAAATACTTACAGTGTCAAATTATACTTTTTTTAAAGCCAGAAGTCCGTTCTTTTATTATATTTTTGATTCAAATTATTTGAGAAAAAAGTTTTTGAAAGACTTATTTTTAAACTCAAAGTTTAAAAAAAAAAAAAATAAAAAAATTGTGCTCAAACTAATTTTCTTCAAAATTTTACATTATTAGGTAGTAGCTTTTTTTTTTTCAATATTCGATGTTTTAATCAATTTATAGTCAAATACTGAAAACCGGATGCCAAAAAGAGTTTTTGAGAAAATTGAAAATAACCAAATCTACTTTATTACTTTGTTAGTAAAAATAGAATCTATAGAGCAATAAAGTAATGGATGAAAGTCGAATTTAAGGAAAACTTAATTTATAGTTTCTTATTGGTGATCTGATTATATAAATTTAGTTTTTATTATTTTAATATTTGGGCTTACAGATCCTTTGGTTGTGAATGCAAATAAAACTCTTATTTCATCCTTTCTCCCGACGTTTCGTTGGTTTTTTCCAACTTCTATAGGGGTTTTGATTTATTAAATTGACTATAATTGGAAATATTACAAATTTGTTTTGATGCACATTTTTTCTTTTATAAAGTTAACTTACAGGTTTACATTAATTTTAAATGAATAAATAAATAAATAAATAAATTAATAATTAAATAAATAAATAAATAAATATAACATTAAAACTCTATTACAGTGGTGCGTTCTTTTATGTTACTGTGGTTAACTATAGTTAATGTGTCAAAAACAAAAGTTGATCTGCCATAGTTAAGAAAGTTACTCTTGGTAACTTTTTCATTTAGGAACGACCAGAGTTAACAATAGTTAATCTGTCAAACGAAAGGGGTTAAAAAAAAAAATTTAATTGTATATTTGGAATGAATAAGCAACAAAAATGTGATTGCATTAAATTTTTTGCAAAAATAATTATTAGGAATTCAAAAAAACATGTGTAATATTTCCAAAATAAATTTCTTTACACTCAGTTTTGTATAAATCGAACAGAAATAAGTGCAATTTTCTTCATTGCTTATGGCACAGAATTTTTTGATGAAAAATTAACCAAATATAAAGGAGAAAATGCCGACAGAAAGAAAATGCATCAGAAAATAAAAGAAAACTATTCCAAAAATCGATTAAATTGATAAAAACATATTTTAAATATTGAAAACAATTCCAAATCAAATAAGCAAAAAGTAAACAAAACATCCACCATTGCATTTCAGCTGTGTTTGACAGATCAACTATTTCAATTCATATCGAGGAGATGAGTTGAAAAAAGTTACAAAAAGTTACTTTTTGACACTTTTACTTTGGAATTTAGGAACGATTTTATGACGTCATAAAGTTACTCGAAGTAACTTTTCTGTAATAAAGGAACGACCGAAGTTAACTATAGTTAACTATAGTTAACCACAGTACATAAAAGAACGCACCACAGCACTATTGACGAACGAGAACCTTAATTCTATATCACAGATTCTTGATTGCCACACTGTAGTTATTGTTAATATTGTCTTTGTCTTCTTTCGTATTCATCGCTCTTGTCAGTTTTTGTTGGATTCTGAGACTTTCCAATGTATACCTTGTGTTCCCCTTCTCCTCTTTGTCTAGAATTTTGATGTTGTCAAAGTCAGCTGTGTGTTTAGTTTCGTCTATGTGTTGTGCTAAAGTCGTCGTCTTTTTCTTTTGTGTATCGGCTTGGTGTTCAGCAATTCGAATGGATAAAGCTCTTTTTGTTGTTGCTATGTACACCTGTTCACATTTTGCTAGCCCATCACCCTTACACCCGATCTCATATACGACGTTGTGTTGTTCGACTTTGTCAATTGGTGTTTTTGTATTTGTAAATAGTTTATGTAATGTGCAATTTGCTCTGTATGCGAACGTTATATTATCTCTCTTGATCGTCTCGTGAAGTTGTTGATGATGAGTAAGCTTAGGTATGAAGGGGATTCTGAAAAAGATTTCGGTGTTGCCATCTTTGTTTTCTGTTGTTGTTTTTTATTGTTATTCTTTTGATTAATTTTTTCATTTATTATTTCATTTATAATGTTGTTTGGGAAGTTGTTCATTTTTTGGATTTTCCTTATTTTTTCCGTATTTTTACAGTGAAATTGTTCGTCACTGATTTCCAATACTTTGTTTGTGAGGTTCCTTGCTGTATTAATTTTCTGGCTCATTGGTTGGTTTGAGTAATAATTGATCATTCTACTCGATGATAAGAAAACTTAATTTTGTTATTTTCAATTTTTTTAAAAACTAGAATACATTTTGACATCTGGTTTTTATGGTTTGACTAAAAATTGAAGAGAGCATTGCACATTTTGAATACAATTTTTTCTTTTTTTTTTTTCTTTTTTGTTAGGCCATAAGTATTTGATTTTATTTTGTTTTAGCAAATAGTTTTTCAAAACTTAATTTTCAAACTCAAATTTTGAAAAAAAAAAAAGAAAAAAAATTGTGTTCAAACTAATTTCGTTCAACATTTTACGTCAGATAGGTGTTTTTTTTGTGCTTAGTACTCAATGCTCTCTTTAATTTTTAGTCAAACACTAAAAACCAGATGTCAAAATGTATTCTAGTTTTTGAGAGGATTGAAAATAACAAAAGTAAGTTTTCTTTAAATTCGACTTCGATCCATTACTTTGTTGCTCCAAAGATCCTATTTCTAGTACTAACAAAGTAGTAAAGTAGATTTGGTCATTGTCAATTTTCTCAAAAACTAAAAGACTATTTGGCATCCAGTTTTCAGTATTTGACTAGAAATTGATAATAGCATTGAATATTGAAAACAAAATGACTACCTAACAACGTAAAATTTTGAAAAAATAGTTTGAACATAATTTTTTTAATTGTTTTTTCAAAATTTTAAGTTTCAAAATTAGTTTTTCAAAAACTGTTTTCTAAAATAATTTGAATCAAAAAAAATAATAAAAGAATGGACTTCTGGCTTTAAGAAAAGTGTAACTTGACATTGTAAGTGTTGCTGTTGTTTTTTATTAATTTTTTTTCTATTTTAAGTAGATTTTTTAGAAATTCGCCCCTCCTACCTAAATGGGGGGAAATAAACCCCCCTGCCATATGATTTTCTTCTTGTCTTGACCCAGCCTACTAGCTCTAGAGTTTTGGTGCACCTTCTACCGAATACTAAGCATTGTAAAACATTTTGTTGAAAACACACGTAGTCAAAATATTCTTCAAAACATTTTACAATATTTTGTATAAGTCCTACAAATGTCTTTGATGGAGTAGTCAAGTCTCCATTTTTTGTATTTGCGTACTGACGAACTTATTAATTTTTCGCTTTCGTTGTATGGATTTTTAAGATCGTTGAAACTGAGACTGGGATGGCACAACAGCTCATGAAGAACTAGGGCGTAGTGACTTATAACCAGTGTTGCCAAATCTCAAATCTCATTATGCTAGATTTCAAATTCCATAATGTTAAATCGTATGGGAACTCAAAAAGCAGAATGCTAGATTTTAAAATCCATTCGTAGAAAATTTTCCCTACATTTATTTCAATGACTAAAAGAACAAAACCTTGTAATAATGCAAAATTTAAATTTATTATTTCATAAATATCATAAATGTATTTTAATAATATATAATGAAAATAGTTATTTAAAAAAATAAGTCTATATGTTTTTACGTTTAGGTACATATGTATGTAAGTACTTTAATTCAGTCAGACGAACTATCAAATTTTAAATTCATAGCTTTTGGAAATGAAAAAGGTATTTGATTGAGTTTTTAATGAAATGCGTGAACCCAAAGGTCGTCATAGAATTCTTTTTCACCTCTTTTCTCATATTTGGCCGAGCCTCCGACTTCTTCGATTATATTTCTGGATATTTCATATGAGTAGCAGCATTTTCTATCAAGCTTAAGTCCTTCTCTTACTTGAATGATGCTATTAAATAAGTCGATACCTATTCTATTACGCGTTCTTGTTTTGATTATATTTGTTTGACTTAAAAGACGTTCGACCTCCGCGTTTGAAATTGGCAGCGAAAGCAAACCGATTACAAAACGGGCTATCTCCATGAAAATATTTTCACCAGCCGCATCTTTAAAATTAAGTACCTCGATCCAAAAAAAATTTGTGTTTTGTTTTTATGAAAATATAAATTGTGCCATTGACTTTCAATCACAGTTATTTTATGTGCGTTTAGTCCAAATGATTCTAATAAATTTCCTATATTTTCTTTGTTGGGCTTGAATGCATTTTCTACTGAAAAAAATGTTATTTTTTCCAAAACAGTTATGTTCTTAGGAAGACGCTGTCTTAACTAAAGAATTAAAGCTTTTAGAAAAGATACACAACACTGCCTCATCGAAACATCTTCTTCTACTGAAATTTTTCTTTAGTTTTTAACATAACCATTTTTGTTTCAAATTCGTAGCCGAGGTAAGGATTTGGAATGGCAAATTCCTCTTAATCGCATGTTAGCAAATCAACACAATCATCGCTAGCACAAATTTTTTAGTCAATGACTGAACTAAGAAAATAATATCTTTGAGGACTTTTGTGGGGTCGGCTGAATTTGAATGCATTATTCGATTAATTTTTTGAATATCCCGCAATATAGTTTTAAGAAAGATGAAATACAAATAATTTTTTTCATCTGTATACAGTTTATAGAGCATCTCTGCAGCGTAGCATTTTTCATTGCAGCTGGCTATGCCGAAGTGCGTTTTCAATTCTATCCACTGATCACAGATCCTGCTCACGGCTATTTCAAGTTGGTGTCACAACTTCTCACAATTTTAAGCGGAGCTTTATCGGTAATTGCTTTAAAAATTGACTCGTATAATTCTTTTCGAGGAGGTGACCGTGGAAACCAATTGTATGTTTCACTACATATATATTCAATATTGGGAGGCAAAGCCTTTTTAGCAGCATGAGATACAGCCAGCTGTACCGAGTGACAAACACAAGGAATGGGGATTGAGAACTTATTTCTTTCTAACAACTTGGCATATACGCCAATCCGACCATATTCGAAAAAGATAAATCGAACTCTTTTATAGTATTTTCAATGGCATTAAAAATTCCGGCGGCAGTGGCATCCATCAATTTTACAAGTTTTAAAAATGTAGTAATAATTTTTTGTCTTGAATCACTGTAATATATGATGATAATACCTAAGAGTTTTGTTACACTTATGTCGGTTGACTTATTAATTATAAGGCTAAAATCGCTGTTTTAAAGCTCCTCTTTAAATTTGGATTTGAAATGAGGCCCCCATACCCCCCTTACAGCAGCGCACTTCGAGCGTTTTAAATGCATATTTAAACTTACAGCGTCAGATTTTGGATTATTTGAATGAATCTAGAGCATGGTTAAGTAAATATAAATGTTAACATTAAACAAAAAAACTTACCTTTCCATCGCCAAATAAAATATAATACTTTTAATATGTATTTTGCTGACGGGAGAATTGGGCTTTGACAGCATGACGACAATATAAGATCTTAGACAACAGAAACTACAAATCGAATATTTTACTTTCCATATTCCAATATAAAACAAATATATTCAATTTCAATGACTGCTTTTACACTACAGCGATTTCTTATCTTTGTTTATCTTTTTGTTTCTTTCTGATTATAAAGACCCTTTTTACACTTCTGCAATATTTTAAGAAAATTAACTTTGCGCAAGTGAAAAGGTTTCATCTATCTCTTTACTCCAGTTGATTAAGCGAAGTTCACAGAGTAGAAGGATTGAAATTACTGAACTTTGTGTGCGTATGTGTAAATACTCTTTTAAAGATATAAAAATTCATTCACACTTACCCATACACAATTCATGACTTATTCGATAAGTTGATCATCGAACAGAAATGGATCATATTATTTCGTTTCATATTGGAATGAGTTCAATATGACATTATTAAGGTTATATCACAATAATGCGCGTATTTCGCAAAGAAATTTTAATCTATATATTATTTTGAAAATATTTTTTTCAGGTATCAATCAATGATTTTGGCATTCAAGAATGCGAAAAAAATTGGATAAGGCTAAAAAAGCATTTGGCCTAATTTTCAAATTTCATAATGCTTTTCTCTCGTCTACCATGATAGATCTAGCATTAATAATGCCAAGATGACAAATGACCACAAAAAATGCAAAAACAACCCTTGATGTAGCTACCTACGTATACTACCGGACGCTTTCAGTTGACCTTGACTGGCATTCTCGTTGTTGTTTGTTGTTCATGTCAAAAAAAAACATTTAAATACCTTATTTTCCTGCTTCCGACGTATGTATTTACATACGTATGTATATTGTGGAAGAATTTCTCTAATGACGAATTTACATGAGTGACAAAATGTCATTAAATTTGTCATTTTATACCAATAAAATGTCATAATCCGGTTTTATGACAGTTAATTGGTATAAAATGACTAATTTAATGACATTTTTTCACTTGTGTAAATCCGGCATAAAGGAATAAAAATATCCCTATGTGAATCTGCCTACCGCATTTCGCAACCGAACGACGATTTATTATGTTGCCGATAATGACCACGAAATTACTGGCGCTTGTAGTTTCTCAGTGTCTACTTCTATTTGTAATTATTCAATGATAATAGCTTATTATCTGTAGTTGTTGGTATAAAACTTTTGTTGCCCTCTTCCTCAGAATTATATGGAGCAGTTCTAATTGCTCTAGAATGATGAAAATTGGTACAATGGTAGAACTTATAATGCATACAACGAAAAAATCGAAAACTTGAGGTTTTCCATATAGGGGGCGTGGCATCCACCCATTTGTCTCACAATAGTTATCAATTATATGGAGCACTTCTGATTGTTGCAGAATGATGAAATTTGGTACAGTGGTGCAATAGGTTAGGTAGAAGTGGCTGTCGTAACCGGCGATGTTTTTTTTTTTTTTTTACATTTTTTTGTTATTTATTTCTAATAGAAATATAAACAGAGCTTCAATAACAGCTAATTTTTTGGTAAAACGTTTTATTTATAGCATGTTGCCGGTCCTAAAAGCAAATTTACTTTTGGATTGTTTGAGTTATTTCGTTTCTAAAAACTACTATCCTTTTAAAGTAGTTGTGTTCTGTTTCTTCCCTCAGCAATAGCGTTCTACAGAATTCAGTCCTCGAAACTTTATCATTTGATGTCAACTCTTGCACTGGGGTTAAGTGATATGGGTGAAGCCTTTCGGTATGAATCACTGTCCAAACCCTGTTTTGGGGCAATCCAAGCATAGTTGCTATCCTTCTGGTGCTAAGATTGGGATTACGTCGTACCAAATCCAAAATCCCTTCCTCTATGTCTGTTGATCTACCAGATAACCTTTCTCTCCTTCGAGTCTCCAGCACTCCATGTTCCCGAAGACGGTTGTGAAGTCTTGGAAAAAAGTGAATAGTGGGGGCATCTCCTATTGGGGAACCTTTTAGCGTACAATCTCTGTGTTTCCCGACTGGAACCATCTGCTAAACCGTAGCAATAGTGCATATCGGTCAATTCTTCCCGAAAGTAACTTGCTATCATTTTGTATTGACGATTTGATACCCAATTTAGAAATAAGTTTCAAACAGAATGTCCTTCCATAATCCTTTTTATTTGGGTAACAGGTAAATGTGCAGGTCAATTTTGTTAAATTTTATTTTTTTTATTATTTCCTAAAAACTAGATTGTATGCAATAATAAATAAAAAAGGGGTAATTCACTAATTTAATAATTGACCTGAGCAGATCCAACTTGGGAAAACCAAAAAAAAAATGTTTTTTTTTGGAAAAATTTACTTTTTATTTTTTTTTTTATTTTCTCAAAAACTAAGATACGTTTTAACATCCGGTTTTCAATTTTTTTATTTAAAATTAATAAGAGCATTTAATTTTAAACAAAAATTATGCTTAATTACATAAAATTTTGAAAAAATTTAGTTTGACACTTTTTTTTTCATTTTTTTTTTTTCAAAACTTCGAGTTTGGAATTTAATTTTTCAAAAACTATTCACTAATCAAAGAAGAGATTTCTGCCTTTCCAAAAAGGTAAAGCATGGCATTTTAAATTGTACCGTTTTAAAATATTTTTTTTGCTATCCTTCTGGTGCTAAGATTGGGATTACGTCGTACCAAATCCAAAATCCCTTCCTCTATGTCTGTTGATCTACCAGATAACCTTTCTCTCCTTCGAGTCTCCAGCACTCCATGTTCCCGAAGACGGTTGTGAAGTCTTGGAAAAAAGTGAATAGTGGGGGCATCTCCTATTGGGGAACCTTTTAGCGTACAATCTCTGTGTTTCCCGACTGGAACCATCTGCTAAACCGTAGCAATAGTGCATATCGGTCAATTCTTCCCGAAAGTAACTTGCTATCATTTTGTATTGACGATTTGATACCCAATTTAGAAATAAGTTTCAAACAGAATGTCCTTCCATAATCCTTTTTATTTGGGTAACAGGTAAATGTGCAGGTCAATTTTGTTAAATTTTATTTTTTTTATTATTTCCTAAAAACTAGATTGTATGCAATAATAAATAAAAAAGGGGTAATTCACTAATTTAATAATTGACCTGAGCAGATCCAACTTGGGAAAACCAAAAAAAAAAATGTTTTTTTTTGGAAAAATTTACTTTTTATTTTTTTTTTTATTTTCTCAAAAACTAAGATACGTTTTAACATCCGGTTTTCAATTTTTTTATTTAAAATTAATAAGAGCATTTAATTTTAAACAAAAATTATGCTTAATTACATAAAATTTTGAAAAAATTTAGTTTGACACTTTTTTTTTCATTTTTTTTTTTTCAAAACTTCGAGTTTGGAATTTAATTTTTCAAAAACTATTCACTAATCAAAGAAGAGATTTCTGCCTTTCCAAAAAGGTATAGCATGGCATTTTAAATTGTACCGTTTTAAAATATTTTTTTTTTTCTGTTAAGTCAATTTTTTAGAAAATTGCCCCTCCTGCCTAAACGGGTGTAAATAGACCCCCCTCCCATACGATTTTTTTCTTGTCTTAACCTAACCTACTCGCTCCAGCAGTTTGGTGCATCTTATACCGATCACCCTGTATAATGTTGTTTGGCTCAGTGTAGGGCAAGTTGTGGATTCGTGCAAAAAATCGAACTCGAGATAACAATCAAACTTGACATTACGATGATAGAGAACACGAAAAAAGTGGGTCCCGCAATTCCGTCTGTCTGTATGTCTGTCTTCAAACGATTTTTTTTAATATTTTGTAGTAGTAGTAGTTAACCGGTTAACCGATTTTGAGCGAAATTTTTACTTAAGAGGTCCTATTAAGTGTGAATAATACTGCTTACAAATATTTTCAAAAAATATTTTTTGTTATTATTATTATTGTACTATTTATACTAGAATGTCAGTTTATTAGACTTGACCATTCTTTATTCCGTCAATTTCATTGAATATTGAACAACAACAACAACTTAAAGGTGCTACCACCAATTGCTTACGAATTAATTTTTGGGTATTTTAATTCGTTTTATTTTTGTTTGGCTGGATATATAGCTATTTCAAGCGTGCCAAGCCCTATCATCAGTCTTCTTTATAGTGGTGCTGAGCTTTGATCCAATTTTATTTGAAGAACTTTCTACACATCATGCGGTATTTGAACCCGCGCATCAGATTTGCTCAGTTTTCGAAGCTCTGTACACTACGTACCTTGCTACTGCTGACCACTGACGTCAAAGGTCGAGATGTGCTGTTTGTTTATCGAATGCATTTGGATCATCAGCATTTTTATAAGCGCCTTTAAATATGCTGTCCTGTTCCGCCTCCATTTTTCTCCGTACCTTATTTGATAGACTACAATTCGTAGTACGTATCAAAGGGGGAGAGGTTGGAAGATCGGTAACAAACCAGACTATTAAGTTATTATTATTTGTATTGTATTATTCATACTAAAATGTCAGTTTATTAGACTTGACTATTCTTTATTCCGTCAATCGATCGGTAACAAACCAGACTATTAAGTTATTATTATTATTATTTATATTTGTACTATTCATACTAGAATGTCAGTTTATTAGACTTGAAAACGAACCTCACATATTAATTTTATGAGTTCCTGGGTATTGAGAGAATTTTTTTGGCAAATACTCAAAGAAAAATCCTTTAGCCTTGCCTTTCCTTTAAAAGTCCCAAGAAATACCATGGTTTTTTGCCAAGATTGAGGCAAATTTGGAAAAGAATACAAAAAACTCACATTTTAATTTATTCATCCTCGATTCGGTATGAAATTAGTGTAATAATTTTGGGACTACAGCAAAAAACCGTTGGTGGGAGAAGCATACAAAAACTACATAAGAACCGTGAACCAAAAAAAAATATTACAACAAAATTTGTTGAATTTTATTTTTTGAGCTTTGCACTATAGTGTTTACCTATTATTTTTTATCGATTTTGTTTTTTTATTCATTTTCAGGAATTTTTAAAAAATAATATTTTTGTACAAAATTAAAAAAAAAATTGTCCCATTTTTTCATTTAATTTATAAGTACTTAACACATAATTTAAACAAATTTAAACAAATTCACTAAACCGTTTTCAAATTATTATTATTATTAAAGAAAAAAAAAATATAATTTTAAAATTAAATGGAACGGATATGAACGGTTTTGATGCAAACTCCATGGCGGATATGAAGAGTTTTGGAATCAATAGCGATATTTGATAGCGAAATTAAATTGGTTTTAGTTAGTTTTGTTTTGAAGCAAGCTTAACAAACTTGCATTTAAATCTCAATTTTTGATTAAAGTGGATATGACGAGTTTTGATTCTCATCTACTCATATATGTACATCTACTCATATATGTAGGAAAGGAAGTAAAATCCTTGTGTTAAAAATATGGAAAATAAAACAAATTTTAAAAAACGCGTGTTTCGTGTATTGATCATACAAGAATCAAAAATTCTTCGTCTTCTTCATCTTCGCTTTCCGAAACAGATGATAACCAATTTTTCCAATATTGGTTTCATCTAAATATTGTAGCTTTAAATCTATTTTATTATGAATAAGCGAAATTCACTTTGAATAAAAAAAAATGAAATAAAAGTCTTAATTCTGGTCGAAAAACTCAAGTTTTTATCGGTCAACTTCTCCTTTTTTTTGGAATTCCGAAGTTGTGTTCAACTTCGAGTGAAGAAAATCGCCCTTAAATAGCTAGATGTAGCCACAGTACATAAAACTAAGGTAATATCTTGCGCAGGTTGTCAAAAATTTAAAAAATGGTTGCTCGAGTGCTCCCAAAAACTTCACACCGCAATATTAAAAACAACAACAAATATCGAAATTTGACATGTAAATGAGCACTAGATCCACTATTTTTGTAGATGCGCAGAACAGAACAAAAATGAAAACGCTAATGATATTACCTTTAATATATATACCGTGGATGTAGCGATCGATCAACCGTTGCTATGCTACACGTTTGTTTGAATTTGTTTTCACAATAATTAAAACGTGTCACAATATACTCTAAATATAATTGCTAATTGCGTCTGAATGTATTATTTAAATTTTGTTCTTAAAAATCGCTGTCATCGCTCATGACAACTTGAAATTTCAATCGCGGACGTTGTTTTTCAAGCAAATCGAATATTTAAATTCCGAATATTAAATGCCAAAGTTTGTTCCTCTATTAAATTAGGAACAAAACTACCTTTGATGTCCCTAACCTGCAAATAATTTGATGCTAACTTTTTCAGAAAAAAAAACTTAATAGTTTAACACAAAACTTATAAAGGAGCAGCGTTAGTTAGGTAAATATGTACATACATGGAAGGAAAGTAGGTACCTACCTTAATTTAATCAACATCGTCGACTCGGGTAGAACGTCACGATGGATAGATACAACTTCGAAGTCGTCAAAGACTTTGTCTACCTGGGCTCCACTATAACATCGCAAAATGACATCAGTGCAGAGATCAAACGAAGAATTACTCTTGCCAATCGCTGTTTCTTCGGGCTAAGAAGGCATTTTAGTAATAAAGCCCTCTCAAATAACCAAGGAGATCTTATAACGGGTTTTTCAACAGGGACGCTACAAAAGTAGAGCGACAGGGTCAGCAAACGACGCCATACTTCTTGCCGCTCTTTTGACATTTCTCTTCAGTAAGGTTTGCCATTTCATGATGGAAAGATGAAACTGAAGCCGCTTGACCACCAGAAGCATCGTATGTTCGTGAATTGGGCTGAGCAACAACTTGAAAATGATTCGGATTTTCATTGAAAAATCATCTTCAGCGATGAGGCTCATTTCTGGCTGAATGGCTTCGTCAATAAACAAAATATGCGGTATTGGTCAGGCAGCAATCCACACGTACTCCATGAGTCATCATTGCATCCCGAAAAAATTACGATTTGGTGTGGTTTATGGGCCGGCGGCGTCATTGGGCCGTACTTCCGTGAATGGGGATCGCTACCGTTCAATGATAACCGAATATTTTTGGCCCCAATTGGATGATATGGACTTGAAGGACATGTGGTTCCAACAGGACGGCGCCACAAGCCACACAGCGAATGTCACAATCAATTTATTGGAAACCAAGTTTGGAGAACGTGTTATCTCACGAAATGGTCCATTCGGTTGGCCGCCTCGGTCGTGCGATTTGACGCCGATAGACTATTTCCTGTAGGGCTACGTCAAGTCTATGGTCTATGCCAACAAGCCAGCGACGATTGATGAACTTCGTACGAATATCGAACGTGAAATTGCAGCAGTATCGGCCGATTTATGCTTGAAAACCGTCGAAAATTGGGTTCAGCGACTGGACTTCTGCAAGCGTGCCCGCGGTGGCCATGCAAAAGAAATCGAGTTCCATACATAATGGCATCGAACGTACTTTCACAGGAATAAAGAATTTCATTGATATCCAAAACCGTTTTTGTTTTATTTAAAAAAAACTTTTGTAGCGCTCTTATTGAAAAACCCGATATAAGACCCTTATCATCCCGGTGCTGCTGTATGGGGCAGAAGCATGGACCCTGACAAAAACGGATGAGAATCTACTTGGATGCTTTGAAAAGAAGATTCTTTGGGTGATTTTCGTTCCAGTCTGTATAGGTGGAGTATGGAGGAAAAGATTCAACAAAAAGCTTTACGGGCTTTACAGCGACGTCGACCTGGTCAAAAAGCTTAAAATACAGCGGCTGAGATGGGCTGGCTGGGAGTGGAGTGGAGTGTATGGACACCAACGCACTAGCCCGACGAGTCTTCGAATCTACCCCTGACGGTCTGCGCAGCAGAGGAAGACCCCACCTTAGGTGGCGCACACAAGTGGAGGACGACCTCAACCAACTTGGAGTGGGTAACTGGAGGCAGCTAGCTAGGGACCGAGCTGGCTGGAGGGGCTTGTTGGTTGAGGCCGTAGTCCATCCTGGGCTGTGAGCGCCATCTAAAGTAAAGTAAGTAAGTAAGTGGGAATTCGCTGTCAAGTCTGCCAAGAAACGAATTCAACGAACAATATGCATCGCTCTACTTACCGCAGAAGAACTTCAAACGACGCTTATCGAGGTCGAAGCCGTACTCGATTCGAGGCCAATCTCACCGCTGAGTCAAGATCCAAACGATGGAGAAGCCCTAACTCCAGCACACATCCTAATCGGAGAGACTCTTCGTTCGCTGCCGCCAGAATCCATGCCAGACGTATCAGAGTCCAAAATGGGATGCTTGAGAAGGTGGCAACTCTTATGCGCACTCAAGCAAAAGTTCTGGAAAGCTTGGTCCAAAGACTACCTACTCGAGCTTCAAATAAGAAGCAAATGGATACGAGAATAACCAAATCTCGCAATCGGGAAACTTGTCATCATGGTAGGTAGGTAGGTAGAAGTGGCTGTCGGGAACCGACTCACGTAGGCCAATCAGTGGCCCGTTGTGATACCACATGGATCTAGGAGATACTTCCCCTACTCGTTGAACCATTTGGAGCTCCTTATGAAGCGTGCAAGATTGCTAATATCAGCATTAGCCAGATCACTTGGATCATTATAGTAGAAGTCTCCCAAATGGGTTCTACGTCTTTGGGATAGAGCAGGACATGAACAGAGAAGGTGAGGAACGGTTTCCTCCTCCTCCTCTTCCATGCAGCTTCTGCAGTAGTCATTGGCAAAGATGCCAAGTCGTGTGGCGTGTCTGCCTATGAGACAGTGTCCAGTTATAACGCCTATAACGGAGCTTATGTGCGATCTTTTTAAAGAAATCAGACATTTAGTGCGTTTTAGATCTAGCTTTGGCCAGATTTGTTTAGTCGCTATACAAGTGGTGATGTTGCTCCACCTAAGGTTTGTGCACCTTATAGCTTCTTGATTTATCATAAGTTTGGATGTAGCGATGGGTATACCAATATCTTTCCTCTCTGAGAAAAGAGGTATTATTGTTCCACTTTTAGCGAGCTCGTCAGCCCTGCAATTCCCTGGAATGTCCCTGTGGCCCGGCACCCAACAGAGGTGAATATTAAACTGCTGCGTCATCTCCATAAGAGATGATCGACAGTTTAGGACTGTTTTAGAATTAGTAGAGACCGAGTCCAGGGATTTCAGTGCTGCTTGGCTGTCGGAGAAGATGCGTATATCAGTTGTTGATATAACGTTTTCTTTAAGCCAAGACAAAACTTCTTTGATCGCTGAAAGTTCCGCTTGGAAGACGCTACAATGATCTGGAAGACGGAATGCGAGACGTAAATTTAGTCTGTCAGAGTAAACGCCTGCACCAACCCCGTAATCGGTTTTGGATCCATCCGTGTAAAAGTGAATCGATTCATCATTTAGGAATGACTCATCCTCCCAGATTGTTCTGGTTGGGATGGTAACTTGATAATCTTTGCCAAAGTGCAATTGGGGGGTGGTGTAATCAGTGTTACTTGAAAGTGATCCGAAATAATCTAGAATAGTGGAGTGGCCAATTTTATTATTGATCCACTGTAAAGAGGCCTTGAGTCGAATGGCTGTGTTTGCGGCCGTTTGTTTGCTGTAAATATCGAGGGGGATTAAATGAAGCAGAATGTCTAGTGCCGCAGAAGGAGTAGTACATAGTGCTCCACTTGTGCATAGACAGGCTGATCTTTGGACTCTCCCAAGTCTGTCGCGGTTTGTCGCTATATCCAGAGCGGTTCACCAAACTGATACACCGTATGTAAGAATCGGTCTTATTACCGAAATGTATAGCCAGTGAGTAATGCGGGGCTCAAGTCCCCATTTATTACCAATGGCTTTTTTGCAGGAGAAAAGGGCTACTGTGGCCTTTTTGATTCTTTCTTGTATGTTAGGCTTCCAGTTTAATTTCTTATCTAAAATAAGACCCAAATATTTAGCTTCATCAGAAAATTTTAGTGGTATGCCTTTAATAGTAGGGGGGTCAATATGCGGAATTTTATACTTCCTAGTGAAGAGGACAAGATCAGTTTTGTGGGGGTTTATACCTAGTCCACACCGATCCGCCCAGTGTGTTAGCTTATTGAGAGCATATTGTAAGAGTTCTTTTAAGGTGTTAGGATGCTTCCCAGATACCGCTATTGCAACGTCGTCTGCATATGCAATAACTCTGTAGCTCTCCGCCTCCAGGCACATTAGCAGTTCATTCACCACCAAGTTCCACAGAAGGGGGGATAGGACGCCGCCTTGCGGCGTACCTCTACTAACATATCTTCTTGCAGAGAAGTCGCCCAGTCTTGAATTGATAACCCTGCTTGTCAGCATTTGATTAATCAGTTCACTAAGCGACTTATCTACTTTCAGAGATGATAGTGCAGAAGCCATTGCAGATGTGTCGACATTGTTGAAAGCTCCCTCTATATCTAAGAACGCTACCATAGTATACTCTTTGTGATGGAGGGAATGTTCGATGGTACGTACCAGAGTATGGAGAGCCGTTTCCACCGACTTTCCTTTGTTATAGGCATGTTGGGCATTGGACAGAAGTCTCTTATCAATGCTTGAACGTAAGTGGATATCGATCAGACGTTCTAAAGTTTTTAGAAGGAATGAAGATAGGCTGATAGGTCTGAGATCTTTTGGATTTACATGTGAGCATTTACCAGCTTTGGGTATAAAAACAACTTTGACTTCTCTCCATAGCAACGGAATATGGGCTAGGTTTAAGCAGCCTTTAAAAATGTTCTCTAAGATAGGCACAATAACCTCGGAATTCATTTGAACTTGTCATCATACACGACGATAATTTACCCTCTCAGCATTGGATAACAGGAAGGGTGGTGGTCGAAGTAAGAGCTGATTATAACAGAGTTTGAGTCGCCGATATCAAAACATCAAAAGGAATAATGAGAAGACCGATTCATAAACTAGCCATTCTACCTATGGATTGAAGATGTACAGTTCTTCAACGCGGTCGGTGTTTAATTCATTCTTATATATGTCATAAAAAATCCAAACTAAAACTTTAACAAATGTTAACTTATCCTTATAAATAAAAATGAATTCTGCAACCTTTGCAATGAAAGAATTTTAGTAATGACGCTTCGTCAAATTTAAATTCCGCCAAAATTGTGTACACTAAAATACAGCTATGTAACTAACTAATCATAAGCTCTAATTACTCTTAGTTAAATAAAAATTATTTATCACTTGTATTAAAGACTTGAAGACGTGCGTTTTACTTTCTCTTATCGACAGCTTTTTTCTTATTGCAAAAACTATTGCATTTTTTCACTCGTCGCATCATTGAAGCCTGTTTCACAATGCGACGAGGAAACGAGACGTGAACGTGACGAGAACTCGTCGTAGCTGTCAAACCAATTTCAAGCAACTATTCATATTTATAATTATTAATTCTGTAGATAAATAAATAAAATACCAAAGTACTTAAACCGCGAAGAGATCTCGTCGCGCTGACTTCTCGTTTTCTCTTCGCATTGCGAAACAACCTTGAAGGTATGTTCAGTGAAGGTTGTTTCACAATGCGACGAGAAAACGAGACGTCAGCGTGACGAGATCTCTTCGCAGTTTCTCTCTCTTAAGAAAGAATTTGAAACAGTGAAATAATATATAATCAAGCATTTATCGTCGTCTCTTCACGTCATATAGTTCGAAAAATTGAAAAAGAGACGCAACGTGACGACGAGAAATGCTTTATTATGTATTATTTCGTTGTTTGAAACGTTTTTAAGAGAGAACAACTGGGGAGAGATCTATTTCACAATGCGACGAGGAAACGAGACGTGAACGTAACGGGAACTCGTCGTAGCTGTCAAACCAATTTAAAGTAATGAGAATATACCAGAGTATTCACAATAAAGAGTTTCTCGTCGTCTCGTCACGCCATGAGTTCGAAAAATTGAAAAAAAGACGCGACCAGACGACGATTTTCATTTTGACAATTGAGACCAGGACACCGAGCGTATCTGTATTTGTATTTATATTAATTAATTCTGTAGATAAATAAATAAAATACCGGAAATGGCGAGCAAATAAATTTTTTTATTTTGCGACTAATTAATTTTGTCTTCATTAACATTTTTACCGTCTTCTTCTGCTCACACTTGGTCTTTATTTTGCTTTTGCTTTTTTGTAACACAAAAGTACCAAAAACATTTTTTTTAACATTTTCATTTTCCTTTTTTTCAAATTTTGTATTTTATTTCCCAAATTCACTGACAAACACGAATAATTCTACGCTGTCCGTGTGAAGAACTCGCTGCATTGTGAATTGGGGAACGATTTTATAACGAGAAAGGAATGAAAGCGTTTCTCGTCACGCTGACGTCTTGTTTTCTCGTCGCATTGTGAAACAGCCTAGAGACTGTTCGAAACAGTTTGGAACAGTTTAGAAAAGAACTAGTTTTCGCTGCTCAGTGAGAAATTCGCTGTTCTTAATTCTTTTGACTTGCTGTTCAGAAGCCTGTCAACTTTTTTGGTTGAATGGAAGGTGGAATCTGAAAAAGACAAACGTGACACCCAAAAAATATGTAACCATATTTCGCATTAAATTCGTATTTCGTTTATTTATTTTATATGGTAATTTTGCATATTTAACTCATAAGATTATTAAATTAAATGTTTTATTGTCATTTCATAAAAGACGATTTTCATATTTGTCTGTAGTTGCGATTTTACTATTAACACTCCGATTTATTTTATTATTTCAGTCATCGACTATCTCTCGAACCGGCAACATCGTTTTCACAGTTTGTCTTTGTTTGCACCGGTTTACTTCGTTGGTGATTTCCCGCTATTTTTATAGCCTTATTCTTTCAATCCTTCTTTTTATCTCAAGTGTGTGAATAACAAAAAAAAAAACAAAAAGCTTGTCGCAAGTAATTTCAAATGGCCCCTGGGCCACGTGTTCCCGCGAGTGGTAGGTTTGATATTCTTGATGAAGATCAACCTATCAACTCAAAATATAAAAGGAAAAGAAAAACCAATGTTATCGAAAATGAATTAAATTTCAATGTTCCCACGACTTTACCTTCTAACAACCCCAAATTCATAGTAATCGCTCCCTCATGTGCTGAAAAACCCCTAACCTCATTTAGTGTTTTCCTACTAAAAAAAGCCATCGATGGCATTAGCACAGCATACGAAAGCATTACCCAACTTAAGGATGGTTCCCTCTTGATTTTAACCAAAACACAATAATCTGCCGACCTATTCTTGGCTCAAAAAACACTCGCTAATCTTTGTCCCATCTCTGTCTCACTCCATTCAAGCTTAAACGCATCTAAAGGCACAGCGTACGCTCCCTGTCTTATAAATGTACCAGAAAAAGAAATAATAGACGAAATGAAATGCCAAGGCGTTACCAACGTCTATAAATTCACAAAGCTAGTTGATAATTCTGCACGAGCTACAGGGTTAGTCCTCTTTACATTCGACCTATTCCGCCCTCCATCCAACGTTAATATTGGGTGGTACAATGTTAAAGTTGAAGAATATTTTCCAAACCCTATGCGCTGTCAACAGTGCCAGCTTCTCGGCCATACAAAAAAAAGATGTACCAGACCTGCTTCATGCGCTAACTGCAATCTTCCACCTCACAATCCAAACGATTGCACACGTGTTTCATGTGCTAACTGTCTTGAGGAGCACCCTTCCTCTTCCAAGCAATGCAAACGATACTTGCAAGCTAAGGAGATTCTTAAAATAAAAACTATAAAGAAATGCACCATGGCTGATGCCAAACAATTATTCCAAGAACAAAACCCAACTTTCACACTGCCCCGATCATACGCTGCAGTGACAAAAACAACAAAAGATACCTATGTAAGAACCAACACCTCAGTCTCCGAGGGCGCTCCAATGGAGACATCAATTTCGGCCGCAGTAATTAACCCCATCCCACCCCCATCATTTATTACTCCACTACCTAATACGCAACCACCAAAATCAACACCGGTAAACAATCTTACAACCCACACAAGTATTAAAGACATCAATAATATTCAACGCAATCCATTAAGCTCCAATGCAATCCTACCCCAAACGTCGACTTCAACCCAACCACAAACTCTAATCAATAATTCAATAAATCCATTAATATATGAAAACACAATCTTGCCCCAAACGTCTACTTCAACCCAACCACAAACACAAATCAATAATTCAATCAATCCATTAATGTATGAAAACACAACCAACACAATCTCTCTTGCAACCAACGAATCTTCTTTTAGTTCCATCCCTTTAATCAACGAATCAATCAATATTCTAAAACAAGCTCGACTACAATTCACGAATTCTTCCTCCGAAAACGATGATGAAAACATCTAAAAACAATAATATCCCTACCCTTAACACCGACTCCGTGACTCGGAGGTTGTGTCATCCGAGCTCCGATGGGAGCTCGGCTGGCTCATCCTCGGGGCCGCGGGGTCGGCATCCTGTAATCCCACTTTTATCCAATCCCAACTTTTCGCAATATAACCCAGCTTATATTGCTCAAAAGTCTCAACCAGGTAAAGACTCGTTCCTTAAGGTTATGCAATGGAACCTTAATGGTTACACGAACAATTACCACGAACTGCAATTGATCATAAACGATCAAAATCCTTCCGTAATCTCACTCCAAGAAACACATCTCCCAACAGACCCGGTCTATTTTGCTCCGAAACAATATTCGGCCTACTTCCACAACCTTTCTACAAATACTAACGCCTCCCAAGGCGTCGGACTACTCATTCATAAAGCTATTCCCCACTCACCTGTCCAAATTAACTCAAATATATCTGCTATTGCCATAGAAGTAAATCTCAAAATAAAAATTACCATAGTTTCATTATACATTCATCCCTCGCAGCCATTCTCTTCCTTTGATCTCGACAATATAGTTAGAGCAATCAACACGCCAATCCTACTTACAGGGGATTTCAATGCATGGAGCCCCCTTTGGGGTTCACCGGTTAGCAACTCTAGAGGAAAGGTTGTAGAAAGCTTCTTAACCACCTCAAACTTGTCAGTCCTAAACGATGGCAGCGCCACCCATTTCTCGACCCACAACACTTTTACTCATGTAGATATAACTCTCGTTTCTTCTCAACTTCTACCTTTTATTTCTTGGAAGAGGTCCGATGATCTTCACGGAAGTGACCATTTTCCCATATTTACATGCATTCGTCTTGGTACCGACTCAAGTTACAAAAAACCTCCAGCTAAATTCCAAACTGATCACGCTGATTGGGATTCCTTCCAAGCTAAAGTACTTGAATTTTTAACGCAAAACTCTCCTTCGTTAAACATAAACCAAGAAGCATCCACAATTAGCAAGGCTCTAAGATATGCTGCAAACTTCTCTATCCCACAAACAAAAGACATAAAACACAAATCCTTTGTTCCATGGTGGAACTCGGAAATCCAGTCACTCCGCACTGATAAACAAAACAAATTTAAATTATTTAAAAAGCACCCCACAGACACCAATTTAATAAGTTATCGCAAAGCTAATGCCTTATTCAGAAAAAAGGTCAAAGAAGCTAAAAGACTCAGCTTTCAGAAATTCACTGACAATATCAACCCTACGTCAACTCCCAAAAGACTATGGGCCAACATAAAAACACTCACTGGAAACTACACCCCATACCAAATAAAAGCCATACAAACAGACTCCACAACTCTTACTGACTCCCTTAGCATCTCTGAACATTTTGCGAGAACCTGGTCCAATTATTCAAGCAATTCTAATTTTTCACCAGAATTCCGAAACTCCAAACAACTTTTATTAGATACTCCAACAATCACTGCAAGCAGCCTAAGCCAATCTGCAAAGCTCATTGAAGCGCCAATCAATTTTCTGGAATTCGAGTGCTGTTTAAGCTCAGTGAAGGGTAAGACACCAGGCTTCGATCGTGTTTCATATCCCATGATCAAAAATGCCCCATTGTCAGCAAAAAAAAGAATCCTCTTCTCAGCTCTTCAAGAATTCTCTTCTATTTATGAGCATATTGTTTTGGTAGGAGACTTTAATGCAGATCTATTAAAAATTGATACCAGATCCTGTCAGCTTCTGGATTTTATTGCTTCGTCTGGACTTACTGTTGTTAATAAATATCCTACCCGATTCGGGCTTAATGCAAGTCCTAGCCTTCTTGATTTGATTTTAGTTTCTGATCCGTTCAATATTCTTCTAAATGACCAGCTTTCGATTGATGGGATTTCTGACCATGATATAGTGTTTTGCACGTACAATATTAAATTTGAAAGAACTGTTATCCCAACGAGTTTTGAATTCAGAGATTTTAAGTCAATCGATATCATTGCACTTCAATGTGAAGCAAGTTTCATTGAATGGGGTAGGTTACAGTATCTCCCCAATATTAATGAAAAGATTGACTATTTACATGTTATGATCAATGGTTTATTCAATGAACATGTTCCCTTGAAATCTGTAACTGTGCGCAACATTAAGTGTCCCTGGTTTACGGTTGAGGTCCAAAATTCAATACGAAAACGTAGAAGGCTTTATCATAAATGGAAACATTATCAAACAAACTTCTTTTGGGAATTATACTGTGAAGCAAGAAATCAAGCAACTTTTCTGATCAGAAGAGCTAAAAAAAGATTCTACCTATCGAAACTTTGTGTAAGCCAAACGACAAAAAAACTTTGGTCAAACTTACGTTCTATTGGAATAGGAAAAAGCAGTGCTATTAATAAATCGATCGACCCAAATGAGCTTAACAATGAATTTGCATTAAGTACAGTAAATGACACAAGTTTCGTGCCTAACAGGCTAAATATATTTCAACCAGATGTTGAATTTGAATTCGAAGTTGTGTCTGAGATTGATGTTATTGATTGTATTCGAAGTATTAGATCTGTTGCTGTAGGCGATGATGGAATACATATTTCTTTTATTAAAATTATTTTGCCACATATCATAGGATCCCTTACACATATTATTAACTATTGTATCATGTCTTCTTGCTTCCCTGATAGTTGGAAAGTTGCCAAGGTCGTTCCTGTTGCCAAAAATGCCAATCCGAAGTCATGCAAAGATTTTAGACCCATAAGTATTTTGCCATGCCTTTCAAAGGTATTTGAAAAAATTCTCGCAAGGCAAATGAATGGTTATCTCGACAGACACAATCTTTTATCCCCTTATCAATCAGGTTTCAGAGCTAAACATAGCTGTGAAACAGCCATCGTTAAAATTTTAGATGATATAAGATTAAATTTTGATTTGGAAAATATAACCATTTTGAGTCTGCTTGATTTTTCGAAGGCTTTTGATAGTGTTAACCATTCAATTTTATGCCAGAAACTTAAGGTCTACTTCGGATTTAGTGATAGAGCATCTCGTTTAATACAAAATTATCTCAACAATAGAAAACAAAAGGTGGTCGTTGGCACCAAATTTTCAGAATATAAAAACTTAATAACAGGAGTACCCCAAGGATCAATTATGGGTCCTCTACTGTTCTGCATCTTTATTAATGACCTTATTAAAGTCTGCTTAAATGTTCGCCTTCATTTATATGCTGATGATGTGCAAGTTTATCTCTCTAGACCAATTGGACTAGTGGAAGATTTGGTGTGCAGAATCAATGAAGACATGTCTGCTATATTAAAGTGGTCTGTTTCAAATGGACTTTCACTTAATCCAACTAAATGTCAGTCCATTATTATTTCCAGAAAAACTTACGACCCTGGAATTGTTCCAGAGGTTTGCCTTGGAGGTTCTAAGATAAAATTTGTTGAACAGATTACAAGTCTTGGATTCAAAATTAATCGATCCCTATCAGCTTCTGATCATGTCAATTACATAGTTGGGCGAATTTATGGTGGTCTGCGGAAACTCTGGCTGTGTTCCAGCTTTACACCTCTTTATACAAAGCTAAGGCTCATCAAAACGTTGCTTTTGCCATTCATAACTTATGGATCGGTTGTTTATTGTAAGCCTGATTCCCTTTCATTTCATAAGCTTTTAGTTGCCTTTAATGATATGATAAGGTATGCTTTTGGAATACGACGACATGAACACATATCGCATCTTCATAAGGAAGTTCTAGGTTGTTCACTTCAACAGTTTTTAGAAATTAAGTGCTGCATATTCATGCACAAAATTATCCAAACAAGGACACCATATTATCTTTTCGAAAAAATACAACATGCTAACTCTGCTAGAACTTTAAACCTTATCACGCCACAAGCAAGGTTTTTGAGCTCGTCCCGCCTATTCTTTGTTCATGCAACCCGACTTTGGAACACTCTACCTACAGTAATTAAACAGATAATCTCCGTATCCAAATTTAAAATTACAATTTTTGAACATTTTCTTAACAGCAATGTGCAGTGATTCTCTAATTTAGCCGATTTAATTTAACTTTTTTTAATTTTTAAACAAAATTATACAATAAAATGTTATTATTTTTTATTATTATTATTATTATTATTATACACTTTTTCTTTTTTTTTGCAAATTTTTTAATGTTAAAACTATTTTTATTCTGCTTATTTGTCATCCTTAGTTATTTGTAATTTATTTTAAACCATTTTGCTAAATTGCTGTAATGTTTAATTTATATTTATTTGACATTGTACTATAAAAGACTAATTTGTCTTACTTGTACTTCCGTACTTATCAATAAACTTAAACTTAAACTTAAACCAAGTCGCATTCAAACATGGTCGTGGCACAATAGACTCACTTCTTCATATCGATGAACTCGTTACTTCTGCTTTATCTTGTAAAAACCATATCTCGATACTTTCTTTGGATTTTGAAAAGGCCTTCGAACGTATCGGAATTCATGTCGTACTTAATAATTTAATAAATTGGAAAATTGGTGGCAAAATGTATGGTTATGTTAAATCATTCCTTTTGAACAGGAAGTTCAGAACAAGAATAAATAACGTTTATTCCAAAGAATACAGTTTAGACAACGGTATTCCCCAGGGATCGCCTCTCTCTGTGATTCTATTTATCATTGCATACGATGAAATTAGCAAAATCATTTCCAGATATAACAATCTTGAACATACCCTCTATGCTGACGACCTCTATGTGATCGCTAAATGCAATAACACACAGCAAATTAAAACTATTTTCCAGGAACTCCTTCTTAGCCTAGTCAACTGGGGTACCACTTCCGGTGCCATTATATCGGCAAGCAAAAGCAAACATTTGCATATCTGCAAAAAAACAAGCTGCTCTAATTTTATCATTGATTTTCTTAATGCACAAATTCCTAACGTTAGAACTTTAAGTATTTTAGGTGTTATTTTTGACTGTAAATTAAGCTTTAAGAATCATTGTCTAGAAATTAAGAATAAACTAGCTACCAGGCTTAACATAGTTAAGTATTTAGCTTCCAAAAGTAGTCTTGTTCATTCTAACACATTAGTTCGCATAACAAAATCCATTATTTTGTCTAAGATCGATTACGGACTGGTTATTTATGGCAAAACATCAAAATCAACTCTACAAATCCTCAACTCACCTTATCATGCAGCTCTGAGACACAGCTTAAGAGCATTCCGCACAACTCCAGTCAAAAACCTACTCACCGAAGCTGGCTGTTTACCCATCGAACTGCGTAGAGACATCCTTACCTTCCGACTCGTGCCAAAAGTCTGCGATTCCAATAAATCACCAATCACTTCTATAGCTAACAAGATTATGAGACGAAAAAAAATACCGAAGCTTCCTTCAACGATATACCAAGTATTAAATTCATCTTTGACTCTTGGAATTCGTCCAAACCCAAAATTATTAGTTGTGGACCAATATCCCCCCTGGCAGCTATCGCTAGAGATAATCAACATCTCATTATCCAGATTCAAAAAAGACATCACCCCGAAAGAAGTGTTCATGCAGCACTTTTACAATATGATGAGCACTTTCGATAACTCAATATGGGATGTTATTTACACCGACGGTTCCAAAAGTGATGCAGGCACCGGCTTTGCTATAGTCAACAACATAGGCCATGTTTTATACGCAGAACACATTCCGGACTATTTTTCGATATTCTCTACAGAAGCGTTAGCTATTCTCAAGGCCACAGATATAGCAATAAAATGTAATAAGCCCACAGTCATCTGCTCTGACAACCTTTCAACGCTTAAAGCCGTCCGCAATCCTAGGCACCATTCATCTCTCATCAACAAAATTAGAAACAACATTATTAAACAATGTTCAAAACTACATCTTATTTGGATACCAGGACACATTGGCATAAATGGGAACGAAAAAGCAGACATGGCAGCGAAATCGGTATGCAACACAGACGCAATTAATCCATATCCTCCGACAAAATCAGACTTCCTAAAACTCGCTAATGCTTATTGGATGCAGAAACGCAAAGACATATGGAGTCATTACTCGCACCACTATTCAGTAATCAATCCATCAGCTGAACCAACAATTTATCCAACCACCACAACAGCCAAAATGAATAAATGCTTTCTAAGGCTCCGATTAGGTCACACACAAATCACGCATAGCCACCTCCTAACTCGTGAGAACCCGCCCACCTGCCACCTCTGTCGATCGGATGTCACCCTTACCTTTAAACACCTCTCAGCAGAATGTCCAAGAATCAACTCTATCTCAAACAACTTATTTAATACTAATTTAAACTCATTATTGTCAGTTCCTTCAGAACAAAATATAAAAAATGTCTTTAAACTACTAGAAATAACAAAATTAGTGAATAGCATATAACCTTAAGTCTCTAATACTTGGATGAGGGGGCGGTCGAAACAGCGTGGGTTGCTTCATTGTTACCTTCGTCTCTTTCGACCGCCCCCTTGCTAAGTGTATCAAACATTTTCTTACAATGTTTTATTTTAAAGTCCAGCTATAAGCCCTGGTAGCTATTGCTGTACAAATATTGTCTGTGCATTTATGTACATTTAATAAATAATAATAATAATAATAATATTTTATTATTTGAAATTTGCACAGTTGTTTTAAAACAACACATATGCTAATAAATGGACTAGTAACTTCTGTTGCTTATTGGGAGATTAGGAGGTTTTCAGAACATGTTTTTTCTTGATAAAAATAGTTAAAGTTCACTATATTCACTAATTAACCGCGAATCCATTTTATTTTTTTATTTTTTATTTTATTATAACACACGGACTACTAAAAATTTCTTGTGCATGCAAAATTAAATATTCAAACTGAACTGACGTTTAGTTAAATGTCATTTACTTTCTGTGCGTGCAAGTATGAGCCTGATTACACGAATCATTTTTTCATTCGTTTCGACGAAAGAAGAAACAACCAAAAAAGAATCGTGTAATCAGGCTCTATGTGTGAAGCCTTTACATGGTGGCTAAACGAAAAAGATTTTAAAGAATACTGTTTTGCATGCTAGGAAAATTGCTCATGGAGGCTACTCATAGTATTCTATATAAAATTTCTTGCCACATATTGCTTTGCTCATAGAAAGCTATGAATAGTATTCTATGAAGAAGCAATTTTCCCTTTGATATCTGTGGGTTTGTTTCAATTTTTTTTTGTTTTGTGTTGTTTTTTCGAATGAAATTGATTAATTGCAGGTGTCAAAAGCAAAATAAACAATAAATCAATTCTTTTAAATGTTTTAACTTCATAACTTTGCCCTGTGAAATTTTTGAGACAAATGAATTAGAAAGCTATTAAGATCCCCAACCAACATTTTATGGTATACTATCGCTCTTTCTTTCCCCCCCCCCCCCACCCCTTTTATTAATTTTCATAAAATCACTTCGCTATACTCACATTAATATTTATTAAATAAATATTCTCAGCGATGCACTAATAGGGGACTGTCATGTTGTCCTCGTCTAGGTTTTCCTTACCGCAATCTTGCCTAAACTTGGCAGGAACTTGCCATTTTTCCAGGCGGGTAGTTTTGTAATTATTTCTGTAATTATTTTGTTAATAAATAATAATAAAATTTTTTTTTTTTTTTAAGTGACGATGGTACTTTTTTGTAATTTAATTTTTTGCGTATATGCGCACAAAAAAAAAAAAAAAAAAAAGGTAAAAATGTATAGAGCTCCAAATTTTCGAACTATGGTGATGGTCGTTTCTGTGCAAAAGAGATATAATATGAATTTAAAAGCACCTATTAGTTTTGTGTTTGAGATTTCCTTTTCTTTTTTTTTTTAGACAGTAAGATGGTGTAAATTGCAACTTGTCAACTCAAAATAAAAGTATAATGAGCGCACGATACCCTTTGTACACCGTGGAGGTGGGAGATACGAAGTTCACAATCTTAAATAGGTATCAGAACTTAAAACCTATTGGATCCGGAGCGCAAGGAATCGTATGGTAGGTTTTCCTTTTTGTTGTAGATTATTCTGTGATAATTTGTAATTGTTTCTTTTTTAAATTAAATAAATATTTTATTATATTGCATCTAAGTCTGGGCTAGAGTTATACATTGTTTTTTAAGTCAGTAATAACTTTGATTTTGAACGAAACACAATAACACATTACAAATTACATTAAATAGCCATTTATTTGTGCTATCAAATAAATGGCAATCAATAGAGTACATTTTGCAATAAGTTTGTAAACACAACTTCGGGCATGTGGCTGATGAATTTCACCCGAAAGACAAAGTTTTAGATCACTTTTTCAAGCATTTTTTGCCGTATGTCCTCACTAACACGAAAATTTTTCACTTCTAATACGTACTCTTTATATGTTCTCTATAAAAATATACATATTATAATAGCTTGCATGTAGTTGGCATCCCGACTTTCAAGTTGGGCAAAGCTGTTAATGGTAATCGTTTGTACACGTTTGTACAACTTTTAGAATAATTTGTACACGCACCGTTTTTTAACATTGAAAATGTTTATAGGATCGTTTTGACAGAGTTATGGTGTTACTAAAATGATTAAATGAAATAAATTCAATAAATCAGAAATGAACTCCAGCGTATAGGGCATCACAACGAAATTTTTAGTTGGTGTTACTAAAGAAATGACCGAAATGATTGAAATGAACACATGAACTTAGAATATGAAAAATGAACTCCAGCGTATAGGGGGACAACTATTAAATTTTTGGTTGGTGTTACTAAAACATTACTAGAATGATGAAAATAAACAAACGAACACAAGCGATGAATTACAGCAGGCGTAGGCAATAGGTATACGGGGAAAAAACGAAGAAAAGTCGTCGTCAACAGCCAAGCTTCAGTGGAAGAATATTCAATGAAGAATATTCAAAAAGAGAAAAAAACAACAATTACAACGCAACCAACAAAAGTGTATCTATAGGTACTCTGCCAGATTTTTGTATGTAGTGTAGGTATATATGTAAATGCTATGCATCAACATAATTATGGAGGTAGGTAGGTTGTGATTTTTTGAAATTGAAAATGGTAGGTATTTATTTTTATTCGATGCAGAATACAATTCGGTCCTATAAGAAAGGCCAGTGATGCAGTTGAGTGTGAAAGCCGGAGTTAAGCTTGCTTGAAATCGATTTATGTAGGTATGTAATATGTAGGACAACCAAAAATATGCTACAGCATATTTTTTTTTAGTAACACTATTAAGACGAGACTAGATTAGAAATCCGTTTTATAAGTAAATGCATATTTTTGTACATTTACGTGCATATTTTGGCATGTCAATTTTTTTAGGTATGTATATTTTTCATAAAAAAAAACATAGTTTGTTCAGTTATTATTATTATTTATTGTATTGTTCATACTAGAATGTCAGTTTATTAGACTTGGCCATTCTTTATTGCGTCAATTTCATTGAATTTATGAAAAACAAACAACTACAACCTAAAGGCGCTACCACCAATTGCTTAGGAATTAATTTTAGGTATTTTAATTTGTTTTATTTTTGCTTGGCTGGAGATATAGCTATTTCAGGGGGTGCCAAGTCCTATCATCAGTCTCCTTTTAGCGATGCTGAGCTTTAATCCAATTTTATTGTGAAAAAAATTCTACATGCACACCATGAGGTTTGAACCCATTGCCCAGTCTTCCGAGTCGTATGCACTACGCATTCCACTAGGTACTTATGACCACTGACGTCACTGGTCGAGATGTGCTGTTAATGCATTTGGAGCATCAGCATTTCTATAATTTGTTCAGTATCTTCTAATGTTTATTCAATAAATAATAAAGCTCTATAGGGCAGCATTACCAGCATTATAGCATAGCCAAAAAATTAAAACCTAACTTCAGGTTATGTCGAAAAAATTCGCATTACGGAAATTTGGGTTGGTTTTTTTTTTTTTTTGAGAAAATTAACCTTTTTTTGAGTTGGTTAAATCGACTCGAACGATTTTATTTCAATTTTGTAATCTAGTGCTTCTAAATAAATTAAATTTAATTCGAAATAAAATTTTGAAGTTTCTGCGTATACAGATTCACCCCACTATCGTCAAAAATTAATCTTCGGATAAGATATAACGCGATTTTAACCCAATTCGCACACGGCCTAAACAATAATATGTATAGATAGGTTTTGAAAATTTAGAAAATATTGACCCAAAATAAAAAAAAAACATGTTCCCAGTAATTTTGACTTTTTAACATTTCTTTCGTTGAAAGTTACCAAAATTTTTGTTAGCCACGAGAACAAACTTGTGGGGCTCACTCGTGTAATTTTTTTTTTTTATTTTTGATGCAATTAATGTCTTAAATAAATCCATGTGAATGAATTTAAACGATTCACCATCTTAAAAAACATGCATGTACTTGTACCTATTTCAAATAGGTTTTAATGGCTTTTAGCGATAAAGCAAAATTTGTTCGACAATCTTGCTTGTACACTACCTATTTTTTTTTTTTTATAGATTTATGTCGTCCTTTTTAGTGCAGTTTTTAAACATACAGGTATACAAACCTACTTAGAATATATTTTTACAAGCAGAATTAAGCATACTAGTATCGTCCCGTGGCCGAAACTCGACGAACAAAAACTGATACACTCTAGGAAGGAGAAAAATTTTAAATTTGTTTTAAAATATTGAAGGAAAAAAAACATATTCTTTTTTAATATGCAGTGTTCGACAGTTAAAAAACAAAAATGACCCACAGTGTGTAAATGCGTGTCTCAAGTAGATTCACATCTACGCAATTATGGCTTTTCAACCATATAAAATTTTAACTTTAAAGATTTTTTCGGAACTTACCGCGTTAAATATAATATTTCTTATATTTAACGTGGTAAGTTCCGAAAAAATCTGTAAAGTTAAAATGAATAATGTCCGCGAAAAGAATAGTTTAAAGTTTTATACATATAGAATTTATCGAAATCGGTCAAATATTTTTTGAGAAAATGGTACCACAAAATTTATTTTAGCATTTATTAAGCAATATTTTTAGGGCATATAATCATTTTTTTTGGAGCATAATATAATAATTTATTAAGGTCATATATGTATGTAATTGATTTTTAAGGGCATAATTATAAGCGCTTAAAACTGTTTTTAGGGCTTATTTGTGTTTTCCCTAAAAGGTACATATACAGGGTGTCCCGAAACTCAACGTCAAGCGGGCACCGGGTGATAGGGCAGGTTGTGCCCGTTCTTTAATAAGTATGAAAAAATAATCTATCTCGCTTGGTTTAGTAGTTATAGCAATATTAAGAAAAATCATGAAAATCGATACCCTAGCTCACATTTTTAGATACAGTGGTTACAAATTTTAAAATTTAGTTGTGTTTTCTTTTTTTATGTAATCGTTAATAACCATGCTATTGATCGCAATCACAAATCCAAGAATTAATATTGTCAGTTTCGTAAGAAAAATAAAGTTTGACTGAGTCATAGTTCAAAAAAATTTTGTAAGCTAACTTTGATACTTCATATTTTTAAAAAAATGTACCACACTACCCTCGGCAAGTTATTTAAAAAAATGGCCCGTTTCATCAAGATTTCAAAATAGTACAACACTTGCTACTTATTTACTCGTAATAAATACGATTGCTTTTTTATTTGCAAAAGGACCTCAGTTCACTTCATATCACTTTTAAGTAAATAATGCTTTTTTGTGCTCAAAAATCGGTTTTACCGGGGTGTATGTAAGATAAATAGAGGCACTTGAAAAAGACACTGTTTGCAAAAAATTAGAGTGAGACAGATCGACATTACACACGGTACGCTACGATCTACGATCTGTGGGCTACGTTCCTCCTTTTACTTTAACGAGTGACTAATATGGACTTGGATTTAATTTCTGAATTTAAGTTAATTTACATCTAAATTTAAGTTTAAATTTGGATTAAACGAGTAAAACATATTAAAAATAATATAATATAATAATAATAGCAAAGGTTTTTGTAATGCTGATGGTGAATCGGTGGAATTTATGGCAGAGAAGATCAAGCGCAGTTTTAATGTTTCGATTTTGTCCAGTACAAGTCTGTCGTCAAAACACATTTGTCACAGTAAAACTCTGGATTTACTTCACTATTAAACGGATTTATAACTTACTTCACTTTTATTGTGAACACTCAAAAAAATCACTAAAAAAACATAAACTATCGAAAATATAATGCGTATTTAGAGCTGATTCCCTTTTATATTAAAAGATATTAATAAATGTGATATCATTAAGCAAAAAAATCCATTTTAAAGAAAAATGGAGTTACACTACTATTTTAAGAACCAATTATAAATATTTCTGTTCAATAAATAAGTTAAACAAAAAAAACTTAATTTTTTGCCAAGTAGTTGGGACTGTGCGGACGATACGATAAGCAGGTTATCTCAGGAAATCTAAAAGTAAAGGGTTAAGGTAAATCTTCAAAGCGACCCTGTCAGGTTTTCTTTCAGTACATTATAAATTAATATTTCGCTGTTTTTCAAAATTTCACATTTTGATCTAAAAAAAAAGTTAAACAAAACAAGGGTAGTAAATTAAATATTTAATTCGTATTTATACAAAAGCTAGAGCATGTGTAGCTTGAGTCGAGACAAGAAAGAAAATGGTATAGGAAGGGGTCTATTTCCTTCCGTATAGGCTGGAGGGGCAATTTTCTAAAAAAAATCGACTTAAAATAGAAACAAAATCATTAAAAAACAACGGCATCACCTACAATGTCATATTATACTCTTTGTTAAAGCTAGAAGTTCGTTCTTTTATTTCAAGATTTTTTAGTTATTTCAGGTCTTTTTCTTCTTTTCTTTTTCTTTTTCAAGTCAAATTGATAGGAGCATAGATTAAAAATATTACTTAATGGCATACAATTTTGAACAAAATTAGTTTGACATATTTTTTTCATTATTTTTTCAAAATTTTGAGTTTGAAAATTAATTTTTCAAAAAATTTCTTCTCAAATAATTTGAAAATAATACAATAATGGACTTCTGGCTTTTAAAAGAAGTATAGTATAGTAGGTTATGCCGTTGTTTTTTAATGATTTTTTTTCTATTTTAAGTCGATTTTTTTTTTTTTAAAAAATTGCCCCTCCCGTCTAAACGGGGGGAAACAGACCCTCCTTTACAATTTTTTTCTTGTCTCAAACTCAATCTACACGCTTTTTGCACACCTTAGGTTAATCACCCTGTATGATAGTAAATAATATTTACATAAATAATATTTTGTACTTGTTCTATATTTTATCTCCAGTAAGAAAATCAATTTGTATATATAATTTCAACACATTAACACAGTTTGTATTATTCTAGTGCTGCCTATGATACAGTTTCCGAACAAAATGTTGCAATTAAAAAGTTATCACGACCGTTTCAAAACGTAACTCACGCTAAGCGCGCATATCGGGAATTCAAATTAATGAAACTAGTTAACCATAAAAATGTAAGTTTGTTCATTGTGTTGTGAAAAATCACAAATTATTTTTATTTTTCTTGCCTAGATTATTGGTTTGTTGAATGCCTTTACTCCACAACGTACTCTAGAGGATTTTCAAGATGTCTATCTTGTTATGGAACTAATGGATGCTAATTTGTGTCAGGTTATACAAATGGATCTTGACCACGATAGAATGTCGTATTTATTATACCAGATGTTGTGTGGGATAAAACATTTACATTCAGCTGGAATAATTCACAGGGTATGTTTTTAGCTATAAATTTTAAAAATTTCTTATTACTATACAAACAAAAAATAACGTAAGTAAATGTTTAGCTGTGAGTATAAGATAGTTAAACATTTAGAGCCGTATTTATTAGATTTTCTTAAAACGTCTTTTAGATGTAATTTAGGATAGTGTGTTTAAATATTAAAATTTAATGACGTGGCTTAAATTCGTATATTTAATTAGGGCTGGCAACGAGACCGAGACTACTTTAAAAGCACCCGAGACGAGACCGTATTTTTGGTACCGAAATTCGCCGAGAGTGTCGCTGATCTCGCCGGTCGTCTCCTCGGTGTTTTGGTTTCGGTTTTCGCTAGAAGAAATATTTTTTTATTTAATTATTTTTTAGTAGATACTCATGTTGCCCGTTAAAATATCGAACCACATATGAACATAGTTTTATACTCAGGTGCACTGCGAAAATCCAGAGAAAAATACGTATATGCATGTCGTTGGAATAGAAATCGCTCATTTTTCAGACTTTGTTTTCCCCGCCGGAAAAAGGTTTTCCGATTTTATTTTTTGCCTCACCTTTTGGGTGACATTTAATGTGCCAATTAAAATTGAAGATACGAGTTTAATATTAAATTCTCCATGTTAAACACCGTGGCAAAAAACGTTCAACTCCTGAGAAATGTCAAAATCTTCGTAGTGTGCAAGTCCGCTAAAAACGAAAGATTTCATACAAATTTGAATTTTGAGAGGTCCTTAAATCCATTTAAATAGGAGCCATTCTTTAATGGAATTTGAGAGTGGCTTAAAAGATAGGCAACAAACTATATTTTGACATTTGCATAATATTTTTTTCCAAATTACACCTTTTTCCGGAACCAAAAATAAAATCGGAAAAATTTCGAATTTTCTGAAGTAAAATTTGACTTTTGTAGAAGTTTTTTTAATCCATTTAAGAAGGAGACATCCTTCAATTAACTTTGACAGTTCATGGCTTGACAAAACCAGTTGGTTTCTTTTAAAAAATCGAGCGTTGTATATACTCTTTTTTTAAATATTTTATTTGATTTTGTTATGAAATAATTAAATTTACACTGTTCTTCAAAATGTTATTTCAACTAAACTCAAACTGGAGCATTCAACTCAAGTGAAAAAAAACTTACGTTGAATGTCAAAGTCTGATCCAACTCGATTTTTTTCAGCTGCATATAAAAGTAGTATTAAACTCTTAAATGCACTTGATAAAGATATTGGTATATTTAGAACAATTACGTGCATCCCAGTCGTATCATTGTTAACTATTGCATGCATTTGGCCCTGTTTAGATAATAGGAAGCATGAGTACTGACTGGCAAGTTTCATCGTATTTACATTAAAAATCTTTGATTCGCCTCAAAATATATTGAAAGAAAAAACAATAATTTTACAATTTCACTGTTTGAAACAACAACAAAAGAAAAATCGGACTCACGAGTCTGTCTTATACATTTTCTTCGTGCTTCACACAAGACTCCACACCCCGTATTTTTCTTACCAAAAAAATGCCGAGATATCGTACTCTATCTTTTCAATCTTAACAGGCGTCTTATCTTACATCTTTTTAACACCAAAAAACACGAAAGAAACCAAGGCTAAGGATGAGACCAAGACCGAGAACTAGACCTAGACCGAGACCGAGAGCGAGACCGAGAGCGAGACCGAGAGCGAGAGCGAGAGCGAGAGCGAGACCGAGACGAGACTGGCACATTAAAATTTTCACGAGAAAAAGGCGAGACCGAGATCGAGACGAGACTTGGTTAGGCGAGACCAAGACCGATACCGAGACGAGACTGAAATTTTTCGATTCTGACGAGACAAACAAAAGTCTCGCCTGGTCTTGTCTCGTTGCCAGCCCTATCTATAATCGTTTTCCCAGTGATACTTAACTAAACGATGTTTGTATCACGTAACGTAAAAGTATCTGCAAATCTTGTAGAAACTAAACGAAATACTACCCTCCTGGAAAAAGAATCTAGTTTTCAATAAGGCCCTGGCAAGTTTTTCAAAATTACTAACAAGGGTCTAGCAAGGGTTACTATAGGCATTCGCTAGGCCCTCGCCAGTTATGCACCTTTTTGCCTCGTCAGTTAATTTCTGCCTTACCTTGAGGCCACACGAGCAAGTACTGGCAAGCAAGTTGCAATACACTTCCAATTTTTTATTAACACATATAAAACGAAACAACTTGCTCGTCTACTCGCTTGCCTTTTTCCAAGCCAGTTGAGAAGCAAGTAGCCAAGCAAGTAGTACGTTCTTTTTCTCAATTGAGTTAACTAAAATGAACTTTTGTCGTTCTTTGTATTGAATATTCTTTCCAAATGGATTTAATTTTTTTGTTCAACCTATTTCGTATAATAGATCAATCACATTTTTAATTTTGATTGTTCCTCATTCATAAAAGTGGCATGCCCACAAATTTGCAGCGGTATGTATGAAAAGCTTTGAGCAAATCTTTCACAACATCTCGCACTAATAGTAGAGAAAAAAAGAACATATAAGCACAAACAATTATATACAGATGTCTCATCTCAATAGAAAATTATGACATCGAAAGAAAAATGAGCCAACAAATTATCCGCCAACAAAAAGCTTTTTAGATTTCATATTAACCAAGAAAAGCTTTTTGAGAATAAAAAAGAGATCAACGTGAAAAGATCTCTTTGATCTTCTTCTGTCACTTAACACAAGATAGAGATACAGATACACTAACAATATTTTATTATTTGTGACCAATCATTCTACAGGTCAGTGGGTAAATGTTATATATATATAGAAAATTTTTTTTACATCCCTTATATATGTAGAGCTCCACTGCGAAGGGATTTTTTGAAATTCTCATAATTAATAGGGTAAATTTGGGTAAATGTAGGGTAAAGTCGGATTTCTAATTTCTAAATGAAATTTTTTAGAATTTTCAAACCAAATACATTCAATAGAGTTTTATTATATTAAAATGGTGAAGTTAATTAAAAAATTCTAAAAAAATTTTTTTACCCTACAAACTTGGTTAAAATTCAAAAACACCAAAATCGAGTTTTTTTTAAATAATTTTTTTAAATCAGGTGTATTTTTTAGAATTTTTTCAAATACATTTTTAATTAGGAAATTAAAAAAAAAGTTACCCATGTTTAAGGAATTTTTTGTGGGCGTGGTTATTGTGGGCGTTAAGAATTTTTGAAAACTCATACATTTTTTTTCCAATTTTTTCACACTTTTTATTTTTTATCTTTTTAACGGAGAATGCTAAAAACTTGAAATTTATAGGTTTTGTAGGGATTATTGACCCTGACATATTTGGAAAATTTCAGATTTCCAAAGTGCCGTTAAGCTGAGATATTTAAGTTTGAAAAAATGGGCAAATCAATTTTTTATAGTTTATTACAATTATCTTTTTATTGGTAGGTAGTAGGGAGTTGAAATTTTTACACATAATAAAATTCATTGAGTTTGATGTAATTGCATTTCAATTTTATTTATTTTTACATTTTACCGGAAATAGCGGTAAATATTGACTTCTTTAACATATCTATTAATTACGTATCACTGCGTGCATCGATTAATTTCGTTTTTCTTTAGTTTGCATGTCCGTTTAACAACAAAAACTTTGATACCTCATTTGCATATGTACGCCCCCTACAAGCTTCGCAATCTTAATTAAAAACCAATCAAAAAATCAATAAAAATGCACTAAAACTGCCTGTTTCGTTCGTTGTCAACCACCATGCACCAGTGGGAGATAACTGTTATTTTATCAAAATCCTAAAAATTAATTGATAGTGTTCGATTAAAAAATTCATAACTTCTAAATTATACGTCCGATCGATTAGGTTAATGTCTTAAAACAATCACAAAATGTTAAGCTTCAATTTAATGTAAAAATAATTTCAGGGAGGGGAAGCATTCTATACCAAAGGGGGATGAAAAGCCGTCATCAAATCAATTTTAATTTTTCAAAATGCAAAACATGATAAAATATTTTCAAATATCGAAAAACAATATACTACAAAGTTATAGCCCCAACATTTCTCTACAAAAAAGTCAGTGGTTGTATACATGTAAATACGACACGAGACGAGCCAGGGGCCATTTAATTGGTTTAAAGCCAAAAAACGGCATTTTAATTATAAAAACTAAATAAAATCACCGACTTGGCCATCTTAAAAAGCTAATAACTTCGCTATTAGTTAACGGATCTTCTTCATGTTGATAAATATAGAAAGAAGAAATGTTTATCTACATATATATATAAAATTTATTGCAATACAATAAAAAAAGTCATACTAAAAACGTGTTTTAGTCCAAAATCAATTCGATTTTTATTCTTTTAAATTCAAAAGTTGATGAAAAATTTCAAAATTTTGAAAAATAAATATAATATATATGTAGGCTAAAACATTTTCTAAAATAATGCCAAGCAATGTTTTAAGGTTAATTCAACAGGAAAATTCTAAAATTCGTTTTACGCGGTTTTTACGATTTTAGTCAAAAAATGCAATAGACACGGCTTCATATATTATTTTTTTTTCTTCCAAACTACTTAACGCACCTTAAATATTAATATCTTAAAATACTGTCATTAAAACAGGTATAAAAATAAAAAAAAAAAGAATGTATATAATTGCATTACAAATTTGAAAAAAATGTAAAAACAAATTGAAATACTGTTTTTTTTTTACCCACTTAATTGATTTAAAAATTTAAAACTATATGTAAACTTGATCGTAGAGAAAAAAAATTATTAAAAAACAACACAAACATATATATGCCAGTAAGACCTAGGGTCTTATAAATAAGGCAATGTTAGAAGGAATAGAAGGATAGGATAGATTTTTGTTGGCACAGTGGACTGAGAAATAAGGTTTTGATTATCTCATTAAATCCCAGGGGTGGCGTTCAGTTGAGGGAATATAGAAAAGAATGCTGCCTAGACTGGGGCTCGAACCCACACATCCAGATTAGCAGTCAAGCACTACTTCCACTGCGCCGGGGCCACCCCCCGGAAATATATTCTTTAAATATATGTAGAACACAACAAAGCCATTCATCAAACAGGGGAGCCGATATTAATTATTTTTTGAATTAATTTTTTTCAAGACTTGGTTTTTTAGGCCAGCGCTTGTCTGATTTAATCGTTCACTACTTTTTATATAATTCACGGATTTAAGTCAAATAACTTTTTTTCACTTAAGGGTAAATAAGCGCTTTATTTTTATATATAAAACATACCCATACGTGACGTAGTATTTACATAAAATGTTCCACAAAAAAGAATTCAACGTAAAAAAATAAACCTAAAAATTGAAAAATAATTATTTTAAGTTGAATTTTCTGAGCTTCCCACCCTTACCATTTTCACCACGATCAGTTTATGGGTTAATTTTTTTCAGAATTGCATTCCTCAAATGCCATTCAATATTTTCACATATGAAACAAAGCTGTTTCTCATTCTGCCACGTTACTCCTGTTTAGCTTTGGAAAGACAATTCTTTATCAACGCTATTCGGTTGTGGAACACATTGCCTAGGCGCATTAGGGGGGAGAGGGAACAAAATCAGTTTCGCAGGGAGTTGCAACTATTTCTTCAAAGTTAAAAAAATAAATGTTCACCTTCTTTTCTGTCTTTTTCATATCTATCTTTTATCTATCTTATCTCTCTTCTTTATGATTTAATATTACCAATTATTATTCTTAAATCAAATTTATAATAATAACACAAAATTATGTATCTCAATTTTGTTTTTAAAAATATTGTTCCTAAGTTTTATAACGAATTGTTTTCTTCATTATAAAAATTATACTTATATTCAGCCTTATGCAAAATTATAAGAATTATCATTCTTAATGTATAGGCACACAAATTAATTAAATAAATAAATAAAATAAATAAAAAAGCTGTGTGTTTTTTACAAGCCCCATAAAAAAATTTCAAAATGTATGCTAATGAAATTTCGTAATATTTCTAAGGCCAAATGCATGAAAAATTGCGAAATTAACGATGCAGCTGTGAAAAAAAATAGTTTTTGAAATATTAATTTAAAATAAATACACATATATAGGTAAACAAAAAATTTCAAACTGATTTTTTTCAAAATTTTACGTAATTAATTACTATTTTTTTTTTTAATTTAGTGCTTTTATTAAAAGCAGAAAACCGGATCCTCAAATATCTTTAAGTTTTTAATAAAATTAAAAATAACGGGAATGGGAAATTTTCTAAAAGAATTGACTTAATACAAAAAAAAAATTATAAAAAAACAACAGCAAACAGACATTTTTGTTTTTATTTTAATTTTAAATTAAGTTGCTTTAGTGAACAGTTTTTCAAAAATTAATTTTTAATCTAAAATTTGTGAAGTAAAATAAATAAAAAAATCGTGTTCAAAATTTTGCGTTATTAAGTAGTATTTTTGTTTTTAAAATTCGAAGCCCCTAATAATTTCTAGTCAAACACTAAAAACTGGATGCCTGTTTTTGAAAAAATTGAAAATAATGAAATCTACTTTACTACTTAAACAGTAGAAAAAGGAGCTTTAGAGCAACAAAATATCGGATGGAAGTTCTTTTGTTATTTTCAATTTTGTAAAAACTAGAGTAGGTACATTTTGACATGTGGTTTTAAGTGTTTGACTTAAAATTGATGGGAGCATTGAATATAAAAAACAAAAATGCTACTAAATAACGTAAAATTTTTAAAAAAATCAGTTTAAACATATTTTTTTTTAATTTTGTTGCTTCAAAAATTTTAGTTTGTAGCTGTTACCGTTGTGGTTTAATAATATTTTTTCTATTTTAAGTCAATGCTCTTAGAAAATTGCCTCTCCCGTTATTTTGAGTTTTCTCAAAAACTAAGACATTCTAGCATCCGGTTTTCTGTTTTTGACTAAAAACTAATATGAAAATTGAATATTGAAAAAAAATAATACTTAATTACGTACAATTTTGAAAAAAATCAGCTTGAAATTTTTTTTTTCAAAATTTTGACTGAAAATCAATTTATCAAAATAAAATTAAAGAAAGGATATGTTTTCAAAATGCTATTGCGTGACTCTATAGGTACATACTACGAGTTTTTATTAATAATTTTTTCTGTTTTAAGTGATTTTTTTTTTGAAAATTGCCCCTCCCGCCTAAACAGGGGGAAATATACCCCCTCCCATTTTTGTATAGCTAAGTAGGTAGTTACCTACGTTAAAATGTAATAAAAACTAAAAAAATTGTTAAGTATTCTTTTCACTTACAAAATGTTCACATTGATTACAAATATGTTTAGCACCTATGTATGTAGGTACCCAGGCACATATGATCTAAATATATACCTAATACCAACCAACGTTGGTACGACTTTTTGAAGTACCTACATTTCAACGATGATGTTAAAATAAAATACAAGTACAGAACTCTGACTTTCAAAAAAGGCAAAACAAGTATGTACGTACATATGTGTAGGTACATACCTACAACATAATCCGAACGAATAAAATTAAAAGAAGTAGGCACCTACTCAGCTACATTTATATGGCCACTTTATTTAATAAATCAGCACCGGAATGGGATAAAGTTTCTTCATAGATATCCATTTAAATGCATTAAACACAAAACCTATGCGTACTAAATAAAAATTACATAGCTACCTCTACTTAACTACATATACATACCTAACCTATCCTTTCTTTTAATTTTAGAAGCAAACAGATCTTTTAAAATCAAAAACTTATCGTTATCATTCATTTCATTATTCCAACTTGCACCCCTAATTCAAGAAAATCTTTAAGCGGACACAATAAATTATTGTAAAAAAATCCTTCTTCGTTTCCCACCCTCATGGATACACACAATCAGAAATCAGAATACACAACACCAAACTTTTTTCTTGCCAAAAGATTCCGATATCTGTAACCATTAAAAAATTGCTACAAAAAAATGTGGCGGCAGGTGGGCTGTGAATTTGAGAAAAAAAGAGTAAAAGAAAAAATACAGACGGAAGCAAAAGAGCAATAGAAAAAATACATTATTATTTGTTTTTAGAGAATACCAATTTTGAAGAGAAAAAGCATTGGACAGAGACATCAAAACAATTGTTTGAAAAGAGCTTTGTTAAAAGCTTTTCGAAATGCAGATTTTCAGTTTCATATGACACTTTTTTCTATGGAGCTGAGACATCTGTATATAATTGTTTGTGATATAAGCAAGTTATTCGACAAGTTGCGTGCCGCCTACGTCACAGCAAGTTCACAGATACGAATTTGGCAGGCAGTGTATGTACCCAACTTGCTTGCCAGTACTTGCCTATGTGGCCTCGGGGTTAGCCCTGACTAGTAAAAATTAGATTTGTTCCAAATATTTCAGTCAGTGTCGGGTACCTACAGTTACTTGTTGTCTGTATTGTTGACGGAAGACAATTCCTTGACGACGGCGGCCAGTAGGATGATACAGTTGGAAATAAACTTTTGCTATTTTTATAAAGAAAAAAACGTGTTTTGAATACCTCCCACCCAATCACCCAATAAGCAACATCCTGTAACCGAATGGGTTTTATTTGAATTATTTCAAAGACAAATATTACGACAACCCAACACCAACTAGGACAAGACCGACGACGACGACAACTCAACTGCATTATGTTTTTTTTTTTTTTTTTGACTATATGTAAACAATTTACTCCAAGGGCAACGGAGTAATACTATTTCGCTCCCACCTATGAAATGCAAGGTAGGATTGTAGGTTTTCCCTTTTTGCTAGGAGGAGAACAATTATAGTTAAGTCAGCACCTCAGCAATCAACCATAATTTCAAAATGGTCAGCGATTTGTTGAATAATTTTCAACAGGGAATGTTAAAATGGTTGGGGAAGTCCACCTTTGTTGCGTGAGAGAATTTGGATGCAATCGGGTGTCATGACATTAATGAATCCGATTTGCACCCAAAATGTTTGCAACAAGTACCTACGTGAATTACACCCACATAAAATGATTTACGCACAATTAAACAATTAACGTTTACAAGTGTAATTTTATGGGTGTGCATAGATGTGTAAAAGACAAAGGTTGGAAGATCCTGGTTTGTATGTTTGAGTACCTACTGATTGGTAGAGCTAGGGGCTCTTTGGTAAAAGCGATCGGTAGGTACTTTCTTTTCCAAAAAATCCACCCGAGAAACCTGAAGCCATTATATCAGAAGAACGAAATTTTGGAGAAGGAAAAGAAAGTACCACTGGACGGAGCTCAAAAGGAAACCAGGTCACAGAATCTTCAAATAAAATTATAATTTGAAGGAAAATAATTCTCATTATTTGATTATGTAGTAGCCGTGGCGTGATGGTTAGTGCGATGGACTGTCATGCCAGAGGTCTAAGGTTCGATCCCCAGCCTCGCCATCTATTTATTTAAAAGAAAAACGGCTACTGCCTCTTGCGAGGAATTGATAAATCCTCCAAGAGTATCTCCTGTCACAGAAAAGTGCCGCTCGTTAGCCGTTCGGATTCGGCAATAAACTGTAGGTCCCCTCCATTCCTGCAGACACGCACACAGGAATGGTTGAGAGTTGTAAGTCACTAGGCCCTAGTTCTTCATGAGCTGTTGTGCCATCAAATTTATTTTTTTTTATTTGAGGAATATCCCTTCGGCTCCAGATTGTGGTTAACAATATCATATATGTATGTGCATGAAGACGTAAGAAATTCATATACGTACTTTGTTAAAATCCTCAAGATCATCTAAGATCCAAAGATATATATACATATATTAACATCTAAGGATATATATATATACATATATATATAGTTAAAAATATAAACCAAGCTGGGCCGTTGAAAATTCTTTTTGACGGCCTCAATTTTTTTTAAAAAGAAAAAGATAAAAAAAGGGCCGCTTTAACGGTTCGTAACGGGCCAAGGAGATCCCAGTCATAAAGTCGTTAATTAAAGCAACTCCCGTGGGAATTAAGAATTCAGATATTAAGCCGCATAAGACCAATTACAACATCACCGCTACCTGCCGCCAAACACATTGCTTTCAAACCTGTGCTACTAAAAGAAAATTTTAAATCAAATTTTGATAATTAAGGGGAGGTTTCCCTCAAGGCAATAGGTGGGAACTTCACGTTTAGCTGTATAGCATCCACAATTTTTCAAATATTTTATTGAAACAAAAGGATTTTGATTGAAAAATATTAGGCAAAAATTTTTGTTTACTTTAAAAACTAAAAAAAAAAATTCTTTGTACCTCAAATCCGCTACAGAAAATAAAATATCCACAATTTTACGGAAGGTTTTCGATGAATCACTGGGGCATATTTTAGAAATCATTTTTTTATTTTTTTTATATTTTTTTTTGTAAGAAAATAAATGTTTAAAGTTAATAATAATGTTTTTTGTTTAATAATTTTATAATTTATTCCAAAAAAAAAAATGGGCAATTGTTCATAATATAAGCGAATTTACAAGGTAATATGGTTACGCGATTTGACAAAACTTCAAAAGTTTTGAAGGTAACGATCCCAAATCGGGTATATTTCAAAGTCAATAAATATGGTGTGTTATTTAAATTTTTTTCAATTTTTTAAAAATACATATAAAAGTGATCTTAGGTAAAAAAAAAAAAAATACGTTTTTTTTGGGTAATATTTTTTTCAAGATCCTGGGGCAAAGTCTTGCTATTTTTTTCTTTTTTTGAAATTATTTATGTTTTAAAGAAAATATGTTTAATAAATCAATATCGTCAAAATTTTCTTATTTTTTTGTTCATAACATAATTTAAAATGCAATTTTATTTGTCGACATTTGAAACGTCGTTGTGAAGAAAAGATAGCTTACTCAATTTTCAGTTATTTTTATTATTTTTTTTCAATATTTTTTTAACTAGTTTCGAGGGCAGAAACAAAAATTACTTGCATAAGTTTTTTTTATTAAAATAATAGAAAAAGGTTCTATTTCGCATTTTTAAACAACAAATTTCCTTGC